>CM038041.1:168406241-169606241 GCA_021397845.1 Areca catechu
CAATATGCAAAAATTATTGATTATTAAACTAATTAATAGTTATTAATAGAGATCAATTTTTTTAGGATTTTCATATCTAAAGACTCAAAGTAAACAATCAAGCAAAACTAGTCAACTAGTTGTAACCCATAAAGTAGATCTAATAAGTAAAACTAGGAAATAATTTGGTGGCTAAGAAATCACCATAAACTAGGATCCTACTTCTCAAAGGATCAGAAAATAAAGAGTTTGGGATAGTTTGAATTTACCAGCGATGACCTTATGTGCTCTGATTGTAGATCCGATTGGACTCTCAAGGAACTTGCAGCATGGCTTCAAGAAGGTCGACCTTTGGGCTTCGAACTTTCATGATGTTGGTTCCAAGGCAAGAACACCCTGACTTCGAATCCTCGATCACCTATAATCACTCAAAAGAAACTCAAATTAGATAGTTATAGAAAGAAAAGGAAGAAGATTGAAAAGGAGGAAGGGAAGAGAGTTGGAAGATGGCGATTAGGTTTTTCTGATTGTTGGATATGTAGGGCCTCACACCCCGCGATGCTCCGAAGAACAAAGGAAAGGCCTCACTGAAGGTTAAAGCATAGCCGGCAGAAAGAAAGATTTTAAAACTATTTTAAAATATGCAGCGGAAGGCTCGGTAAATAGATCAAAACGATCTATCGATCTGCCTACAACAAGACCTAATATAACAATGTAGCATGCAATAAAACATCAACGGCAAGAAAAGAGTCAAAAGGCATAAAGGTACCTTACTGCTATACCTTAAAGATGGAAGTAGTAAAAAGCTCTCAAGCCACACACACATCTGGCATTACAAGTAGTACACACTAGCGCTCGATTCTGATCAATTCTCTCGAGTGCTAGCTCCTTGGATCCTTCGAACCGATCTTCTTCTTCTCAGAAGATAAAGAGGAGATATAGAACCCTTCCTAACTAACTCTCTTTCCAAGACCTAGCTTGAGTGCTAGATATTCTCACACTCAGTCCCAAGTCCTCACAAAGCCCCTTTTTCCTTTCCCTCTTTTCTCTTTTCTTTTTCTTGTGTTGTATTGTAACCATCAGCAGCCCTTAAAATAATATTTATTCATAGGGACAGCCATGAGAGGGAGAAAGAGGAAGGTAGGGTGATTGGGGGAGAAGGTCAAGGGCCATACCAAATGGGTCCAAGCTAAAAAAGAAAGTATGACCATCATACCATGAAAGCCTGGAGCCAAAAATGCCCAGAATTTGAAATTTGAATTCAAAATTCGAAGTCAAAACCTTTCCAGAAATCTTTCCAGAATTTTGCTCGTCAGTCAAGTGTCGACACTTTCATTTTACCAAGTGTCGACACTTGCAAGTATCGACACTTCCAAGTGTCGACACTTCTAAGTATTGATACTTTAACACTTGGAACATGGTCAATCACATTGACCTCCAATGATGGCAAACGATTCTCAATCATCGATCAGCCTTTAGATCAGATAAAAATCCCTATGGTGTGTGACCCCATAGGTTCGAACACTAAGCTGGTAGCACTGGAACACTTCCAGTACTAGTCAAAATCCTCATCTAGCAATGATACCCGACATCCAGATAGTCGAAGATTGCAGAGCAACTTTCTAGAATCTCTGGCATATGGTTACCGCATAATTCATCCCTTTGACCTCATAATGCTCAGGATGACCTAGGATTTGACTGCCAGCCCTAATTTGGTTCATCCAGATCGTATCTCAACCTTACAAGTTCTGTGACTCCTCACAAGAACTATCCTAGCTAAGGTTTTGCTAAATTGAGACACAACAAGTCATTCATTCCAAACTATTTAGATGGATCAATTCCATCTTGATCCACCACCACTCCATAAGTACTTGACTATACCCAAAACCTTTCATCACTAGATTAGAAATCCAGGTAGTCTGGTACCAAAGTATAGTAAATTGCTTGCAAGCTATCATAGTGACCTCAAGTCTGAGGGACACATATACCCATATCCCTTTGCGAGTAATCCTTTGGTGGAAGGGAGCTCCGCAGATGGTCACGTTCAATGAGATATCACACATTTTACTAGTATGTCACACATTTTACTAGTATGTCACATCAGTGTCACCACACTCCTTGGTTAAGAGGACAACCAATCAATATGAGATACAACAACATATACTTGATACATCGTCGTCCTAAAATAATGTATCCTTTGGTTGTGAACTAGTTTAAGAACTACTTGATATATCCTCTCTATATCAAAATAATGTAGTTCTAAGGACTCCATTATACAAGAGTTCTTTTCAAGAAAATATACATGTGATGAATAGCCAAAAGAATAACTTTTATTCATTAAAGATTTATATACAATTACAAAATAGCACAACCATCTACAACCCAGACGATTGCTTTGGGACATAATTCCCAACAACTCCCACTTTGACTAAAGCCAATCGGTACAAAATCTTATTTTCATTTTCCATTTACAACTGTGGAACTCTTGAATTTCGATGGCTTTAGTGAAGGGTCAGCCAGGTTCTCTTTTCCATTGATCTTCTGAAGGTCAATGTCATCTCGATCCACGATCTCTCGTACTAGGTGATAGCACCACAGAATATGCTTTGTGCAGTGATGAGACTTCAGCTCTTTGGCTTGAGCAATAGCTCCACTATTATAACAATACACCGGAATGGAACCATCTAGAGAAGGTGCAACTCCCAGCTCACTAAGGAACTTCCGCAACCACATAGCTTCCTTCGCTACATCTAATGCTGCAATGTATTCTGCTTCGCACACTGAGTCCGCCATAGTAGGCTACTTGGAACTTATCCAGCAGATCGCTCCTCCATTTAAGATAAAGATAAATCCTGACATACTCTTGCTGTCATCCTTATCTATCTAGAAACTGGAGTCGGTATACCCCATAAGTTTCAAGTCAGGTTTTTCATAAATCAGCCATTGGTCCTTAGTATTTTGCAAAACTTAAAGATGGTCTTTACCACTTTCCAATGAGCTTCATCTGGGTCAGATTGGTATCTGCTCACTACACCTAGTGAGTATGCCACGTCTGGTCTAGTACATGTCATGGCATACATGATAGAACCCACTATCGAGGTATACGAGATTCTACTCATACATTCTCTCTTCTCAGGAGTTGTCGCACAATCCTTCTTGAAGAGAGTAATTCCAGTACCTATCGGGAGATAGCCTTTCTTGAAATTTTTCATGCTGAACCGCTTCAGCACAGTATCGATGTACATAGACTGGGACAGTCCCAGAAGCCTCTTAGATCTATCTCATAGATCTTCATACCCAGTATGTAAGAGGCTTCACCCAAGTCCTTCATAAAGAACTGAGATGACAACCAGACCTTTATTCCTTGTAGTGCTGAGATGTCATTCCCGATTAAGAGAATGTTATCCATATACAATACAAGGAATACAATTACAGAACCATTAGCCCATTTGTAAATGCAAGGCTCTTCTTCGTTCCTAACGAAGCCATATGATTTGATATACTTATCAAATCGCATGTTCCAACTCCGTGATGCTTGCTTCAGTCCATAGATGGACCTTTGAAGCTTGCACACCTTTGACTCGTCTATGGATGTGAACCCTTCCGGTTGTATCATATACACCTCCTCTTCCAGTTCACCATTCAGGAAAGCTGTTCGGACATCCATTTGACAGATTTCATAGTCAAAGTGTGCCGCTAAAGCAAGCATGATTCGAATGGATTTGAGCATTACCACAGGAGAGAATGTCTCATCATAGTCAATACCATAACGTTGACGATATCCATTGGCAACCAGACGGGCTTTATAGGTCTCTACCTACCCGTCTGCACCCCTCTTTCTTTTAAAAATTCATTTGCATCCAATGGATTTTATCCCCTCGGGTGGATCAACCAATGTCCATACATTATTGATTTTCATGGATTCCATTTTAGATTTCATGGCTCCTAGCCATTTCTCAGAGTCGGGCCTTTGCATCACATCCATATAGGTGATCGGATCCTCATTATTTTCATCGAGTTCAATGGGATCACCATTCTGAACCAAGAAACATAGTATCTGTCCGATCGACTCAGTACCCTACCGAATCTCCTTAATGGGAGTGATCTAATTACAATCGATTCTATGTTATCCCTTAAGTGTGTTGGTTATTCTACTTGTTGAACTTCACCAAGTTCAATTTTAGTGGCTACAGTTCCTTCACCAAGAAACTCCTTTTTCAAAAAGATAGCCCTAAGACTGACGAACAACTTTTGTTCCTCGACCAAGTAGAAGTAATATCCCTTAGACTCTTTTAGATACCCAAAAATAGGCACCGGTCAGACCTAGGTCTGAGTTTGTCCATTTCCAAAAGTTTTACATAAGCTAGGAAACACCAGACCCGAAGGTGTGAGAGTATCGGCTTACGTTCAGTCCTTATCTCATATGGGGTTTAGCTAACGGACTTATTCAGAGCCCTATTCAAAAGGTAACAGGTTGATTCCAGAGCATATCCCCAAAAGGATAGCAGCAGAGAAGCAAAGCCCATCATGGACCGAACCATGTCTAACAGAGTTTGATTCCTCCTTTCAGATACTCCATTTAACTGAGTTGTCCCTGGAGGTGTCCATTGAGAGAGAATCCCATTCTCCTCGAGATATGTCAGAAACTTACCAAAAAGATATTCACCACCTCGATCTGATCGAAGGATTTTGATATACCTTTCAGTTTATTTTTCTACTTTATTACGATATCGTTTGAACATTTCAAATAATTTAGATTTATATCTTATCAAGAAGACATAACCATACCTCGAAAGGTCGTCTGTAAACGTAATGAAATAACTATTCCACCTATGGCACTAACATTCATGGATCTAGGGATGGCAATGGGCCGGGTTCAGGCCGGGTGCATAACTACCCAAACCCAAACCAAATATTCAATACGCTATCCAAACCCGGTCCAAACACTATCGGGATTAGGTTTTATTTATCCAAACCCATCTCAATTGGGTATCGGGTAATCGGGTTTACCCGGCCCGAACCCAACTGAGTCATATTAAATATTTTTTATTTTTATCAACTTTAAAATCATCTACAATTTTATAAATTATACATACATTAAACAAATAAAATTTAACTACATTTTTAGTTCAATAGCATTTAATTTCATATTCAATCAAAATTTATATTATGAAGTTGGTAAACTATTAATTATGATCTTGTTTTGAATTCACCCTGAATAGAATAGGATAAAAAAAAGTTTCTAATATATATATAATGATTAGGGTATAGGGTTCAAGTATTTTAAGATTTAATAATTAATAATTATAATTAATAAAATATATATTATATATATATATATATAAATATTAAAATAATTGGGCTGGGTTCTGGTCGGGTGTATATCTACCCAGTCCCAACACAAATCCAAAGTTAAGCATTCGGGTTTTATCCAAATCCGTCCAAACCCAATCAAAGCGTTGACTACCCGACCCAATCGGGTCTGGTCGGGTCGGGTACCCATGGGTTTGGATTTTATTGCCATCCCTACATGGGTCTGCATACATCAGTATATACCAGACTTAGAATCTCTTTGGCTCGTTCACCATTTTCAATAAAAGGTGACTTTGTCATCTTTCCAAGAAGATAGAACTCACAGGTTGGTAGTGAACCATTTTCACTAAAATCGAGGAGATCCTTGCTTTTCAACCTGTTTATCCTGTTTCTATTAATATGAATTAGCCTATAATACCATAGGTATGCATCACTGACATTATCTATCCTAAGACATTTGCTAGATATGTACATTACACTAACATGTCACGATAGTACATAAATGCCATTGTTCATATGTCCATTCATCACTACAAAACCATTCCAAATGATTTTGCAAATATCATTCTTTATTGATAGTTCATAACCATACATGGCCAATTGGCCTACAGAAATGATATTTAAGATAAAAGATGGACAATAATGATACTCATTCAAAATGATTGTACATGACTCGAAAACTAGTTTGAGGACTCTCAATGCCAGGACTGGAACTTGGCTTCCATTTATTACGTTCAAGAATCTCTCGCCATCCTCGCATCTTTTACTAACTTAAAGTCATTGCAAAAAATTATAAATATGAATTGAACTTCCTGTATCCAATACCTAGTTAGTAGTATCGCAGATAGAGAAACTACAAGGTGTTATCATATAAATACGTTGTCCAACACCGTCCTGCTGCTTTCTCTTCTTGGACCTATTCGGGTCAAGGGATACAATATAAAGATGACAGTTCCTCTTCCAATGACCCTGCTTCTTATAGAAGAAGCACTCCGCATGGCTCTTATCAACCTTCATCCTCTTGGCCTGACTGGGCCCAGAAGCATTCAGTACCTTTTTCTCTTTATTTTTTTTTTCCCTTTCTTAAAAGAACAACGCCCTGCCAAAGATCCTCCCACTAGATTTACCATCCCTTTATTCAGTTGGTGGTCTTTCTCATAAGTATGCAATAATCCCAACAGACCGTGATAGTTAATTGCAAGCTTATTCATTCTATAATGATCGAGAAAATCTAGATAGAAAGAGGATAGGAAATTCAGAATCGCATCTTTTCCAAGATGTTCATGCAAGGGACATCCGAGCTTGCCCAGGTGTTCAATCATCTCAATCATATACAGTACATGATCAGTGACTGAGGTTCCATCATGCATCCGTGTATTGTAGATAGCACAGGAGACCTTGTATCTCTCAACATCATCTGGTGTGCCAAAGGACTCCTTCAACCTTTGAAGGATTCCCTCTGGTTGGGCTTCCTCAAACTTGCAACTGAACTCATCGTTCATTGCTGCCAACATTATGCATCGGACAATAGTTCTGTCAGAGAGCTACTTCTGATAAGTGTCTCTGACTGAACCCCGAGCATTTGGAGCAGGAATTTTAGGTGCCGGATCCGATATCACATATAGGATCTGCTTATGCTCCAGGACAATCCTGAGCCTTCGATACCAGCTATCGAAGTTGGGTCCATTGAGCTTCTTATTGTCGAGAAGAGACCAAAGTGACAGGTTGAAAGATATCTTAAAGGAAAACTAAAATTAATTAGTGTATATGAATTATTAACCTAAAGACATAGATTTTAGTCTAAAGGTCCCTCTCACTATTTTGTTCAAACTGGTAGCCTTTACCTCCAATCTAAGGAATTACTTTAATTCCTTGGTGGGTACTAGAGTCCAATAGATAACATATGAGCCCGACTTTGGTCGGCCCATCCATGCACATCTAAAGATAGGTTCTTCAATCGATTACTTCTCTAAGTAACCTCTAGTATTTAGATTTTGCCCCAAGGTACACTTTAATCAACCTTTAGGCTTCCTATTGAAGGTCCCGATTAGGTCCAACAATTAACATGACAAAATTCAATGCTTCTGACTAACATGACATTGGTTTTTGCATGCCTGTTGGAAGCATTGTTGTTATTGTATCCTGGAGGGTAGTCGCACTATCATCTTGCTACACCGAGATATTATCTTTGAGAGGTGCGAATCTACTCTTAAGGATAGTGCCTTGCATGCCTCAGCCTCTTCTCAAATAGAGTCTCCTCTACTACAATCACGGTTTCATCATCATTTCGGGTACCATCTAACTATTATTTCTACATTCATACAACTTAGTGACCATTTCACTCTTCCATTCTCTTAGACCAAACTCTAGCTTTACTACCAGTGAGATAACATCATGGATACCATATCTCTAGCTGATTTCCTTCTTTTTGACCAGATCTACCGATCAAATTAATTTCCTCTCATTAATTTCCCGGGAATAGCATAGATGCATATAATTAAGTATCCCATGGTCATCTCAAAATTACTACATATCATCTCTTCTCCAACCTGCAAGCCCTCCATCATATATCGATTTTAAGATGGTTAAATCATGCTGCACTTGCATCACCAGCTTGAAGAATGTCCTTGAGCTAATTCTACTAATTTTAATGGTGAACACCAAAGGGATGTTTGGGGAATTTAATAGGCATGAAGAAGGTCATGCTAGCTAGGCATGCTGTGTGAACACCATCAAGGTTTTATTAATTCACTTCCTCAATGAATTGAGGTCATGGCGGAACTGGTGCTATTCTTAATGCCCTTGCCTTTGATGATACGGGAATATGCATCCCCAGGACCTCCTATTCTAATTGCTATGATATCAGAAACCTTGGCACGTACAGCATATCCCATATGTGATTTCAATGGAGGTCCTAGGGCTTAAAATAGCCCTAATTGCTGATGAAGGAATTGTGGTTGTTGGGTCCATTAGTCAGTTAGGAAATTAATATCTTGAGCCTGTCGATGCTCAATTCCTGTGAAGTTTCTTGCTTTTCTTCAATGTAATCTAAATGTTGCGACAAAGAGTTAAACTTGTACCACCAAGATGGTAGTGCAGGTGGAACAGGCTTAGTCTCATGTTCCATGTTAGGATATCAACTTGCACGGATACCACTCTCATTGGGGAATCACTTGTGTAGAATATGAATCTCTATTTCTAGGATCACGATTGTTGATGTCGATACTACAAGAGAAAAAGAAGAGAAAAATAAAATAGAAGATATAATTAATTGGGCATGCAAGGTTCATTATAAGAAAAATAAACTTACAAGATTGAAAACTTTTACTTTCAACCATATACAAATCTTTCAACAAGAAACTCCAAAATCCCTTGTACAAGATCTCAACTAGAAATCCCTCACCACTCTTTTAATCCTCACACCTAGCCTGTTTCTCCATCTATATTTTTTTATAATATCCACTATGAAGAGTATCTTACCAGGAATCCAATGATTCAAACTGCGTTCAAAACGAAGTCCTATAACTCTCCTAACATGAATTTGATTTCAGACTAACTCCTAGTCTTCGAATGCCTTCGATTATGCTAAAAATCACATAGATCAAACCTACACGGCATCGGAAATGATTATAGCTATATAATTGTTGCATGGATTGCACTAGGCTATCTAATCCTCATGCAATTGGTGCTTAATTATCCAATCACATCAAAAAATGTACAGAAAACCACTGTAAAGGAAAATGCTTCAAGGCTGGGCCTGGGCCAGTGCTTGCATGCTTGCCAACACACCCCACGCTGGGCCCTATTATCAGGCCGGTGCCTGTAGGCCAAGGCCTATGGGCTGAGTTCAATTTTTTCTCTCTTTCAAAGTTGGGCTTCTGTGTGGGCTTCTGACTGGGTTTCTTACATGTCCTGGGCTTCTTCAGGGACTGAATCGAGGCGTTCAACCCAACAACCTCCACCTTGACTCGATGTTCAGCCTCTACCTGATTTTGAGAGCTTCTTAAGGATTTTGCATCCTCATGCCTTGGGACAAACATCTAATCATGGATAGGCAAACATAGAAATCGAGCCAGGCTGCTCAATCCTATTTTCATTATATGCTGTGCTTATTTCAACTTGAGACCTGCTCATGGAAGCCTCCTATGGTAATAAAAACTTTACCTTGTAACATCGCCTATCATCATCCCGAGGCTCTTATCTCGTGCCTGAATCACCTACTCTCGAAGCTTCACCTTGCAATGAACTCCTATCTACACTAAGGACTCCACCTTGCACTGGACTCTTTATCAAAAATAATGACCTCCATGCTTCTTCCCCCACAAAATAATCCTACTGCCACATAAGTCCTTCAGGACTCCATTATCAACTCTCCACATGTAGCTGTTTAAGTTTAGTTTACTGAAAAAAACTAGATTTTTATAAAATCTGGATATGCATCAGACCTTGTCTAGTTTCTTACTATCCCATCATGCACCTCCAAGTTAATTTTCTGGATACCTGCAATCACACAGCTTGATCCATCTAGTAAATGGACAACACCCTCTCTGCTCTCCAGAGAGTCAAACAGTTCCTTTCTATAATGGATGTGATGTGGACATGCAAAATCTAAAATTTACTAGAAAGAATGGGATACTTGATCAGATACTATAAGTGCATCACTGATGTATATGTCATCACTGCCATCGACCATTACCACAGTAGCCCTCATCCGATCCTTGAGCTATGGATAATCTCTGACATGATGCCTTAACTCGTCGCACTGAAAGCATTTAATTTTGCTTGCATCCTTCGACTTGAACTACTCACCTCGCGATCCTCTATCGTTTCGCATTCTACCTCCTATACCTTTAGAACCCACCAATGCTGAGTTCTTGCCTAAATTCGAAGCTTGATTCTCCTGCTTGAGAATCTCGTTCTAGAGTAACATCGACGTGACCTACTCCATCTTGATGGTGCTCTTCCCCACTAAAAGGTAGTTACCAAGGACTCAAAGGACTATAGTAGGGATGACAACAAAACCAGTTCCTTAGTCTTCTCCTCAACTTTTTCACCAACATTGAGATCGGTGAGGATCCTTTGAAAGTTACTTAAGGTACTCCTACACGCTCTGCTCTTCGATCATCCATAGTTAGTAGAATTGTTTCCAAAGGAACAACATATTAGTGAGGGACTTTTCCATGTACAGCTCCTCGAGCTTCGCCTATAGCATCATTGGGAAAGTCTCCCGCAGTACATGGATCACCATCTTGTCTGCCAGGTATAAGTGGATTGTACTCACTGCATGCATCTGGTGCCACCTCCAAATCTTTTCTTCCATGATGGTTGGTCTCTCCTCATATAAGAGAGCATCAATTAACCTTTGCTAGATGAGCACGTCTTAAATCCTCACGTAACAGAGGAAGAAATTGCTCTTCTTATCAAATCAGTTGATGTCAACTTTGATTATGCTCACTATATTCTTCGATTTCGATCAGTCACGGATAATCCAAGGCTCTGATACCAGTTATTATGATATCAATTCGCTCTGATATTAGTTATTGTGGTATCAACTTGCACTAATACCACTCTCGTTTGAAGATCACTTGTACAAAATATGGATCTTCATTTTCAGGATCATGATTATCGATGTCAATGTCGCAGGAGAGAAGAAGAGAGAGAAAATACAACATACAATTAATTGGATATGCAAAGTTTCATTATAAGAAAAATAAATTTACAATATTGAAAACTTCCACTCTCAATCCCATACGAATCTCTCAATAATAAATCCAAAAATTTCTCGTATAAATTCTTAACTAAAGATCTGTCACCACTCTTTTGATCTTTACACCTAGCCTACTTCTCTGCCCATATTTTTTATAGCTTTTGCTACAAAAAAATGTCTCACTAAGAGTCCATCGGTTCAAACTGCATCTGAGTCAGTCCTATAGCTCTCGCAATACGGATCTGATTCTAGACTAACTCCTGGTCATCAAATCCCTTTAATCACTCTAAAAATTGTGCAAATCAAACCTACATAGAATCAGAAACTATTATGGCCATCTGATCATTGTGTGGATTGTGCTAGGCTATCTGATCTTTGCATGATTGGTGCTTAGTCATTTGATCGCATCAAAAAATATGCGAAAACCATTGTAAAGGAAAATGCTTCGGGGTTTGGGCCTAGACTACCCACGCGCATGCCTCCCTAGGCCTGGGCTGGTGCCCGCGCACGCACCGACGTGCGCTATGCTGGGTCATGCTGTCAGGCCGGTGCCTGCGAGTTGAATCTAGTTTTTTGTCTCTCTTTCAAGGCTGGGCTTCTATGCGGACTTCTCACTAGATTTCTCATATATCCTGGACTTCTTCAGGGGCCGAATAGAGGTGTTCAACCTAACATTCCACATGTCTCAAGTTCGAGGAATGACTCTATGATCAACTCAAATAATTTCAGAATTAGTCCTGGGGCCTGAACGTAAGTGTGTGCATTAGTCAGGCCCTTTGGTTGAGATCCACCTGCTATTTTAGTGGGGCTGGATGACGTACTCACTCATTTAGTGTGGGGCCTAGAGTCACACCCAATATGGTGGGAAGGAACTGAACCGTCTTTATTGTCACTCCGTATCGGATACTTTCCAGTAGAGTGAGAGCCTTCATGGTCGCACCCAAAGAGAGTTTCTTAAGAAAAGAAAAGAGAAAGTTGAACTTGTGCCATTTCCTAAGCGGCAGCATCCAGAGAGAACGGTGGTTGAGTTCAACTATTGAATTCCCTACTTAGCAACATGACAACCAGTCTTATCACATGAAGCTTATGATGGTCATCTACATATTTACATCTAGATGTAATATGTGTAATCTAATCATTTTCCATGCAACGAACTCATCACAAATCACCAAACAAGTGGCATGATGCACAACTACGTGCCGTGTGATATTGGAACTCATCGATACAATTTAAAAAATGCTACAAAATCAATGCATGTAAATGGACAAAAGTAGTAAAATCACTTTGTTTGAATAAGCCTTAAGAGCTTTTCATAAATTAGCTGGAGGGATTTTTGGCCTCTATGTTTAAGCGCTTTTCCGATGCCTAAAATAAAATTCTTAGCAGATTTTCAAGTAAGAATGCACAACATGAATTCGCTCTGGGAAAGTAATGGAAAGCAGAAATAAATAAATGGCTTTAGGCGTAATCCACAGCTGTGCCCAATAAACTTGAACAGCTTAATTTAGTTGTTGTTCAGTTAAACAAACGACTATTTGCTATTTTCAGTTTTTGAAGTGTTGATTGTATATTTATATATTTATACACGTAGGAGACATCTCAACAGTGATGATAGCGATGCCTTTATTTATTTATTATCTATTGCTGTTATAATGGTTAGCAGTAGGTTTTATTTTGTTAACAAAAAAACTATTCAAGGTTGGGATGGACAAACAACTTCTATCAGTAAAATTTCATTGCTTCTTTTCTCTTTTGTTTGAGAAAAGGGAAGGTAATTACCTACCCATCCATTTTCTGGAGACTACGAACGATATACAACCACTGAACAATCTTCCAAAATAACCTAACTCAGAAAATCTCCCTTAAAAGCATTTTATTAGACCACTCGAGGCGACTCAATGCATGTACTTCTATTTACCTATGCTAAGCTGCTAGCTTCTTTCTTTGCATCCAACTATGTGCTCAAGTCTTCCCCTCCTCTTCTTTTTTTTTTTTTTCTTTTTTTTCTTTTTTTTTTTTTTGATAAGAAGAATAATTCAACCAACGGTCCTCATATGAATACATCCAAAAAATTCTGAACTCCAGAGAGACGACTCATCTAACTAGATCCACAATAACTGTCCCGAATGGAAGGCAAGAAGGCCACCTAGAAGTCTTCCCCCTTGACCAACACTTCCTAAGCATAGAACTGTCCAAATGCTTCACTTCCTACAGCATCCACCTCCCGGGTTCTTAATAAAGATTTTTATTTTTTGGCTTTCATTAAGAATGATAAGATATTTATGGGAGCAGAGAAATCAGGTGATCAGTAACAGGAGCGGAGAAAGAGAGAAAAGGGAGATGGCAACATCCGGAACCAGAGAAGAAGGGAGGTGGTCTTTGGATGCCTATCCTCTCAGACTTGGTCCCCAAACTTTGAAAGACCAGTGACAAGAAGAATGTGATACACGCGTTCTGAAGAAGCCCTGAAGAAAAGACCTCATCACTTTCTGGAAATCTTTTCCTCTGCAGAACTAGTCTTTATATGAAACTTGTTCTTCGGTGCCAGCGGACAAGAATATTTTATGTTTTGAGGTGCGGCTGCATTCCATATTGCTGAATCCATCACCGATATTGAGAAATTAACAGGAGTTAATTAATTGAAGAAGTAATCTATGTCCTCATGGGCTGATGTCCTGCAATGGTAGCCCAGTCACCATCTGCCAGTTGTGAAGTTCCCATGTCCTGCAATAGTTGCCTCAGGATCCGAAATTATGTTGGGGAAGGGAACACTATAAGCTAAAGGAGTATTTCCAAGCCAACAATCCCTCAGAATCTACGGCCAGAAACATTACCAAGTGCATGATGAAGACTTCCCCCCAAACGATCCAATTTCCTAGTGATTTGCTTGCAAATGGTGGACGTATTCCTCATCTTGCTACCTCTGTAAGACGAAGGAAACATCTTCTTCTGTAATAATTTTCACTAATTATCTGGCTCCAAGATTCACACGGGCGTGCAAGAAGTCCCCTGCACCACTTAGCCAAAAGAGCTTAGTTGAAAGTTTTCAGATCTAGAACACCAGGCCTTCCTTTTATATTTGCAAACTACTTTCCAGCTTACAAGACATCAGAAAGGAACTAGCATCTGATTCACCTTTCCGTAAGAACCTTAAAATTTTATCTATCTTAGCACCGAACGGGGAAGAGAGATTTAAATCAGTTATCAGCAGCCAGCTTCCTGAGGGGTCATATACAGCAATGTTGAAACTTTAGCAGTGTGCATATTCTCGCCAGAACATTCTTTTAAATTTCTCCTATTAGAGGGTCCTTTCCATCTGTGAAGCATTCAACAAATTGCCAACTTGGCTTTGTTTCAGGACTCTTGAAATGGGTGCTCTCTTCCACCTTGAACCAATGGACTCCAGATGCAATCTTCCGTAACAATAACCCTAACAGAAGTGCCATTTTTATGGTTGCATGAAACAAAACAGAATAAACAAAAAAAAATCTCCCCAAGCATTTGGGCCAATTGATAGGATAATATATTCTGCCAGGGCAAAACTAAAATTCATAAGTATTGATTCAAATTATAGAGAATTCAATCACTACAAAGAATATATCTTTAACAATCTAAAGAACTCATTTGCTATGTCACAATGTTACTAACCTTAAACCTTGTCAAATGAATTTCTACAGAGCAGAACATCAACAGGAAAGAATGGCTTTAATTTATTGATAAAAGTAAATTTTACTTCAGCATGAGGGTAAACATTGTTGTTGGAACTAGATCGTGCCACGGATCCTGAAAAGACTTCCTGTACTAGATGGAAGACCAGACACTGAGGTTCTAAGAAATCAAAACAGCATCATTTCTCTGCCTGTTAGTCCATTCAGAAAATAATCCCATCGTGTCATCAGCAGAATTCTCTGAGCTGCTACCATGGTTCAAAGCTAAGGGAAGCAAAGCCAAAATCATATCATTCTCAAATGCAAATTCAGCAAGACAAACTACTGTGATAATTTCTGACATCTAATGAGAGAAACACCTTGAGAGGAAACAACATTACAAATCTACCACAGGTCATCTCCAAGAATAAAAGAAAAACAGTAAGTAGCGTAAAAACCCACCCACATCAATCAATTATCCACGCTGATCCAAAACTTCAACCAAAAAAATTCAGCAGGATAATTTATTGCCCGTAATTTCTGGCCCAACTGAGAAATTCAAATTTCACCCCCTACCTACCACAGACAGCTCATGGCTTGAGAGCAAGCGCCAAACCAAACTTGGGAGCCCGGTCCAAGGCCTTGGTGTCAAACTCACCAGAGATGGTCAAAATCGACTTGGGCTTCAGCTCATGCTGTAGAAGTGCTGCAAGCTTCCCAGAGTTGTTGAGCTTCGACTTCACATTTGTTTGAGGATCGATGACATATTGCCCTCCAACAGTGAATGTGTTTTCATTGGTAGAGAACCTTCGGGTAATTTCTCCAACCACGGCACTCTTTTGCATCTCATCCAAATGGTAAATATACGAAGCTCTGAGTGTGTCTCCCATGTCCGCCCTAGTAAAAAAATGACAGGAATTTATTAACAAAATTGATCAGCTTCTATATCTACCCTTGTATAAGATGCTAATGCTAGAAAATGCAAAAATAGACTAAAAAACTTACAAAATTATGGAAGCATTATAATCCGGCTTTCCCAAGTTTATTCCAGCATTGTACTTCGTAAAAGTTCCTGAAGCTGTGTCAAAACCAGCCTCTGCACCAAAGGCAATGCCTTGGACACCTATTGTCCCAGAGAGGTCAACAATAGGTGATTGCTTCAAGGCCACAGCAGTGGCCACACTTGCGTGGTCATGAAAATATTGAATCTCTAGCTGGGAAAGAAAAAACAAAATGCTTTCAGAAACCAAGTACTAGCTTTGTCAAAATCTTTCTAAGCTTGGAACAGTCAATACCTTTCCAGAATTGTAATCAGGCAGCTTAAAAGAAGCAATAGTTTTCGTAGATGGCAAGATCTCTGACATGGTCAGAGTTGTTGAGAGCTGGTATACATTGAAAAAAGTACTTGTTCAAGATCGTTGAACAGTCCACAGTTTAAAAAACAGTAAGGAGAACAGGTGGCAGCAACAAACATTTGAATTTGTGTCGACTTTAACATCAATAAGGGTGTTCTTGTACTTGTATTGTGTACCAATGTCAAAAGAATAAAGTCCCCCTTTCATCACTGCAGCAGAAGTAAGGCCCTGAAAATATGCCAGACAAGATTAGGTGTCACGTTCCTATTAAATATATTTACAAGGAGAAGATACAGGCACACACAACAGATGAAAACAAAACCAGCAAATGAATGAAAAAATTGTGAGATTAATCAATGACTACCAGCAAATGAATAACTAGTTATTGATTAACAAGGACACAAGAAATCTGATAACAGCAACAAAAGCCAAAGTTACATCATTATCGTCAAAGTTACATCATTATCGTCAGGAAAAAATAAGCAGATGAGAAAATCCATTAGTGTTAACATATACACACAAACAAGAACCGTACCAGATAACAAACCATGGTATGGCTGATATCAATTTTCTGCCAGAATGGTACAGTACCACCTGCACCGTCCTGCTCTAATGGTTTTTAAAACCTTGCATGCGTATGTGTTTATGGTAGAGCTTATATGTTGGTATCTACACAGTCCAAATAAGGTCAGCCCAGATCAGATGACATAGAGCCTAGCATATATAATCTGAACTGTTGGATGACATCTACTATCTTTAAGTTGCTTACTATCAAAAAGTCATGCTATTCGGAGATCCCTGCCCTATACTTCTAGCAGTCAAAAAATATGAATTATTCACATTATTTAAACTGTCCATTTTTTACCACTAGATGCATGAACCCTGCCAGGAATCTCCAAATCATTATTTTTTTTTAAATGTAAGCAATTTAGATATGGCAGATCACATCCAATGGCTCAAAATATCGCGCACGTGCACGCACACAGAGAGAGAGAGAGACTACTTAGGTCAACCAGGTTTGGCTCCAAATCCGGTCAGGTTCCCCACTATCAAATCTGCACGGATCTCCATGCAATAAAACAAAAGTTAACAACCACTTTTCAATCCATTTGAATTTTTAAAAATTGGAAAAAAAAGAAAAAGAAAACGAGCCATTAGCATGGATGAGACAGAAGCCCATGCTCACCAAGGATTGGAGGTCAAGTTTGTGTTTATTCTAGAACATTTTTGTTTATCATTGCAAAGGTTATGTTTATTATAGAACATTTATGTTACCTTTAGAAAAGTTTATCGTAAAAAAGTGTGTTTATTATGATAAAGTTTGTACTTATTCCATTCGAAGTTTGTGTTTATCCTCCATTCTTGATGTTTATCACACGAAAGACCTAAAATAAATTGTCTCATCAGCATTAATGGTGGTGGGCATGCGTATGCTTCCATCCCATCTATATTAATGGCCTATTTTATTTTCCTTTATTTTTTCAAACCAAACAAAATAAAAAAGTGGCTATTAACTTTTGTTTTTCTGCATGAACATCCAGATCGAATGGTGGGGAACCTGCTATATAAGTTGTTGACCCAAATATTGATTTTGATGATAACAAAACTATAAGTACAAATGATACTAATTATGTATTTTAAGAATGAATGTAGGATCTCTCAAGTGCTTATAAAGATACATTAAGTTAAGAAAGAATTCCTCTTGAAGAAGCTAGGTCAAAAGATTTTCAAGTAAAATTACACAAGTATTAGCTTAAAGACAATGATCTTAAGGAGGAGACAAGAAGCATTGGAGGAACAAATTTTAATATTAGAGAAGTATTGGAAGCATTTGAAAAAGTTGAAGTATTTGAAATATTTGGAGAAATTTTTGTAGTGTTTTGGAAGCTTCTATAGTAAAGGAGTCGACTCTTGAAGTAGAGAAGTTACTGCTTGCAAAAAAAAATAGAAGATTGAATTTTCAAAACATGCAAAAGAGTCGACTCTTGGAGCAGAGGAGTCGGACTGTTGCGGAAAAAATAGAAGGTTAAAATTTCAAAACATGCAGACGAGCCGACTCCTAAAGCAAAAGAGTCAACTTTCTCAGAGAAAACAAAAGATAGATTTTCAGGACACCTAGATAAGCCGACTCTTGGACAAATGAGCCGACTTGTGGATTGCTGAAAGGTTCAAACGGCTAGTTCCGCAACAATCCTTTTTCATCTAGAACTTTTTGCAACGGCTATTTTTCAAATTTCAACAGCTAGAAACAATCAAATGGACTTCCAAACTGATGGATACATATGGGAATCATTATAAAATATGAAGATAAGCTCTTACTGAAAACCAAGGAATAATAATCGAAGATCTTTTGAAAATATAGAGAAAAGTCCATTGTTATCAAGAGAGATCAACCACTTTCCACCAACTATTCTTGAAACATTTAGTGAGCAATCAGAAAAGTGGGCAAGCACATTTATTGCCACATTCAAGTGATCTTCAGTAAAGCTTCAACAGCAACCAATCTAACTCTTAAGAAGTTTTGTTTGTTGTATTTTCTGGTTCCTTTTTTTTTATTACAAGTTTCAATAGGATCTGAAACTTGAAAATTTGTTATATAGGTTTTGATTGGCTATTCTGATAAAGCTAATTGGATTGTTTGTGAGCCCACATAAAACAAACGTATAAGGTTTTGATTGGCTAACCTATGAAAATTAATTAGATTTTGGATTGTGAGACCAGAAAATAATCCGACTGTATTCTTGGTGAATATAGTAGAGCTTGAAAAGTGAATATAGGTGCTATGAGTACACCGAACCTCTATAAATCTTAATTGTTTGTGTGTGCTCCTGTATCCTTTATCTTTGCATCTAACTTTAATCACACTACACTTGGCAAACTGACGTAAAGTTTTCAAAGGTGCACATGTTTAAATTTTTGAAAAGCCAATTCATCCCCTCTTGGATTGTCTAGTTGGGCAACAAGTAATATCAAAGCCAAGTCTTCATCTGAAATTTGATCTTACAATCAAGAGATAAAGATCAATGGCAACCCATTTTTAGTATTTCTCTTACCGAAGGGCAATTTATCAACCAACCACCACTTTTTAACAACAAAAATTATGCATATTGGATAACTTGCATGCACGTATAGATTCAAGCTCTTGATTATCAACAATAAGAAGTGATAATCAAAGAACCACACGCATCTACAATCAAAGTAAATTTACTCATGAAGATGCTTATTAGAAGCATCTTGGAATTTACTCTGCTTGAACATGATGTTCCTAAACCAAAAGATGATTGGGATGAGCATGAGATAAAGTTAGTATAATTAAATACTAGAGCAATGAATGTCTTGTATTGTACCTTAAATCCAAATGAGTTTAATCAAATTTCTGCTTATTATTCTACAAAGAAATTTTGGAATATGTCAAAAATTACTCATGAAGGGACAACCCAAGTAAAACAGTCTAAAATTAATTTACTTTTTCATTAATATGAATTATTTAAAATGGAACAATATGAGTCAATTTTTTATATGTTTATTAGATTTATAAATATTATAAATACTTTAAGTGGTCTTGGCAAAACCTACACTAATAATGAGCTTGTTTGCAAGATTCTTAGATGCTTGCCAAAGACTTGGAAAGCCAAAGTGATGAGCATTCAAGAAGCAAGAGATCTTAGCAAGCTGTCAATAGAAGAATTGATATGTTCACTCATGACATATGAATTGAACATGTGGTAAGTTGAGGATAACAAAGAATCAAAGAAGAGGAGGTACATCACATTCAAATCAACTACTAAATTCAAAAAAGCGATAATGAGGAATCAAGTTCCAATGAAGAAGAAAATGGAGCAAATCTTTGCCTCATGGCCTTGGAGAATGAGATAACATCTGAATCAAATTTAGGATTTACTTTTGATGAGCTACACATTACATTCTATGACTTGCTGAATTTAAAAAACATTGATTAAAAAACAAGAAATCTTAAACAAGCAAATGATTTTCTTGTCAAAAAGAAAAGCTAAAGCTTTGTAAAGAAACAAAGTTTTAGAAAAAGAATTAGAAGTTTTACAAAGAGAGTTTTGAAACAAAAAAATGAATCTTTACAAAAAGAGGTTAATAGACTAAAATCTTTAGTCGATAAACTAACTTGTAGCTCTAATAAGCTAGAATTGATTCTGAACAACCAAAGAAGAGTCTTTGATAAAGCTGGAATTGGTTTTAATCCAACCAACAAACAAAGATTTCTGAAAAATTATTTTATAGCTTTTATATCTTCTCAAAACTCAAATACTATATGTTACTGTTGTAGAAAAGTAGGACATAAGACTTATTCTTGTAATTTCAGAAAATTAAATAAAAATAAAATAAAATAAAGTATGGGTTCTAAAAAAAAACCACCTTAACTAATCCCAAATGACCCAAGAAAGTTTGGGTACCAAAATTGAAAAAATGATTATTTTGTAGATGTGCCAAGTATCCAATGCTTGAAAGGAGTAAATCTTGAAAATTGGATGCTTATGATTCAAAATAGATGGATGATGACGAGTGATAAAAGTCAAACCTTCGGACGTCATACTATCATTGGTTAATGGATTCATTTTGCTTAGTTGAATGATTTTGATACTTCATATGGATGCATGATTCTAGAATACATATTGTGATAAGCCTATTTTTTACCATAAATGTATTACACATTACAAACATCTATTTTATCATAAAATTTTCATGCTATTATCTATATCATGTTATTGTCAATTATATAAGAAAGTTGAATCAAAATAAACTTGGATGCATAAGAGATTCTTTGTGTGAAGTAAAATTAATTCTTCTGAATTTTCTAATACATTTTCAAAAAAAAGACTATTTATGAAAAAGAAAAGATACTATTTTTGAATAATTTTAATGAAAATTAGCATTTGAGCTGAAAGTGATATGATTCATTTTGCAATGATTTAGTTCTTTGATTTTGGTTATTCATGCTTGCATACCTCAATTCAAAAATTGATCTGAAATTTGATGATACATTCTAGAATTTGAAGATTTTAGAAATAAATGCTTGATTAAATCAAATGAATGTGCATGTTTTGGGAAAAATAAAGAAAAATCATTTTTTAGCTTAATTATTGGCAAACATTTATACCTTGCTTGTCAAGATTTAGTGATTTGGGTTTATCTAGTCATTGTTTCTAATATTTTATTTTAATTGATTATTTTCAAGAAATAAATTTGAAGATGTTCTTCTTGAACCTTTTTGAAATTAGTATCAAGCAAAATTCTTTAAAAAGATTGTCATATGAAAGAACTTCTTTTTGTAATTTATATTATTGGTAACAAATATCTCATCATTGTCCTGAACTCTATCATTTTATCTCTTGACAAAAAAGAGAAGAATGCTGTCTCAAATTTGATTTTTGCGTAGTCAAATTCTTGATATGATATCATTTACGATAAATTCAAGAAATTCATACTTCTACAAATAAATTGCTTGATATCTCTTGAGAAAAGAAAGATATTCTTTCATATTATAATGGATTGATTTTGATGAATTTTTTTGATACTTTATACTTTATACTTGAATGCATACTGAATTTTATTTATATTGGGCTCATATTTAGTTTCAACTTCATGATCATAAAACTCTAAATTTTTTAAACAAATATATGCATCTATTGTTCAAAATTTGAAATATATTTTCAAGTTCTTATATATCATTTTGGCTTGCATGAAATTTTGAAAGCTTTTAAATGAAGTTATGTTTGGTTTTGCTTGATAATGAATTTATTTCTCTCATGTTTTAATATCTCTCTTGTATAAATTTTATTTTGAATAAATAACAAAAATAAAGAATTTGTGGCTATTTTTAAAAGAAATTGAAAAACTAAAAATTTTCAAACATTATATTTTTTCTAAATAAGAAAGGGGAGCTCTCTTAAAATTTTCAAATGATCAAATTTGATTATTAATCTTATTAAAATATGTTATGTTTATACTTTTGAAAAATACTCTAATAAATTCTTTTGTTCTAAATCAAAGCAAGAGTAATGCGAATTCATTTTCTAGAGTTTACAATTGATTTTGAGAAACTTTTGAAGGAAGTGCACAAAAAAAAATTCCAAAAGAGGAGAGCAATGAAACAATTTTTATTGGTGCTCTAAGATTACGTAAAGGCTGAATCTTTTGAAAAAAATTATACTTGAGCTCAAAATATTTTGTTACACTTAATCCTCTGAATTTGATCTCTTATGATTGCATCAATTATTCAAAAATTTGATTGAAATAGAAATAATTTAACTGATACATCATCTACTATGATTGGAATGTTTTCGCTACAATTTATTTTGAATTGTTCTATTCCAATGAAAAATGGATAGTAGGCTGTCTGATTTTTTTTTTAAGAATTGCTTTTGGAATCCAAAATGCTTTAATATATTAAATGCTTTAAATTTGATCTCTCATGCTTGCATCCATAAGCCCTTTACTTTTTCTGAAATTTGATTAGAATAAAATTGTTTATTCATGAAGGAAGAAATAATAAATTGCTTTATGATTTAACCTTGGTACTCTTTGAATTTTAAATCATATGTTTTTGATTTGTCAAAAAAGGGGAGAGGATAAATTGAGTATATGCTTGAGCTAAACCTGAATTTTTATTCATGAAATATGTTCTTAGCATATTTATTTATTTACTTCATATTAATTATGTATGAATTACATAAACACACTATATTTTATTTTACATATACTCAAAGTTTTGTCATCATCAAAGAAAGAGATTGTTGAACCAAGAATTGATTTTGATGATAATAAAGTTTTAAGTACAAATGATATTAATTGTGCATTTTAAAAAATAAATGTAGGATCTCTCAGGTGCTCAAAAAGATATTAAATTAAGGAAGAAATCCTCTCAAAGAAGTTAGGTCAAAAGATTTCAAGCAAAATTATACAAATTTTGACTTAGAGACAAAATGGTCTTAAGAAAGAGGAACAAATTTTAATGTTGGAGAAGTACGGGAAGCATTTGAAAAGTTAAAAAAATATTTGAAATATTTGGAAAAGTTTTTGAAGTATTTTAGAAGTCTCTACAGTAAATGAGTCGACTCTTGGAGTAGAAGAGTCGGCTCTTATCAAAAAAAAAAATAAAAGGCTGAATTTTCAAAATATGCAAAGTAGACTCTTGGAGCAGAGTCGGCTCTTGCAGAAAAAACAGAAAGTTAAAATTTCAGAACATGCAGATAAGCCAACTCATGAAGCAAAAAAGCCGACTCCCTCAGAGAAAATACAAGAGATTTTTCAAGACACCTAGATAAGCCGACTTTTGGATAGATGAGCCGGCTTGTAGACTACTGATAGGTTCAAATGGCTAGTTCTACGGCTATCCTTTTTCATCTAGAACTTTTTTCAACGGCTATTTTTCGAATTCCAAGAAATAGAAATAGTCAAATGGACTTCCAAACTGATGGATACACATGGGAATCACTATAAAATATGAAGATAAGCTTTTATTAAAAACCAAGGAAGAATAATTGAAGATCTTTTGAAAATAAAGAGAAAAGTCCATTGTTATCAAGAGAGCCCAACTACTTTCCACTAACTATTCTTGAGATATTTAGTGAGCAATCAAAAGAGTGATCAAACGCATTTACTACCACATTCAAATAATCTTCAGTGAAGCTTCAACGGCAACCAATCCAACTCTTAAAAAGTTTTATTTGTTGCATTTTCTAGTTCCTGTTTTTCCATTACAATTTTAGTAGGATCTGAAACTTGGAGATTTGATGTATAGGTTTTGATTAGCTATCTTGACATAGCCAATTGAGTTGTTTGTGAGTCCGTGTGAAATAAACATGTAAGGTTTTGATTGGCTGCCCTGTAAAAGCCAATTAGGTTTTGAATTGTGAGCCCAAAAAACAATCCAACTAAATTCTTGGTGAATATAGTGAAAATTTCCATATGCAACTTGGGAAATAGATGTAGGTATTGGAAATGCATCAAACCATTACAAACCTTGATTGTTTGTGTGTGTTCGTGTCCTTTATCTTTGCATCTAACTTAGCTCATACTATACTTAACTAACTCATCTAAAGTTTTCAAATGTGCACATATTTATTTAAATTTTTAAAAATCTAATTCAACCTCCCCTCCCCCCCTTTTGGATTGTCTAGATAGGCAACATAAGCCTAGTCTCTCTCTCTCTATATATATATATATACACACACACATATACATATAAAATTTGTGCACTATTTTCATAACATTTTCATTTTGTCAGGTGTCAAAAATTTGAAACAATTAATGCAAAGATAAATCAAATGAAAAACTGAAGATCATTTTGCACAAAAAAATAACATAAGCTACAGAATAATAAGCCTGAGTTTTGCAAAATTTTCAAGTTTCCTATCTAGAAAAGCTGATCAAAATCAAAATATTAGTAATGCATTGAACTAGAATGAGAGAGTGACATCAACGCTAATCAAGATCGTGATCACCACTACAATAGAAATGCTAAATAAAAAGATCCACAATGGTTAACATGGTAAAAAAGATACACAAATGAAAATTCAGTGAGCAAATAAATGAGAACAAGAGCACTTCAAATAGAGCTGTCAATGGATCGGGTCCGGACCCGAGACCCGCGAGTATTTACCCAATGGGTTCGGGTCTGGTATTAAATTTGGACCCATTTACCTGGACCCGGACCCAAACCCGTTTAGCTATAATTAAATGGATCCGGGTCTGGATATTAAATATCCAAAACCAACATACCCAAACCCGATTATATAAAATAATATTATATATATTTATATATATTTATATTATTATGAACCGTTAGATCTTGATCTAAGGGTTCAAAATCAACCGTTGTTTTAATATAAAAGGCCCTCTCGGTTCATCGGTTGCCCTAGGTATTTTCCATTCGACAACCCCAAATCGTCCCTACCCTCGATAGCGGACGGCCGATGCCTCCCCCTATTCAACAACCCCAAATCCTCCCTGCCCTCGATGGTGGACGGCCAACGCCTCCCTCTTCTCGGCCTCTCCAGTCCAGATCAAGATCCGCATCCATCGCCTCCCCCTCTCGGCCTCTCCAGTCCAGATCGGCATCCATCGCTGACCACTCCTCCCCATCAGGCCGCTGCATCTACCGCTTCGCCAAAGTATATATTATATATATACCTCCCCCTCTCTCTCCCTCTACCTCATAAGACCCTTCGACTCGTGCTTGGTTTCTTGATTTCTTGTCATCTCCCGAATGCAGTGGTTAAAGAAGACAAAGAAGAAGGTGATGCTCATGGCTCTCGAGAAGATTCGTGAAGGTATCCATCCTTTCTTGGAGTTATTTCTTTTTCTTTTTTTTATTGAAGTTTTGTTTACTGATCCTTAGGTGTTTGTGTTTTTGTCTTTGAAAAAAAAATATATCAAAGAGTTGATGTTGCTGGGGCTGATAGCGTTAATGCTGGCCAAATGGCTAGGTGGATCTCCATATCTGCATTCCTTCGTCTCTTATAAACAAACGATTCTATACCTGCATGAAGAGCGACTTCTAGGAACTGGCCGACAGTTTTGATTCAGTTCCTTCGAATCGGGCAAAGGTTGCGAGAAGGTTTCTCGAGGCATCTACTCATCACTGTGCTGAGGTGAGAGGGATTAGTAATGTAGGTTGTTGTTGTGATTGATTTCTTTGTTGTTGATGGTCCGTGATTCAGGATCATGAGCCATTTGTGTCTTTCGAAAAGTTTATGTAGCTCCACCGCTTCTTTTTTTTCTATTAAATTACCTGTTTCATTATAAAGTAATCGGGTCCGGATTCGGGTCTAGATACCCGGGATCCGTTCGGGTCCGGGTCTGGTACTTCAAAATTAAACCCGTCAGGTATTCGGATCCGGGTCTGAGTCCAGTAACTAAGACCAAGTTTGGGTTTGGATATCTAGGTTCCGACCCGAACCCGATCCATTGACAGCTCTAACCTAAAACAAACAAGCTACAAAAGAGTATGATACAACAACATTGGACATAGAACTCACGGGAAAACAAACAGAAATTCTAAAATCTTCAGAACATTTGTCAGTATGTTAGATGGGCGCAACCAAGACTGTAAAAATACCCTTGATTTAACAAATCTGATATTGTTCAAATAAATCAAAGTGCCATACATTAATTCAAGCAAATATTATACCTCATTCCAGTTCAATTTCATGGTCTGATGATAATACACTCCAATTGTTTCATAATCCTGATTTTTTTTTTTCTTTTTTTCTGAGGAACTATCATCCAGAACTTTAGATTTTGAATAACTATCAATTTAGACTGTCATTCTGAAAGATAGGATGGTAGAAAATATCAACAAAGTATCTAAAGTCAAAGCTCATCATCAAGATTCTGTCAGATCACAAATCTAACAATATTTTGCAGATCCCAAATCTAACAATATTTTGCAGAAGCTGATTGAATTGTGACTATCTAAACAGGAATTTCAAAAAGCTGTTTGAAAAACCACCTGCTGTCAACAGGATACCAAGATCACAATTACAAGGGAATAGGGTGAAAGGGGCTCAAGAAAATGCAGAATAATAAAAAATGAGTGTTACATCAGCACCTTTTTAAGAAGAAATACATTATTGAAGGGACAACAGTTGTCCAAAAATAAATATAAAGTAACGAACTTTTTTTAAGAGCATGTACGACCAAGGGTATCAAGAAAGACGATATGGAAATAAGTCAAAAAATATTGTAATCCCCCATCCTGCACTCCAAGTAATATGCTTCCCTAGTGTTACATAAGATGCTTGGTTCTTCAAGTAACAGAAACCAAGAGTGTTAGTCAAATCTATATTAGTAGCAGAACATATTAATAATTACAGATATCTGATGTTCAATGTTATGCAACAGAACCATGGCTATATCTTATGTCAATCTTCAAGGATTATATGTTTTAATGATGAAGAGGCATGTCCGAAGTGATCTCTTCTCAGGCCAAAAGTGGAGATGAGGCAAGACGGAGCCTGGAGACCATGTACAAGTAGTGCTCACAAAAGTTGTGATTATGAGAGGTAAGTAAACAAAAGATCATATCATAAAATGTGACTTTTTTTCAAAAAAGTAACTTTGTAGACCGAGCAGAGTGGAGGTTAAATGATATGGAGCAGTACGTTCTCATCATTTCAATGGAAAATCAGCTACTAGTGGGTCATGGAATGGACTGAAGCAAGGTCCATGGTACCAGAATCAGCACCTGTGATGGTGGAGGAGCAGAGAAAGGGCTTTCGAAACCTTTTCTCCTCTGCATGCCAGATCAAGGCCGATCTTGTTTCGAAACAAAACAAGGACCCTTTTATATGCTTTTTTTTATTTGAATTCAAGTGAAGTTAGCAAAGACCGCTGATTTCACTTTAAAAAATTTTAAAAATAAAATAACAAGAGAAGTGGGCAGTCTCTGCCAACTTCATTTTAAAAAAATTCCAATAATATATATATAAGTGGCCAAAGCCCCTATTTCTTCTTGAATTAGGGGCTCCACCCCTAGCAAGTGGAGAAGCCCTCTCTCCACCCGCTCCCTCACTCTCGCTCTTCCCCTCTCTTTTCATCTCTTTCTTTCCCTTTCTCTCCCTCCCTCAACAGTTTCGCGATCCGGAAGCCAAAGCCATCTCAATCAGCCACCAATATGGCTCAGTATGCCCCAAACCAGATGGTACCCTAACCTTGGGCTAAGGGGATGTATGACCTTTCTTAGATAGATGGAAAGAGAATTTGATAGGCTTTTCTCCTCTCATTCTAGACTTGAGCTCAATAATGAAGAGAGCACATGCACCCCAAGGTAGCTAACCAAGAGAAATGATGCATATCACACTTCCACATAAATTATCTGCATGCCCTAGAACTCATTGGCCATTGTCATAAAACTGTTGAAGATTCAAACTTTCATATGGACAAGCAAGATCTAATCTTAACAATTAATATGACATGCAAAAAGAAACTAGCATCTCGTCCATAGCTTGCTAAATCGCGTGGTTCAGGATGTGCTGAACTATATCGGTGGCTGATCAAGATGGTTCTGACATTCGAAACAAGAAACTAGCAAGGAGAAGGAGAGGGGGAAGAAGAAGAAGAGAGAGAGGGGGAGGGGGAAACGAGAGGGAGAGAAGGCCTCCAGAGGCTATTGAAGGCTCCTAGAGGGCAGCCGAGCTCGCTATGCCACTACCGAGCTCGATGGAACCTAGAGAAGGGCAAAGGGAGAGAAGGAGAGGAGACCGTTGGAGGCCTCTGAAGGGCCGGTGATGCTGCCATCTCTTCGCAATGCAAGTGAAGGCTGGAGGGGCTCCACCCTTGAAACAAAGGCTTCTACCCCAATTTCATATTTTTTGGGGGAATTATCTCATGAAGTCGGCAACTTCCATTTTTCCTTTTTTTTTTTTTTTGATCGGGAGGAGGGTGGAGCCCCTCCTATGGC
Organism: Areca catechu; assembly: GCA_021397845.1. Taxonomy (NCBI): domain Eukaryota; kingdom Viridiplantae; phylum Streptophyta; class Magnoliopsida; order Arecales; family Arecaceae; genus Areca; species Areca catechu. Next base: position 168,434,679 of record CM038041.1, read on the forward strand.
CTTCATCAACACGACAGAGATGTGGCGGCATCGCCAGCAATGTGGAGGCTTTCAACGACCTCCTCTCCATCTCCTCCTTCCCTCCCTTTGCCCTCCTCAGGGTTCTGTCGAGCTCGACAATAGTGCAGCGAGCTCAATTGCCCTCCGACGGCCCCTGGAGGCCCTCTCTCCCTCTCCAGCTCCTTCCCTCCCCTCTCCTCTCTTCCTCTCCCATTCTCCCTTTGCCTCTCTCTATGTCAATTCAGGCCTGGTACAGATCAAAACAGGGGCATACCAAATCGTATTGCCAACCGACTAGTATAGGCTCCAGCATCAGCACAGCAAACCTTGGTCTCATTTATGTCATTATGAATTTACTTCGAAGATTCAAGGCATGATAGCTTGAAATGTAAAAATTCCTTTCAAACTCTTTTAACATTTTCTGGGTATTGCAGAAAGCATCTAAATGGAGATTTGCAGAAAGTTTAGATCACCATCCAAATAAGATAATATTTGTAGGTCAAGATAGGATAAAAAGATGTCAAAAAAAATTGAAATGCCACTCATTCTGCTACAAAGTGTTAAGTTTACATGGGATCATAAGATCCCATCATCCTAAAAGATGCATGGCTCATATGTTTCTGCTCGCCAACATTTGCCAAGTTATCTTCTCTATTCCCTTCTTACTTTTCAGATTTATGTCACCTTATCACATTTCGTATGGGGACGCATACCCTTCCTTTTTTCTATTATACTTATGATCATAAGAATTTCATATTAGCATATGCTCAAAAAGGCATGATGAGTTCTGCAGTTCCATTCACAAATTGATTTTGCAAGAGTTCTTATATAACTAGGTTCAAGGATTTAATCGCCACTAGCAGGGGGCATGTTGGCAATTGACTAACATGGCAAGTGTCAGCTTTTTAAAAGATGGCTGTGGTATGTACACAGTCAATGGAATGCAAAGGGCACATACCATACCTTACAAATGCATTTTGTTTCAAAACAAAATAAAATACACTAGAAACAATAAAGATGATAATTGTATATCTTTTGGATAAATAATGGCCATATTAATAATAATAACTAATTGCTGCTTGGTACTTAATACCTAATATCTATAACTATAATTAGTAATTTCACATTATTAAAAGTACCCATATCCAGTCATCCGAAACACACATCCAACCTAGCCACTAGCTTGAAGCAACTCCATTTGGATGTGCCCACATAAGAATGGGCTGCATATGTGGCCCCACAAACAAAGTGGGCTACATATACAGCTGCACAATACACAAAGGACTATTTTTCAGTCCAAACAAATGATGCTTTCATAAGTTAGCATCATGAAGCAATGATGCTGAAGCATGCCAAGAATCTATAACTCTTTCAATCTTAAATATATTTAACACAATTTGACAAGAGTAAGAATTTGAAAATCAGAGATTACAACATTTGAGCAAGAGAGATGTAGCTAGATGAATAGGCAATGGCAAATAGAAAAGTTTTAGATGACATTCACAAATGCTGAATTTTTCTAACGAGGCATCATCATAAATTCAATAAGAAGTCAATTTCAGCCAACCAACTCAAAAAAGAAATGGAGAATAGATTTCAAATGACGAATAGAAGATATCATGCAGAATTTCTGCCGACTATGTCCCCAAAATACACCATTTGATAACCATGGATTTATTTAGCAAGCATTTGGCCTTTGTTTCATTTCAAGGCACCTTTCAAATGGTTCAGCAAAAATAAGAAGAAAATTCCTGTCATAATCCCCAGCCAACCATCATAAGCAATGAATCAAAAAGAGAACTCTAGAAAACAACCAAAATATAACATCTTAAATTCATTTGAATTGAATCAGTTACCATCGATATTGATCTACATAATAAATTGCAAAGATACATCCAAGTTGAATTAACAACCTTGCACCTGATAACCTAACACCATCTTGAATACATCTTTGGTAAGAACCACTAGATTCTATTGGTTGATAATGTAGAGTCTCATTTCTACAAAGTTAACTATGAAGAAATCATCAATTGATGCATGCTCCCACAAAATTGCAATGCATGTTCTTCCTTGCAAATTATATCTACCAAATAGTTCAACGTTGCCGCACATAATCTAATGTCAATCCAAAGGTTCAAAGTTCCAGAAAAGCTCCCCCCAAATCTATCGAATCAAGTGATAAAAACTTCTGTAAAATCATAATCTTTTTTTTTTTCTCAAAGTTACTAGGGAAAAAACCTAGTAGAATAATATTACATGGTGGTATGATTAATCTGCATGCCAAAACCATCCACAAGTTTATAAATGGAGAGTAGTCACCATAATAATATAGCACCCGACCATTCATCATGATACCTTCCTCTTAATTCCTTTTTGCAACCAACCAATAAGCTAATCATTTCATTTTCCAACCTTTTTATTATTAGGACTTGAACAACCATGATAGGGCTTTGCCATAAAGCATTTTATTATTTTATTAGGCTGGCAAAATCAATCTCAACCATAATGGAGGTCATTATAGGAAAGCGATACGCATCCAGTTGACAATAGGTTGCTTCTCTCCTTCTCTCTTCCAGGAAAAGCTCAAGAAAATGGACCATCCAATCTAAATAGATTGGCATCCAATTCCATAAGAAACCCTCCAACCGATCTCTCTCCACGTCCATCCACTTTTATCTTCCACCCCATCCTCCCTATTACATCTATCACCAATGAGCATCAACAATGACAACACACCAATTTCCACCCCATCATGCCCCTACCATAGACGCATCACCTTGCTCTAACCCCCATCTAGTGTCATTGACATAAATCTATCTTCTGTGTTGCACCACCCAACGGGGATGTTATGCAAGAGAGAAGTTGTTGTTGTCACTCTGTCATCATGCAGAGAGAGAGAGATGAAGTTAAGTCTCTCTTTGAATGACACGATGATGCCCAGCCACTTCCAGTTATTTACTGTACTTTTCCCCTCATACCATGGATGAAACTATCTATTTCTAGTTCTTGACCATTTAAATCATAATAAAGGGAGTAATCACCATAAAAATATATAGTATAATTATGAAAAGCATTGTTCACAAACCCACTATTACAACTTCCCACACTTCCTCTTTGCCTATTTTCTATATCAATCCTTCAAAGTTATGAATTTGAAATCAGCTTCAACTCCCCACTGCATATAGACCTATTTCTCTCAGACAAGTCATCCCTTTTAGAAACCAGAACTAGTTCCCATGCCTCTAAATTTAAAACGATATGATTTGAATGGATCAATGAATCAAAACTGGTTTCCCTTGCCCCACAATTCAAATATTTTTAAAAAAAAAAAACTGATTTTTGTCCAAAAGGAGCACGTTCATCAAAGTCAACTTGAATGGAATCCTTGACCCCTATAAGGGATGCATATTTGACCTGAAGATTTTATTCTTTCCTTCACAATCTTTCCAATAACATCCAAGAAGGCACTCAGTTTCTAATGCAACTTTCAAACTTAGTCGTGCAACTCTTCCTTTTCAACTCGGTAGACCAACCCTCCAGCGTTAAAATTCTCATATATTCCTTTATGTGGTTGCCTTCTCTTAAGTAGTCATTCCTCCCAACATCACACTTTTTTCAATGGAGTAGAAATTTTGCATTAGCTCCTCCATAGCTCCCATTTGGCTTTAACCATTACACAACAAGGCCCTGGTCCTTAGATTTTATAACCTTACAGGAACATTAAGGGCATGTTGCTTGAGAAAAGCACTTTGGAACCTTTGAAGCAAAAAAAGTGCTTCCTTGAAAAATAAGTGTTCACTAATAACATATGAAAAGTACTTATATAAAAAGAAAACATCAATAAAGTGCCTTTAGAAGAAGCCAGAAAAACAAGATCTTGGTTTCTCCTTTTGTGAGAAGAACTTGTTTAAAGAAGTAGAGTCAACACCAAATACACTGTAGGCTATGTCCATGAAGCAAAAATGGGAGACTAAGATTTTCAGCGTAGGTTAGTCATACCAATCCACACTGGATCTGATGATGCCTTGTGATCTTTTACCCAAAAAAAATGATGACATTTAGGACAAATGACATGCTATCACATAGTTATCAGTCACTCCCCCCTTTGTAGGAAAAGATTGGCAAATTGGATGGCCAACTTCCCAGTCAAAGTTTAATTCTTAACCATGAATGCTTACACATTTAAAAAAATTGAAAGGGAAAAGCTGAAGAATTTAATAGATCTGTTTAGAAAATATATGGAGGCTGAATGAATGAACCAGAATACCATGGAACTGAAAATGTGAACGCAAATAAAGACCCTTATGCTCCTAATAAATCTTTCTGATGATGACAGAAAGAGGGGCGAGGGGAATACTTGTACATCCACTTAGGGAAAGGAGAGGGAAGGGATTCATGACATATGTATAGAAACAACCAATGGAATGGCCCAAAGTATCAGTCATACACATTCTGATAGAATTGGATACACTTGCAAACATCCAAATGATCAATAATTACAACAGTGAATCAAAACAATTACAGTCAACTATGCATAAACGACCAACATATATTTCACATAATGAGTACTTGAAGACAAGCAAAAACAGAACATCTTAGAAAAAATCTTGTGAGCAGACTACAAAGATTGGCCAACTAGACACGGTTGAACAGGTATAAACAAGAGAAAATCAAACTCAAAAATCCGATCAACAAAAAAGGCTTGCACAAGTTAACCAGTAAATCGCAGAACACGATCTAATCTATCAATAACCTCAGATTTCACAGCAGACAGGCATCAATCCGAAACCTAGAAACACTAAAAATATCCCTAGAGACGAATGGAATCCTCTATAAAATTGAGAACAGAGACTAAAACAAGAAATACAAGATTCTAAAGAAGAAGAAGGAGAAGACGGATCTGGGGTGTTACCACTCCGGAGGCGCTGTAGGTCGAGATGGTTAACTTCTGGTCACAGCTGTAGTCCTTGTTCAGCAGATCTAAATACCACGAAAAAAAGATCAAAAAATCGCCCCAAAAATACCAAAATATCGGAGACAAATGACAAGGATCAAACAATAGCCAGAAATTTAAAAAAAGGACAAGGATTGGCGAGAGATTTGGGCCGAAGAGGAGAAGAGAGATCAAGACCTCTGGCCTTCTTCCCAATGTCCGAGAAGAGCCCTGGTCCCTTCATGGCGGCGGCGGAAAAAGATAAAGAGAGAATATCAAAGAAGTTTAATCGGAACGAAGAATGGAGGTGCGAGAGAGAGAGTGTGCGTGTGTGCGGATGAGTTGGATTCGGTGGTGGCTTGGCAACGAGGCCAGTGACCGCCACGAACTTGGGGGGAGGGGAAAATCCTTTTTCTTCTCTTTCCTGTTTTTATATTTTCTATAATATATAAATTACAAATTTTTTTTGTGAAAATTTTATGAGGAGAATGAAAAAGGGACCGTTGGATGTAAAAAACTAAGATGCGTCCTTGGGAGGAGCATCGATCAGGCGCTTGGCAAGCGAGGTGAGGCGTGCACGTGCATGGAATACCGGGTGCCCTCCGTCGTGCGAAAAATTATTGGATTTTGAATCCAAAGTTTGTCTTCTTCCCCTTTATTTATTTATTTATTTACTTATTTATTTATTTTTATGATATTTTTTTATCTTAAAAAAAAAAATGAAAATAAATCTATCTCACGGTCCACATTCCAGAAAAATTTCTCACCTACACGATTCCAGAAAAATTTCTTGCCTACAGGAACAGATGCGCCTATTCGGCTAATCCCCGGTCGCATCTGGCCCCGGCCCAGTTGGCTAGTCCCCGCACGAAATCGACTCCACGGTCGACTTTCCCAAAGAGCCGACCTGGGGCTTTGGGGCTGACGGGCGCCCACCGCCCATGCGACAACTCTTTGATTGCCACGGTCAGTTTCTGGAGGTCCTGCTGAACGCCCCAGTCGACTTCTGGGAGGCCAGCCGACCCGCTGCTAAAGGGGTCGCCCGAAGTTTCCAGAAACCTCTCCTCCCCGACAGTTCTGACATTCTGTTATAACAGACTCCAGCGCATGGCCACGACTCTTGTTACCAGGCCACTACTCTATGACACCTGTCACGCCGCCACGCCTACTCTCCTGAGAGCATATTTGGATTTTCCCAGCCTGCTCCCCAACAGAATTTGGCAGCGCTCCATGCCTATAAAAGGTACCCGGGGGACCTCCGTGAAGGGTAACGTTCTTCTTGCCCATTCTAATTTCTCTTCCCGAGTTCTTCCCATTCTGTTGCTCCAACCCTCTTCTAACTTAAGCATCGGAGTGTCCCCCGCCGGAGCCCCCTCCGACATCCAGGGACTTCTTGCAGGTTCATTGGTCGAGGAGCTCTCCAGTGCATCTACCGAGCCCGGTCCAGGAGGAAGAGCAGCAACAGATTGGCGCTAAAGGAAGGGGCGAACCTTCACTGCGCTCCTTGCTCTAAAAGAGAAGATAGACGGGAAAGATCCAGCTATGGCAAGAGGAAGAACCCAGAGCGTTTCCGCGAGGGGAGGACACTCCCACCAGGGCCCAGCGCACCCCGCGCAGAAAGCAACGCCGCCGCCGCTGTCGAGCCCACCATCACCCTGGGGCTGCAGTAGTTCCAGACGCTGGTCAACCGCATTGAGATGCTTACCTCGGTGGTCCAGCGCTTCCAAGAGATGGCAGATCGTCAGCAGCAGCCGCCGGCGGCTTCTTGCGTTAATCATCAGCCGGTCGCCGGCGTCAGCCAGCAACCGGAGGCACCTCCGCCCCCATCCCACACAGTTCTAGAACCCCAGGGGTCCATGAGGGCCCGCGCTGAAGGAAAGAGGGCGAGGTCAGCCTCCCCCTCTTTCGCTGACTCTGCCATCCCGGCGACCGATGCCCTATTGCAGAACTGCACGACTACGGCAGCAAGATCATGTGCATGGAGGAGTGCATTGCCGAGATAGTTGAGCGGCAGAACGCTGAGGGAAGGCCGGCGCACGACACCCGCCCGCCTTTCTCCACGGAGATTCTGGGGGAGTCTATCCCCCGTCATTTCAAGATTTTGCAGGTGGACCCCTACGATGGTACCACCGATCCCCTGGATCACCTGGGTGCCTACAAAGCCCATATGATGGTGCAGAGCGCGTCCGACACCCTCCACTGCATTGCCTTCCCGGCGACCCTGAAGAAGGCTGCACGGATGTGGTTCTCCGCCATCCGTCCAGGTATGATTCATTCTTTTTCCCAACTTGAGACCCTTTTTCTTTCTTATTTCAGGACCTGCAGCCGGGCTCTGAAGAACACCGACTGCCTCTTCCTCATCAAGCAGATGGAGGGAGAGACCCTCCGGGAATACACTGCCCGCTTCAACTCGACCGCTATGGAGACCCCTGACTTAAATGAAGCGGTGGCCATGTCAGCCTTTAAGAGGGGGCTCCGCTTGTCTAGGTTCACGTTTTCCCTGGACAAGAAGCTCCCTACAAGCTACACCGATCCGCTGGCCAAGGTGCACAAGTATGCCTTGGCGGAAGAACAATCGGCGAGCCGGTGCCAGGCTGAGGGGAGGTCGGCCCCGAAGAAGCGGGGCGACAGGGCCCCCACAGTCCGACCTCCCGGCAACGACGGCCGGTCTACCCGGCGCCAGAGCCCCAAGCCGAGGGACTACCTCAAGCGATTCAACAACTATGCGCCCTCTCCCTGCCACGGGAGAAGATCCTAATGGAGATTGAGAACGAGGCCTTCTTCCAAAGGCCTCAATCGATGAGAGGACCTCCTGCCTCCAGAAATAAGAACAAATACTGCCGGTTCTACAGGGACCATGGGCACAATACGGAGGAGTGCCTCCAGCTGAAGGATGCCATCGAGGACCTCATCCACAGGGAGTATCTGAACAAGTATGTCCAACTCCGCCGGGATCGGGCCGGGACTTCAACTGTTAGAGACCCCCCGGGGGAGGCTGGCTCCCCAATCAGCGCCCAACTGATGGAGGCGTTGGCATGCTGCATCGACGATCCGATTGGGGCTGGAAGGAGGACCAGGACATTGTAAAGAGGCCCAGGGGATCCAATGTAATTAGCTTTTCTGATAAGGACCTCTTGGAGCCTCTTCTCCCGGGCGATGACCCTATGATTGTGTCGGCTGTCATCGTCAATTATAATGTAAAGTATGTCCTTATCGATAATGGAAGTTGTGTGAAGGTTTTACTGTATGATACGTTCATCCGGATGAACTTATCCAGGTCTAGACTGCGGGAGTCCGTGGCACCGCTCACCGGCTTCGGAGGGAATTCCGTCGGGGTTGAAGGGGAGATTGCCTTACCCGTAACCCTCGGAACAAAACCTTACCAGCGAACCTTCTCGGTCAACTTCGTGGTCATCCGTACGACCTCGGCGTACAATGCAATTCTGGGACAGCCGACCCTCAATAAGTTCCGGATTATTATATCTACTTACCACCTGCTGGCCAAGTTTTTGACCCGTGATAGAGTTAGGGAGCTGAGGGGAGACCGTAGAATGGCCCGGCAATGCCTAGCTATCCACGACAAGCAGTTGGACGGGCACCCCACGCTCGAGCAGCTGGATCCCAGAGACGAAGCCGACAGTCGCGGTCGGCCTGTCGAGAAGATCATATTTGTGCCCCTTAGGGAGGATGATCCTACGAGGGTCCTCCAAATAGGGAGCACCCTGGGCGAGGGAGCTAGGTAGGAGCTGGTCGGCTTCTTGAGGAGCAATGCGGACGTCTTCGCCTGGTCGACGTCCAACATGCCAGGCATCCCGGTGGATATCATCACCCATCAGCTCAGGGTGGATCCTATTTACAGGCCCGTTTGGCAAAAGAAGAAGAGCTTCACTGCCGAAAGGTAGAGCGCCATTGAGGAAGAAGTGAAGAAGCTTCTCGATGCTAGCTTCATCAGGGAGTCTCACTACCCGGAGTGGCTGGCCAATGTCGTCATGGTGAAGAAAGCTAGTGGGAAGTAGAGGATCTGTGTGGACTACACAGACCTCAACAAGGTATGCTCTAAAGATAGTTTCCCCTTGCCAAAAATTGACCAGCTGGTAGATGCGACGGCCGGCCACCAGCTCTTAAGCTTCATGGATGCTTTCTCTGAGTATAACCAGATCAGGATGCATCCCGAAGATGAGGAGAGGATGGCCTTTGTCACAGACAGGAGCCTGTATTGCTACAAGATGATGCCCTTCGGCTTAAAGAATGCGGGCGCCACCTTCCAAAGGCTGATCAACCGAGTCTTTAAAGATCAGCTCGGGAGAAACATGGAGGCGTACGTCTATGATATGATTGTCAAAAGCCTCCATAAGGCCGACCATATCAGGGACCTGCAGGAGTCCTTTGATGCGTTGAGGCGCCACAGGATGAAGCTGAACCCCACCAAGTGCATCTTCGGGGTGACCTCCAGGAAGTTTCTCGGCTTCCTAGTTACTCAAAGAGCCATCAAGGTCAACCCCGAGAAGATCAAGGCCATCATTGACATGACTCATCTGACCAGTAAAAGGCAGGTGCAAGAGCTTACGGGTCGTATCGCCTCTCTCAGCCGCTTTATCTCCCGGTCGGTCGAGAGATCCCTCCCGTTCTTCAAGACCTTGCACCGGTCGAACCGCTTCCAATGGACTGATGAATGCCAGACAGTCTTTGAAGCCTTGAAGGACTACTTAAGGAACCCTCCGCTCTTGGCCAAACCAACGGAGGGGGAAGTGTTATACTTGTATCTATCAGCTTCTAGTGAGGCCATCAGCGCCGTCCTTGTGCGAGTGGTGGAAGGTGGCCAGCAGAGACCCGTTTACTACATCAGCAAGGTTCTCCATGATGTCGAGGTCAGATAACCTAAGGTGCAAAAGCTGGTGTACTCGTTGGTTATAACGGCAAAGCGCCTCTGACCTTACTTCCAGGTGCATCCCATCGTCGTGCTTACAGACCAACCCCTTAGGGCGATCCTCCAAAGCCCTGATACCTCTGGACGACTCGCTAAATGGGCCGTTAGACTGGGCGAGTTTGATATCTCCTTCTAGCCATGGTCATCATTAAAAGCCCAAGTGATAGCTGATTTCATCGCATAATGCACCTGGGGGGCAGAGCCGACCCCGACAACGGTCGAGATGCCCGTAGTGGAGCCCGCGGGAGAGGCTGATCCGGCAGGAGAAGCTGAGTCCGCCTGGACCCTGCATGTAGATGGAGCTTCCAACCTCTCGGGGTGCGGTGCAGGCCTAATCCTAGCTAACCCCGATGGGCAATGTTTAGAGTATGCTCTACATTTTGCATTCCAGGTGTCGAACAATCAAGCGAAGTACGAAGCTCTGCTTGCGGGGCTAAAGATAGCGAGTGAACTGGGCATCAGTAGGATCCACTCCTTCTCTGACTCCCAGCTAATGGTCAATCAGGTGAAGGGCGAGTTTGAAGCAAGGGATCCATCCTTGGCCAAGTACTTAGACAAGGTACGGAACCTGGTGTCACGACTCAAATTCTTTGAGATCCTTCACATGCCTTGGCAACAAAACTCCCAGGCGAATGCTTTGTCACGGCTGGCCACCGCTACGGTCGGCACCTCCGATCGGACCTTCATGGAACATCTCCAGCACCTAAGCATTGCTGAGGAGCCGACAGAGATCCATCAGGTTGAGCAAGAGGCCTCGTGGATGGACCCAATCTGTGCATTCTGGTGCAGGGAGCCCTTCCGGATGACCCGACGGAGGCCAAGCGCATCCGCTCAACGGCCTCTAAGTATGTCATCCTTGATGGGGCCCTCTACAAGCGCTCGTTTTCCCAACAATTGCTGAAATGCTTGGGGTCGACCGATGCAGACTACGCACTCCGGGAGGTGCACGAGGGCATCTATGGCGATCATCTTGGAGGAAGGTCCCTGGCTTACAAAATCATTCGCCAAGGGTACTACTGGCCTACAATTCAAAAGGATGCCTTGGACTTCGTACGAAAGTGTGATGCATGCCAGAGGTTCTCCGGCATCTAAAGGAGGCCATCCAGCCTGCTGACCCCGCTCACGGCGCCCTGGCCATTTGCTCAGTGGGGGATGGATATCCTAGGACCTTGTCCCCCGGCCTCCGGTCAGCAAAAGTTCCTCCTCATGGCCATTGATTACTTTACTAAGTGGGTGGAGGCGGAGGCAGAGACATTGGCATAGATAACCGAGGCCAAAGTGGAAAACTTTGTTCGGAACTGCATTATATTATGGTTTGGGATTCTGAAGACGATCATCACTGACAACGGAAGGCGGTTCAACAACTCCCAGTTCCAGGACTTCTGTCGACAATATCACATCGCCCATCGGCTTACGTCGGTCGCTCACCCACAGTCCAATGGGGAGGCTGAAGTCCTGCATGGGTTGAAGACTCGGTTGAATGAAGCCAAGAGGCTCCGGGTGGAGGAACTTCATTCAGTGCTTTGGGCGTATCGAACGATTGCACGGTCAGCAACGGGAGAAACCCCGTTCAACTTGACTTATGGGAGTGAGGCCGTCATCCCCGTGGAGGTCTCTCTACTATTCTTGCGAATTGATCAATTCGCCGAGCCGATCAACTCGAAGCAACGAAGGGCTAACCTAGATCTGCTGGACGAGACCCGATTCTAGGCGAGTATGAAGATGGCGACCTACCATCAAAGGATGGCCAGATATTACAACTCGCGAGTTAAGGCGCGCACCTTTCAAGTTGGAGATCAGGTCCTGCGGAAGACGGAGGTTTCGAAGCCGACCGAACAAGGGAAGCTCTTTCCCAATTGGGAAGGCCCCTATCGGGTTACCAAAGTAATTCGAGCTGGAACCTACTGACTAGCATACTTGGACGGGCGACAGATAGCACACCCGTGGAATGTAGACAATCTTCACAAGTATTATCAATAAAGTCTACAAACTTCTTCAACTTCTTCCAGCCCACATCCGAAATTCTGATCCCGGTCGGCAGAGGCTCTAGGGCAGCCCACTTTCGAAAGTCCGACTCCGGTCGGTAGAGGCTCTAGGGCAGCCCACTCCGAAAGTCCGACCTTGGTCGGCAGAGGCTCTAGGGCAGCCCACTTCCGAAAGTTGGACTCCGGTCAGCAGAGGCTCTAGGGCAGCCCACTTTCGAAAGTCTGACTCCAGTCGGCAGAGGCTCTAGGGCAGCCCACTCCGAAAGTCCGACCCCGGTCGGTAGAGGCTCTAGGGCAGCCCACTTTCGAAAGTCCGACTCCGATCGGCAGAGGCTCTAGGGCAGCCCACTTCTGAAAGTCCGACTCCGGTCAGCAAAGGCTCTAGGACAGCCCACTCTGAAAGTCTGACCTCGGTCGGTAGAGGCTTTAGAGCAGCCCACTCCGAAAGTCCGACCCCGGTCGGTAACCATCCCGAGACAACTCCCGCGGGACCACAAAGAAGATGGGCCACAGTGCGAGCCGCCTCGCGGACGGAGACCAGGAGCAAGCGCCCAGGTATCCGGCCCAAATCAAGTTACTGTTCTCAACTACCCTACTAGCATCTGGCCCAGATGGGCCGACCGGGGGTACTTGGAGAAATTCTGAGAGAAAGATACTCGTCCCATGCCTGCCGGCCGCTCCAAGGTGGCTTGTGACCGAGTAATGCCAGAAAGCCGACCGGGGGTACTTAGAAGAATTTTTGGAAACAAATGTCTTGAGCACATTAGAAGAGTTACAAAAACAAGTCTTCTCATTCATTCCAAAAGGTAGTATCTACAAAAGAGATGGGTCGGACCTTTACAAAACCCCTCAGGTCCCGCCCACGGGAGATGCATCAGGGGCCATAACCTTGGCCCCATCGGCTGCAACTGGAGGGTCCTCCGAAAGAGCCATCACTTCTGTGTCGCTATTGCTGGAGCTCCGACCCTGGCCGCTCCTGCTTCACCTTCCGTTGGGAGCTCCGCTTCTGCTTCCTCTCCCTCGGACAGGTCCCGCAGCTCGGCACCCGCCAGGTCCAGCTCCAGGAACAACAGGCCCACCTTCTTCAGGGCGACATCATAGCCCTCCCTGTAGAAGTCAGCGGCCGCCTCCTCCACGTCTTCAGTGAAGCCACTGGAGGCTTTGTAGGCCGCCACGGCTTCCTGGACCTGCTTTGCGGCCAGCTCCTTGGACTCCTTGAGTTGAGCTTCTAGCTGTGCCGCCACCACCCGATCGGCCCAAGCCCTCTCGTCGACCTCTGCTGACCGCTTTTCCTCCTAGCCCAGCTGGCGGTCGAGAGAGTTGGCCTTCGCCTTCTTCTTCTTCAGTCTGGCCTCGCGGTCGGCCAGCCTGCTTTCAGCCTCTTTCTGGGCCACCCTCGCTGACTCAGCCTCCGCTCAGGCTGCCGCTAGGCTTCCTTCGGACGACTTCAGGGATGCCGCTGCAACCTCCTGGGCCACCTCCAACTCCTAGATCCTCTTTGCAGAGGTCCTAGCGGCCTGCACTACTTGGCAGATGGCATCGTCCATGAGGGAGATACCGTGGAGAAGCTGCAAATATACGACCCGATTAGTGTCATATGGGAAGAAGGAAGAACAATAAAGTAGGAAAGTTAAATCATTACCCTCATGAAATCGCGGTACGTCTCCATGGTCACGTCGACCAAACTTCTTTGAATAGACACCTCCCAGTCGACGTCGGTCATGGCCCCCCTTAGTAGGCTCCGTGCCCTTCGGGGGTGGTCGAGTGCATGCCAGTGCTGGAACTTCTCCTGGCGAATCTCCTCGTCCGACTGCTCGGGCCCACTGTCGGCTACTCCCTCCGCGACCGGCCCCTTTCCCTTGTCGGCGAAGGGGCCACTTCCTCTGGACCAGCGGACGCCGTGGCTGCGACGGACGCCCTCGACCCCTCCTGCTCCTGTTGGAGGGCCGACCCTGCTGGTAGGGCTGATGCCCCCACCACATTTCTTGCCCTGCGCTCGGTGAGGGGGATGTCGTCCCCGTCCGACTCGACATCAATGACGGGGGCGGGTCGCTCCTCCTGCCTCTTCTTTTGTCGCTCGGTAGCTGGCGGGGGGGCTGATTCTGGAACGACGCGCTTCCGCACCGCCCGTCGGATGACCTTGGACTTGTCAATCTGTTCAATCCTTCCTCCTGCCACCAGACATCCAAAGTTAGAAAAAGATAGGGAGGAAAAACTAAAGGAATTGAAAGAAGAGGGGTCGGCCCTTGCCTAAGACTCCTTGGGGGCTGATCCCCGCCTGATGAAGGATCCCTTCCCCCGACAACTCAAATACTGCCACCGGGCCGACTCTACTAATTACATTGAACACACCCTGGTCGGCCGCTGACACCGTCCTCCCCTCATGGACTCTTGCCCACCGCTCTCTCCACAACGGCTCGAACCCCCAGGGCTCGAGGCTGCTGACGAAGAAAAATCTGGCCTTCCATCCGTGGACGGCCGATGGGAGGCACTTCAAGATCTTTTGGCCTTGGCGGGGGACGAATAGGACCTACTGCCGACTTCTAAAGTCCTTCTTCAAGTAAAAGAAGTTACCGAAGAGGGACAGACTGGGGTCGGACCTGGCCCTATGGCACAGTACTATGAAGCAGCATATCGCCCGAATACTAATTGGGGTCAGCTGCACCGGGGTTACCCTATAGAAGTTGAAGATGGCTATAAACAAGGGGTGTAGAGGGAACCTAAGGCCGGCCTTAAGATGGGACTCGTACATCGGGAGGGTCCCTGGACCTAATGGATTATTCGCTCTCCCCTCTCGGCCCGGTAATGTGAGGTGCAGGGTGGACGGGATGCCGTACACCGCCCTGAGGTTTTCGACCTGTTCCCGGGTCATGGTCGAGGGTATTGTGCTCGGCCCTGGGTCCCTAGGCCTATGGGATGAACCCTTACTGCCATACGCCATTGGGAGCTAGAAGAGGAAGAATGGCTGGGACTAACCTGGGGTTGGACTCCTAGATGCCGGGTTTCGCGGAAGAAGGAAGGATGGACTCGATCTTGCGAGGCGCAGCAGGAAAAGCTCCCTCGCTCTGCCTTCTCCTCCTTTTATAGGCCCTGAGGGAAAGGGGGGAGGAGTTATTGCCCGCTTCGGGCACGCCCCAGCCGTCCCACCAGGAACAGCAACCGCCCGTGCCGCGGGAGTCAAAGCGGCTAAAGCACCCTCTCACGCGGATCACGATCCGCGTGTGCGCCGGATCAGCGGTGCGGGACTGACCCCGAAGGTAGCGCTGACCGGCCAGATGCTGTCGTGTGGCGCGACACACCGTTTTGCCCCGGATCGATGCAGGATAGCCTGGCTCTCATCATGACGCCTGACTTGCATTAACTGCCTCGCCTGCGCCCCAACAAGCGGTTGACAGCTATCCAAGGCGCCGTTCGAGGGGGATTCGAAGCGACCCGACGCCTCAGTCTGGAATCCACTACAGGTGCGCGCAATCATGCTCCTGTCCTTTTGAGCCACGTAGCCTCTCAACGCCCAGGAGCAGGGGGGGCAACTGATGCGCCCATTTAGCTAATCCCCGGTCGGACCGGGCCCCGGTGTCCGGTCGGCTAGTCCCCGCGCGGAATCCGACTCCACGGTCGGCTTTCCCAAAGAGCCGACCCGGGGGCTTTGGGGGCTGACGGGCGCCTCAACGCCCGTGTGACAGCCTCTTTGATTGCCACGGTCGGCTTCTGGAGGTCCTGCTGAACGCCCCGGTCAGCTTCTGGGAGGCCAGCTGACCCGCTGCTGAAGGGATCACCGGAAGTTTCCAGGAACCTCTCCTTCCCGACAGTTCTGACATTCTGTTGTAACGGACTCCAGCGCATGGCCACGACTCTTGTTACCAGGCCACTACTCTGGCACACCTGTCACGTCGCCACGCCTACTCTCCTGGAGGCATATTTGGGCTTTCCCAGCCTGCTCTCCAACAGAATTTGGCAGCATTCCATACCTATAAAAGGCACCCGGGGGACCTCCGTGAAAGGTAACGTTCTTCTTGCCCATTCTGATTTCTCTTCCCGAGTTCTTTCCGTTCTGTTGCTCCAACCCTCTTCTAACTTAAGCATCGGAGTATCCGCCGCCAGAGCCCCTCCGGCGTCCAGGGACTTCTTACAGGTTCATCGGTCGAGGAGCTCTCCAGCGCGTCCACCGAGCCCGATCCAAGAGGAAGAGCGATAACAGGAACCATCTTCTACTCCTTTATTTATTTATTTATTTATTATTAAAAAAAGAATCCTTTATTTATTTATTTATTTATTTATGATGTTTTGAATTTCATTGTTCTTGGATAACGACTATACATTTTTTAATATTATAGGTGTCCAATGTAGTTCATTTTTTTAATTTTCTTATAAACATATTTCTTTATAAATTTATAAATTTTAGTTATTGAATATATTTTTTAATCTTTATAAGATATCCTAATAATTATTACAATTTTTTATTATTTATTATAATATTTTATTATTTTTGTGATGTTCTATCAATTATTATCCTTTCTGGTTGAATATGCATGCGTGTTTTACATGGCAACTCGTTGATTATCATATTTTTGTATTATTCTTTATAATTTTTAATTATTTTATGACATCTTATTAATTATTATTATTTTTTTATTAAATATAATAATCATAAATTATTATAATTTTTTATTATTTATTATGACGATCAAATATTTTTTTTTAATATCCCGTTGATTATAATCATGTTATCTTTTGATTATTATGGCTTTTTTTTATTCATTAGAATGTCTGGTTACTTTTTTATAATATTTTATTAATTATTATAATTTTTTACTAAATATAATTTTCTGTATCTTCATATAATCTTCAATTAATTATTATGTATTTAATATTTATTTAAAATATTTTATTAATTATTATATATTATTTGTCATGGTCCCTAATTATTTTTTATAATATTTTATTAATTAGTGTAATTTCTTTTAGGAGAAAACATTGTTATAAAAAAAAAAAAAAAAAAAAAAAAAACTAAGTCGCATTAAATGCCAGCGGTGCTAGAAACTATGTGCCTCTATTATTAATTATGATTACTTAGCCCAATTCGATAAAGAGCGACTCCAAATTAAGTTTTTCTCTCTGGGAACGGTGGATAGAATTCTCCGTAAATATAATTGGAGTTTGGATTGGGCTGGGGTTGAAGCATGTTTTAACTGTGGGCCGGGCCTATCTTTGAAAATATTGGCATAACTTTATGGGGTTCCCCTCTACTCTGGAGCGTGGACGATTCAAGCCAACCCACACCCAATCAAAAGGTATGTGGTAGAGCATCTAATTCAAATCTATTGCTCCAGAGAGATGTCCTCTTTTATTTTTTTATTTTTGGTAATTTGAGAATGTCCTCCTTGGCTTGGATCATGCTGGTCATGGAAGGGTCCAATTATAGCATTTGTAGGCAGAATTATTATTTGGAGATGTCAAGGAGAAGCATCAAGCATCAGGAGCCTTAGAACTGAAGCAAATAACACGAACCTGTACGGCATAAGAAAATCACCAACAGTTATATCCGTGATCTCTGGAGCATCTTCCAGATTAGCAACGTATCAAGTGAAATTAAAAGCTTCTAAGTTGACCATTAAAACATAGTTCCCATGTAATAAACCAACGGACCAGCTAGACCTGTCAAAATGGGTCAAGCCCATGGGCCATCCATTTGGCTCTATAAATGGGTCAGGTCGGGTTGAGAAAATTTGGTCCATTTATGTAAGTAGACTTTTTGGCCCGGCCCTTGTAGTCCATGGGCTCAACAGGGTTAGGGCCGGGTCAGCCCATGGGTTAAGAATTTTTTTTAAAAAAATATATTAAAATTAAAATATTTAAAATGAAAAATAGCAAACAGGTCATGGATTACTAGATCCACTTACCGGAGTAAACCACGGTCCACCTTAAATTAAAAATTTAAAACTTTAAACTTAAAATGGAAAGATATTTTGAATTTTATTCCTCAATCTTCCGCGTCGTTCCCACTTTCCTTCCCTGTTTGCAGTGTTAAGCTATTTCCATTCTCATTTCCACTTCGATACGACAATACTCGATAGTTCCGGACTTCCGGCGATTCAAACTATTTCCGAATTTTCGATTCATCGGGAGTTCGAAACCGGCCGACTGAGGCTTTGCTGCTGCTCTGCTCTCCTATTCTGGTGGAGGAAGGAACAACCAGTGATGCCGGCGATGACGCCAACTCTTTCGCGACGTCGATTGGTGACCAGAGCTTCTTCCATGCCGAGGTGAGGACTATATACTTATATGATTTCAATGCCCACGGTCCTAGCCCACGGCTCTAATGCTAGCCCACGACCCTAGTCCTAGCCCACGGCTCTAATGCTAGCCCACGGTCCTAGTCCACGACCCATATAGGGCCGAGCCGGGTTAGATTTTTTTAGCCCATTTATGCAAGTGGGCCTAACCCGGCCCGGCCCATAAAAAGAAGCCCATATGGGTTAGGGCCGGGCCGGGCCGGATCAGCCCATATTGACAGCTCTAGGACTAGCAAACTTCTCGACAGAGATTTTATTTTTTAGGGATGCAAATAAACCGGGCAACTTGTGAGCTTCTCGTATTCGGCTTGGATAGAAATTTAACACAACTTAATTATTACATAGCCCGAGTAATTCAAAAATCTTTAAAATCGAATTCAAGTAATAAAATACTTGAATAGGAGACACATGTGTATAAATGAGAATATATGTAATATTTATTAAATTAATATTTTTTAAAATAATATTTTATTTTAATTATATTTTTTTAAGTATGATCAAGATTTAAATTTAAGTTCGAGTTTGAGCCTGAGCTTAGTTGATATCTAAATTTAGTTGAGTCGATCTCAATTAGAACTATTTTGAGTATAGCTTAGTTGGTATTCGAATAGAGTTGAATTAATCTCAAATATTATAACTATTTTACTCGGGCCAAAATTGAGCTCCGGTATCAGGACTCGATGCAGCTTGATTGCACCTGTACTTTTGTCTCATCACATTCTACGCAAATTATAGGGAGAACAATATCTCTTGCATTGTAACTCATTTTCTACCCATCTGTCCAAGAAATGTCATGGTTGAAAAGTCAACCGGAAAGATTCAGTGCCAACCATTCCGTGGCTGCTGAGCGTCAACAAATGCTCTCTTGAGGGGAAGGGGATGGAGTATCTGCTGGCACCAAATCTTTTCAACTTTCCGGATGAAGTTTCCATGGCCTATCAACAAAGCTATGGCTTTAGCAATTTGTTGCCAAATTATCTGCCTTCTTGCTGCGATCCTGTCAATGTTGGCCACCGTATCTTGTAGCTCAGTCTTTGCAATATACAAAAATAGTAACTTCAAAATAGAATATTTATAAATAAGGTTGCAAATGAATTGCGTTGATCCATGACTCGACCCAATCCGACCTGATCCATTTAGACTCGATCCAATTCATTTTTAAGGACCCGTAGATCTTAAAATTAGATCCGTTCTATTTTTCGGATCGGATCTAGGTTTATTGAATTTGGACCTGACCCGACCCGACCCAACTCGAGCATACTAATACTATTATGATCATATTTATTTATATTTTTAAATTATAATTAAAAATTTGTATCAAACTTATTTTTAATATAATGATAAAGTTATAATTATTGATGTGGCAGGATTGCTGACATGGAACCCATGTCAAAAAATTTCATTGAGCAACACGACGGACGAAGCTACCATGCAGGATGTCTCTGCCCGGACTCCTTCGCCTGTCCGCGCTCCTTTTGGATCAAGACACCGAGGTCGAAGTCGAGCTCCGCCCTCCTTTACCTGGCCGCGCTCCCTTCGGGTCAAGATGCCGAGGTCGAAGTCGAGCTCCGCCCTCCTTCGCCCGGCCGTGCTCCGCCCTCCTTCGCCCGGCCGCGCTCCCTTCGAGTCGAGACGCCGAGGCCAAAGTCGAGCTCCGCCTCTCCAGATCAGCTTCGTCTCGGATAAGGAGATCTGCTGCTAAAGGAGGTCGCCACTCTCCTAGGACGGTGGCTCGGCGTCCAAGGACTGCGAAGAGGACGCCTGCCGGCCCGTGATGATGGTTCCAGCCGTTACTTACACCAAAATGGGAAGAGACCCCCGATCGAGGCCTCGCGTTCCTCACCAACCATCTGCGCCCCCCAAAAAAGGAAGTCAACCAGCAGATCCGGATCCAGGAGGCGGCGACCTGCAGATCGAGGCCCTGCCATGTTTCCAGAAGTAGAGAGACCAGAAGGAATGTCAGCGCATGCAGTACCATTCCCTTTCACAAATGAGGAAAGGCATCCCGCACACGGCACCAGGTGAAGCCGCACGCACCAGCAAAAAGTGTGAGGATCCCAAGGCAAGTACCTGGCAGTCCCCCAGCGGCTTAAAAGAACTTTCCATGGTTCCAGAAAGAAGGTAAGCAACAAGAAAAATGCAGTTGAGCAGAGGGAAAGCGGGTCAGGCACACAGGAGAGCACCAAAAAGCCTGAGAATTCTAGGTTATCGGAGATCTGCAGGAAAGGTCTTAACGGACACAGCCATTTCAGCTCCAACTCCCCTCAGCCAGCTCTTCCCCTGCTCCGCGTTCAACTCGTCTACACCCTTCTAGTTCATTATACTCTCCTCTTAGCATGGAGTCTACCCGTGGGGCTCGACCGGGAGGATCTGTTTCCCAAGGTCATCACTGACTTGAACATTGGAGTACCCCCGCCGGGATTACTAACCCGGGCCTCTAACTCTTTTTTACAGGTCCGGGCATCCGAGCAGGATCCGAGGTGACAAGGGATGCGCTCTGGGGCCATCTACAGCTACAAGCCATGACGATCTCGGTGACAACAGATTGGCGTACCAGGTAGGGGGCAAGACACATTCTGATCCAACCCAATACCCTTGTAAGAAGCTCACTGGGAGAATGGTGACGATGCGAGTGAGAGAAGTCTCCACCAGCTGTGCGGGAGATCCCCCTTCCCATGGGGACCCGCATAGCAAGGAAGGGGAGCTCCTCGCTCCAGCTCAACCACCTCCGACGGACACTCAGCTGGCCACACTCACCCAGTAGATGCAGGTTCTGACTGCGGTGGTGCGCCAGCTCCAACACCAGCACCAATCCTTGGCTACCTACCGCAGCCCGGGACTCCCGCGATGCATCCCGCGGTACCCTGCGATAGCCTGCGTTCCTTCCAAGGAAGGTCTTCGCTGCCGCGGGCCACCACTGACCACCGGGGTAGTCACCGGATCCCGGCGAAGAGACAACGGGCCAGATCTATCGATCGGGAGAGCTGGTCTCCGACCTTTGAGCGAGTAATAGCTAGACCCTGCCAAAGTCGAAAAGGCAAGATTCCATATCATTTGCCTCACATGTCACCTTCTCCGGCTCCATCAGCCTCCGTAGAAGGTTCAACTAATGAGGCCATCAAGCGCATGGCAGAGAAGCGCCTAGAGGAATAGGAGCGCAAACTGGTGGAGCTATCCCACCGGTTTGCGAATCTGCAGGGCTCCATCGACGAGCCAACGGGCTACGATGCCCATCCCCCTTTCTCTCGAGAAGTCCAAGAGGAGCCAGTTCCGAGCTGGTTCCGCATGTCGCAGGTGGATCCTTATGATGGGACCATCGAC
This sequence comes from Areca catechu, assembly GCA_021397845.1. Classification (NCBI taxonomy): domain Eukaryota; kingdom Viridiplantae; phylum Streptophyta; class Magnoliopsida; order Arecales; family Arecaceae; genus Areca; species Areca catechu. Next base: position 168,456,138 of record CM038041.1, read on the forward strand.
CCCCTGGATCATCTTGAGAGCTACAGGGCCCTCATAAGAGTCTAGGGTGCGACCGACGCTCTTCTCTGCATTGCCTTTCTCGCCACTCTCCGAAAGGTAGCTCAGGTATGGTTTACCCGACTTGAGCCGGAGAGCATCAGTTGTTTCACTCAGTTGGAGCGAAAGTTCGTGGCTCACTTCGATGCCTACCGGAAGGTACCACAAGAGTCAGATAGCCTCTTCTCTATCAGGCAGCAGGACCACGAGCTCCTACGGGACTATGTGGCCCATTTCAAGGTTGCCACGCTGGAGATCTACAACCTTGATGAGTTAGTCGCTATGCTGGTGCGAAGAGAGGGCTCAGGACTTCTCGCTTGATCTACTCTCTCGACAAGAAACCCCCAAAAACTTACTCCGAGCTCTTCCTCCAAGTCCAAAAGTACATTCGCACCAAGGAGACGTATTGCACAAGAAGAGAGATGGATGGAAGGCCTCTGAAGAAACTGGCCTCCAGGGAGACCTCCATGGCGTAGAAGCCCGGACTAGCCACATCAAACTTCCACCAAAGGTCGAAGCCGAGAAGAGATCCCATCCCGGAAGAGAGTTATACTCCTCTCCTCGTCCCAAGGGCAAAGATCCTTATAGAGATCGAGAGTGAGCGCTATCTGAAGCGCCCACTTTCGCTGAGGCCATCCACCGGTCGTGATAGGACGAAGTACTACCAATTCCACCACGACCATGGCTACGACATCAAGGACTGCTAGGATTTCAAAAGGGAGATCGAAGAACTCATCAAGAGGGGCTACCTCGGAAGGTTCGTGGGGGCCAGACCCCCTGCAAAATCTCAGGCGCTCGCTGCTCTACCTCCAGTCCCTACAGTCGACAACTGCCCTACCGAGAAGCCAGTAGGGTTGATATGCTGGGGAGTCGAGCGCGCTTCCAAGAAGGCCCGGGGTGGAAAAAATTTTGAGAATGTACTTCCATTTGCGAGGGAAGGGGGGGTTGAAAATAAAAATATAAATAATGATGCCATGGTCATCGAGATGATGATCACGAAGCATCCTATAAATTGCATCATGATTGATAGTGGAAGCTGTTGACCCCATAAGTGATTTTGATGATAACCAAACATTGGAGCATATATATTTATTTCTGACAACTCTTCAAGTATTTTACAAGTTTTTGTAGGATGGATTAAATGTTCAAACTTCAAGTCCTACACCTCTATTTTCTTGTTTGAGTTGTGTTGTAATGTGTTTCTGTAAAGAAGAACCCAATAAAAAAGCTAAGAAAAAATCATGCGAAAAGGGTTACTTCTGTGTGTGTGCGCACCTTGAAATTAGTTTTGAATTGGTATGCTTGAAAATGTAAAGAGTTGGTAAGAATGTTTCTTTAAGTTCAAATGTAAAAATCATGAAGAAGATACTCGAGCCGACCCAACTTGTTGAAGAGCCAACTCCGCTTACTAGCATGCAGCAATGATTCTGGAATGCAGCAATCCAAGCCGACTTGATGGAAAGCGAGCCGACTCTAGTGAATTCGAGTCGATTGGAATCAGTCCGAGCCGACTCCTCTAGAGTCCCATTTCTGAAGATTTTTGAGAACAGCCAGGCGAGCCGACCCGAATCAGAAAGAGCCGACTCTGCCAGACCTAATTTTGAAGACCTGAGAAAGCGAGCCGACCTGAACTATATCAAGCCAACTCTTCCAGAGTGAGATTTTTCGAACCTGAGAAGAAGAGCCGACCCAAGCTGAAAAGAGCCGACTTCTCGACTTCAAGTTTTTCAAAGATTCAAGTTCGAGCCGACCCGAGCTATCAAGAGCTGACTCATCTAGAGTGATGTTTTGTGCCCTGAGACAAAGAGCCAACTGCACTGAAGATTTGGTGACTCGACCTATCGACTTGAAAGATCCGAGCTGACTCGAACGTCGTTTCCAGGTATATAATGGCTAGTTCCAGAATTTATTTTTGAATGCCAAAAAGTGCTCCAATAGTCACAAGTCACATCCCAACGGTCAAAAACATCTCTAACTGCTTTGGAGTGATAGAAGACCTTATATTTGAAGGATTTGAACATCCAAAAGATAATTCATGACAAGTTTTTGAAAAGTTCTTCAAAGTTAAGAGAGCTTCATTGAATATTCTACCTACCAACAGCAAAAGAGTACAAGAGCATTCAAGCTATTCTTAAGTCTTCACCAACTCTGATTTGAAGTTTGAAGCAACTTTGGAAAGAAGCCACTGAAGCAATTAAAGCCTACTCAAGTGCATTCAAGTGGACTTCCATCAAGCTGCACCGGCAACTATCCGATAAATTGAGTTTGTCATTTTTGTTGCATTTATTTCAATTCAATTTTTGAATTGTTGGGTTATTGGTGAGCCCGGTTAAAAAACCAAATAGGTTCTTGGTGAGCCTTCACAAAAACCAAGTATTGGGTTCTTAGTGATCCTGGTAAAACCAAGTTGGGTTTCTTTGATGAGCCTGTTAAAACCAAAGGGTGTTGGATTTTCTTTGGTGATCCCGTAAAACCAAAGTATAGAGGTTTTGGATTGTGATCCTGCAAAACAATTCTACTGTATTCGGGTATAAATATAGTAGAAATCTCAAGTGGTATCTTGGATAGTGGACGTAGGAGCTAGGTTGCTCCGAACCACTATAAATTTGGTGTATTTGTGTGCTTCTTTACTCCTTTTTAGCTTCTGCAATTTATAACTCTGTCACAACACCTAATACCTTTTAAGGGATTTTTAATTGCACATTACTTGCTTTAAATTTTTAAATTTCCAATTCACCCCCTCTTGGGTAGCCACTTGGGCAACAACTAGTATCAGAGCAGTGTCTCTAAATATATTAGAGTAAAGATTGATGGCTCATCCAATGAGTACATCCTTGGCGAAAGACCAATCAACTAATAGACCTCCACTTTTTACTGGCACAAATTATACATAATGGAAAGCTAGAATGAAAATTTATATTCAACCAGTCAATTTTCAGTTGTGGAAGGTCATTCTAAAGGGTCCTTATACCCTCTGACTAAAATTGATGGAATGGACGTTCCAAAACATGAAGAGGATTGGGACGAACATGACATGAAGATGGGTGAGTTAAATACCAAAGCCATGAACTTATTATATTATGCTTTGGATAGTAATGAGTTTAATCGAATTTCTATTTGCTCCTCTGCGAAGGAAATTTGGGATAAACTCGAAGTGACTCATGAAGGAACTTCTCAAGTGAAGTCTTCTAAAATTAATCTTCTTGTGCATAGTTACGAACTATTTAAGATGGAACCGAATGAAATAATCTCTGCCATATTTTCTTGTTTCACTGATATTATTAATGGCTTAAAAAGTCTTGGTAGGGTGTATACTAATGCAGATCTAGTACAGAAGATTCTGAGATCTTTTTCGGACAAATGGAAACCGAAAGTGGCTGCCATCCAAGAAGCAAAAGATTTGAATATCTTATTGCTGGATGAACTGCTAGGATCTCTCATCACACATGAATTGATCATGCAGCACCGAACTGAAGATGATCAAAAGAAGAAGAAATCAATCGCCTTCAAAGCTGCTATGGATTTTAGAAAGGATGAAGAATCGAAAGAAGAAAGCTCCTCTACTGAAAGCGACATGGAAGACGAAGATGTTGCCATGGTCGTCAGGAAATTTAGAAGGTTCTTAGGAAGAAGAAAAGGAAAATATTTTAGAAAATTCCACAAGAACAAAGATTTCAGTAAGGAGAAGGACAAGGAAAAGAAGAAAGAAAAAGAAGTGCCCATCTGTTATGAATGCAAAAAGCCAGGGCATATCCGACCAGATTGTCCATTACTAAAAAAGGGATTTAAGAAAAAGAAAAAGAAAGCTATGGTAGTGACGTGGAGCGACAGTGAAGCGTCCTCATCTACTGAAGAAGAAGAGACCATGAAATCTGCAAATCTATGTCTGATGGGTCTTGAAAATGAGGTATCATCCCCTGAGCTTCAAACTGAATTTACATCTGATGAATTGAATTCTGCATTTCATGATTTACTTATCGAATTCAAGAAAGCTGGGATTAAAATTAAATCCTTGAAGAAACAAAATGATGTTTTATTAAAAAACAAGGATGAGATTTCTGAAAAGAATAACATTTTGCAAAAAGAATTGAATAACTTTTCTGAAAAATGTTATTGTTTTGAATAATGAGAAAAATGCTTTAAATGAGACAAACGGAATTTTAGTTGCCGAAAATATTGATTTAAAAAAGAAGGTTGAGAAGCTTAAGCCTTTAGTAGAAAAACTTACTTTGAGTTCTAACAAGCTTGAGCTAATTTTGAAAGAACAAAAGGATTCAAGAAGTAAAGCTGGAATTGGATTTAATGCTTTAAATGCTAAAGGAATTTCAGCAACAAAATTTATATTTTTAAAAGCTTCAACTTCAAATGTTAAACTTGAAAAAGCTTTTCCATCAAATTCTATTTCAAATGGCTTGAAATATATTCCCAAGAATTCTATGAAAAAATCCTTCAAACCAAGTATTTATGTTTCTACATCTTTTAAAGCTTCAAAGCATGCATCATTCAAAAATAATAAAATTGTTTATTATGCAAGTCATAGATTTGGACATAAATCTTATCAATTCAATTCTTTGAAAAATTTCATGATTGGTGCATTGAAATATATAACCGTTTGGGTTCCAAAAAGAACCAATTTTGCTAACCCGAAAGGACCCAAGTTAGCTTGAGTACATAAAATCACTCCTTGATTGTTTTGTAGGATTGTCTTGTAGCCCAAAAGTTAAAGAAAAAATGGTATCTTGATAGCGGCTGTTCAAGGCATATGACAGGTGACAAGGAACAGTTCATTACCCTATAACTGAAATAAGGAGGATTGGTTACATTTGGAGATAATGGCAAGGGGAGAATAATCAGAATTGGTAAGATCAAAATAACCCCTGTACTTTCATTGAAGATGTACTGCTAGTAGATAAATTAAAGCATAATTTATTGAGTATTAGTCAATTATGTGATAAAAGCTTCAAAGTTATCTTTGAATCATCTATGTGTATAGTAACTAACTCTCTTGATTCTAGCAATAAATTCATTGGCCATAGACTTGGAAACATCTATGTGGTAGATCTAAATGATCTAGCCATGTCTAGTAGTTCCAGTCTAATAGCAATGAATGCTAAGACCAAGGAGTCATGTTTATTATGGCATAAACGATTAGGTCATGCTAGCATGCATACAATTGCCAAATTAATCTCAAAGAATCTAGTTAGAGGTTTACCACATTTTAAAGTTGATCTTGATTATGTATGTGATGCTTGTCAATTAGGCAAACAAACTAGGGGGAGTTTTAAATCGAAAAATATTATTTCAACAACCAGACCCCTTGATCTACTTCACATGGACTTATTTGGACCAACTAGGACCACAAGCCTAGGAGGTATAAAATATGGTTTTATGATTGTAGATGATTTTTCTAGATTCACATGGATATTATTTATTACACATAAAGATGAAATTTTTGATGTATTTAGAAAATTTTATAAAAAAGTTTCAAATGAGAAAAATCTTTCTACTATTTTAATAAGAAGTGATCATGGAACTAAATTTCAAAATCAATTTTTTGATGAATATTGCACTGAGCACGGCATTGATCACAACTTCTTCGCTCCTAGAATACCACAACAAAATGGTGTTGTAGAGAGGAAGAATAGGACTCTGGAAGAAATGGCCCGAACCATGTTGTGTGAAGGCAATCTTCCAAAGTACTTTTGGATAGAAGCGGTGAACACTACTTGTTATTTATTAAACCGAGTTTTAATACGACCAATTTCAAAGAAAACCCCCTATGAGCTTTGGAATGGAAGAAAACCAAATATCAATTACTTTCATGTTTTTGGGTGTAAATACTTTGTGTTAAATAATGGCAAAGATAATCTAGAAAAGTTTGATGCAAAATCTGATAAATCTATATTCCTTGGTTATTCCTTACATAGCAAAGTATATAGAGTGTTTAATAAAAGGACTCTTACTGTAAAAGAGTCAATTCATGTTGTTTTTGATGAAGCTAACCCCTCACCATCTAGAAAAGATGAGTGCGTAGATAATGATGCAGGTATTCTACAAAAAGAAATGAAAGATCTAAGCATTCAAGACAAGCCAATGCAAGATGGAAGTGAAATGGTAAGCAAGGATCACACTGATTTATCAAAGGAATGGAGGTATGTAACTTCATATCCCAAAGATTTAATTATTAGTGATCCTTTTCATGGTGTTAGGACTAGGTTAGCACATAGAGATGCACATGACTACCTAGCCTTTGTCTCTCAAACTAAACCACACAGTTTAGAAGAGGCTGAAACTGATCATAATTGGATGATGGCCAATGCTTGATGAATTAAACCAGTTTGAAAGGAATAATGTTAGGATATTAGTTAGTAGACCTATAGACCATCCAATCATAGGAACCAAATGGGTCTATAAGAATAAACTAGATGAGAATGGTAAGGTTATAAGGAATAAAGCAAGGTTGGTAGCAAAAGGGTATAATCAAGAAGAGGGTATTGATTTTGATGAAACTTATACTTCTGCAGCAAGACTTGAGGCCATTAGATTACTTCTTGCATTTGCTTGCTACATGAACTTTAAACTTTTTCAAATAGATGTCAAAAGTGCTTTTCTAAATGGATTTATTTTTGAATAAGTTTTTTGTAGAACATCCACCATGTTTTGAAAATCATACTTTTTCAAATCATGTATTTAAATTGACCAAAGATTTATATGGTTTGAAACAAGCACCTAGGGCTTGATATGATAGATTGAGCAAATTTTTACTTGAAAATGATTTCAAAAGATGAAATATTGACAAAACCCTTTTTTATTAAAAACAAAGGAAATGATATGTTAGTTGTACAAATTTACGTTGATGATATTTGTTGCCGCTCTCGCCGCCGCGCCCGTGCCTCGGATCGGCCGATCCTTCCTGACCGCCTGGCGAGGGAGCCTCCCTTCCCGCGGAAAACCTGCAACAAAGGGATTAGAGGGCCCTGGCCGGGGATCCCGGCGAGGGAGCTCCGACGGTCAAGTCAGTAGACGACGAGAAGGAACAGACTCTCCAGCCGGACCCTCTAAAGGGTTCCAGACTTAGAGAGTTAACTTGTGAAGGAAACGCTCTGGGGACCAGAATCTCGGCTGGGCCTCCTTGCCGAGCTCGCGCCCAGTCTTCCCCTCTCGGGATTTCTGGTTTCTCTCTCGGTGCAAGGCCTTGTGCCGGTGCTTCCTCCTTGTCCCCAAGCTAATTGGCTTACCTTGTCGTCCCCAGATTCTTCCTTCTTTATCCCCTTCCGTCGCGCATTTGTCCTTTTCCGTCTCGGAAACTCCCCTCCCCCGTCCTCTTCTCCTTTCCCCTTTCGGTGAAAGGTGCCAGGCGGCTTTCCGGCCTCGTCCGCCGGGCCCGGCATGGGAAAGGCAAGGACAGAAGAGAAAGAGGGGAGGGCGACGCCGGCAGGGCGGCCGGTCAGGCCTCGGGGCCGGTGAGAGTGCCCTCTTCCCTAAGTGTGGGCGCCATCTATTTATGGGGCCTGTGTCGTCAGGGTTGCGTCTCTCGGCTGCGGGACCTGTCGGGCCGATGCTAGTGATGTTCCGCGTACCGCCGCCCTCCGTACAGGACACCGTCTGGGATTCGTACGGCCCGAGGGATGGCCTCGGGGCCCGTCTCTCTCTCCCCAGGGCCCTCGCCGTACGAGCGGTCTGACCTCGGCTGAGTTGGGCCCGTCTCTGGGGGCCACCTGGCGAAGGGCGAAGGATCAGCCGACCTCGGCTTAGGTGGACCCCTCCTGGGTGGACACCTGGCGAGGTGGCAGGAGGTCGCCTGGCTTCGGCCGAGGTGGGCCCGTCTCCGGGTGGCCACCTGGCGAAGGACGAAGGATCAGCCGACCTCGGCTTAGGTGGACCCCTCCCGGGTGGACACCTGGCGAGGTGGCAGGAGGTCGCCTGGCTTCGGCCGAGGTGGGCCCGTCTCCGGGTGGCCACCTGGCGAAGGACGAAGGATCAGCCGACCTCGGCTTAGGTGGACCCCTCCTGGGTGGACACCTGGCGAGGCGGCAAGAGGTCGCCCGACCTTGGCCGACCTCACTTAAGCGGACCCCTCCGGGCCCGGGCGCCAATGAGGTGGTAGAGGAACTCCGAGCCGAGCTCGACCTCGACGAGGGCGGTTTGCCTTAGGCAGTCATCGTGTAGTGTAGTCTTGCCGATCCTGGCTTTGAGGATGTGGCGCTGACTAGGCCGGAAAAACTTACACGTGGCTCGCTCGTATTCGACGATACCTGAGCCTGGCCACGTCACTGTCACGGCTGTAACAATATTATTTTGGTGCAACTAATGAAAATCTTTGTGGAGATTTTGCTGAGCTGATGTAGGGTGAGTTTGAAATGAGCCTTATGGGTGAGCTCAACTACTTCCTTGGATTACAAGTCAAACAAATGAAGGAAGGAATCTTTATAAACCAAGCCAAGTACATCAAAGAGATGATCAAGAAATTTGGCATGAAAATAATCAAAGAGGCTAACACACCTATGAGCACTACCTGCAGACTAGACAAAGATGAAAGTGAATCCAATATTGACCAAAAGCTTTATAGAGGTATGATCATATCCCTTTTATATTTGATAGCTGGTAGACCTGATATCTTGTACAGTGTATGTATTTGTGCTAGATTTCAATGCAATCCTAAAGAAACACATATACTTGCTGTTAAAAGAATTCTCAAATACTTGAAAGGTACAAGTAATTTAGGTTTTTGGTATTCTAAAGAATCATTTCTGAATTTAATTAGTTTTTCTGATGCTGACTATGCTGGTTGCAAAATTGATAGAAAGAGCACTAGTGGTACATGCCAATTTCTATGATTGAATTTAATTTCATGGCACTGTAAGAAGCAAAACTCTGTAGTATTATCCACTGCTGAGACAGAGTATGTTGCTGCTGGTAGTTGTTGTGCTCAAGTGTTATAAATTAAACAATAATTAGAAGACTTTGGTGCTATACTATTAAAATTCCAATCAAATGTGATAATACAAGTGCCATTAATTTGACAAAAAATCCTATTCAGCATTCACGAACCAAGCACATTGAAATTAGGCACCAATTCATAAGAGAACATGTATTGAATAATGATATTATTCTTGAATACGTGCCAACTGAATACCAACTTGCTGATATTTTTACCAAACCATTGAATTTTGATAGATTTGCAATGATTAGAAGTGAACTATGATTATGTGACCCTCTCTAGAAATACTCCCATAGTCTTAAGGACAAATTATCTAGATAACTTACTAATTCAAATTTTGTGATAAAATGAGCTTTGATTGAAATCCAAAAAATTATTTTTGTGCTCCCTCTGCTCGAGCTGACTCGAGCAGATGAACTGTTGGTCGAGCCGGCTTGGACGTTGAGCCGTCTCTTTTTAGTTTGAGCCGTAGGATTTGTTTTTCTCATTTGTATTCCTAAACCCTATTCTATTTCTCTCTAAGAAACCTTTCAAATACATCTATCTTCCAAAAACCCCTTCGAAATTCGAAGGTCTGTGCACTATGGCGCCAAAAAGAGCTGTTGGGAAGAAATCAATACAAGGGGGAGAAGCGACTCTGCAAGAAAGGAGGACGAAATTCCGAGAAGACAATGTTTCCCATAATCCACCACATTCTGAGGAAGAGCCTAGCCCAGTTTTTCCCAGTCACCAAATCTCTCTAGGTATGAGACCAATCACCATTGGTAGACGGATTTTATTTGAATACCTGAAGGAGATAGGCTTTGTGATTGGTAATTTTATTGAGAATCAAGGATGGAGGAACATGTGCTCCCTAGATGTTAAAACCTACCCAAACCTAGTAAGGATGTTCTATGAAAATTTAAGGTTTGAAGAGAACTTCAGTGAATCATCTGTTAAGGGAAGAAGGATAATTATATCTGCTGAAGTTCTGGGAAGTGTTTTGGAAATGCCTTTTTAAGGTACAGAGTATTTAGTACCGAAAGACAGAACCAAAGCACTACAAACAGTATTAGAGAGAACTGAGGTAAATGAAATAGGAATTCTCAAAGCAAGCATGTTATCTATTGAGATGAGAGTTCTACACAATTTTATTAGCATGATCTTCTTACCCAGAACTGGATGTTTTGATTGGATTAGTGAAAGAGATCTGTGCTTCATGGAGCTTCTAATTAATGGTGATAAGATTAATTTACCAGCTATCATGATCAGCCAGATGAAGGAGGCAGTAAGAAAAGTCAAGGCTTGCCTGCCGTATGGAATGGTCCTCACTTTATTATTTCAAAATGCAAACATAGACTTGACAGGAGAGGACAACAAGACACATTTATATACAGATACCTATACTGCAAAAACTTTACAAAGGATGGGATATTTGTTATCAGATGGCACCTAGAAAAAGAAGACTGATGCTCCTACAGTTGAAGAAACCGAAGAGATTCAAGAGCAAACAGAGTTAGAAGCTGGTGAAGACACTACAATGCATATTCCAGAACCACAACCACAGATGGGATCTTTAGTCCAAGTAGACTTCGACACTTCTTTCCCAGATGTTTCTGTACCAGATATACCTGATATGCCTTATAGTACTCCCATTTTTACTCAGTTTACTGATGTTCCAGTTCACAATCACACTACTACTGCTCCTGCTGTAGACACTTCATTGTTACAAGACTTCATTACACAGCAAATGAATAACATGACTGAAACTATAAAGTCTTCTATGGATGGAATGTTTAAAGAATTACACAAATTAGTTGATGAGAGACTCAATCAATTTGAAGGACATATAGACTATCTGAAAAGCAAAATTGAATCTCTTAAAACTTCATAGACCACAGTACATACAACTGACACAGATATGCAACCGATTTTATAGCTAATTACTTCAAGTTCGGAGAAAATTAAAATCTATTACATTAGTACTTGAAGCTTATAGAACTGAGATGGACAACTTGAGAATCAGAATGGGGTCAATTGAAGTAGGTAAAAGAATGGAAGATGACTACACCAAGGGCATTGGAATAATTAGAAGTGAATTTGGAAGATTGAGAGGCTTAGCATAAGCATTTGCTAATGTTCAAGCCACAGAAATGTTTACATTGCAAAAGAAAGTAGCACAAATAAAAGAATCAATGGAAGATTTAGCTGCCTCTAGAAGCACAAAGAAAATAGAAGCATAATTGAAATCTATGAACAGCTTCTTATGAAAAATGATGACTAAGATTGAAGAAATCCAAGCTACTCAAAGTGCTCCTCCCTCTTCTTCTACACCTTTTCCTAGTTAATCTGCTCATCCAAGACAACCTGCTCCACACCTTAGGCCACAAGGAACCCACAATATACCACAATTTGTTGACCCAATTGTTTCTCTGCCACCTGGCATTCAGATTCCCGGTCAACCTTCACATCCTAGAGTAGACTTAGATAGTGACTAAGTATATTACTCTTCACTTTGTACTTTGTACTGAACTTCTTTGAAATGAAATGAAAAGTATACTTTTTATCTCTTAAATTGTTCTATTTCTTTATGCAAATGAATGTTTATGTTCAATTGTTCATACAATGATTGATTTTTTAATTAGAATTTCAAGATGAATATGAAAAAGTGAAATTATCTCAAACAAATCTTAAATACTTTCTTATTCTATTTTAAAATCTGAGCTTAACTCCTACTCTACCTTTTTGATTAATTGACAAAAAGGGGAAGAAAGTTGTAAAATCATTGCATGAAAAGGATAAAATATACTCATATATTTGCTCTAATACACAAAGATTTGCTATAATGCATAAAGCTTGAAAGCTAAGCTCAAATTAAGCTATGATACATCATGATACATATTTAAGAGGCTCTGATACATAATGATACATATTTTTGATACATAATGTTTTAAGTTTTGACTTTTAATAGCTCTGATACTTAATGTTCCCTTGAAACATTTTGAGCTCTAAAAATACATAGAAAGTGAGCCAAAACATGAAGTATCTTATTGAGGGGGAGATTATCTCTCATTGCCCTAATTCTCATTCCATAATTTGGAACTAATTGAAGTCAATTCGTTTTACTTGTTTATATGCTCTTGCAAATATAGTCATACAAGTAAATGTAAAGTTTTATATTACTTTTTCATGCCCAGTATTTTGTCATCATCAAAAAGGGAGAGATTGTTGACCCCATAAGTGATTTTGATGATAACCAAACATTGGAGCATGTATATTTATTTCTTACAACTCTTCAAGTATTTTACAAGTTTTTGTAGGATGGATTAAATGTTCAAACTTCAACTCCTACACCTCTGTTTTCTTGTTTGAGTTGTGTTGTAATGTATTTTTGTAAAGAAGAACCCAATGAAAAAGCTAAGAAAAAATCATGTGAAAAGGGTTACTTCTGTGTGTGCACGCCTTGAAATTAGTTTTGAGTTGGTATGCTTGAAAATGTAAAGAGTTGGTAAGAGTTTTTCTTTAAATTCAAATGTAAAAATCCTGAAGAAGATACTCGAGCCGACCCAATTTGTTGAAGAGCTGACTCCGCTTACTGGCACGCAGTAAGGATTCTGGAACGCAGCAATCCGAGCCAACTCGATGGAAAGCGAGCCAACTCTAGTGAATTCCAGTCGACTGGAATCAGTCTGAGCCAACTCCTCTAGAGTCCCATTTCTGAAGATTTCTGAGAACAGCCAGGCGAGCCGACCCGAACCAGAAAAAGCCGACTTTGCCAGACCTAATTTCGAAGACCTGAGAAAGTGAGTCGACCCGAACTGTATCGAGCCGACTCTTCCAGAGTGAGGTTTTCTGAACCTGAGAAGAAGAGCCGACCCAAGCTGAAAAGAGCCGACTCCTCGAGTTCAAGTTTTTCAAAGATCCAAGTTCGAGCCAATCCAAGCTATCAAGAGCCGACTCGTCCAAAGTGATGTTTTGCGCCCTGAGACAAAGAGCCGACTGCACTGAAGATTTGGCGACTCGACCTATCGACTCGAAGGATCCAAGCTGACTCGAAGGATCCGAGCCGACTCGAAGGAATTCGAGCTGACTCGAAGGAATCCGAATCGACTCGAACGTCGTTTCCAGGTATCTAACGGCTAGTTCCAAAATTTATTTTTGAATGCCAAAAAGTGCTCCAACGGTCACAAGTCACATCCTAATGGTCAAAAACATCTATAACTGCCTTGGAGTGATGGAAGACCTTATATTTGAAGGATTTGAACATCCAAAAGATAATTCTTGACAAGTTTTTGAAAAGTTCTCCAAATTTAAGAGAGCTTCATTGAATATTCTACCTACCAACAGCAAAAGAGTACAAGAGCATTCAAGCTAGTCTTCAAGTCTTCACCAACTCTAATTTGAAGTTTGAAGCAACTTTGGGAAGAAGCCACTGAAGCAATTAAAGCCTACTCAAGTGCATTCAAGTGGACTTCCATCAAGCTGCACATGCAACTATCTGACAAATTGAGTTTGTCATTTTTGTTGCATTTATTTCAATTCAATTTTTGAATTGTTGGGTTATTGGTGAGCCTGGTTGAAAAACCAAATAGGTTCCTGGTGAGCCTTCATAAAAATCAAGTGTTGGGTTCTTAGTGATCATGGTAAAACCAAGTTGGGTTTCTTTGGTGAGCCTGTTAAAACCAAAGGGTATTGGATTTTCTTTGGTGATCCCGTAAAACCAAAGTGTAGAGATTTTCAATTGTGATCCTGTAAAACAATCCTACTGTATTCGGGTGTGAATATAGTGAAAATTCCAAGTGGTATCTTGGGTAGTGGATGTAGGAGCTGTGTTGCTCCGAACTACTATAAATTTGGTGTGTTTGTGTTGTGCTTCTTTACTCCTTTTTAGCTTCTGCAATTTATAGCTCTGTCATAGCACCCTAACACCTTCTAAGGGATTTTTAATTGTACATTACTTGCTTTAAATTTTTAAATTCCCAATTCACCCTCCTCTTGGGTAGCCACCTGGGCAACAGAAGCTCCACCGATGTACTTTTTTACGATGCTTTCTCCAGGATGAACCTATCCTCTGCTCAGCTCAGACCTGTGCACACACCCCTTGTTGGTTTTACAGGTGACTCTGTAGGGGTCGAGGGAAAGATCACTCTCCCCGTTACTGTCGGGATGCCACCTCGGCAGAGTACTGTAATGATGAATTTCATAATTGTAAGGCTTCCCTCTATCTATAACGTGATCCTTGGCCGACCCGGGCTCAACCTGCTTGACGCGGTCATTTTCACAAAGTGGTTGTTGGTGCAATTTCCAACTCCCTATGGTGTCGGAGAAATGAGGGGGGCACCTCAGCCAATTCAACAATGCCTCCAGACCATCCCCAGGGCCAAGGTTGTCGAGGATGACCCCAGCGTAGACGACCTCGACCAAAGGGTGCAAGACCCCAGAGGTGGCCTGGTTGAGCACTTGCTATCATATCCTCTCGGAACCGACCCGGTGAAGACGATGCAAATTGGGATGCAGTTGCAAGATGATGAGCGAGCCCACTTGCTGGAGTTTCTCCGGGCAAACGCCGACGTGTTCGCTTGGATGGTGGCCGACATGCCCGAAATCCCACCGATAATCATCACTCACAAGCTGAGCATTGACCCAAAGTATCGTCCTTTGTGGCAAAAGAAAAGAAGTTTTGCACCGAAGAGGCAGAGGGCGATCAACGAGGAGGTAGACAAACTCCTCGCGGTCAGCTTCGTTCGGAAAGTGCAATACCTGAGTTGGCTGGCAAATGTGGTTATGGTAAAGAAGAATAACAGGAAGTGGAGGATCTATGTGGACTATACTGACCTCAACCGAGCCTGTCCGAAGGACAGCTTTCCCTTGCTGAAGATCGATCAATTAGTGGATGCCACCTCGGGGCACTGCTTGCTCTCCTTTATGGATGCATTCTCTGGGTACAACCATATCCAGATGCACCTAAAGGACAAGAAGCATATTGCTTTCATCACCGACCGATGGACATACTGCTATCGGGTGATGCCGTTCGGTTTGAAGAATGCTAGCGTCACGTATCGCAGCTAGTCAATCAGGTCTTCAAGGACCATATTGGCAAAAACATGCAAGTCTATGTGGATGACATGCTCGTTATGAGCAAGCCAAGGTCATACCATGTTGCTAACCTCACGGAAGCCTTCAACAACCTCCGAGAGCACAAGATGAAACTGAACCCACAAAGTGTGCTTTCGGTGTAGCAGCAGGAAAATTTCTTAGCTTCATGGTGATCCAAAGAGGAATCGAGGCAAACCTAGAAAAGGTTCAGGTGATCATCAACATGGAGCATCCGACCTCAAAAAAGCAGGTGCAACGATTGATGGGTTGGATCGCCGCACTGAGCCGGTTCATCTCGAGGTCGGCAGATCGATGCCTTCCTTTCTTCAAGGTACTGCATAAGATGAACGACTTCACCTGGATGGAGGAGTGCAAGGTGGCCTTCGAGGAGCTTAAAGACTTCCTGGCGTCACCACCACTGCTCTCCAGGCTGGAGGCAGGAGAGGAGCTCTTGCTGTACCTGGCGGTCTCTCCTGGAGCCGTCAATTCGATCCTTGTTCATGCGGATCTGGATGGATGTCAAAAACTAGTGAACTACACCAGCAAGATCCTCTGGGATGCCGAGATCAGGTACACCCGATCCGAAAAACTCATTTTTGCTCTTATCATGTCTACTCAGCATCTCAGGCCGTACTTCCAAGCGCATCCAATCATGGTCTTGATGGGCCAACCCCTGAGGGCAGTGCTAATCGTCCTGACACATCCAGATGCTTGGCCAAATGGGCACTGAAGCTCAACGAGTTCGACATCGCATACCGACCAAGGTCATCTCAGAAAGCCCAAGTGCTGACCGACTTCCTGGTCGAGTGTGCGGGACTTGCAAAGAGCCATAGCAGATGATCTTGGAGCACCAAGAGGAGCCCGGTGCCGGGACGAGTCGTGGATCCTCCATATCGACGGTGCATCCAATGCGGGCAAAAGCAGAGCAGGCCTCATCCTCGCTAACAGTGATGGAGTTGTAGCTGAGTGCGCACTCCACTTCAAGTTTACCGCAACAAATAACCAGGCGGAGTACGAGGCACTCCTTGTGGGCCTCAGGGTCTCTCATGAGCTAGATGTACGAAGCTTGAAGATCTTCACCGACTTCCAACTGGTGGCCGGACAAGTCTCCGGAGAGTATGAAGCCAGAGATCCCCAGATGATGAAGTACCTGGAGCTGGTCCGCTTAAGCATGGCAGGTTTTCGATGCTTCAGCATCTCTCACATCCTCTGAGGTGAGAATGCTCACACCGATACTCTGTCAAGACTGCAACCTTGCCGGACTCGTCACTAAGGCGCGTCCATATCGAGTACCTCGAAAATCTAAGCAACGAAGCTCCCGTAGAGGTGTAGCAAGTCACCCCGTACAAGGCCCTCCGACAAGGATACTACTGGGAGACCATGAGGGAGGACGTCGCTGACTTCGTGAAGAGGTGTGACTGGTGCCAACGCCATGCTCACATACAGTGTCAACCAGCGGCACCACTCTCCCAGCTCTCCACTCCATGGCCGTTCACTCAGTGGGGAATGGACATCTTGGGTCCATTTCCCCCTGCATCCGGACAACGGAAGTTTTTGATAGTGGCCATTGACTACTTCACCAAGTGGGTAGAAGCAAAGCCACTAACGTGGATCATGGAAGCCAAGGTCCGCCAGTTCTTTTGGAAGTCGATCATCTGCCGCTTTGGACTTCCCCATAGTATCATTATTGATAACGAGCGGCAGTTCGACAATTGAGAGTTTGAAGATTTTTGTGCCGAGCTCGGCATCCAACATCGTTTTACCTCGGTGGCTCATCCCCAAACCAATGGAGAAGCCGAGGTGACCAACAGGACCATTCTCCAAGGGCTCAGAACCAGGCTAGACCAAGCCAAGGGCAAGTGGGCAGAAGAGCTCCCTAGCGTTCTCCAAGCCTACCACACAACACCCAGGACAGCAACGGATGAAATATCTTTCAACCTCACTTTCAGCTCAGAAGTCGTTGTTCCATTCGAACTCGGCCTGCCCATACTGCGAACATAGCAGTATAGTGAAGCAGAGAATCCGGTGCGCCTTCTTCTCAACCTGGACCTCCAAAAGGAAACCAGGGACAAGGCCCGACTCTGGATGGTGGCTTACCGGTAGCGTGTGGCCCGGTACTACAATGTGCGGGTAAAGCCGAAGGTCTTCCACCCTGACGACCTGGTGTTGCGCTGAGCTGAAGCGTCTTAACCCTGAGAGTGGCAAGCTCTCGCCGAACTAGGAAGGCCCCTATAAGGTGGTCGAAGCTCTTTTATATGGAGCTTACTATCTCACGAGTCTGGATGGTGCCAGATTCCTGTGGACGTGGAATGCCTGCAACTTGAGAAAATACTATCAGTAATGTAAAAACTCTTCCTAATAATAACAAAGATCCTCTTTTGTGCAATCTTCCTTTGCCTTGCAGGGATATCGCTGCCCGGCACGAGGTCTGGCACACTCAAGCCCGGAGTCTAGCTCTCCGGCACCAAAGCCCGGAGTCCAGCTCTCCGGCACCAAAGCCCGGAGCCCAACTCTCCGGTACTCTAGCCCGAGGCCCAGCTCTCCAGCATTCAAACCCGGAGTCCAGCTCTCCAGCACCAAAGCCCGGAGTCCAGCTCTCCGGCATTCAAGCCCGGATCCCACGTTCTCCGGCACTCAAGCCCGGATCCCACGTTCTCCGGCACTCAAGTCCGGATCCCATGTTCTCCAGCACCAAATCCCGGAGCCCAGCTCCCCGGCACTCAAGCCCGGATCCCACGCTATCCAGCACCAAAGCCCAGAGCCCAGCTCTTCGGCATTCAAGCCCGGATCCCACGCTCTCTGGCATTCAAGCCCGGATCCCACACTCTCCGGCACCAAAGCCTGGAGCCCAGCTCTTCAGTATTCAAGCCTGGATCCCACGGTCTCCGGCACCAAAGCCCAGAGCCCAGCTCTCCAGCATTCAAGCCCGGAGTTCAGCTCTCCGACACCAAAGCTCGGAGCCCAACTCTCCGGCATTCAAGCCTGGAGTCTAGCTCTCTAGCACTCAAGCCCAGAGTCCAGCTCTCCGGCACCAAAGATAGGAGTCCAGCTCTCTGGCACTCAAGCCTGGAAACTCCTGGAGCCCGGCACCTTGCAGACACCTGGCGGGATCAATGAATTCAACTTCTGAGCTCAGCCTTGCCACGCACGCACGGAACTGGTCCCAGCCGAGGTCCAATAGACCTTTTCAAACAAAAGCTTGAAGTTCTATAACCGCCTCGCCCGCGAAATGTGCGTGGCTCAGCAATTTGAGAAAATCCTTCCAAACTGTCCAGCATGCCTGGGGCTCAGCAAAAAAGGGCCCGGATCCTTGGTACTTAAATGCCCGATGTCTACATAAGCATGTGCACGCAGGCAGTTGAGAAGCGAAGGGAGCAAGATCGACAAAGTGCAAAAAAAAAAGAAAAACAGAGAGAGAAGAACACAAGTCAAAGTGACTGAAGAGGGATTCCATTGATACCTATTGAAGTTCTTACATGTATCCTGGGCCCCGACACGCCGGGCAGCCCAGGTCAGAGAAAGAAAGGAAGAGAAAAATTACAAAGCCTCCTAGGCTATCTGACCGGCACCTTCCCGGCACGGTGCTCGAAGGGGGTGTCACCTTCTGGAAATTTTGGTGGCAGAGCTTCGGCTTCGGTTGCTTCCGCCGGCACAGTTGGGCCAACGATAGCAGTTGGTTTGTCCACCTCGCCCGAGTCAGGAGCCAGATCCGGGTACATCGAGCCCAAAAGCCTCAGCCTACTGACGTGCTTATCTAGGACGAACTCCTACACTAGGGAATTGCAATATGTGAAGCCTTGAAGGAATGAGTTCGTCGTCGCCTCCTTGAATTCGAGCTTGAACTCTTGGGAGGCCTTATATTCTGCCACCGCCTCGGCAGCCCCTTTTCCTGGCGGACTCAGCCTACTGGACCACATCGGTGGCCTTCTTCTTCGCGACCTCCACCGAGCTGACCACCGCGGTAGTCTTCTCCTCCGTGCCTGCGGCTCTCTTCTCGGTGGTGGCGGCCTTCTTCTCGACGGTAGTGGCCCGATCCTTTGCCACCTCCAACTCTGCCAGGAGGGACTGGGCCCATCCCTTCTCCCTGGCGGCCTCCGCATCAAGCTCCTTCAACCTGGCCTCCTTGGCCTTGAGCTCATCCGACTTTCCCTTGGACCAATTTCTCTCCCGGTCTAGGGACTCCTCGAGGTCCTTGATCTAACTCTCGGCTCCAGCGACCTCGCTTCGGAGCTCCTTGATCTTTATGGTGGCCTCCCAGGCATTGCTACTCTTCTGTTTTACCTCCTCCTTCAAGGACTCGAGCTCCGCTCCCCGCAGCCTGTCCCTCTTGGCCCAGGCTTGGCAGTAGTTCCTGATAAGGAGGAGCTTGATGCCAAGCTGCACCAAAGAAGATGTCAATCCCGAAGGTAAGGGGAAAAGAGCAAGGTGAAGCCGAGAGAAGAAGCGTTTACTGAGAAGAGCTGGGTGAAGGTGCTACCAATGGCATTGCCGAGAAGCTTTCTGGCCTTGTCTCAACGATCACACGACTGGACGATGAAGTCCATCATGCGCTCGGCAAGGCTCTGGTCCCGAACCAGAGAGATGTTCGGTGCCAGCTTGAAGGGGACCAAACGGTAGTCCCTCTCCCTCCTGCTCGCCGTCGATGCGGAATCGTCAGCCATCCCAGCTGGAGAAGTGTCTGGGGCGTGCTGGGAAA
This sequence comes from Areca catechu, assembly GCA_021397845.1. Taxonomy (NCBI): domain Eukaryota; kingdom Viridiplantae; phylum Streptophyta; class Magnoliopsida; order Arecales; family Arecaceae; genus Areca; species Areca catechu. The sequence goes on from CM038041.1 coordinate 168,475,886, forward strand.
TCGGCGCCACTCTGGATGCCGCCGTCACTGGCTCGACTCTCTCCGGTACTCCCTCCTCCCCAACCTCGATGACCTCTGGAGGAGGGGATGCTACCACGGCAACGGCTACGGCCGACCTAGTCCGAACGACGACCTCGGGCTCTCGGGCTGGGAGTGGGCCGACCCGCCTCAGCACCTCCGGAGCGGGCTCGGCGATCCTGCTGCTGGGCTTGGGAGCGGGCTCGACTACCCTTCTGCCCCATTCGGGGTCAGGCACTGCCCTTCTCGGCTTGGCTAGTGCTACATGAGCCATCCCTGCGTCACCCTCGACATGAGCCCTTTTCGGGGAGGGTTCACCAGCCTCCTTCGACACACCCCTCTCTCAGGATGAGGAGATCGTCCAGGGCGAACTTCATGCCTGCACAAGAAGAAGATGTTAGTTTTGAGCCTGGAAAATCAAAGTGGGGGCATAAAGAGACAGTTCTCGTGTCGAACTCATCCAACTGCTGAATTGGGCTGACCCTGGCTTCGAAGAGGTTCTGCTCTGACAACAGAACCTCCGGAGAGGGGACCTGGTTGGCACGGAGCTGGTCGTATATCTCCCGATTAGTTGAGTCGACCGTAAAGTTCCGGTTAGGAGACCGATCTGGGTCGCTCCAAACCTAGTTAACCCCCTCGATCGAGGCGAATAAATATTTGCTCTTTCACCCTTTGATGGAAGAGGGGAGCTCAAATCTTATGCCCCTGAGGTGAGAAGAAATAGACCACCACCCCTCCTTGGTGAGGTGGCGCTTCAGGGTAAAGAAAGTCCTGAACAAAGAAAAACGGGTAACTATCCCATAGAAATGACAAAAAAACTATAAAACAGAAGATTGTTCTGATGGCGTTGGGGTCAAGCTAAGCAGGGACCAGGCGGTAGTTGCTCGGCATAGAAAAAAAGAATGAATGGATTGGAAATTGGAGCCCCCCTGCAAGTGTCTCATCGTAGAGGGTGATCCGGCGCGGGCCACTGGAAGTGACCCGCTCCTCAGGTCGAGGGACTGAAAGTCGGATAGAGTTTGGAACACCATAGGTCTCCTGGATAGTTGAAAGCTCCTCGGTAGAGATCGTCGAGATGACCCCACCGGGACCTGTCGACTGAGAAGGTTCAGGGGCTGGTTCTGGTGGAGGAAGAGAAGTTGCTGGCTCCCTAATCACTATCCCTCTAGGTGCAGGCCTTCTATTGAGCTCGAAGCGCACCACGTCCTCCTTCTTATCAGAGAAAGAAGGTGGCCTCGGCCTAAAAGGCCCAGCCTCCCTTTGATCGATTGAAGGAAGGAAGTTGGGACCGAAGCGAGACATTCTAAAAGGAAAAAGAAAAAGGGGGGGAGGACGAAGGCAACCGGCAGAAAAGAAGAAGAAGACGAACAAAGTCCAGGAAGGCCCTAACCCCAGGAAAGGTCTCTACTCTATCAGAGGAAGAAGAAGGAAACGAACTTGATGAACCTGGGAGGACAAGGACAGCCGGGGGAGGAAGAAGGGGCTCCAGTATGATGGCGGGCATGTGAAGTTTGAAAGAAAAAGTATTTTGGGAAAGACTGCCTTTCTTTTTGAGGTGACCAGATGCCTAACCGTACCGTTGCGCGCCCCCACCGACGGATCTGCGACACGTGTCGGCAATCAACGAAGGAAGCACCTCATTTCAGTCGCAACTACTTCGAATTCCGTGCTAGCAATAAGTATTCCTTGGATGTGGCCACATATCTCCCCCGCATTGGCTTGAAAAATCGTCTCATGAAGCGCCACTGATCGTGGCCATTATTGCGCCGGATTCTTGCCTTTCCATGTTAGAGTCGTATTAACTTCCTTCGCCCCGAGTGCCACGCGCCAACGGGACTCAAAAGTGGTGGGCAAATGATGTGGTAGTATCGCTGATGTGGAACCCATGTTAGATTCCATTGAGGAACATGGTGGACAAAGATGCCACGTGGGACGTCTATGCCCACCCTCCTTCGCCGATCCGCGCTCCCTTTGGGTCGAGACGCCGAGGCCGAAGTCGAGCTCTGCCTCTCCAGATCAGCTTCGCCTCGGACAAGGAGATCTGCTGCTAAAGGAGGTTGTCATTCTCCTAGGACGGTGCTTGGCGCCCAAGGACTGCGAAGAGGATGCCTGCCGGCCTGCGATGATGGTTTCAGCCATTACTTACACCAAAATGGGAAGAGACCCCTGATCGAGGCCCTGTGTTCCTCACCAACCATCTGCACCCTCAAAAGAAGAAGTCAACCAGCAAATCCGAATCCAGGAGGCGACGGCCCGTAGATCGAGGTCCTGCCATGTTTCTAGAAGTAGAGCGACCAGAAGGAATGTCAGCGCATGCAGTACCGTTCCCTTTCACAAATGGGGAAAGGTATCCAACACACGGCACCAAGCGATGCCGCACGCGCTAGCAAATAGTGCGAGGATCCCAAGGCAAGTACCTGGCGATCCCCCAGCGGCTTAAAAGAACTTTCCATGGTTCCAGAAAGATGGTAAGCAACGAGAAAAATGCAGTTGAGCAGAGGGAAAGCGGGTCAGGCACATAGGAGAGCACCAAACTAGCCTGAGAATCCCAGGTTACCGGAGACCTGCGGGAAAGGTCTTAACGGACACAGCCATTTCAGCTCCAACTCTCCTCAGCCGGCTCTTCCCCTGCTCCGCATTCAACTCCTGTACACCCTTCTAGTTCATTATACTCTCCTCCTAGCATGGAGTCCACCCGTGGGGCTCGACCAAGAGGATCCGTTTTCCTAGGCCGTCACTAACTTAAGCGTCGGAGTGTCCCCGCCGGAATTACCGGCCCGGGTCTCTAACTCTTTTTTGCAGGTCCGGACGTCCGAGCAGGATCCGAGACGACAAGGGGCGTGCTCCGGGGCCATCTACAGCTACAGGCCACGACGATCTCGCCGGTAACAATTATTTTTATATCTTAATTTATTTTAAAAATAATATTATTTGTTATTTATTTTATGATTAATAATAGTTGGCTATGTAATAATTAAAATATAATTGTCTATATTTATCCAGATCATATCTAGATTCAAATTTTTTGATTAGAGCCATGTTATTTATAGATCCAATCCAACCATCATGATTCGTTGGATTAAAAATTTTAATAGTGGACTCGACTCGATCCGATCTGATTTTCTAGTAGATTAGGTTTGGATTAATATTAGGACCCGATCAAAGAACTAGATAGAATCGGGATCACTCATGATCCGGTCCGATCCGATCCATGAAAAATCCAATCCTCAAGTAAAAACAAAAATCCCATCTATCCCCAAAAAAATTATAATAAATTAATTTCTTCCCAAATTTCACTTATTTTTCAAATAATGGATCGCTGATTAGTTCTAATGATGCCGCCCCGATTTCAAAACCAGCTAACCAAATTGGTCAACCAACAATGACGGCCCATATGTCCTTAATAAAAAATGCATTAAAAGGCAAGAAAAGTTCATCAAGGAGGGCATTTAATTACAATCCCATGTACTTATTAGGCATGTTGCCGGGCAATTACAGCTTAATTCACACGTTTAGATAGGTATTGCATGTCCAAGCAATTATTCAACGTCTGACGACTACCGCATATTTGATTTTTTTTTTTTTTTGGGTAAGCGAATGGGATAGGTGAGATAAATCCTGCATAGTTATCCCATAGGTCCTTATCCCATTAAAAAATTTTCGATTCAAAATGCTAGATTTTTATAGTCATTTTTCATCTAAGAACGAGTACATCAACCCGATATAAGAAAGAAGAAAGATTCTGACAATGTCCCAACTAGTTGAGCTACCGTCTTAATAATCAGATCTTTTCAAACAATGATTTTATGCACACACTTGTAGATATATATAGGACATGGAAGATCGATCTCCAGGTATATATATTGGGATCGGTATCAACTTGTTCTGATTCCGGTTGTTACGGAAGTGGAACGGGATCGTCGATTGTCGATGTCGATACCACAAGAAAAAGAAGAAAAGATAACAAATACATTTTTTCGAGCATGCAAAAGATTTCACTATGAAAAATAAACTTATAGATTGAACTCTCTCTCAATCCCGTATAAGTATCTCTCAACAAGAAACCCTAAATTCTTCTCTCAAGCTCTCAATCAGCCCTCTACAAGAGATCTCTCCCATTTTTTCATCCTTCCCCTCTATTTGTGTCTCTGTCCATGAATTTGTAGCCTCCACTACATAGAGCATCTCACTAAGAGTCCAACGGTCCGAACAGAGTCCAAATCGGAGTCTTATAGCTCTTTCAATCGCAGTTTGATTGCAACGCTGCTCGTGGCTGTCGATCGCATTGTAATCCATGCAGATTATGCCAGAATCGTGCCGTGCGCGTCACGTGCACGGGTTTCCTTCTGCTAGGCCCCATGCATTTTTGTCTTTTCTTCCGTGGGTCGCACAGACGTTTCTTCATGAGAGGGGTGTTAAGGCACCACTGGTCCAACAACCTCCATCTCGACTCAACGTATCGCCTTCACCTGACTTGAGAGCTTCTAAGGATTCTAACGTCCCCATGCCCTGAGACAATCGCCTGATCATGGATGGGCAAACATAGGAGTCGAGCCAGGCTACTCAATCCCTTCTCCGTCATGTGCTGTGCTCACCTCGACCTAAGACCTGCTCGGAAAAGTCTTCTGCGATAATAGAAACTTTACTTTGCGGCGTCGCCAGTCATCCTCTCAAGTCTCTCATCCCGTGCCCGATCCACTTGCTGTCGGAGCTCCACCTCGCACTGGACTCCTGCCAGCACCAAGGACTCCACCTCACACTGAACTTCCTGTAAAGAGGTAGTGACCCCCATGCTTCTTCCCTTACAGAACAATCCTATTGCCATGTAAGACCTTTAGGACTCCATCACCGGCTCTCCACCTGTAGCCGCTTGAGTCCAATTTGCTGAAAGAAATTAGATTCTTGCTAAAACTGGGTATATATCGGACCTCACCCAATTTCTTCACTGTCCCATAATGTGCCTTCAATTTGACTGTCTCGATACCCTCGATCGCATAGTTCGATCCATTTACTATGTAGACAGAACCCTCTTTACTGTATAGAGAGTCAAACAGCTCTTCCCTGTAACAAACATGGTATGGACAGGCAGAATCCAAAACCCACTGGGAAGAAGGAGATATCTCATCGGATACCGAGAATACATCGCTGATATATCCGTCGTCACCGTTATCGGCCAACGCCGTAATAGCCCTCATCTGATCCCTGAGCTACTGGCAATCTCTGACATGATGCCCTAATTCATCGCACAGGAAACACCTGATCTTGCTGGCATCCTTTGACTTGGACCGTTCTCCTCGCGATCATTTGTCACTCTATCTTCGGTCGCCTACACCTCCAAAAACTGTCAATGCTGAGTTTTCACCTGAACTCGAAGCCTGGATCTCCCTCTTAAGAACCTTGTTCTAAAGTAGCACCGATGTCACCTCCTCCATCTTGATGGTTTTCTTTCTCACTAGAAGAGCAGTCACCAAGGACTTGAAAGACTGCGGTAGGGATGATAGCAATACAAATGCCCGGGTCTTCTCCTCAACTTTTTCATCGGCACTGAGAAGATTGATGAGGATCCTCTGGAAATTGCTTAGGTGCTCCTGCACACTCTATCCCTCGGCCATTCATATTTGATAGAACTGCTTCCAAAGGAGCAAGGTGTTGGTGAGGGACTTCGCCATGTACAGCTCCTCCAGCTTCTCCCACAACACCATCGGGGAAGACTCGTTCAGTACATGAATCACCATATCATCTGCCAGGTACAAGCGAATTGTGCTTACTGCCTGCATCTGAAGCCGTTTCCAGGTCTTCTGCTCTATGGTGTCTGGTCTCTCCTCGCATATGAGAGCGTCGATCAACCCTTGCTGGATAAGCACGTCTTTCACCCTCGTTTGCCAGAGGGAGAAGTTGCTCTTCCCATCGAACCTGCTGATTTCCACTTTAATTACACTTATCTTCTCCATCTTCTTCGATCTCGATCAACCACGGACAACCTGTGCTCTGCTACCAGTTATTGGGATCGGTATCAACTCGCTCTGATACTGGTTGTTGCGGAAGCTGAACGGGATCGTCGATTATCGATGTCGAAACCATAAGAGAAAAAAAAGATAACAAATATAATTTTTTGGACATGCAAAATATTTCACTATGAAAAATAAACTTATAAATTGAACTCTCTCAACCTCGTACAAGTATCTCTCAACAAGAAACCCCGAATCCTTCTCTCAAGCTCTCAATCAACCCTCTACAAGAAATCTCTCACCATTTTTTCATCCTCCCCACTCTGTCTGTCTCTGCCCATGAATTTGTAGCTTCCACTGTATAGAGAATCTCACTAGAAGTCCAACGGTCCGATTTGTGTCTCTGCCCATGAATTTGTAGCCTCCACTGCATAAAGAATCTCACTAGAAGTCCAACGGTCCGAACAGAGTCCAAATTGGAGTCCTATAGCTTTCCCAATCGCAGTTTGATTGCAATGCTGCTCGTAGCCGTCGATCGTATTAAGATCCATGCAGATTATGTCAGAATCGTGCTGTGCGCGTTACGCGCACGGGTTTCCTTCTACTGGGCTCCATGCATTTTTGTCTTTTCTTCCATGAGCCGTGAACGTTTCTTCGTAAAAGAGACGTTGAGATGCCACTGGTCCAACAATATAGTTATTCCTCTCTTCCGCTCTATATTGTTTATGCTCGTATCTCTACTAGTTTATTAAAATCCAATTTAACACAATTGTTCTCACTTCGAGTCAACCTTCTAATCCAAGCAAACCACGAGCCGACCTTCTAATCGGAGCTAGGATTTTCAACTTCTAATCCGAGCAAACGAGACAACTTCTCCGTAGGAATATATATATATATACTTTACTTCTCCCCCAAAGCCCATTATTTGACTAACATTCCCTGACCCTCGTGCGACTCCAAACCAGCCATGTCTCCCTCATTAAGCTCTCAAGCATCCAAATTAGACCGGGATCAGAATTCATGGACCAGCCGATTTGATTCTATAAATGAACTAGATCGGGCTGAGAAAATTTGGCTCATTTATGTAAGTGGATTTTTTGACCCGGTCCTTGTCGCCCATGAGCTCAACAGGGTTAGAACCGGACCAGCCCATGGACTAAATTTTTTTTTTAAAAAATATATTAAAATTAAAATATTCAAAACGAAAAATAACAAACAGGTCATGGATTACTAGGTCCACTTACCAGAGTAAACCATGGTCCAAATTAAATTAAAAGTTTAAAACTTTAAACTTAAAACGGAAAGATATTTTGATTTTTTTTCCTCAATCTTCCGCGTTGTTCCCACTTCCCTTCCCTGTTTGCAGCTATTTCCATTCCCATTTCCACTTCGATACGACAATACTCGATAGTTCCGGACTTCCGGCGATTTAAACTACTTCCGAATTTTCGATTCATCGAAAGTTCGGAACCTATCGACTGAGGCTTTGCTGCTGCTCTGCTCTCCTATTCTGGCGGAGGAAGGAACAACCGGTAATGCTAGCGATGATGCCAACTCTTTCGTGACGTCGATTGATGATCGGAGTTTCTTCTATGCCGAGGTGAGGACTATATACTTATATGATTTCAGTGCCCACGGCCCTAATACTAGCCCACGGCTCTAATACTAGCCCACGACCCTAGCCCTAGTCCATGGCCCATATAGTGGGTTGGCCCAGCCCTAGCCCATGACTCATACAGAGCCGGACCGGGTTAGATTTTTTTAGTCCATTTATACAAGTGGGCCTAGCCCGGGCCGGCCCATAAAATGGAAGCTCATATGGATTAGAGCTGGGCTGGACCGGGCCAGCCCATATTGACAGCTCTAATCCAAATTGACATCTATCCTCCTTGCGAGAGGCTATTAATAAGAAGGGCAATCATTATATTTACCAAAAACAAAAAAAAAAAAATCATGTACTCGAAAGTGAATAAATAAATATCTATGATGTATTAATTGATTTAGAAAACTAAATTCTTAGAACCATCGATTACACTTCCCACCAAACCAACAACATAGCACGCATTTACATTTAGACAGTAATTTGTCCGAACTAGATCAAACGAATAGAAATTAGTTTTAAAAAAACAGAACTTGCGATCATTTCGCAAGGCGCCTTCTCTCAGGCCTGGACACGGCGAACTGCTGCGGATCGAGGTGGGTGGGGAGGAAGTCGGATCTGGTGCGGCGTTGGTTGTACGAGCTTTCCTGCTGCCAGTCGGCGACGAGCGGCTCCTTTATTCCGCCGCCGCGGCCGGTGGAGCCGTCGGAGAGGCTCTTCTTGATCGCGTGTATGATCATCGATGAACGGTATCAGACCCTCCATTCCGTGCACCCCCTTGCTCTCTCTAGAACTCTTTCTCTTGTGAGTATATTTTGGGTGGCAGGTAACGGGAAATGGGGTGACGGTGTATTTGTAGAGAGAGACAATGAAGAAGAATAATTTGCTGGAAATGTAAGTAGATTCGTGAAGACCAATGGTGATGGGAGGATAAAGGACATTGGCGGCTGCTAATTTGACTTCGAGGACAAGAATGGGCTGTGGATAACGATGGCAGTATGAGGCTTTGAGTGTCGTGCTGTTGAGTATGTCTAATCTGGATGGTTTTCTCACTTTTCTATGCGTTTGCCATTCCAACTTCGTCTACATCGTTATATAATCCATTCATCATAAATACATGATAATAATTTTTACCGATCCGATGAATACCTGATCTGATTTGATTCTAATAAGATGGATAAATTTTGACCCGGCTAATTTATAAACGGATATAGATTATATAAAAAAATTCGACTCGGATTCGAATCACGTAGGTTCAGGTCGGGTATGGATAGTAATATATCTCGATCTGAACCCGATCCATTTATATATAAAAAAAATTACGTTTATAAAATATTTAAATAAATTAGATATGGGACGGATATACTCGATTCGACCCGATCCGTTTAGCTTTTAAATAAACTATGTTTTATAAAACCGGGTATATCCGACCCGATCTGATCCATATGTGATTTTTTATATCCGATCCGAGACGGAAATGTGGTGAATATTTTTTTAACGAAATAGGTATAGATTTTGGATGACTCGATCCAAACCCGATCCGTTGCCATCCTTGATCATAGATCCTTGGACTGCTAAATAGCTTAGCCATTGTGGCCATTATTGGGAGGAGATTCTCATGGAAGGTATATGCTGGTTCTGGACATCCATAAGTTGAACGTGTCCTTTTAATTAAACAAGGGATCGATGGGAGATCCTATGGCTAACTTGAAACCAGGACAATGTTTTTGCCAGCGTTTTGGTTTTTATCTTGACTTTGAAATGGAAGTGGGTTTGATAGACTGCATCCAAATGATACTGGATTACAATTAGACCTGGTTGTAGTTTAGCCCATGGATGAGCATCGATCAGGGACTACAACGTAACTTCGAAATCAAATTGAGAAGAGATCTCAAGGAATCGGACTCGACTTGCTTAAGACTCGAGCAAATTCATCGCTGTCCAACAAGAATAGTTTCAAAGACCCAGCATGAAAACGAGATCTGACGTAATTTAGATCACAAAAATGAGGGAGCTTATTTGGATAAAAATCTTAAACTTGAAGCCAAGTTAGATATTTACCAAAAATAAAATAAAAAAAGGCAAGTTAGATTAAATTTAAATGCAGTGTCTTCTCTGTTAGAATTTTTTTTAAAATAATATTTTTTTAAATAAAAAATTATCAAAATAGGTGTTTCAGGATATATTTATCGAAGTAGGTAATTTCCGTCGACGTGGCGATGACTGGACATCCAAGTTCGGTTTTTCAAAAAATGAAATTGAATTCATCTTTTGAAAAGACGAAATCATTATAAACAAATATTTTTTTATTTAATTTTAAAATTTGATATGACATGTAATAAATTGACATACGTTGAATATGTTTTACGAAAAAATGAATTCAATTTTGAATTCGCCTTTTCAAAAGGGACGAATTCAAAATCAAATTTTTTTTTTATAATTTTATAAATATTATTATTTTTTAAAATAAAATTAATAAATTTAATTTTAAATAAATAAATAATAAATAAAAAATTAGTATTAATTAAAATTTTATATATTATTTTTTGATAATATTAATTATTATATTATTTTAAGATAATATTAATTAAAAGTAATATTAATTAACTATATAAAAATAATATTAATTTAAAATTAATAATAATTTAACTAAAAATAATATTAATTGAAAATAATATTAATTAAAAGATATTATAATAATATATTATATATATATTATATTATAATAATTATTTTATATTCTAAAATATAATGAATATATTATAATTTATTATATTATATATTATAATTTTTATAATATAGTATAAAAAACTTTTAAACAATAAAATAAAATAAAAATAATCATTATGTCGATACTATTCGGTCGCTAGCTTGGTACCAGTTCGGTCAACAACCCGGTGTCAGTCCGATCCCTTGCTCAGGAGCGGTGGCAGGACCCTAACGACCGGACCGACGATTGGGTCTGTGGCATGACTGGGGCTAGACCGGTGACAGGATCTTGGCGGTCGGATAGGTAGTCGGACCCGGGTGGCCGGATCGGCTGCCGGACCGGGGGCTGCAACTAGGGCTGGACGGGGGCTGGATCGGGGGCCGGACCGGCGGCCGGATTGGGGCCCGCACCGGGGGCTGGACTAGTGGCCGAACCGGGGTCCCCGTTCCGGCCCCCGATGCGGGCCCCGGTTCGGCCCCCGGTCCAGCCCCCGATCCGGCCCCCGGTGCGGCCGACCCCGGTCCGGCCCCCGATGCGGGCCCCGGTCCGGCCCATGGTGTGGCCCTTGATCCGGCCCCAGTTGCGGCCCCCGGTCCGATCGCTAGTCTGGCCCCCGGTGTGGGCCCCGGTCCGGCCCCCGATGCGGGCCCCGATCCGGCCGCCGATCCGGCCCCGGTCCGGTAGCCGGTCTGTCCACCCGGGTCCGACTACCTATCCGACCGCCAAGATCCTGTCACCGGTCTAGCCCTAGTCATGCCACAGACCCGATCGCTGGTCCGATCGTCGGGGTCCTGCCATCGCTCCTGAGCAAGGGATCGGACTAACACCGGGCTATCGACCGAACTGGTACCGGGCTAGCGACCGAATAGTATCGACATGATGATTATTTTTTATTTTTTTTAAAAAATTTTATACTATATTATAAAAATTATAATATATTCATTATATTTTAGAATATAAAATAATTATTATAATATAATATATATATAATATATTATTATAATATCTTTTAATTAATATTATTTTCAATTAATTTTATTTTTACTTAAATTATTATTAATTTTAAATTAATATTATTTTTATATAATCAATTAATATTATTTTTAATTAATATTATCTTAAAATAATATAATAATTAATATTATCAAAAAATAATATATAAAATTTTAATTAATATTAATTTTTTATTATTTATTTATTTATTTAAAATTAAAATTTATTAATTTTATTTAAAAAAAAATATAATATTTATATATTATAAAAAAAAATTGATTTTGAATTCGTCCGTTGTAAAGACGAATTCAACGTCACGTTAATTTATTACGTGTCATATTAAATTTTAAAATTAAATAAAAAAATATTAATTTATAAAGGTTTCGTTTTTTCAAAATACGAATCCAATTTTATTTTTTGAAAAGATGAATTTAGATACCTCGTCACCGTCACGTCGACGGAAATCATCTACTTCGATAAATATATCCTGAAATACCTATTTTTATAATTTTTTATTTAAAAAATATTATTTTTAAAAAAAATTCTTCTCTATTATCTCTTTATTTTTTATTTTTTGATGGTTACTCGTTTTATTGTTTCTAATAATTTCCAACCGCGTCGCGGATGGTGCAATTAAACTTCAAAAGTGTCAGGCCATTTAGAACATGACACTGGTTCTGGGACACGCGGCGAATCTTGGGTTGTTTGAATGGTTGACTCGAAGGATCTTCCAGGCTGAAAACTAATGTTGTCGGTTGATGGAAAGCGGAAGCTATCTGCGTATGTCAAGAGCTCACGTGGTGTGTCAAAAAAATCAACACTCACGTGCTGTAATTTGGGACGAGTCAACTTAGACCATGGGCTGGTCTAAACTTATCGGCTAATGTTCCGTTGGTCCATATATATATATATATATATATATATATATATATATATATATATATATAACGGACTATACTCTCGTCAGATTTAGATTAAAGGATAAAAATTCTATATTAATGATCTGCGCTACTATTCTTAAATTTCTTACGTACTAAAAATCATATCATTTAAAAATATCTAGTTTATATATTTAAATAATTCAAAAATAAATAATTTAAATAATAATAAATTAATATTATTATTATATATATTAAAAATTTTAAATTTATATAAATTTTAATATATAAATAATTTAAAGATATCAGATCATATACAATTATTTGGATTATTGATTTAAAATATCCATAAGCGAATAGTCCTCTAAATTAATTGGATTTCTAAACAAGAAGTGGAGAGGATTCCAGCTAAGTCCATTTGAATTGATACAAGACGATGTTGAAAAAAGTGAATATGAATTTTTTTTTCTAAACTATTTTTTGGGATGGAAAACTATCCTTTAGGATGGGAACTTTTAGTCCCACATGGAAAGATTGGAAAAAGTTAAGGCTTTTTAAAAGAAAACCTTTTCCATGCTCTCACATTTAGGTTCATTATAGGTGAAGAGCTCATCACCCGCACGCGCGCATGTGCGAAGGGCGCAATGGGCGCTTTGTAGGCGCACTTTGCACTCACGAGAAGCTTGAGAAGCCTTTAAATTTTTTCTGATCAAACGGATCAGACGGTTGAGATTGATTGGCACCACATCAGTGTTGTAGGGAGGAGAGTCGGCTCAGTTCTGCTGGGAGTCGACTCGGATGACTGGGAGTAGGCTTGGATCCACAGAACGGGTAAATGCGGTCTAGCCGAGTCGACTTGAGTGGTTCGAGCCGGCTCGGATCCACAAAACGGTAACATGCAGTCTGGCCGAGTCGACTCGAGGGATTCGAGCCGACTCGACCAGGATGCTCTCTGCAGCAAGGAGCCGACTCGAAGGTTCGAGCCGACTCGGATGACAGGATTTCAGAAATCATGAAATAACTGATATGCGTCTGGAGGCGTTGATAGCGTAATCACGCATCCATTCACAAATCAACATTTCCTCTGATGATCACAGGTGCCATCGGATCATGAAATGATGCATTGAGAAGCATGCTGATCACATGATCTTTAGATCATGGTATGAAACAGTGTATCATGGCTTCAGATAGGCATATTGATCGCGAGATTTTCATATCACTATTGAAAAAAGGCGTATCTCACTACGAAAAGCCATCGATAACTCCCTCTGAGGCGTATCTCACTACGAAAAGCTATTGATAACTCCCTCCGATCACATCAGAAGAGTTGCTTCCAAGAGGCATTTTAAGGCTATAAATAGGTCATTTTCCTCATTCATTTAATCCTATCAATCCTTTTCTTTCTTTCTCTTAGGCATTTGCATATTCTGAATAATAGAGTATAGCTATAGTACATACAAAAAGAGAAAAGCATTCCTGGTTCGAATTTCTGGTGAATTATAGTACTGCTTTTACCAGAAGAAGACCGTTGTATCCTGAGAGATAATCGTCATAAACCATAAGCACCATTGCGGGACGAAATTGTCTTAAAAACATAGAGTGTAACTCTAGACTTGATTTTTTCAATTAGGTAGCCATATATTATTACCTTCCAACAATCTTAAGATAAATTTTCTCATACTAAAGTGCTGCTCAAGTGATGGCAACAATGGCCACACCTGTTCAAGCCGAGAAGCCGGAGAAATTTGCCGGCACCGACTTCAAGAGATAGTAACAAAAGATGATGTTCTATCTGATGACTCTGAATCTAATCAGAGTTCTCAACGAAGATCCACCAGTCCTGAAGGAAGGAGAGAATGACAAGTAAATTGTCGCTGCTATGGATGCATAGAAGCACTCAGATTTTATATACAAAAACTATATCCTAAATGGATTAAAGAATACTCTGTATAATATGTATAGTAGTATAAGCACAGCAAAAGAGTTGTAGATATCCTTGGATAAGAAGTATAAGATCGAGGATACAGGTCATAAGAAATTTGTGGTCGACAGGTTTCTTGACTACAAGATAATAGATTACAAGACTGTCATGGAGCAAGTTCAAGAACTGCAGATCATACTGTATGAGATACATGCAAAAAGGATGTCTCCGAGTGAGTCATTCCAGGTAGCCACTATAATTGAGAAGCTACTTCGATCATGGAAAGACTTCAAGAACTACCTGAAGCATAAGCGGAAGGAGATGGGACTTGAAGATCTGATTATCCGCTTGAGGATCGAGAAAGATAATAAGAGCCATGATAAGAAGACAGGAAGACATCTTGCTGAGCCTAAGGCCAACCTCATGGAAGGAAAGGTCAACAAGAAGAAATACAAGTTTTCTGGTGAAGGCTATAAACAAAAGAAGGATAATCCTAAGAAGTTCAAAGGCAAATACTTCATTTATAGTAAAATAGGCTACAAATCCAAGGATTGTCGTTTCAAGGGGAAAGAAAAGAAGGAAGTCAATACTACTGAAGATACCCTATCCCATGAAGTGTCAGGGATGATATTATCAGCAGTTATGTTCGAAGCAAATATGGTTGATAAACCAAATGAGTGGTATGTTGACACTGGAGCTACTCGATATGTCTGCTCTGATAAGAGTATGTTCTCATCATATACTTTTATCAGAGGTAGAAATCTGCTAATGGATAACTCGCTACATCGAAGATAAAAGGAATTGACCGTATTATTCTAAAGATGACATCTAGCGAAGAGCTTCTACTGAACGATGTATTGCATGTTCTTGACATTCGTAAGAATTTGGTATCATGCTCCCTCCTAAGCAGAAATAGATTTAGGATAGTATTTGAGTTTGATAATTTTGTACTTACTAAAGGGGGGATCTTTCTAGGTAGAGGTTACTTGAATAATGGATTATTCAAGATGAATGTAATGACTGTACATCATAATCTTGAAAAGAATAAAGATGCTTCTTCTGTTTATATGGTTGACTCATCTTATTTATGGCATGATAGATTAGGTCACGTGAATTTTAATTCATTATAAAAATTAATAAATTTAAAATTGTTACCTAATCATGAAATCGATCCGCATTACAAGTATGAAATATATGTTGAAGCTAAGCTAGCCAAAACACCATTTCATTCAGTAGAAAGGAATACTGAATCTCTAGATTTGATCCACAGTGATCTATGTGACTTAAAGTCAGTACAATCTAGAGGAGGTAAAAAGTATTTTATAATATTTATTGATGATTCAACTAGATACTGTTATGTGTATCTAGTAAATTCTAAAGATGAGGCTTTAGATATGTTTAAATGTTATAAGAATGAGGTTAAAAATCAGTTTGGTAAAAATATCAAGATTATAAGGAGTGATAGAGGTGGTGAATGCGATGCATCGTTTAATGACTTTTATCAAGAACATGACATTATTCATCAAATGACAGCTGCTTATTCACCTATTTCTAATGGAATTGCTGAACGCAAAAATCGAACATTGAAAGAAATGATGAATGCCATGTTGATAAATTCTGGTACACCACAGAATTTATGGAAAGAAGCAATTCTCTTGACTAATCATATTCTTAACAAAATGCCTCTTAAAAGGAAGGATATTACTCTATATAAATTATGGAAAGGGAAAAAGTCTTCTTATAATTATCTAAAAGTGTGGTGGTGTCTAGCTAAAGTAGCTATTCCAGATCCCAAAAAGGTCAAAATAAGACCTAAAACTGTTGATTATATTTTTATTGGTTATGCACAAAACAGTAGTGCATATCGCTTTCTTGTATATAAATCAGATATATCTGATATACAGAAAAATACAATTATGGAATCAAGAAATGCATCATTTTTTGATAAGATATTCCTTTATAAATGGATATTTGATACAAGTTCAAATAAAAGAACTTATGATAATATGGCAAGTAGTCGTCATCAGGAAAATATCCTGAAAATAAACCTAGACGTAGTAAGAGACCTAAAATTATAAAATCTTTTGGTCCTGATTATGTTACATACATAATAGAAAATATACCTCAGATATTCAAAGAGGCAGTGTCTATATCAAAAGCATCCTTTTGGAAAGAAGCTATTAATAGCGAAATTGAGTCCATCATGCATAATCATACCTGAAAATTGGTAGATTTACCATTAAGTATGAAGCCTTTGGGATGTAAATGGATTTTCAAGAAGAAGTTAAAGGCTGATGGATCAATTGATAAGTGTAAAGCCAGATTAGTAGCTAAAGACTTTAAATAAAAAGAAGGTCTATACTTCTTTGATATTTATTCACTTGTAACAATGATAACATCTATAAGAATGTTAATCGCTATTGCAGCCATTAACAATCTTGAAATACATCAAATGGATGTAAAAACAGCTTTCCTTAATGGTGAATTAGAGGAAGAAATTTATATGGAACAACCTGAAGGGTTTGTGATTCCAGGCAAAGAAAAGAAGGTGTGCAGACTTGTGAAATCCTTATATGGATTAAAACAAGCACCCAAGCAATGGTATATAAAATTTGACAATGTCATATTATCTAATGAATTCAAAATTAATGAATGTGATAAATGTGTATATGCCAAAACCCTACCTAAAGGGTATATTTTAGTCTACTTATACGTGGATGATTTGTTAATCATAGGTAGTGATATTGATATGATTAAACAATAAAAGAAAATGTTAATTTAATATTTTGATATGAAAGATATGGGTATCGCAGACATTATACTAGAGATTAAAATTACTAGAACGTCTAATGGAATAATATTATCTCAATCTCACTATATTGAGAAAATATTAAATAAATTCAATAAATATGATATCGATCCGCTTAGAATACATGTAGATATTAATCTACATCTTGCTAAGCATACTGGGCAACCCATATCACAATTAGAATATTCACGTATAATTGGCAGTTTAATGTATGTCATGAATTGCACCCGTCTTGACATAGGATATGCTGTCAATAAATTAATCAGATTTACTAGTAATCCAGGTCCAAATCATCGGATAGCACTAGTAAGGATATTACGATATCTATGATATATCCTAAATTCTGGATTATATTATATAACATATCCAGTTGTACTAGAAAGATATAGTGATGCTAACCGGATATTTTCTTCAGAAGACACTAATCTACTAGTAGATATGTGTTTATCCTAGGAGGAGGTGCAGTGTCATGTAAATCCTCAAAACAAACTTGTATAACTCGGTCCACTATGGAATCAGTGTTTATAGCTTTAGATAAAGTTGGAGAAGAAGCAGAATGGCTTCAAAATTTATTGGAGGATATTCCATTTTGGTCTAAACCTGTGTCTGCAATATGTATCTATTGTGATAATCAATCAGCTATTTGCAGAGCATAGAATAAAATGTATAATGGTAAGTCTAGATATATATGTCGTAGACATAATACCATTAAGCAATTACTTGAAAATGGAATAATCTCTATTGACAACATTCAGTCAAAGAAAAACCTTACGGATCCACTGACAAAAGGTTTACCGAGAGATCAAGTAAATTGTTTATCGAGAAGAATGGATTTAAAGCCTATAACAAATTAATCTTCATAGTGGATACCCAACCTAGTTGACTGTAGATTCCAAGATCTAGATTCAAAAGGAAAAACTAAATTATGAAGAGATCAATAAAGCATTAAGGATGTAAATTCCTATTCATTCCTATGATAATCAGTGTTGCTTGCTAAAGGTACTAGGATAAGCATAGCTTTTAATGATTCTTATAACATGAATATCATGTGGGGTATAGCAGGATACTCTTAATAAGAATCACCTATGTGAGTGTGAACTAGGCCAATTCTATGAAAATTTTCAAGGCTTTAATTCTCTAAAGCACTCATGAAACCAGGAGTTGTTCAGGACCAAAATGAATACAACTATGAGAACCAAAAGGAATGCTCAAAAAGAAGTTATGTGATTGTTATTGTCTTAGTTTACATCAAATGCTAAAAATTCAAGACATCATGTTCACTTTTAGCAAGTAAACTCGATAACAAAATACAAAGGATGGTTTAAAGCCACAAGCTACTTATCCTGATACAACTTCATTCCATTATACTCTCTTTAAGTGTTTGCATATTCATTTGCATTTAATTCTTTTTTTGTGGGGGATCACCTTTGCTAATCTTTGATCTTAGTCCAAAATTTCATTCATGTGGGGATTGTTAGAAAAAGTGAATAGGAATTTTTATTCCTAAACTACCCTTTGGGATGGGAAACTATCCTTTAGGATGGAAACTTTTAGTCCCACATGAAAAGATTGGAAAAAGTTAAGGCTCTTTATAAGAAAACCTTTTTTCATGCTCTTACATTTAGGTTCACCATAGGTGGAGAGCTTGCATCACCCGCACGCGGACGCGCGCGTGCATATGCGACGGGCTTAATGGGTGCTTTGTAGGCACACTCTGCACTTGTATCATCGCGAGGAGCTTGAGGAGCCTTTAATTTTTTTCTGATCAAATGGATTAGATGGTCGAGATTGATTGGCACCACATCAGGATTATAGGGAGAAGAGTCGGCTCGATTTTGCTCGGAGTTGACTCAGATGAGTGGGAGTCAACTCGGATCCACAAAATGGGTAACATACGATCTGGCCGAGTCGACTCGAGTGGTTCGAGCCAGCTCGGATTTATAGAATGGTAACATGCGGTCTGGCCGAGTTGACTCGAGAGATTCGAGCCGACTAGACCAGGGTGCTCTTTGCAGCAAGGAGCCAACTCGAGGGTTCGAGCTGACTTGAATGACGGGATTTTAGAAATCACAAAATAATTGATCACACATCTGGAGGTGTTGATAGCGCAATCATGCATCCGTTCATGGATCAACGTTTCCTCTGATGATCACGAGTGCCATCGGATCATGAAACGATGCATTGAGAAGCATGCTGATCGTGTGATCTTTAGATCACAGTACGAAATAGCATATCATGGCTTCCGATAAGCGTATTAATTGCAGGATTTTTATATCGCTATTCAGAAAAGGCGTATCTCACTACGAAAAGCCATCGGTAAGTCCCTCCGATCACATCAGAAGAGTTGCTTCCAAGAGACATCTTAAGGCTATAAATAGGTCCTTGTTCCTCATTCATTTAATTCTATCAATCATTTTCTTTCCTTCTCTTAGGCATTTGCATACTCTGAATAATAGAGTATAGCTATAGTGCAATCTCTTAGGCATTTGCGTACTCTGAATAATAGAGTATAGCTATAGTGCATACAAAGAGAAAAAAAGCATTTCTAGTTCGAATTTTTGGTGAATTGTAGTGCTGCTTTCACCAGAAGAAGACCATTATATCCTGTAAGATAATCATCATAAACCGTAAGCACCATTGTGGGACAAATTGTCTTAAGGACATAGAGTGTAACTATAGACTCGATCTTTTCAATTAGGTAGCCACATATTATTACCTTCCAACAGATGAATCATTTATTATAGAACCAGGAGCTGCCTATGGCTCTGGCTCTGGGTAAGGAGGGAGACCTGCGATTTTTTTTTTCTAGGATTAAAATGATGTCATGGTATGAGAAAATAATTAGACCTCCAATAGCTTTTTGTTTTGCCGCCTAAGAGCCCCTTGATTGCATTCCAAGAAACCACTAACATGGCAAGAGGAAATCACACGGTGGAGTAGTCCTCCCTCCGAAAGGTAATTGCACTGACTCCATTGAATACACCTAGGATTGGAAGTGGGTCGGGCCGGACCGGACCGTGCCACATCCCTATCCGAGCCCGGTCCAAAAAAGAAATTTTGGCTTTGGGCCGGGCTTAGACCCAAAAGTTTTTTAAAATCTTAGGCCCAAGCTCGACCCGAGCCTGGCCCAAGCCAGGCCTGAGCCCAATCAGGACGGCCCGAATGCAAGCCCCATGACAAAAAAAAAATCACCAATGGTGATTGTTGGAGGAGACAAATTAGAGCTAGAGAAGGAGAGCCATGATGTCACGTCGGGGGCAATGATGGTCGGATGGAGTGCCGGGGTCGGGGGAGTCGGATCGAACCTGGAGACGGGATGCGAGGTCGCATGGGAGGCAGTGGGTATTGGGTGTTAGTGCCGGGGCCGGAGGAGGCAGATCGGAGTCGGGAGGGGGACCACAACATCGCATCGAGGCCGGGGGAGGCGAATCGGAGCCGGGAGTGGGGCCGCGAGGTCATGCTGGGGCCGGGGGAGGCGGATCGGAGCTGGAGACAAGCCGCGAGGTTGTCGGATGCGGGCGCCAGGGCCGGAGGAGGCGCTTGGAGAACGGAGAGGGGCCATTGGCCGTCGGGTGCGAGGGGCGTTGGCCTTTGGGGGCTGACCGGGGGAGGAGAGAGGTTGAAACTGAGAGAGAGAGAGATTGAGGGAGAGAATAAAGAGAGACTGAGAGAGGGAGATATGAGAAAAAGGGTGGGTTCGGGTCGGGCCTGGTCGGGCCAAAGGGGTGCCCGAGCTTGGCCCAAAAATTGAATGGGCGGCCCCAAGCCCAGCCCAATTACTTAAAAACTAGCTCAAAATTTAATTCGATTTCAGGCCAGTTCAAAGTCCATCGGGCCGGCCCGGCCCAATTCCACCCCTAAATACACCATGCCAACCAGACAAGCCATTAAGTTCCACCGTCCCAGCGCAGGAAAATACGTTACTACAACTACAAACACTAAACAGACTTATATCCAGGAATGAAAGCAGCATAGCACTGGCCCTTGGTGCTAAAAGCAAAAACAAAAATGCTTCTCTTGCTTGTCGAGAATTATTACTTATCCTATTTCAAATAGAACTCTAATTCTAAATATTAATTTATTTAACTAATTTTTTAGAAAAATATTATTATTTGTGTTTTAATATATTTTACTTTTTAAATTTAGATATAAGAGTCAAACTATCTCTATTTGAAAGGATCATTGGAGTCTTCTTTTAAGACGTGGAAGAGAGAGAGAGAGAGAGTTAGATATATCTTCTTAATAAAATGTGAGAAAACTTTTTTATGTGGCTTTATTTTCCTGATATAGATTTTTCTCTCTTCTATTTTTTTTTCCATCCAACATTTCTTTTCTGCATCTTTTTATGCTTATTTTGAATCTTAGACCAGCACGATCATTGTACTTTGGATAGCATGTTGTTTTACATTTTTTTAAAAAACAAAATCTTATTAAAAAATTAATAATTTTTTTTTTATTTAAAACTCTTTATAAATTAGCCAAAGTTTTGTTTTTAATTTTACTTGTGTGCAAATAAGGCCGATACTCATAGTTATTACAACTAACAACTTGATATTCATTAGCATAAGCTGGATGCTCAAAAAAACTTTGACATCGTAACCATAAAGTCAATGTCAAGAGAAAGTGTTAATGGACATCGTTGAATTCAAGATATACATCAAAGAGGATGAATCGACGAAAAAATTATTGTTCAAGCTAATAAAGGAGTTCTACTATTTAATTATTGGTCTAGCAAGTTATTATATATTATTGTTATTATGGCTATGATGGCATGGTTACTATAAAACTTTCTGTGTAGCTTAATTTTTTAATAAAAATTTTTCTTTCCTAAATTTTTCCTCTAAGATTTTTTTTTCTATATTTCTGTTTGTATTTGTTTTGGATCTTGGATCGGCTCAATCGTTCTACTCCAGGTAGCATGCCACTCTATATGATATCAAAGCTAAGATTGTGATATTCATAGCACGTATACTTTGTGGCTCTACATGATATTAATGTCATAGGCTTGAAAAGTGGTTTGCAACTTCGATCATATTTTTTTTAGCACAATTTTTGAAATGGCGACTTGATTGTTGGTCATTTGTATTTGTAACTTGGCATAGTTGAAAAGATTCCAATAATTTGTTGCGCAGTGGTACAAACATATGGACTCTTGTTTGGTGATTCAAAAGATTAATTATTATGACTCGTGCTATTGCCTTCTTTATCAATAAATTTAGTTATGATATGCCTAATCTTACCAATATCAATCAAATTGCTTTTACTAGTCTCACTTCTTTTCATAAGTTAAACAATATCTGTTATCCATATTAGAAAGTGCTTGTCATATCTTATTTAAAAAGATAAGATTTATAGAATATTTTAGATGAGCCAATGCTAATAATAGATGAGATTGTGAGAAGAAAGTGGAATATAAAATCTCTTAAGGTAATGTTGGTTATTCAAATTTCTTTTAATAGTTTTTTTTTATATTCAAGACATAAAGGAGCCAAAAAAAAGCATGAAATATTTTTATGGTTGTTTGCTCTAATCAGACTTCCCCAAAGATATGAAAGAAGAATAAAATAAATTCAAAAATGAAGATGTAAGACAATGAGAGTTTGATTAGCTAGAGATTGGATTGACTTCTAAAGACTTAGAGCATGGTAAGGTTTATCAATTTGAAGATCAACTAAATCCAAAAGAAAATTTGGAGCAAGAGAAATTTGATCATATAGCTATCGTATCAAGTTTAGAAGAGATCATGATTGAATAACCATTGATATTAAAATTGTTTCGAAAGAGTTAAAGGATGCTACAGTTGATCCAATTATAGATCTCAATATTGAGAAGTCAAATTAAGCAGATGATTTTTATGCTAAAGCTATCCAAGACAGATATTTTTTGTGGAAATTTAGATAGCAATGAGGATGAAAAACTGATTAATTTTGTAGTAATTTTGGAAATTAAGTAACATGAAAATATCTTTGGTGGAAATGATTATGCTTTGGCGATCAACAACATTCTTAGTACATCAATTAATTTTTAAACCACTCCAAAGTTCGAGCTACTGGAAGACTCTGTATAATGATTTGATTCTATATATAATAACCAATTATATATAGGTACTTGAAGAAACTCAAGTGAAGGTATATAAATATAACTAAAATTTTACTTGTAATTTTACTTGTATGCTAGTAATGACCGATGCTCATAACTATTGCAACTAACAACTTAATGTTTGTTGGAATAATCTAGATGCTCGAAAGAATTTCAACATTATAACTGTTGCTGCCCGGATCGCCATGGCCCATAGCTGCTAGTGGCGTCGGGGGTTGCGCGTCCGTCTACTCGGGATGCCTCCAGTGCCTCGGGACCTCCAAGAAACAACGTCAGTGACCTAGGCCGGGGATTCCGGCGGGAGCGCTCCGACGGTCAAGTCAGTGACGATCCAGGGGAACAGATCCTCCTGGTCGAGCCCCTCGAGATGAGCTCCATACTAGGAGTGAGTGTAGTGTGTATGGAAAAATGAGAGAGTGAGCTGGAAGAGGTGATGGCCGAGGTGGTAGAATCCTCCTGTCTTGCCCCCTTTCCTTGTTTCTTTGCTTGCTTACTCTTAGCTTACTCTGGTTGAGTTTTTTACTTTGGCTTACCTCGGGATCTCCCCGTGTCATCAGACGTGTGTGATGAGGTATCGTGCCGTAGACGGGACGCCTTTCCTGTCAGATAGCCGGGGAAGCTTCCATACGCTCTGACATTCTTTCTGCCTGCCCCCTTTTTTGGAAGCTTGGCTGGACCTCGATGGTGGGTCACTGCCCTCGGGACTCATGCTATCCGGTCGGGTTTTTTTCCTGGTGGTATGGCAGGTTGGTGGGGAGCATGGTGCCTTGATGTGAGTTCCCTTTCCTTCTGGTGTGAGTGACGGTCGTGGGCATTAATGGCGGCATGGCGGGTGCTGCTGTATGACCCTCGGGAGGTTCGCCATTGTCCTTGGAGAGGAGGTGCCACTCCCTTGGTGGTTGGCGCCTCTGCTCGAGCTAGGAACCGAGCTGGAAAGGTGGAACCCGCCTCCGAGGGGTTCGCCTCGAGGTGGCTCGGCTGGGCGGAGGAGGGCTGAGCTCGACTCTGGACCAGTGGAACTCAACCTCGGACGAGCTCAACCTGATGGAGGTGGGCGGGGTGCCACCCAGCTCAAGGGATTTGACCTCGGAGGGGCTCCTCGTGGTAGAGGAGACTTGAGCTCGACTCCTGACCGCGGGGTCCGACCTTGAGGGGTCCACCTTGGATGGGGACTTGTACTCGGCTCCGGCCTAGGCGTCCCAACCCGTCGAGATCCGACCTGGTGGAGGACGGAGCTTGGCTCCGGCGGGCGACCCCGTTGCTCCGGGTGAGCTCAGCCCGGCGAAGGGGCCCATGTTGACAACCCAGCATGGTGTCTGATGGGGACTCCATGCCAGTTTGCCTGCCCCACGTCAGCGATCTAGCCACATCATTTGCCTCCCACTCTCGAGGCCCGTTGGCGCGCGGCGCTCGGGGCGAAGAGAGTAATTGCGGTGCTGATATGGAAAGGCAAAGAAATCTAGTGTAATAATGATCGATATCGGCGGTGCTTCGCATGGCGATCCTTCAAGCCTGTGCGAGGGTGCCATGCAGCCATGTTTGAGGAGCAGTTATGGCAGGCTTGGAAGTCAGAGCGGCTGCGGTAGGATTGAGGCGCTGTACCCGTCGATTGGTGACATGTGACGAGCATCCCTTGGGAGAGCCATAACGGTACGACCGGGCGTAGGTTGCCTCGAAAAGAAAGGTAAGTTTTTCGAGACTTACTTTCTTTCAAATCCTTCGCGCCTGACATCGTACAGAGGTTCTCTCCTCCTTCCTCTCCGGCCGCTATCGTCCTCCCAGACTCTTAACAGGTTAGCTCCTTCTTCCTCTTCCTCCTCGTCGACTAAGGGTCACTGTAGGTCTTCCTTCATCCTCCTCTTCTTCTTCCATGGATCGTTTTGGCCCAAACTTCTATCCTTCTTATCAAACCAAGGCCGGACCTTCTCGGTCGAGGACTCCTTCTTCCTCTGACGAGGAAAGGGAGGCGGCACGCTATGAGTTCAGTAGGAGACCTTCCTATGGTCTTGTAGCCATAAGGGAACCTGGGTCTGCTCCCCCACCTCGCTTGGCTCTCCTTCCTGCTCCTCTCTCTGCTTCTGCTCCTGAACCCGAACCTTCTCGGTCGACAGGTCCTGGAGGGATTGCTTCGGTCATCACTGCCGAGGATCTTGTGACCATCCGGGGTGCTTACGACATCCCCGAGTCCATCCACCTCTCCGTTCCTCATATGGGAGAGCGGGTCACATCTAGCAGCCCTCGGTGGATCACTTTCTATGAGGAGGCCTTCGCCGGGGGTCTCCGATTTCCTGTCCACCCTTTCTTTCTCTTCTTTCTGGCCAACTACCACCTTGTTCCTATCCAGTTGGTTTCCAATGCTATCAGAACGATCTTCTCTTTCATCGTTCTGTGTCACTTCCACGAGATTGTCGCCCATTTCACCATGTTCAGGGCCTTTTTCATCTTGAAATGCCACCCTACCGAGGAGGGGTGGTCGTTCCTTTCTTCTCGACCTCGGGGCATTAGGTTTGAGCTCCCCTCATCCATCAAGGGATGGAATAGTAGGTATTTCTTTGCCTTAGTCGAAGGGATCGACTGGGTTTGGAGCGACCCAGATCGGTCTCCCAATAGGAATTCCTTTGTCGAAGTAGCCGACCTCGACCTGTACGAGCTGCTCAGATCGGCCGAGATCCCTTCGCTTGAGGTCCTGCTGTCGGAGCGGAATCTCCATGAGGCCGGGGTTGGCTCGACGCTGGAGTTCGGTGAGTTTGACTTGACCACCCCTTCCCTTTTTCTTTCTTCTTTTCTTTTTTTTTTTTTGACTTGGAGTTGACCATTTCTACTCTGGTGTAGGAATGAAGTTCTCCATGGATGAACTGCTCTCGTTCTCTAAGGAACGAGAGCAGGCAGCTGAGGCTGGGGAGCCCGCTCTGAAAAGGGCCCGTGCCGATGAAGGTGCGAGGCCAGGCCAGACGCGATGGTCTCTGAACGAAGGCGAAAGAGGGCGGCCGAGCCCATCCTCGAGCCTTCAGGGCAACACAAGTCGGTCCCGGTACCCGAGCCCGAGGTGGTCATCCTGGCCAGATCGGCTGCTGCTGCCATTAGGGTGGGAGCCCCCCCTTCGGAGGTCGTCGATGTCGAGGAGGATGGGGAGTCGAAAGAAGCAAGGCCGGTACCCCAGGTACGGCATGAAGCGATGCCGAGCTCCTAACTGGCGTCGAAGGCGCCTTCCACCGCCGAGGGGTTCGAGTCGGTGGAAAAGAAAGATAGGGACTACCATCGAGTCCCTTTCTGGTTGGGGCCCAATGTATCCTTGATGAAAGACCCAGGCCTCGCCGAGCGGAGACGGACTTCTTAGTCCAATCCTGCGACCGGCTAGAAGGGAGTAGGAGACTGCTGGGCGACGTCGTCAGCTCGTCCTTCGCCAATCTCTACGCCATAAGTTCCTCTTCGCTCGTCCTTATTACTTCTGACTTTCCTTAGCATCATAGCTAACGTGCTTTCTCTAATGCAGTAAGGCAGAGAACTGATCCTCATCCGAGACTACTGCCGTAACTGGGCTAAGAGGGACAAGGAGCGGCATGCAGAGCTCGAATCCCTGAGGACCGAGGCGGGTCGGAAGGATGAGGAGACCCGGGAGGCCAACCTGAAGGTCAAAAGCCTCATGGCCGAGGTCGCCGATGCCACCTGGATCAGGAAGGAGCTCGAGGGGGAGCTCGAGTCGAAGAGAACCCGGTTGAAGGAGCTCTGGGCTGAGTTGGAGGCAGCAAGGGAAAGGGCCACCTCTGCTGAGAAGAAAGTGGCGGCCGCTGAGAAGAGGGCCGCGGAGGTGGAGGAGAAGGCTACCGCCACCGCCCATTCCACTGAGACCGCCGAGAAGGGAATGGCGGTGGCGATCCGCCAAGCTGAGCACGTGGGAGAGCAGCTGGCCGAGGCGAGGCGCCAGGCGGAGACTGCAAGAAAGGAGGCCACTGACGCGGTGGCCACTTTTAAGGCCTCCCCTGAATATATAAAGGACTTCAAGGAGGCGGCGACGGACTCCTTCGCCAAGGGGTTTGCCTTCTGCCACACTTAGCTACGGGGGATCCTCTCTGAGGAGCGATTGGCCGCACTTCGAGCTCCTGGCAAGAAGGCTCCAGCTCCGACGGTGGCTGCAGCGGGGCAGGGAGCCACTCCAGCCGGGACTCTCTCAGAGGTGGCCCTAAAGGCACCTGGCCATGTCAAGCCGACCTTGGTGGTGATGATGGCTGAGCCAGTGCCGCAGGCGGAGACAGCTGAGTCGGTCCCGGCAGTGTCAGCAGCTGAAGCAGCCCCTCCGGTGAAGGCCACTCAGGAAGGTGCCCCTGCAATGGAAATGGAGGAGGGGGAAGTCCCAGCCGTGCACCGCCCAGGGAAGGAGCCAGCTTAATAGGGTAGGACTTCTTGTAATAATTCTTCTTCTTTTTGTTGGACCGGGCTGCCTGGCTTGTCAGGGCCCGGGATATAATGTAATGTACTTCTCTTTAAGTAATGAAAGCTCGTTCAACCAATACGACTTTCTCTTCTTCTTGTGGTGTGAATGTTTTCTCTCTTCCCCCCTTCTCCTCCCTTTCCTTTTCTTCTCTTTTTCCTTCCAATGCGGGGAGGTCGGAGAGGGGAGCTCCATCTTGTATGGACTCGAGCTTCACAGCCCCGGAGCAGGGCTCGAGGACATGTTGGCTGGAGAGCAAGGCTCCGGGTTTGAGTGCTTGAGGGCATACTGGCCAGAGAGTTGAGCTCCGGGTTTTGATGGCCTGAGGACATGGCTCAGGAGTTGCCATCTTGGAGCTGGGCTCGGAGACGTGCTGGCCGGAGGACTAGGCTCCGGATTTTGATGGCATGAGGACATGGCTCAAGAGTTGCCGTCTTGGAGCTGGGCTCGGAGATGTGCTGGTCGGAGGACTGGGCTCTGGATTTTGATGGCCTGAGGACATGGCTTAGGAGTTGCCATCTTGGAGCTGGGCTCGGAGATGTGCTGGCCAGAGGATTGGGCTCCGGACTTGAGTGCCTGAGGGCTTCTCAGGTCTTGGTGCCGGAGGACTTTTCTCCGGGCTTGAATGCCAAGGAGCTTGTCTCGAGGCTTGAGTGCCTGAGGGCTTCTCAGGTCTTGGTGCTAGAGGATTTTTCTCCGGGCTCGAATTCCGAGGAGCTGGGCTCGAGGCTTGAGTGCCTGAGGGCTTCTCAGGTCTTGGTGCCGAAGGACTCTTCTCCGGGCTCGAATGACGAGGAGCTGGGCTCGAGGCTTGAGTGCCAGAGGGCTTCTCAGGTCTTGGTGCCGGAGGACTTTTCTTTGGGCTTGAATGCCGAGGAGCTTGGCTCGAGGCTTGAGTGCCTGAGGCTTCTCAGGTCTCGGTGTTGGAGGACTTTTCTCCAGGCTTGAATGCCGAGGAGCTAGACTTGAGGCTTGAGTGCTTGAGGGCTTCTCAGGTCTTGGTACCGGCGGACTCTTCTCCGGGCTTGAATGCCAAGGAGCTGGGCTCGAGGCTTGAGTACCTGAGGGCTTCTCAGGTCTTGGTGCCGGATGACTTTTCTCCAGGCTTGAATGCCGAGGAGCTTGGTTCGAGGCTTGAGTGCCTGAGGGCTTCTCAGGTCTTGGTGTCGGAGGACTCTTCTCCGAGCTTGAATGCCGAGGAGCTGGGCTCGAGGCTTGAGTGCCTGAGAGCTTCTCAGGTCTTGGTGCCGGGGGACTTTTCTCCGGGCTTGAATGTCGAGGGCTGGGCTCGAGGCCTGAGTGCTTGAGGGCTTCTCAGGTCTTGGTGCTGGAGGACTTGTCTCCGGG
Organism: Areca catechu; assembly: GCA_021397845.1. NCBI lineage: Eukaryota > Viridiplantae > Streptophyta > Magnoliopsida > Arecales > Arecaceae > Areca > Areca catechu. The sequence goes on from CM038041.1 coordinate 168,504,638, forward strand.
CTTGAATGCCGAGGAGCTTGGCTCGAGGCTTGAGTGCTTGAGGGCTTCTCAGGTCTTGGTGCTGGAGGACTTTTCTCCGGGCTTGAATGCCAAGGAGCTTGGCTCAAGGCTTGCTGGCCAGAGAGCTGGGCCCCGGGCAGCGACATTCCTACGAGGCAAATAATCTGTTGTGCAAAGGAGAGTCTTTATTTATAATGGAGGAAAAACTTACATTACTGATAGTATCTCCTCAAATTACAAGCATTCCATGTTCGGGAGAACTTGGCGCCATCCAGGTCCTCGAGATAGTAGGCCCCATGTGGGAGGACCTCGGCCACTTTATAAGGGCCTTCCCAGTTCGGCGAGAGCTTGCCGCATTTTCGGGGTTGAGACACTTCGGCCCGGCACAGTACCAGGTCGCCAGGTCGGAAAGTCTTCAGCTTCGCCCATGCATTGTAATATCGGGTGACCCGTTGTCGGTATGCTGCCATCCAAAGTCGGGCTTTGTCCCTTGTTTCTTCTAGGAGGTCCATATTGAACAAGAGGTGCGCCGAATTCTACATCTCGTCATACTGCCACACTCGCAACGTGGGCACGCTGAGCTCGATTGGGATTACCGTTTCAGCATCGAAGACAAGGTTGAAGGGTGTTTCACTCGTTGCCATTCTAGGGGTTGTGTGGTAGGCCCACAGGATACTTGGGAGTTCCTCTGCCCATCTACCCTTCGCTTGGTCCAACCTGGTACGAAGTCCTTGGAGGATGGTTCGGTTAGTCACCTCGGCTTCCCCATTTATCTGGGGATGAACTACCAAGGTGAATCTGTGTTGGATGCCATGTTCGATGCAGAACCCTTCAAATTCTTGGTTGTCGAACTATCGCTCGTTGTCGGTGATGATGTAATTGGAGAGTCCGAAGCGGTAGATGACAGACTTCCAGAAGAATTGTCGAACATTGGCTTATGTAATCTGAGCTAGCAACTCTGCCTCGACCCACTTAGTGAAGTAGTCGATCGCCACTATCAGGAACTTTCGCTGCCCTGGCCCGGTGGGGAACGGTCCCAGAATGTCCATCCCTCATCGTGCGAAAGTCTAGGGGGATGACAGTTGGGAGATCGGTGCAGCCGACAGGCGCTATATGTGGGAATGGCATTGGCATTTATCATACTTCTTGATAAAGTCAGTGGCGTCTTCCCTCATCGTCTCCCAGAAGTATCCCTGGCAAAGAGCCTTGTACGCCAGAGTCCTCCCCCCTACATGGTTCTTACAGAGGCCCTCGTGTATCTCCTAGAGTACGAAGGCTGCCTCCGTGGGTCTGAGACACTTCAAGAGTGGGTAGGAGTAAGATCGGCGGTAGAGATGACCGTCCATTAGAACAAAGCGGGTGGCCTTCCTTCTAATGAGGCCGGCTTCCCTGCGATCCTCTGGTAGGAGGCCATCTTGGATGTACTTGATGTACCTATCCATCCAGCTTGGCTCATGGGCTACTTGTTGCACCTCCTCTGGGCTCTCGTAGCTTGGACTCTCGAGATACTCAACGTAGGCACGCCCTAGGAACTAGTCCGGTAGGGTTGCAAACCTCGACAGTGCATCCACATGAGCATTCTCTCCGTGAGGGATGTGGAAAACACAGAAGTAACGGAAGCCTGCCATGCTTGAACAAACCTTCTCCAGGTACTTCACCATCTGGGAATCTCGGGCCTCGTACTCCCCGGAGACTTGTTCGGCAACCAGTTGGGAGTCAGTGAAAACCTTCAGGTTTTCGATGCCCAGTTCATGGGATACCTTTAGACCCGCGAGGAGCGCTTCGTACTCTGCCTGGTTGTTCGTGGCGACGAACTTGAAGCGGAGAGCGCATTCCGTCACCACTCGAAATTGGCGAGAATGAGGCTCGCTCCACTTCCACCGGAATTGGAGGCACCATCCACGTGGAGGATCCAAGGGTCGTCTCACGGTCCAGGCTCAGCTTGGCTCTCCGAGGCCGTCTGCTCTGGCTCCTCGGGGGGTCCTATACATTCGACCACGAAGTCAGCGAGGACTTGGGCCTTCTGCGATGACCTCGGCTGGTATGCGATGTCAAACTCGCTCAGCATCAGGAACCATTTAGCCAGTCTCTCGGAGGTTTCGGGATGGCCTAGTATGGTCCTCAGCAGTTGATCGGTCATAACCGCGATGGGATGCGTTTGGAAGTAGGGCCTGAGGTGCTTAGCAGACATGATTAGTGCAAAAATGAGTTTCTCGGAGAGGGTATACCTGATCTCCGCATCGTGGAGGATTTTGTTGGTGTAGTACACTAGCTTTTGAGATCCGTCCTGATTTGTGCGGACGAGGACCGAGCTAACAGCCCCGGGTGTAACCGCTAGGTAGAGTAAGAGCTCTTCCCCTTCTTCCAGTCTGGATAATAGAGGTGGAGAGGCTAGGAACTCCTTCAGTTCTTTAAAGGCCGTCTTGCACTCTTCAGTCCATGTCAAGTCATGCATTTTGCGCAATGCCTTGAAGAAAGGGAGGCAGCAGTCAGCCGACCTCGAGATGAACCGGCTTAAGGCTGCAACCCTCCCTGTCAGACGTTGAACTTGCTTCTTGGATGTCGGGTCCTCCATATCAAGGATCGCCTGAACCTTCTCCGGGTTCGCTTCAATGCCTCTCTGGGTGACCATGAAGCCGAGGAACTTTCCGGCCGCTATCCCAAAAGTGCATTTTGCTAGATTGAGCTTCATTTGGTACTTTCGAAGATTGTGAAAGGCTTCAGCGAGGTCGGCGATGTGGTCCGAGCTCGGCTTGCTCATAACGAGCATGTCATCCACGTACACCTGCATGTCTGGCCAATCTGGTCCTTGAAGACCTTGTTGACCAGACGTTGGTACGTGGCTCTAGCATTCTTCAGGCCAAAGGGCGTCATCCTGTAGCAGTATGTCCCTCGATTGGTAATGAAGGCAGTTTGCTCTTCGTCCCCCGGGTGCATCCGGATCTGATTGTACCTGGAGAACGCATCCATGAAGGAGAGCAGCCTGTGCCCTGAAGTGGCGTCCACTAACTGATCTATCCTCGACAGAGGGAAGCTGTCCTTTGGGCATGCCTTATTGAGGTTGGTGTAGTTTACACAAATCCTCCACTTGCCATTATTTTTCTTCACCATCATCATGTTCGCCAACTAGCTCGGGTATTGCACCTCCCGGACGAAGTCGGCGGCCAAGAGTTTTTCCACTTCCTCGTTGATGGCCGCCTGCCTTTCTGGGACGAAGCTCCTTTTCTTCTGCCGAACCGGCCTATGCTTCGGGTCGACGTTGAGCTTGTGGGTGATGATTTCGGGGGGAATGCTTGGCATGTCCGCCACTGTCCAGGTGAACACATCTGCATTCTCCCGCAGGAACTTCAACAGCGGAGCCTTCTCCTCCTCGGGCAGCTAGGCTCAGATCTGTACGGTCTTCGTCTGGTCGGCCCCGAGCTGATAAGGAAGTAGGCGCTCGGCCGGGCCTCCTCTGAGGTCCTGAACCCTTTGGTCGAGCTCGTCGGCCTTGGAACCCTCTTCGGGCGCCCAGGCCACGGGGACGGTTTGGAAGTAGTGGTGCACTGGCTGGGGCATACCCCTCATCTCTCCCATACCACAAGGGGTTGGGAATTGTACAAGTAATCTCTTGGTAGAGACAATAGCGTCGAGAAGATTGAGCCCAGGTTGGCCCAAAATCACGTTGTAAGGCGAAGGAAGCTTGATAACCATGAATGTCATCATGACGGTACTCTACCGAGGTGGGGTCCCGACAGTGACCGGGAGAGTGATCTCTCCCTCCACCCTTACGGAGTCTCCTGTGAAACCAATAAGGGGGGTATGTACGGGCTTGAGCTAAACAGGGAAAAGATTCATTCTAGAGAAGGCACCATAGAAAAGCACATCCATGCTGCTTCCACTATCTACCATGATGCGTTTTACAGGATGCTTTGCGATCGTCATCTCGATGACCACGGCATCATTATTTACATTTTCTCCCCGTTTTCCCTTTCCCTCGTAAAGGGGAGTACAACCTCAAGATGCCTTGCCCCCCGGGCCCTCTTGGGCGCGCGCTCGGCTCCCCAGCGTATCATCCCCACCGGCTTCTCGGTAGGGTGATTGTCGATCACCGGGACTGGTGGGAGGGCGACGAGCACTTGAGATTCCGGTTGAGGTCTGCCCCCCACATATCTTCCGAGGTAGCCCCTCTTAATGAGCTCTTCGATCTCTCACTTGAGATTGCGGCACTCCTCGGTGTCGTGGCCGTGGTCACGATGGAAACGACAATATTTTATCTTGTCACGGCTAGAGGACGGCTTCAATGGCGGTGGGTGCCTCAGATAGGTCTTGCCTTCGATCTCCATGAGGATCTTTGTTCTCGGGACGAGGAGGGGGGTGAAACTCCTCTAAGAGGTGGGGGCGCTTCTTGGCCTTGGTCCCGGCCGGGAGCTCTGAGCTAGCAGTCCTGGCCTTTGAGCCCCAGGCGCCTCGGTGGGTGCCGGCCTCTTCAGCAGCTTCCCATCGAGCTCCTGTCCTGTACGATCTGCCTCCTCGGCGTGGATGTACTTCTGAGCTTGGAAGAGGAGCTCGGAGTAAGTCTTCGGGGACTTCTTGTCAAGCGAGTAGGTCAGGCGAGAAGTCCTGAGTCCTCGCTTCAAGGCTAGTATTGCAACCGGCTCCTCCAGGTTATAGATCTCCAGCGCGGTGGCCTTGAAGCGAGCCACGTAGTCCCACAATGGCTTGCAGTCTTGCTGCCATATGGAGAAGAGGCTGTCTGCCTACCATGGCATCTTCTGATAGGTGTCGAAGTGAGCCACGAACCTCTGTCCTAGCTGGGCAAAGGAGTTGATGCTGTCTGGCTCAAGGCAGGCGAACCATACTCAAGCCGCCTTCTGGAGAGTAGCAGGAAAGGCGACACACAAGAGAGCGTTAGTGGCCCCCTGGACCCTCATGAGGGCCCGGTAGCTTTCCAGGTGGTCCAGGGGGTCGGTGGTCCCATCGTAAGGATTCACCTGTGATATGCAGAACCGGCGGGGAATCGGCTCTGCTTGGATCTCCTGGGAGAATGGAGGGCGGACGTCAAAGCCCGCTAGCTCGCTAGCGGAGCAAGGCAAGTTAGCAAACCGGTGACAGCTCCACCAGTTTGCGGTCATGCTCCTCTAGGCGCTTCTCCATCATGCGCCTGATGGCTTCATCCGTCGACCCCTCTGTTGAGAGAGGTGGGGAAGGTGACGCGGGTGCTCGGTGCCCGTGATGAGGGGCTTTGCCCTTTCTACCTTGGCGGGGTTTAGATGCCCCCGGGTCAAGGTGTGGTGAGCAGCTCTCTTCGTCGGTGGACCCGGCCCGTTGTCGCTTCATCGGGGCATGGCGACTACCTTGGGGGTCTGTAATGGCCCACGGCGGTGAAGGCCTCTCATGGAAGGAACGCAGGCTGTCGCGGGGTGCTGCAGCCCGCGGGGGTCTCCGGCTACTGGTGAGTAGCCAGGGATCGATGTTGGTGCTGGAGTTGGCGCACTGCTGCAATGAGAGTGTGCATCTACTGGGCGAGTGCGGTCAGCTGGACTTCTAGTGGAGGTGGTTGAACCGGGGCGGGTGGCTCCGTCCCCGGACCATGCGGGTTCCCAAGGGAAGGGGACTCTTCCGCATGGCTGGGAGAGGCTACCCTCGCCCGAGTGGTCACCATCCTCTCGACAAACTATCCGAATGGGGCCCGAATCGGATTGGGAATCGTTCACGCCCCCTTCCTGGCACGCCAATCTGTCGCCTCCCAGATCACCATGGCCCGTAGCTACTGGTGGCGTCGGGGGTTGCTCGTCCACCTACTTGGGATGCCTCCAGTGCCTCGGGACCTGCAAGAAATAACGTCAGTGACCCGGGCCGCGGATTCTAGCAGGGGTGCTCTGACGGTCAAGTCAGTGACGATCCAGGAGAACAGATCCTCCTGGTCGAGCCCCTCGGGATGAGCTCCATACTAGGAGGAGTGAGTGTAGTGTGTATGAAAAAATGAGAGAGTGAGCTGGGAGAGGTGATGGCCGAGATGGTAGAATCCTCCTATTTGGCCCCCTTCCCTTGTTTCTTTGCTTGCTTACTCTTGGCTTACTCTGGCTAAGTTTTTTACTTTGGCTTGCCTCGAGATCTTCCCGTATCGTCAGATGTGTGCGACGAGGTATCATGCCGTAGACGGGATGCCTCTCCTGTCAGATAGCCGGGGAAGCTTATATACGCTCTGACATTCTTTCTACCTGTCCCCTTTTCTGGAAGCCTGGCTGGATCTCGATTGGAAGGTCGCCGCCCTAGGGACTCGCGCTATCCGGTCGGGTCTTTTTCCTGGTGGTACGGCAGGTTGGTGGGGAGCATGGTGCCTTGATGTGAGTTCGCTTTCCTTCTGGTGTGAGTGACGGCCGTGGGCATTAATAGCGGCATGGCGGGCACTACTGTACGACCCTCGGGAGGTTCGTCGTTGTCCTTGGAGAGGAGGTGCCGCTCCCTTGGTGGTTGGCGCCTCTGCCCGAGCTGGGAACCGAGCTGGAAAGGTGGAGCCCGCCTCCGAGGGGTTCACCTCGAGGTGGCTTGGCTTGGCGGAGGAGGACTGAGCTCGACTCCGGACCATCGGAACTCAGCCTCGGACGAGCTCAACCTGACAGAGGTGGGCGGGGTGCCACCCAGCTCAGGGGATCTGATCTCGGAGGGGCTCCTCGTGGCAGAGGAGACTTGAGCTCGACTCCTGACCGCGGGGTCCGACCTTGAGGGGTCCGCCTTGGATGGGGACTTGTACTCGGCTCCGGCCTAGGAGTCCCGACCCGGCGTGAACCGACCTGGTGGAGGATGGAGCTCGGCTCCGACGGGCGACCCCGTTGCTCCGAGGGAGCTTAGCTCGGTGAAGGGGCTCATGTTGACAACCCAGCATGGCATCTGATGGGGACTCCACGCCATTTTGCCCATCTCACGTCAGCGATCTAGCCACATCAATAACCATAGAGTCAATGCTGAGAAAAAGTTTTCGTGGATATCATTGTTTTCTAGATATATATATCGGAGAGGATAAGCTAGTAAAGGAATTATTATTCAAACCAATAGAAAGTTATGTTATTTAATTGTTGGTTTGACAAGTTGTTATATGTTGTTGTTATTGTGGCTATGATGATGATGGTTAATATGATATTTTATGATATCAACCAATTCAGTATTATTACTATGTGTAGAATGATATGCTATCCGGAGTAGAACAATTATGCCAGTCTAAAATTCAAAATAAATACCCCAAAAAATGCAGGAAATAAATGTTAAAAGGAAAATTTTAAGAGAGAAAAAAATCTTCTAGAAAAATTAAGACATATTAAAAAAATTTCATTATACCTTACCAAGGAGACACATCTAATTTTCTCTCTTCCATATCCTAAATAAAACATCAACTAGTAATTTTCTCTTTCTTTAAATAGAGATTATATTAGTAGGAGTTTGATTCATACCTAAACTAAAAAAATAAAATTGACTGAAACACAAGCTCTAACACTTTAAAAAGAAAATAATTAAATAAAGTAACATTAAGAATTAAAGTTCTATTTGAAATAGGATAAGTAATGATTCTCAATATTCCCACCCAGATCAACGAAAGGGAGTACAGTAGGCTAAGCCAAAAGTAAAAGAGCAAGAACCAGCAGCAGAACATGTCTAAGGCAAAAGGTTTCATTCTAAAAACATAGCACCCACAATCACCACAATCACTAGTTAGATCCCGGTTAACAGATAGTAACTTCAGCCTACTCCTCTGAATCTGGAAGGGTGTCAATGATTTTGGTTGCCATTTGTTCAGAGAAATCAAGTCTACAAGCTCTCGCCTTATTGCACAAGCAGAAGATTTGATGGTAGACCAATGTTGCGACTTGCGTGGTTCTAATTTTGAAAGCATCATTGACTTCTTTTGCATTGCCCTTTCACCAAGAAAAACTAGCATGCTCTGTGAGCTTCTCCGGGAATGCTGGAGTTTTCCTCAAAAAGAAAACTTATCCTAACTCGGTCCTTGATGCTTGTTGGTGCTGAACCCTCGTGAATCGGACAGAGCGGTTGAGTTGCTGGTCCATCTCCTCAGGCGCCTACAAAAAAGATAAGTCTTTGACTGGATTTTCTCCGGTGAGGGACACTCCGATGCCTAAGTCAGTAAGGATTCAGACAACAGAATGAAGAGTTTTGATAAAACGTGAAAGTAGCTCTAGATTGCTTACTGCGAGTGTCCTCTCTTACTAGTATTTATAAAGGTGAATGTAACAGAATGCAGTTGAGCCCACTTGCTTTCAATCAGGTGGGTTAGTGGGCATAATATTTCCGTAACTGCAAGTAGTTAATATCTGATTCTGGTCACTTCGATATTGTTGGAGTTGGAGTTAGTGGCCACGTAGTTGGTTATAACAACCATGTCCACTTTTCAAAATTTTAGACCAAGATCAACTGAAGATTTATTTCAGAGCCACTCCTTCAGAAGGGACCGAATGTTAAATTGCCTCATGTCTGCCTTCTTTGGAGTAAGCCGAAGACACCCCAGCCACTTGCATCAGAGTTGCCCTCTTCGGACCAGTCCTCTTCAGTGCCGGTCAAGAGATAAGGTAATTGTCTTCTCCGGACCCATTCTCTTCGAACTGACACTAAGAAGACTAGCTAGTCATCTGGGGCGGTGTGGGCCAGGAGCATGCTTCAGAGCCTATGTCTTTGGTATAGGCCAAAGACTGGCCCTGTGAAATGGTTAAGTAATGTCGAATCATCGCTTTATCAGTTTATAGAGTTACCTTTAAGTTTTTGATTTGGGCACCTGGTTTGGGAAAAGATCCAATTGGGCCTTTGAACTAGTAATTAGCCTTCCTTGAGCCGGCTTATCATGATAGTTGCCCCCCACTCCCAGTTTTCGAAGCAATCATTCACTTTGAGAGGTGGGAGTACTTATGGTTTGTCATTTGCCGGCGAAAAAGGCATGACCAATAATGGCGAGTCTTCGGTTCAGTTGATCACAGTAATTGGCATCTGATTTGGTAGTCGTGCGGGGGACAGGTGTTACCCTTCTACCAGCAGACATCAATCGGGTAAGTTATGTCTCTTCCTTCCATTATGGTGATCCAGTCAACTCTTCAGCTTTAGTTTGGGTGGAGGACGTGGCATCAGCCTATCCTTTGGGCAACAAGTACGAGCTTCATCTTGGCCATCAGATATGATCACACGGATCATAGTTGATAGTTTGGTTTTTCTTCCGTCAAATCAACTAGCATCGTTTGGGACTTCATATCCATGATCGGTACCTCCATACGTGGCATGATCTGAAGGATGTCCCTTTCTTCGAGGAGACTTACCCGAACCATCTTTGTCCCCCTTATATAAAAGGGGAGTAGCCTGGCAGAGGAAACATCTCTGCCTTGTTCCTTTTGCTCCTTACTGTCCTAGTCCTTTTTCCTTTCTTGGCTCCCATTTCTTTTCGCAGGTAGGGCCTTCCTTTTCTTTCTCTCTCTCTCTTTTTTTTGACAGATCATCCACGATGTTTCTTTGTTAGAAGAGAGTGCCCATGGGTCCATCAGTCTCAATGATTGGCTTTGAAGTCAATTATCTTCGGCCAAAGCCGAAAAGGAGGCGGTTGAGAAGCTTCGGACTGTGGCCGAAGAGAAGCTGAATGCAACTGTCGCTGCCAACCGTTCCTTGGAGAGGGAATTGAGTTTAGCATAGACATATGCGATTGAGCTGGCAGTTGACCTACAAAAGAAGCGTAAGAAGGCAACCTCGGCTAAGCTATTATTGAGGGACTGCCTTAAGAATGCCGAAGAGGCGGCCACTCACAGGGCCGATCTGGAAAATAAGATTTCCATTCTAGAACAAAAAATTTTATCGGCCAATCAGAGGGTGGAGTAGGCTGAAAAGGATGCTTTCTAAGCCGTTGAGGTTTATAAGAAATCCAAAGCCTTCGATGATGAAATCATGAAGCTGGGGCGGAGGGTTACCTTATCAGCTACACAGACTGCCTGAATAAAGTTATGGAGGTTTACCCGAACCTGGATGTTTCTCTTATTTCCAAACCCAGCAGTGAGGAGAAAGAGGTGGGTAATCCAACCGAAGAGACATCTGCTCCTCCGGCTGACGAAAAGGCCGCCAAAGAGATCTCCATTCCTGCCTTGACAGCTAAGGATAGCTTCTCGATGTAGTTTTTTTTTTCAAAGATGTAATTCAGTTGGCTGTGCCGCTTCTTTCTTCAATGAAATGACCTTTTCTTTCAAGTTAAAATCCTTTCCTTCGATGTGAGGGAGCATTCCAAAATAATGCTAAGTATAAACTCTTCGGCAGCATAGATACTGAACTAGGGCATCTATGAGGAGTCCTAAGTTTTTATATAGGCCCAGAATAATCTATCTTTGTCTTAATCCAAAGCACCTTAGCTTGTTGAAGCCATAGAAAACCAGGATTACTGCTTTGCCGTTGAGGTAACCTGGTATGGCCACCCTTTGGCATTTCACGGATAGTAATAAGATAGGTTGATTAGACCCACCTCAGCACATCGTCGAATTTACCGTAAGGTAGGCTACTTGAACCATCCCTGCACCTTTGATTGAGAGTAAGATAGGCTGATTAGGCCCACCTCGGTACGTCATCAGATTTATCATAGGGTAGGTTATTTGAACCATCCCTGTGCCTTTGATTGAAAGTAAGATAGGCTGATTAGGCCCACCTCGGCACGTTGTCGGATTTACCATAGAGTAGGTTACTTAAACCATCCCTGTGCCTTTGATTAAGAGTAAGATAGGCTGATTAGGCTCACCTCTATATGGTCTTTTGTTGGAGTCTTTCAAAGAGAGGGATCTTTCATTGATAATACTTGCGAAGGTTCTTTACATTTCATGGTCGGGGCAGTGGAGAACCATCTAGAGTTTTGAGTCGGTAAGCCCCTGGGCATACGATTTCTTTGGTTCGGTAAGGGCCTTCCCAATTGGGAGAAAACTTGACTTGCTTCGTTGGCCTGGATACTTCGGACCTTCATAGTACCAAGTTTTCGGGTCGGAAGGTTCGTTCTTTCATCCTGGAGTTGTAATATTTGGCAACTTTTTGTTTGTATGCTGCCATTTTCATCTGGGCATGAAGCATGGTGCCTTGTAGTAGATCTAAATCCACTCTTCAGTGCTCCGAAATTTTAGGCTCCTTATAATAATCGATCCTTAAGGATTGTAGAGTGACTTCCATGGGAAGGACTGCTTTGGTACCGTAGGCCAAATGAAATGGAGATTCACCAGTAACCGTTCTGGGAGCGGTCCGATATGCCTAAATAACTGAATTTAGTTCTTCAGCCTAGAGTCCTTTGGCATCGTTTAGCCTGGTCTTCAAACCATGGAGAATAGTTCTGTTTATCACTTCGACTTCTCCGTTGGATTGAGGATGTTCGATGGAAGTCAATTTATAAAGTATGTGATATTGAGCACAGAAGTCTTTGAACTTTGGATTATTGAATTGTCTTCCATTATCGATGATGATGGCATGGGGAATTCCAAACTTGAAGATAATAAAGTTTTTCATGAAGCTTTCGACCTTCCCTTTAGTAATATGTGCCAAGGGCTCGGCTTCGACCCACTTGATGAAGTAGTCGATGGCTATAATGAGAAACTTCTATTGTCTGGTCACTGGGGGGAATGGACCAAGGATATCTATGCCCCATTGGGCAAAAGGCCATGGTGCTGTTAATTGGGTTAGTTGACTTGCAGGCCATCTTTGGATGTTAGAATACCTCTGACATTAGTCACATCTTCAGACGAAGTCAGCAGAATCCTTTCGAATGGTTGGTCAGTAATAACCTTGACGTATTATTTTATAAGCCAGGAATCTGCCCCCCAGGTGATCTCTACATATTCCTTCATATACTTCCCTTAGGACATAGTTGGCATCCGTCGGCCTCAGGCATTTCAATAGGGGTTGTGTAAAATATCTCTTGTATAGAGCTCCATTAAAGATGACATATTGAGATACCACCCAGCATACTTGTTTGGCTTCAATTTTATTCTCAGGCAGCGTACCCTCCTTCAGGAATTTTAGGATGGGATCCATCCAACTGGGCTCATGCTCGACTTGATGCACCTCCAATGTTTCCTCTGCTATGCTTGGAGCTTTGAGATATTCTATGAAGGTGCGGCAAACGAAATCTGGAATGGAAGTGGCGAGCATCAGCTCGAGGTTCTCCATTTGCGGTACGTGGGCGATTTTGAAGGAGTCAAGTTGGGACACCAAAACCCGCACCTTCTCCTGATACTGGATCATAGTAGGATCTCGGGCTTCAAATTCATCTTTCAATTGGTTCACCACCAATTGAGAATCTGAGAAGATTTGAATCTTTTGAATCTTCAGTTCTTTGGTGATTCGGAGTCCTGCAAGGAGGGCTTCATATTTGGCTTGGTTGTTTGAAGCATGAAAAGATAAGCGCAAGGCATATTCTATGGTGTGCCCATCTGGATCGACCAAGATGAGACCTACTCCGCATCCCGCAGAATTTGAAGCTCCATCTACATGAAGTATCCATATAGGTTCCGAATCCTTTCTAGTAGTTCCCTCCTTTTCAGCCTCGAGTAAGTCATCTTCTTGCCTCCAAGTACATTCGGCTATGAAGTTAGCCAACACTTGTGCTTTCATGGCCGACCTGGATTGGAAGTTAATGTCAAATTCTCCAAGCTTAACGACCCATTTAGCTATCCTTTCCAAAGTATCAGGGAATTGGAGGACAGCTTTTAAAGGTTGATCCATCAGGACCATAATGGAATGGGATTGAAAGTATGGCTGCAAGCATTTTGTTGTAATCACCAGCGAGTATATAAGCTTCTGTAAACTGGGGTACCTTACTTTTGTCTCATGCAAGACTTTGTTAGTGTAATATATCGGTCTTTGGAGATCGTTGGCTATTTTTCGAACAAGAATCGAACTGATCACTTCATCCGAAGCGGACAAGTACAAATATAGGGTTTCCCCTTCTTGAGGCTTTGAGAGTAAGGGAGGACTCTCTAGATATTTCTTCAATTTTTTGAAGGCAAGACAATAGTCTTCAAACCATTCGAAGCTCTAAGATTGGCGAAGAGCTTTGAAGAAAGGAAGGCACCTTTCAACCGAGCGAGAAATGAATCGGCTCAAAGAGGCGATTCTTCCTATCAATTATTGCACTTCCTTTTTGCATAAAGGATGTCTCATGCTTCAAATAGCTTGGGTTTTCTTCGGGTTAGCCTTTATTCCTCGTTTAGTGACAAGGAATCCCAAGAACTTTCTTGAAGTCACTCCAAAGGAGCATTTGGATGGATTCAGCTTCATCCGATGGCATCGCAGGGTGCTGAAAGATTCTTCCAAGTCTTTGATGTGGTCTTCTTTGAGGAGGCTCTTTACGATCATATCATCGACATACGCCTCCATATTCTTTCCTAATTGGTTCTTAAATACTCTATTGATCAGTCTTTGAAATGTCGTATAGATGTTTTTCAGGCCGAAGGGCATCATTTTATAATAGTAGAGCTCTTTCTCTATCATGAAGGCTATCTTCTCTTCATCTTTGGGATCCATCCATATCTGATTGTACCCAGAAAAACATCCATAAAACTTAACAGTTGATGGCTGGCGGTAGAGTTAACTAATTGATCTATCTTTGGCAGGGAAAAGCTGTTCTTTGGGCAAGCCTTGTTGAGATCTGTATATCGATGCAGATCCTCCACTTGCCATTATCCTTCCTCATCATCACGACATTGGCTAGCTACTTTGGATAATATACCTCCCAGATGAATTTGACTTTGGGAAGCTTGTCTACCTTCTCATCTATTGCCTTTTGCCTCTCAGGGATGAAGCTCCTCTTCTTCTACCGGACCGGCTTGTAGTTAGGGATAACCTCCAGTCGATGAGTAATTACTTTGGCCAGGATCCCAGGCATATCCGAAGCTGACTAGGCGAAGACATCGACGTTACTCCGAAAAAAATGGATTAGCCCTACCTTCATTTCTTCATCCAGTAGACTCCTAATCTGCACTATTTTAATGGGGTCATCTTTGACTAAAGGCATAGAAACAATCTTTTCGATTGGCTCCCCATAATCTTCAGTCTGATCCCTTGGATCCAGCTGATCCAACATAACAGGATCAGTTAACTGTTTATCTTGTATCATCAAGCATTGATGGACAACCCTCTGGTCTCCTCTTACTTCTCCAACTCCACTTCTAGTAGGGAAACACACTAGAAGATGATAAGTTGACAATATAGCTTGAAATTTATTTAAGGTGGGTCATCCCATGATCGGGTTGTAGGCCGATGGGGTTCGGGCTACTACGAAGTTTATGGGGAATGTCTTTTGCCATGGTTCGGTGCCAAGGGTTATAGGTAGTATTATTTCTCCTACAACTCCGACTTGGTTGCCCCCAAACCTCGTCGAAGGTATAGGGGACTTCCATAGTTTGTTTTTAGATAGATCCATTCTGGAGAATGCATCATAAAACAAAATATCTACGGAGCTTCCATTGTTTATTAAAATGCATCTTACATCATACTTAGCCACAACGACCAAAACTACAATAGGATCATCATGCGGGACCTGAACTTCCTGAAGGTCATCATCTGAGAAGCATATGGAGTTGTTGCTCCTAAGCCTCTTGGGGACATCCTCTTTGGCTCTCCTCCAGTCAGTTTGCCAATGTAGCATACCTACCCTTCCATCAGTGGCCTCTGGTTGGATAGTTCGGCTTCTTCAGTAGTCCTCTAAGGGGTGGCAGCTTCAGGTCGAGGTTTTGGATGACTGACATACTTTCCCAGGTATCCCCTCTTGATCAAGTCTTCTATGGAATTCTTAAGTTGGATGCAGTCTTTAGTGTTGTAGCTGTGGTCTTTGTAAAATCGATAGTATTTATTTCGGTTCCTCATAGTGGAGGACGTCCTCATAGGACGTGGCTGCTGCAGGTATCTTTCTTTTTTTATTTTCATCAATATCTTTTCTTTTGGGAGATTGAGGAGAGTGTATGAATCAAATCTTCCGCCCAATGCTTTGGGCTTGGGACTATGTCGTGGAGTGGAGTCATCGTTGCTGGGGAAACAGGAGGATTTGCCTCCTTGTTGTTCTTCTTCTTGGGAGATGATTTCCCTTCAATTAGGTATCGATTTGTTGCTTGCTCCTCAGCCTCCGCATACTTTTGAGCTCTCGATAAGAATTCAGCGTAGCTCGTGGAGAACCTCTTATCCAAGGAAAATATAAATTGGGATAATTTGAGGCCCCTTTTCAGAGCGGACAGTCATGTGCTCATTGAGACTTAGGATCTCAAGGGTGGCCGAATTAAATCTCGTAATATAGTCTCTAAGATTCTCTCTTTCATTCTGGCAGAGGAGGAACAAGCGGTCTATGTTGCGGGGCATTTTTTGGCAGGTCATAAAATGTGAGATGAATAGCTTTTCTAATTCATAAAAGAAATCGATGGTACCTGAGCGTATGCTCGAATACCACATTCGAGCTGCCTTCTTCAGGGTAACAGGGAAAGCAAGATAGTGCAGCACATCGGAGGCTCCTTGGATCATCATATGGACTTTAAAACTGCTCAGATGGTCAAGTGGATTGGTAGTCCCATCATAAGGTTCCATCTGGGGACCTTAAAATGTTGAGGGACTATTTCTCCCATTATTCTAGGGATGAAAGGAGGCCTCGAGTCATAGGCTATGACCTCGTCGTCTCTTCTGTGATCGCAGAGTCTTGCGATTTGTGATTCAAGCATCTTGAACTTTTTTTCGTAGTCACAACGAGCTTCTTTTCGCTCAGCACCTCTAGGAGTAGAGTCTCTGGAAGAGCTTGAGGGAGATCATCAGGTTCGCTTCCTTTCAAGTCGGCTATCAGTGGACTTATGGCACTGATAACTTTGGCCTTTGCGAGAAAGCTGATCTTGAGGGGAGCATCAGGTAGACTCATGGTGGTGATCTTTCCTTGGTTTGGACCGATAGCTGTGCGTGGAGGTGGCTGGTGGGTGGCCTGCCTGAAGGGCAGCTTCTTGAAAGTTTCTAACTAAGGTCATTAGTGCATCGACCTGATTCATGAGGATTTCAAACTGATGCTGTCCTACAATAGTGTAGGAGGTGGGATGCTATTTTCCACCAGGGGGTTGTTCTTATGAGAGGGAGGACGTCCCCTGCTTGTCGAAGCATTCTAAGTTCTTGCTTTCACCATCATCGAACCCTCCTTTCCAAGAGGGAGGACGTTGCTACTTGGTGTCCAAGCCCTCCTACCTGGCATGCCAATCTGTTGGCGTTGAACCCTCGCAAACTAGATGGAGTGGTTGAGTTGCTGGTCTATCTTTTCAGGTGCCTGCAAAAAAGACAAGTCCCTGACTAGATTTTCTCCAGTGGGGGACACTCCGATGCCTAAGTCAGTAAGGATTCAAGCAACAGAATGGAGAGTTTTGATATAAAGTGAAAGTAGCTCCAGATTGCTTACCGTGAGTGTCCTCTCTTACCAGTATGTATAAAGGTGGATGCAACAGAATGCAGTTGAGCTCACTTGCTTTCAATCAAGGGATTGTGGGCATAATATTCCCGTAATCGCAAGTGATTAATTTCTGATTCTGGCCACTTCGATATTGTTGGAGTTGGAGTTAGTAGCCACGTGGTTGATTATAACAACCACATCCACTACTGGGAATTTTAGGCCAAGTTCAACTGGAGATTTACTTCAGGGGCACTCCTTCAGAAGGGACCGAATGTTAAATTGCCTCGTGTCTTCCTTCTTTGGAGTAAGCCAAAGACACCCTTGCCACTTGCATCGAAGTTGCCCTCTTCGGACCAGTCCTTTTCAGTGCCAGTTGAGAGATAAAGTAACTATCTTCTTCGGACCCATTCTCTTCGGACTGACACTAAGAAGACTAGCTAGTCATCTGGGATGGTGTGGGCCAGGAGCATGCTTCATAATCTATATCTTCGGTGCGGGCCAAAGAGTGGCCCTGCGAAATGGTTAAGTAATGTCGAATTGTTGCTTTATCAATTTATAGAGTTACCTTTGAGTTTTTTGATTTGGGCACCCGATTTGGGAAAAGATCCAATTGGGCCTTTGAACCAGTAATTAGCCTTCTTTGAGCCTGCTTATCACGATAATGCTGCTTTTAGATTTTTTAGGTTTTAGGAATCACATTGTAAAGGAATAGAAAGTTGATAGTTACATTGAGATCTTTTTTTTTAATATACAAACAGGCAGTCATATAACTCTGGTACGAGAGTAATCTAGATGATCAAGAAAAAGGAGATCTTGAAGAGGCTGAGGTGCTATCGCCCTGGTTCCAAGACCTGTCACCAAAATGCTGAGTAACAAAGGAGGCAACCCAGTCTGCTACACTGTTTACCTCCTGGTAGACATGGTGAGTCAAGGCTATCATGGACAACCTAAGGAAGCTCCAAATCTCTTGAAAGAGAGGGTGGGCATCGTAATGCTTTGACCTATCCTGAATCCAACTAATGATAGTGGAAGAATCACCCTCAATGAACACTGCCAGAGGTACCACAAACATTGCCATCAAAGTTCATCTTGATAAATCCCATATGAGGGGACTCCCAGAAAATGTAGATAGCCCTCCGAGCTGCTACCAAATCAGCATGGGAGTCCCAGGAATCCAGAGTCATAAGGGACATGACAGTATTGAAGTGGTGATACTCCATCATCATGAACATGGCTCTCTGAAAAATCTGGTGTGCTGAAGTGGCCATCGCCTCAAAGACCATAAGATTCATGGATAGCCAAATCTGTTAGGCAATGTAGGCACAATAGCAACCATCCTCATCTAAACACTGCCGAATAATATTTAGGAAGGAGTACAACCATGACCCCTCATCCTTATCCCAAGGCCATCTTCTAGCAAGCCTCCAAATCAGCCTTGTTTTAGGATGGCTCATAATAGCATGCTCAGTGGACTCATCCTCTAAGCCAGAGATTAGACAGGAAACTGGCAGGTCCATACCCCTATGCCTGAGCAAAGTCGTTGTATGAAGGTGATCCCAAACCATCTTCCAAAGGAAGAGGTGTACTTCGGATGGATGGGCAATCTCCAGATCTAGGCTACCTCAATTCTCATATCAGGAGGTCTCCTGAACAACTCAAAGAGGGTGCTCGAAGGAATCTTGGGGCAACAAGAATGACCCCACACACTCAGATCCAAATAGTGGTGACTCAGAATTAAGATGGCAGGAATCCAATTTGCCAGTTGGCTCCCAAAGAATCTGGTAATCTCATGAACTCTCCAAGTCCTACCATCATCTATTATCAAGTCACAGACTTGGAGGTTGTCAATAACCTCCATACTTACAAAGGACAACCTCCATACTTACAAAGGTCGGCCAACTAGATAGAGGTAAGCTAGAGATCCATGCTGATGTAGGATAAAAATGAACGAAATGAATGGATGATGATGTGCCCTAGATGACCAGCTATTCATGATAAGCAATGGATTACAAGCATGAAACGAAATTAAGCATAAAAGAGATAATTATCTTCCAAGCAAGAAACTAGTTGATAAAAAATTAGACACACTACAAGAAAAACCAGTTTTAGCAACCGAATTTACAACCAATTTTTTTGATTATATTTGTGACCGATTTTGTAACTGATCTTGCAACCGATATTTTTTTTTGAATAATTTAGCAACCGATTTAAATCGGTTACAAATTTAGTTGCAAAATTTTCATTTTGCAACTGAAATATAAATTGATTTAAATTTTTTTAAATTATTTTTAAAAAAATTTTCAACCAAAAAATTTGGTTGCAAAATTCAAAAATAATAAAATAAAATTTAAATAAAATTTTATGACTGAAAAATCGGTAGGAAAATTTTACTGATAATTAAAAAAAAAATATTTTTTAAAAATTTTGTAACCGATTTTTTGGTCACAAAATTTTATTTAAATTTAATTTTATTATTTTTGAAATTTGCAACTGAATTTTTCGGTTGTAAATCTTTTTTAAATTTAATTTTATTATTTATGAATTTTGCAACCGAATTTTTCAGTTGCAATTTTTTTTTAAAATTTAATTTTATTATTTATGAATTTTGTAACCGAATTTTTTGATTGCAATTTTTTTTTAAATTTAATTTTATTATTTTTGAATTTTGCAACCAAATTTTTTGGTTGCAATTTTTTTTAAAATTTAATTTATATTTTTTTTTAAATTAGCAACTGAAAAATTGGTTGCAAAAACAAAGATAATTATTAAATTTTTAAAATTGTATTTAAAATTCTGCAACCAATTTGTCAGTTGGAAAATTTAAATTTAAATTAATTTTAATTTTTTTAAGATTTGCAACCAAAAAATTGATTGCAAAATTTTTGATAATTATAATTTTTTTTAAAATTTTTAATAATTTTTTGCAAACGATTTTTTAGTTGCAAAATTTAATTTAAAATTAATTTAAAATTCTTGAATTTTGCAACCGGAAAATTAGTTGCAAAAAATTAATTTTTTAAATTTTTAAATATAAAATTTTATGGGATGTTTGATTAAAATCAGATGGCTAAAATCCATTAGGGTTAAAATTTATAACCCTCCTCGTTCGGGTGCCCTAGCCCCCTTCTCCCGTCCAGCTACCTCTTGTTCGCCCCTCCCTCCGACGCTCCCCCCTCCGACCCTCCCCCCTACATTGAACGCCGCCTGCGGCCCTCCCCCCGACGGCCAGCACCTCCCCCTCGATGGCCTGCGGTGCCTCGTTCGGGTGCCCTAGCCCCTTCCCCATCCAGCCGCCTCTCATTCGCCCCCCCTCCAGCGCTCCCCCCTCCGACCCTCCCCCTACGGTGAACGCCGCTATGGCCCTCCCCTCGACGGCCAATGCCTCCCCCTCGACGGCCTGCGGCGCCTCGTTCTGGTGCCCTAGCCCCCTTCTCCCATCCAGCCGCCTCTCGTTCGCCACCCTCCGGTGCTCCCCCTCCGACCCTCCCCCCTACGGCGAACACTGCCTGCGGCCCCCCTTCCGACCTTGAAGCCATAGGTTTGTTTTTTTTTTTTTTTAATTCTTAATTTTTAAATTTTGGTTTGATTGTGCCAAAATGATTTTAAATTTTGGTTTTAATTTTTAAATTTTGGATGGTAAGGCAGTCTTTTGCATCCACGATAGCTAGATAGGATGTTGATATATAGAATGGTTATGATGCATAAGACATGATTGTTATTTGCTACACATTATTTGCTTTAGATGAGCTAAATAGAAATTCTTTTATCATGGTGTAAGAGATAATAGCATACAAGCCAATACTTGATGTTGTTTATAATACATATATATAATAAGTATATACAAACCAACCGATAGGGCTGGTTTCCATGCTGCTAACTTCAATCATTGTAGCTAAAAAATCTGGAAAAGCTTTAGGGTCACCTCTTCTACTATTAGACATAGTAATGGCTTGGATCAAGACTATAAATGACCAATACAGATTGAAAAGGGAAAATGACCAAATATTAGGTACATTTAAGGATGGTAATTTATTCCATTCCATCTGGTACCTAACCGATCTGATTTTAATAGGTAGATTTTACCTAATATGTAGCATAGTGGATATAGATAATGATAAAACCCAAATTTTCAGGAGATATTAGCCGAGCAAAAAAGGGATGAACTGCGAAGGTGGGTTGAACACAATGAACGAATATTGCAGGAGATATTAGCCAACATAAATTTTCAGCTTGCGGCAACTCCTGCAACTCATGCTTTTACTGGTAATCCTTCGCAAGGAACTGGAGTAGATCCTTATCAAATGTTTCGTGCACAAGGATCATGGCGGGGCGAGGAGGATGACGATGAGGAGGACGAGGACGAAGAGGAATAGAAGCATTATCACATTATTCATATTACCTTGCTCCACTGATTACTCTTATATATTTTGCTTTATATTATGAACTGTACCTCTTGTTACCGTTATTTGTTTATCTTTGTATTATGAACTACACCTCTTCATGTTTGACACTTTTGTTATATTTTTGTTATTTTATTGTACATTTTCATGGATTCCCTCCTCTTGTTATCTGCAGATTGAGGCTATGATGAGTTGCCTTGGTATCTTCGTGATGCTTCAAATTCTGAAAGTGTATGCTGGATCAGACCATTTTGCATGGATCTAAATGGTGTTGCAAATTTGGATGGCTTGCTATTAATGCAAGCAACCATTTGCTGCCTTAGACCCTTCTCAATGTACAAAAAGAGGCAATCCTGAGCTTCTGAATCTTATTTTTTGAAAGTTTTATTCTGTTTTTGTTGTTTTATTTATAATTTTCATGGATTTTGTCTTGTTACCTGCAGTTTGAGGCTGTGATGAGTTGCCTTGGTATCTTCGTGATGCTTCAAATTCTGAAATTATATGCTGGATCGGACCATTTTGCATGGATCTAAATGGTGTTGCAAATTTGGATGGCTTGCTATTATTGCAAGCAACCATTTGCTGCCTTAGACCCTTCTCAATGCACCAAAAGAGACAATCCTGAGCTTCTGAATCTTATTTTTTGAAAGTTTTGTTCGGTTTTTGTTGTTTTATTGATGATTTTCATGGATTTTGTCTTGTTACCTGCGGTTTAAGGCTGTGATCAGTTGCGTTGGTATCTTCGTGATGCTTCAAATTCTGAAATTGGATGCTGGATCGGACCATTTTGCATGGATCTAAATGGTGTTGCAAATTTGGATGGCTTGCTATTATTGCAAGCAACTATTTGCTGCCTTAGACCCTTCTCAATATACCAAAAGAGGCAATCCTGAGCTTCTGAATCTTATTGTTTTTCATCAAAAGATACGATTAATTACAGTGTTCAAGTTATGACTTATAGTATTTTTTGACTGTTTTAGCTTCATTTGAACCCGGTATTCAATTTCACTTAAATCCATTTGTAAATATGGCATTTTCTTTTCTCCCTCAGCTTTAAAAACCATTTGCGTTAAAAACCATGCTTAGGTTGGTATGATATCTGAATGCTTATGATATATTTGATGTATGTATCTGTTATTTTTGGATAATTGGGTGTGATTAAATACTTGAAATGAATATCTGCTTTGTGCCTAAGCTGCCTAATGGATGCTTTATATGCTGCCATTGTGCCTAATGGATGCTTTATACTTCTCAGCTGTCTGTTATAAATTTATAAAATTGAGGAAAAAATTCATTTTCGAAATGTTTTTTTAATTATTCAATTTTAGCAACCGAATTTTTTTATTTTTCAGAATTTTTTTTAGCAACTGATTTTGCAACCGAAATTTTTTATTTTTCAAAATTTTTTTAGCAACCAATTTTGCAACCATTTTTTTTTATTTCTCAGAATTTTTTTTAGCAACCGATTTTGCAACTGATTTTTTTTTTTATTTTTTAGAATTTTTTTTAGCATCCGGTTTCATAACCAATTTTTTTTTATTTTTAAAATTTTTTTAGCAACCGATTTTACAACCGATTTTTAAAAAATTTTTCAATTTTTTTTTTAGCAACCAATTTTTTTTTATTTTTCAGAATTTTTTTTAGCAACCGATTTTGCAATTGATTTTTTTTTTTTTTTTCAAATTTTTTTTTAGCAACCAATTTTGCAACTGATTTTTTTTATTTTTCAGAAATTTTTTTTTAGCAACCGATTTTGCAACCAATTTTTTTTATTTTTCAAAATTTTTTTAGCAACCGATTTTGCAACCAATTTTTTTTAAAAATTTTATTTTTTTAAAAATAAAATAAATAAAATTCGGTTGCTAAATTCTTCAACAAAAAAAAAATCGATCATAAATTTTTGCAACCTATACTTTTGCAATCGACTAATTTCGGTTGCAAAATCGGTTGCAAATTAATTTTGCAACCGATTTTCATTTATTAGCAACCGAAAAATCGGTTGCTAAATCTAGTTTTTCTTGTAGTGACACTCGCATGCATGTCACATTCAAATTAATATATGAAGGATCTCATGGCTAGGAAACCATCTGTACTAGGTCAAACACCTTCAATTCTTATATCTTAAGGGCCAAGAAGTGGTTCTCCTACCAATAATGAAGGCTAAAAAAAAAATATTTGGTGGAAAGGAAGCTCTCACCACTCATAGGAATGAGGACTAGATTGTAAGACTAGTATTCCCAAAACTTGAGAACTTACCTTGTACTTGGTTCATGACTTGGAACCTTCATCTTCAACCCCAAATCAGCAAGAGAACCTGCAAAGAACTTGCTATAAGGGCGTGGAAGCAAATTGAAAGAAGGAAATGAACAAGGTAAAGAAGGAGATGAAAGCTTGGGGATGGATTGAAGCTAGGCGGCAAACTTTGGGTCTCACACCCTCTCCTTCTTGGAGTGCACTTCAAGGACCTTGATAGGACGTCTTTGAAGTGGAGAATGGGCCTCTCACCCTCTCCCTCAAGGAGTGACCTAGCTCTTAGGCTAGGGAACAAAAGAAACAAGCTAGACTAGGGCCTCTCACCCTCTCCACACAAGGAGCAAAAAAATCAAGAACTCGGCAAGAAGAAAATGGAATCAAACAAACTTCTTTTCATTCAACCATAGCATGAGATACAAGAGGAGCTTGGGTCCTATTTATAGGCCCCAAGGTATACCATGGGTTCGGCCAAGGAGAAGGAAATGTAATTTTAGTTCTAACTAGATTAGTAAGGCTAACAAAATGGGTTAGGTAGTTCTAACAAAAAGTAGTTTTAATAAAATTTGGTTGTAACTAATCCCATGTGGTGCCTAAGTGGCATCCAAGTGGCATCAAGAAGAGCTTCCAAGTAGCATCCAAGGAGGCTTCTAAGTGTGGTCCAAAAATGCTTCCAAGTGGTGCCCAATTATGCTTCCAAGTGTTGTCCAAGAAATGCTTTCAAGTGGCACCCAATTATGCTTCCAAGTATTGACCAAGAGAGGCTTCCAAGTGGCATATAAAGAGGGGCTTCATTTGAGAGCATTTGAGAGATCATGGAGCTGGCCAAGGGAAGTGGGCTTTCATCCATTGGCTTCAAGTGAATCCTGTTGAAAAATTTAATTGGAAAATCACAAGGATTTAGCTTGAAATCTTTTTCTTTTACCGATGTCCCCATCAATCCTTCCGGGGTGGAAAGAACTCAGTCCTATCGAGTATGGGTCATTTTGACTTTGGTAATACTCTAGTAGATCTGGTCGATCCTTTATAGATCCTCTCGGGTGATCCATGAGTCTTCAAAATCAGGTTAACCTTGCCAATGAGCCAAATAGCATTGATAGTCCTTGTTTCGGGTAGTGATAGTCTTATCATCTAAGATTCGCTCAATCCTATCTTGCCATTTTGGTAGTATGGCTGGTGGACACTCAGGGATTGGTTCACTTTCAAAGGTGGGATCAGGTCTAAATGGCTAATTGGGTATCATTGTTGGTTCCCTGACTCTACTAGATCTGAAATATTGAAGGTGGAACTGATACTAAAGTCAGATAGCAAGTCCATCACATAAGCATTAGATCCAATTTTCTTTATTATTTTGAAAGGACCTGCACCACGGGCATGCAATTTTTTTTATAGTTCCGGGTGGGAACCGTTCAAGCTTGAGCCTAATCATTACATAGTCTCATTCATAAAATTCTTTGGCTTTCTTATGGGAATTAGTCATATGCTTATAAGTTTCATTACTTAAATGAATTTTCTTACTAATATCTTTGTGTAAATTTCTAGTATGCCGTGCATATGACTCTATAGACTCAAAAATTTGAGCATGCATGGGTAAAAGGATAGGGACAGATGGATAAACTCAAATGACACCAAATAACAAAAGGATAAGCTCAAATGGGCTTTATTCTTAGTGAAATTATTGACTGGTTTATTGTAGGCAAAAAGTTCCTAATTTTCAATATTCTCACCTTTAATAGGTTTTCAAGGCTCCTATACATAATTTTAGATAGGTGGCAGTAAAGTCCAGTTTGGTCCCTAATATGTGCCATAGTGTTTTCCAGAAATAACTATGGAATCTTTCTGGGACCAGGTCTTTGACATGCTGGATGTCCTATAGTAGTGGAAGATGATCAGGTAGCTCTTTTGGAAACACATTTTGAAAATCTTTTAAAAGCTTTATGACTTCCTGGGATTGCCTTTTTTGGGATGGATCCTAGACTTTTTTAGTGGACAATATTTCAATGGGTGATCCTTCAGTGATCTTTCATTCTGAACCCTTAGCATTGATTAAATTTATCTCTGTATCCTCTTCCTTCATGAACTCTACTATTTCCTGGGGTTGCTCTTTAGGGTTTTGTTCCTGGACTTCATTTGCTTCAAGTTGATTATTCCCATCTCTAGTTTTTTTAGGCTGGGTAACTATTCCAAGTTTATCCTTTATTGCAAGCATTGATTCATGTTCATTTTGGATGGTATCATGTCTCTCATACTCATCCACTATGTTAGACCCAATTTTATAGACTTCTTCCTTAAATTCTTCAATGGGTTCAGGAGCTTCTTCCTCTAATTCTTTGGTGGGTTCAATCTCTTCTTCATCTCCTTTATAGTCATTTATTAGACTCGATTCGACTTCATATATTTCTTCCTCTAGCTCTTCAATGGGTTCAGGAGCTTCTTCCCTGCAAACTAATAGGGTAGTAGGAATTGGTTGGTTTGAAGGAATCTGACTAGAACTAAGCCTATGTCTAGATGTACTATTCCGTTGGACTTAGATCGACCGATCATGAGTTCCCTCTGAAATGTCTTGAAGTCCCTAGCAATTTGAGAAGCGTGTTCTAGGTCATGGATTTTCTATTAAAACAATTCCCACTGGATTTCCTTACGTAGGCCAGCTCGAAATCTAGATATGGTCATGGCCTCAGATTTGACTATGTTACATCTCCTGACAAACTCATTGAATTCGGTAATGTATCCAGACACAGTTTTGTTACCTTGACACAATCTTTGCCATTGGTCTAAAAGTCTTTGCTCATAGGACTTGCCTAGGAACTTCTCCTTAAGCTTACTCTTCATGGCTTTCCAAGTAACTATGGACATTTCTCTTTTTCGATAATATATGCGTTCAACATCTCCCCAATACAGCCTAGAATGTCAGACTAACTTAAGTTTGACAAATTTAAACTTCCTTTCTTCCGACATCTCATCCCACTCAAAGTATTGATCCATTTTTTTTCCCAATCGATGTACACCTTAGGGTTTACATTTCCATCAAAAGTGGGTGTATAAGGTCGAATGCTCTTAAGGACTCTCTCCTCTTGATCTACAAAGTCTTGGTAGGGGCGTCTAGGGTCATGTTCAGGGGTGAGATCATGACAATGGGATCTTGGACCAAGGGGAGTTAGCCTAAGTGATAGGTTTAGTTTGAGTCAAGCGGGTCTCTTCAAGGTTCTCTATATGATCCTTCACTTGACCTAATTCTTTGTTCATTTATCCTAATTGCTCAGTTATGGTATCAAACTTTTCAGTCACAGTCCTTAACAACATTTCAAGATTGGGTTCCATGGATAAACCGGACAGAGTGTGGAACTGTTGATATCGAGCTTCTGACCTATTGGACATACAGTACAAACCTAACTTCTAGGGCTCCTAAACCTAGAAGTTCAATCTAATAGGAATTGACTAGGTGTGAGCCAAGAATGCAGTTACCCTTTCCACTGGCCAGGTAAGAGGTGGGGTTACGGGAGGCTCCCCTCGCTTTCACGAGGTCCTAATTAAAAACTTAAGTCCGCTTAAGGTGTTTGCCATTGGACCTCTAGCCTTAGACACCAATTTCCAGGAGTAAATACAAACTCAAGTAATACTTTGTCTCATCTTGCACATGAACTTGACTTATGAATGTCCTTAGTTTTAGGTTCCTACTCGATTTTAATTAGGCATAGGTCAATGCAAGATGTGGGTGGTTGTTTTGGGCCAAGGAAAGGTAATGATCTCCTTCCCTTTTAGTGATATTGAATGCCCTTAAGTGGATTTAGAAATGGATACACAAACAAATTACCAACTAGCCAACACAATAACTAGACTAGCTCAAACTTATGATTTAAAATTCAATTTTCAAAATTTCAAAAAATTCAAAATTTAAATTAAAAAATCATATTTTGAAGTCTAAATTCCAAAACTCAAATTTTAAACTTTAAATTTTAAATTATAGTTAGAAAATTCATTCTTGAAGGTAAAAGTTGTTGCAAGAAAAATTTCAGCAATTAACAAACTTCCAACTGACTAGTTTTGAAAATTTGAAATTCAAATTTTAAAATTTAAGAAATTTGAATTTTAAAGTAGATTTATTAGATTTCAAATTCAAATTTTAAATTTTAAATTTTGAATTTTAATTTTCAAATTTTGGTTAGAAAATTTGTTTTTGAAAGCTTGTTATGAAAGTTGTTACAAGAAACTTCTAGCTAACAAACCTTTAACCATAAAACATCCAAAATTTGAAATTTAAATTCAAAAAATTTCATAATTTGAATTGTTAGAAGTGGAGATCTTAGATTCAAATATGAAATTCAGAGAAAAACTTTTTGTTTTTGAATTCTTTTTTAAAATTTGAAGGAGCAAACTTGATGGAGGGAAAAATATAATTGAAACAAGCTATGAGCTAACTAAGAACGCAACTTAAAATGATGAAAATTAAACTTCAAAATTATTATTTTTTTTTTAAAACTTAGATCTCAGACTTTAAAGTCTTAAAATTCTGCAAAATAATTTTTTTGATTTTATCTTGAGCTTTGAGAAGAAAGCTAAAAATCATGGAACTATTCTAGAGCAGAATTTCAGCAACTTGACCTAGTAGAACCTAAAGCTCTGATACCAAAAAAAATTGATGCGAGACAAAAATGAATGAAATGAATGGATGATGATGTGCTCTAGATGACCAGCTATCCATGATGAGCAATGGATTACAAGCATGAATTGAAATTAAGCATAAGAGAGACAATTATCTTCCAAGCAAGAAACTAGTTGATCAAAAATTAGACACCCGCATGCATGTTACATTCAAATTAAAATAGGAAGGATCTCATGGCTAGGAAATCATTTGTACTAGGTCAAACACCTTAAATTCTCAGATCTAAAGGGCCAAGAAGTGGTTCTCATATCAACAATGAAGGCTAAAAAAAATATTTGGTGGAAGGGAGCTTTCACCACTCATAGGAATGAGGACTAGATTTTAAGACTAGTATTCCCAAAACTTGAGAACTTACCTTGTACTTGGTTCATGACTTGGAACCTTCATCTTCAACCCCAAATCAGCGAGAGAACCTGCAAAGAACTTGCTATAAGGGCATGGAAGCAAATTGAAAGAAGGAAATGAACAAGGTAAAGCAAGGAGATGAAAGCTTAAGGATTGATTGAAGCTAGGCGGTAAGCTTTGGGCCTCACACCCTCTCCCTCTTAGAGTGCACTTCAAGGACCTTGATAGGACTTCTTTGAAGTGGAGAATGGGCCTCTCACCCTCTTTCTCAAGGAATGACTTAGCTCTTAGGCTAAGGAATAAAAGAAATAAGCTAGACTAGGGCCTCTCACCCTCTCCACACAAGGAGCAAGAAAATCAAGAACCCGACAAGAAGAAAATGGAATCAAACAAACTTCTTTTCATTCAACCATAGTATGAGGTACAAGAGGAGCTTGGGTCCTATTTATAGACCCCAGGGTATACCATGGGTTCAGCCAAGGAGAAAGAAAAGTAGCTCTAATTCTAACTAGATTAGTTAGGCTAACAGAATGGGTTAGGTAGTTCTAACAAAAAGTAGTTCTAACAAAATTTGGTTATAACTAATCCCATGTGGCGCCTAAGTGGCATCCAAGTGACATCAAGAGGAGCTTTCAAGTGGCATCCAAGGAGGCTTCTAAGTATGGTCCAAAAATGCTTCCAAGTGGCTCCCAATTATGCTTCCAAGTGTTGTCCAAGAAATGCTTCCAAATGATGCCCAATTATGCTTCCAAGTGTTGATTAAGAGAGGCTTCCAAGTGGCATATAAGGAGGGGCTTTATTTTAAAGAATTTGAGAGATCATGGAGCTAGCTCAGGGGAAGTGGGCTTTTATCCTTGGCTTCAAGTGGATTCTGTTGAAAAATCCAACTGCAAAACCACAAGGAGTTAGCTTGAAACCTTTTTCTTTTTCCAATGACCCCATCACATGCATCCTAACTAACATCAATCATAGATCCATCATCAATCAGACATCTGACATTGGCCATCATAGCAGGACCACGGGCGTAGATCTCCCTCTAGATAAAAGAGCAGTCATGAATGGTCTGAATCTGGGATCTCTGACTCCAATCACCATAGTAGGCCCTCATCACCCTACTCCATAGATAGTTGGGTTGAAGAAGAAACATCACTGCATGTCTGGCAACAAGCACCTCCCTTCTGACCAGCAAGGACTGGATCTCCAGGCTTCTATCTCTGACCGGCTGGCAGACAGTATCCTAAGATACCAAGTGAACACCATGACTGTCATGTCTAGATCTCCATAAGAAACTCCAGAACATCTACTCCATCTCCCTCAAGCAGAAGCTGGACAACACAATATTCGTCAAGAGGTAAATAGGGATAGAGTACAAGACAGATCTAATAAGAGTAAGTTTTTCCATCATAGAGAGAGTGGTAACCTGCCAACCCTCTAGCCGATTACGAACCCGCTATACCATGGGTTTGCACTCCACTCTACATAGCCTCCCACCAGTCATAGGAAACCAAGATATGTAAGGATCCCAGACTGCTCAGAGATCCCAAGTCTAGCAAGGATGGTCTCCTTCATTCAGGGCTTAGTTTTGGGACTGAAAATGATAATAGGCTTTTACAAATTGACCAACTGGCCGGACACATGGCAATAGAACTCTAATGGATGTGAAGCATCTAGCATTATGGAGTGATGCCCATCCAATAAGAAGATAATTATTTGCAAAAAGAAGATAAGAAAGAGGTTGGGCTCGAAGGGCAAGCTGATAGGGCTCTAGCAATGATCTCTGGACAGCATCTCTTAGAGCATGAGAAAGAACATCAGCACATAAGATGAATAAGTAAGGAGACAGAGGATAATCTTTTTGAAGCCTGACCGATGAAAGAAAGTACTCAGTTAGAGCACCATTCACCTGAATGGAGAAGTCATCGCCTTACTCGATTTAGGCTCCTCCCTGAAAGATGGGTCTCAAGGAGTACACAAACATCAGGATAGTGCTGATGGATCAATTTGCCAAAGGAAGTCCGGAATGTAGGTTTTCCTACACCCCACGAGTTCTAAATCAAGAACCTCATGATGACACCTGCTGTGGAGGGGGGTCCACCTCAAAGCTCAGCCTGGTCCACCACAATCCCATATGATGAGTCAACCATCACTGAGGTCCCGTCCCTAGCCCCCTAAATGGCTTGTCTCAGTCTTTCGATAGCATCCTCATGAGACAAACCCTATGGCTCTACCATCATCTCTGACTTCTGTATGGGTGATCTAGCCTCAGCCCAGAAATTAATATCCTATAGTGCTATCTGGGATGGGATGGTCATCACCTCCTCTAGGCCACCCCTGAGAAGAGGAAGATCCCCTAAGCCAGCTGATGACAGTTCCTTGGTTGCGGGGATGCTCAAATATTTGGCCACAACCTTGTTCTTTCTCCCCGGCCCCTTACTAGGCCCTACAATCTCAACGATTTTTGAACCTTGCTTCATTCTCACTTGGCCCACAGGATGCCCAGGAGTTCGGGCTCACTTTGACTTGTCCAAACCCATTTTGATCACCCTCCTGGACCCCTCATCTTCTTTGCCCAGGCCCAAAGCTAGACTAATTGCAAGGGCCCAAAATGGCCCACCAGCCTAGGCATTATTTCAGCACCTTCTCTTCCCAAGGACATCGCAGGCCAAAAAGGAGACCACTGGTGGGTGATCTTCACCGATTTGGGCCATACCTCAGCATCCAGCACTCCGTCTAGCATACCCCCTCTGAAATGAATAGGCTCCTTCCCCGTTCTCCTCAAGCCTGAACTGGATTCACACGTAACAGTCATCTTCTTCCATGAACCACCTAGTTCCTCCACCGGTGGCAGCCATTGTCGGACTGCCACCAACCAAGGACTGGGGCATTGCCCAGCCGAGTCATGTCTCGTCACCCTCTCGTTAGCACCCACCAGGTTCATAGGTTGAAGCCCAGCAGATACACCATCTCCTCCACCCGAACAGGATTCCCCCAAGCCATAAAAGAGCCCACACCAGAAACACACTCTGGCGAGACTCTTATAGACAAAGAACTGCCAGTGATTACCCTCTAGTCCATTTATCAGAATCCCTAGCCACAGTGATCGAGAGATATCAATGCGAACAGAGATCCAGGCAAAACCCTTTCTTCACTACTCTGCCATGCAATAATCCACGAAAACAAGTTCTCTAGCTAGGTTGATGATCCATCAGAGCACCTCCAACCCCCATAGCTCGATCAAAAGTTGGGGAAGCCTCACCCACACTAAGGCAGTTCGGATCACCATCGTTGATGGGTAGAACCATGGTTGCCATGGTTCGATTGCTAGAGCTTGACCATTGATGACCCATGGCCAGCCCAGGATGGTGTCTTGATCTCCTGCCTCTTCAAATTGGAATATGAGAAACCCCTATTCTAGGTTGAAGCTAGTGGCATCACCCTTCAAACCAACATGTTGTCAGAACTCAAGAGAAGCCACCTCCATGAAGATTTCCTGGCCAAGAGTCTTGGCAACGAGCCATCTGGCCAACCATTCTTTCGTCTCACCCCTAACCTCCTCCTCTGGAAGTTCCATGACTTATGGGAAGCGGTGAGTCAACACCTCCACCATGTTCGGCGAAGGCTCTGTTAAAACCAACTTCGACCGACCGATTAGAGGCTTTTTTGAGGTCATGTGTCCATGATCCATTGTCTTTGATGTGCCACCAACATTCCTTATGTTGCTCGCCATCCCTACCATCGATGGTGGCTTCTGTACCTCACACAGCCACCAACGATCACATACGGAAAGAAACATGCATGAATCTCCAAGCACATAATAGGCAACTCTCCCAACAACCAAATGAAACGTTACACTGAGATCTTCAATTGAGTAACTGACTGCCTTTTTATTTAGTTGTTATGTTCTTTGAATTAATCAATTTATGGGGGGCCTTGTTCCTCTCACTTCTTTTCAACAAGGCAATTAATTCTTTTTTGACTGAACAAGGCAATTACTTCTAAATCCAACCTATAAGCATATATAAAGATTTCCTTAGATCCCGCACTACTCAATATAGTACCTATAAATAGAAATCTCTTACAAAAGGACTCAAAAAATATCGAATACCTACCTAGGCGAATTGTTGATAAAACTCCAAAATAGTATTTTCTTTTGACCTAATATATTTCTTTTTATCATTCAAAAAAGACAAGAAAATTTTAGGATAATGAACATTATTTAGAATTTTTCTTAGATTTGAACCCATAGCTAATGATAAAACTAGAATAGATATTTTGTATTTTCTACTCATGCCAGCCCGTATGCTAACATAGTTTGCCTTAGCTTCTTGATTGCAAATACAAGTATTTAGTAGGTTTTTGCTAGAAATTCATACACAAGAATCATGATTTACATGAAAGCATAGAATGCTAAAATATAAACAACTAAATCATGGACTTGTTTTGTGCTCCATCATAATATTACTGGAAAACAAAAATTTTGCACCAAGTGCTTCTCTCTTTTACTTGAATTAGAACTCTCTAATGGAAGGAGACTTATGTTTTATTTAATTTAGACTAAGAGAGAGACCTAGTACACCTTTATATAGTATTCATGAGTCTCCCTATCAATAGCTTCATGAATACTATGCTCCATACCTTAATGATCACACTTTAATTTCTGATCTTTAGAATTCTATCTCTTAGAATTCTTATTTATGAATTATGTCTCTAAGAATTTATCCCTTTTAGAGTTCCTGGAGTTACAGACCATTAAATCTTAACTATTTTTAAAAAATAATAAATAGAAGCCTATATGTAGAAAAATGCTAACATTCTTCTACTTTGGTGACATTAATTGGTTATAATTTTGGGAACAAAACATCTGACTAAGATAACTTCAAATCTTATGTGCATGCTATTTGTAAAAATAAATGGTTATGCAATAACTCCAAGTCATCATTCCATCTAATAAGGCCCTCAATATTGGATCATAGTGGTAACTACATCATTAAAGCAATATAGGACCTTCTATGATTATGCACATCAATAAATCTTATCAACATGAATCAAGTGTGATAGTATGCAAGCAATAACAATAAATCAAAATGTATTGTCTCCGCTTGTCAGTCCTCGATATTTCTTTTTTAAGTAGCACAAGCACACCTGAGAAATCCTTTATATTTATATGCCTATAAAGCAAAATTTTATATATGTTGAGATAACCTTTATGTGTCACATGACATATAAAGAATTTAAGGCTATAATCACTAATGCCCCAAGCCTTTGCTTAAGATTGATAAACATCTTAAAACTTTTAATTTATAATGAGAATATCTTTATGATTGAGAAAATATAATCATCATTATAAAATTAAATACATCAATAATGACATATTCAACCAAGATGTAGAGCTCCCACTAACCAAGTATATCAAATGACTTTACTAATCCCATATTAGCAATATGGTCCTTAAAGATATTAGGGTGAAGTCCCTTGGTCAAAGGATCAACTAGCATAAACTCAGTCCCAACATGCTCTACTGTTACTTTATCTTTCTTCATTTTTTCTTTAACTATCAAGTATTTGGCTTCCTAATATATAACCCCAGAAATACTTTTATTATTCTTGTAAAATAATATTACTGCAAGATTATCACAATACAACTAGATGGGTCTAGCAATAGAATCAATAATAGACATATCAATAATAAGATTACATAGCCAAGCTATATATGTGGAGACACCAAAACATGCTATATACTCAACGTGCAAGGTAGAAGAAGTCATAAATATCTATTTGACACTTTTTCATGATACTGCACTACCTGCTAATATGAAAAGGTATCTAGATGTAGACTTTCTATCATCCTTAAAACCAACATAGTCATAATCTATATAACCAATCAGTTGGAGATTTTCAACCTTTTTGTAGGTCAACATGTAATCCTTAGTTCCCTTGAGATATCTCAAAATTTTCTTTACAACTACCCAATGTTATGCCTAGGATTAAATAAAAATCTTCCTAGTAGACCAACTACTAATGCGATATTTGGCCTAGTATAGAACTAAGCATACATCAGGCTCTTTACTACACTATCATATAGAACATCTCTCATGGATTCTCTCTCAATGTCATATTTTGGACAATGTGCCTTCTTTAATGTTTCATCTTTAGTGATTAGCACATGCTAAGGTTTGCAATCTTGCATATTAAATCTATTTAGGAAACACTTAATGTTGCTTTTTGAGAGAGACCTAATAAATTTTGAGATATATTTTTATGTATTTAAATACCGAGGGCAAATGATACTTCACCAAGGTCTTTCATATCAAAATGCCTAGATAAAAACTGTTTAACCTTATGTAGCATGCCCAGATTGTTAGTTGCAAGCAAAAAATCATCCACATAAAGAATGAGGAAGATAAATTATTCCCATAGACCTTGAGATATATGCATATGTCTACTCGATTTTTAACAAAATTAAAGAAGGTTATAACCTTATCAAATTTTAGGTGCCACTATCTAGAAGCTTGTTTCAAACCATAAAAAGACTGTAACAGTCTATACACCATATGTTATTTACCAGCTATTTTAAAATCTTCAAGTTGCTTCATATAAACTTCTTCATTCATGTTTTCATTCAGAAATGCAATTTTAACATCCATCTGATATAACTCTAAGTCATAATGAGCTATAAGTAATATAATCACTCTAAATACATCCTTTGAGAACACTAAAAATAATAAATCAACATAATTAATTTCATCTCTCTGAGTGTATCTTTTGGCAACCAGTCTGGCTTTAAACCTCTCTATCTTTTTATTAGAATCCTTTTTAGTCTTATAAACCTATTTGTTACCAACGGGCTAGCAACCTTCAAGAGGCTCAACAAGCACTCAAACTTTGTTATGTTACATGGATTGCATCTCATTTTTCATTATACACATCCATAGATCCTTTAAGGACTAGAAACAGTTTCTTGAAAAGTTATTGGATCCATCATATGGTCAATGTCGTAATCATTCTTTCCTAAATAGACTACATAATCAGAAGATATGATAGGCATCCTCTTCCTTGTAGATCTCCTTAGTGGAACTTCTACTACCTCATCCTATGCCCAAAGAGCCTCCACAACTAGTAGCTATAAAGGTTCTTCCTTTTCAATAGGAATAATTACAAGTGAAGGTTCCATAGTCTCCTATTGTATAGGAGAAATATACATAGTGCTAATCTATTCATTCCTTTCTATGGTCTGACAATGACTACTTTCATCAGCCATATCAAATTCCAAAAATTTAGTTGTTTGTGATTTCATAATTCTAGTCCTCCTTCCCTGTAATAGAACCTATAATCCTTTGAATATTTAGGGTATCCAACAAAATAGCAACAAGTAGAACGAGGCTGTAATTTATTCTTGGTGAGATTATATAATCTTACTTTTGAAGGACATCCCCAAACTTGAAAATGGGACAAGTTAGGTTTCCTCTTGGTCCATAACTTAAAAGATATTTTGGACACTGACTTATTGCATACTCTGTTGAGAATATATAATGTTGTTTTGATAGCTTCACTCCAAAGATAGTTAGGTAGGTTTATTTTACTTTGCATTCTCTTCATCATATCCTTTAAGGTGTAATTCCATCTTTCGATTACACTATTTAATTTAGGACTACCTGGCAAAATGAATTGAGCCACTATTTCATAACTCTCTAAATATTTGGCAAACGATTTGTTGACCCTTGCAATGATTTTGATGATAACAAAATATTGGAGCATGCAATCGATACGACTCTTTTCAAATATTTAAAAAAATTTTGTAGGATATTTTAAATGGACAATTGTTCACCTTATAGTTTTGAAATCATTATAGTGTATCAATTTGCTCATAAGAAAATTTTCATGTATTTGTGATCCTAGTTAAATTTTAATGTATATTGTTGTAAAAGGGCCAATTTTATGTAAATCTTAAGTTTAAATATCTTAGATTAGGTTTAGAAGAAGTTTGAAGTTGTTTGAAAGATGTTGGAAGAAGTTTGGAGAAGTTTGAAAGTATTTGGAGGAAGTTCGCTTGAGCCGACTCAATATTTAAAGTTGATTCATTATTTTGGCACAGCATAAAGATTTTTGATACACAGTCAACCTAGCCGACTCAATGAAGATCCGAGCTGACTCTTCTAGAATGACAGGAATTCAATTATAAGAGAACCAGTCAATCGAGTTGACTTGACTAAAACGAGCTGACTCTTCCAGAGTTCAGTTTCTACCTGTTTGAGCATCCAAGCCAACTTGACCCATTCGAGCCGACTCGAATCCCATATTTTGAACAGTAACGGTTAGTTCCAGAAATTGAATTTATTGATTTCTATACTCTTCAATGGCTAGTTTTCGACTCCCAAGGTACTCCAATGGTCATATTTACCTGGAAACATATTAAGAGGCTATAAATGAAGGATTTAAGTCAGGAAAAATAAGTTTTTGAAGAAGAGAGAAGAGCATTGAATATTCTAAGTGCTTTGAAATGAAAACAACTCAAGTTCTCCAACAACTCCCAACCAATTTCCTAAGTCAATCATCGAAGGATTGTGAAAGCCTTAAAGAGCATTGAAGAAGGCTTCATTTAGAGCTTCAATTGCAACCATCAAATCTTTGGGTTTGTTTTAAGTATTACTTTCTTTTATAACTTTGTTTTTGAGTTGTTCTAAGTATAGCAAGGGCTGTAACTTATGAATTGTTTGTAAGTTATTTGTGAACCTTGAAAACCAAGTTTGGGTTGTTAGTGAGCCCGAAAAAACTAACATTATATTAGATTTTGGATTGTGAGCCCTTTGCAAAATAACCCGACTGTATTCGGGAGAATATAGTAAAAATACCAAGTATGCACCTTGGATAGCGGATGTAGGAGCTGGGTTGCTCCGAACCACTCTAAATTTGTGGTGTTTATGATTGATCTTGTCTTTACTTGCTTGCTTTCGCACACAATACTTGAAACATTTTACTCACCACTCAAAGTTTTTAAAAAGGTACATACTTGTTCAAAAAGTTTTCAAATCCAATTCACCCACCTCTTGGATTGGCTAACTGGGCAACAAGTGGTATCATAGCCACGTCTCAGTGCCTTTAATCCAACGATTAAGAGAAAAGGTTGATGGCAATCCAAATGAGTACCTCTTTGGCCGAAGGCCAATCTAGCAATAGAACTCCATTATTCACTGGCACTAATTACACTTATTGGAAAACTAGAATGAAAATTTATATTCAAGCGATGGATTTTTAATTATGAAAAATTATTTTAAAAGGACCACATATTCCTGTTAAAAAAGTTGATGGCATAGACTTCCCAAAATCAGAAGAGGAATAGGATGAATATGACATGAAGATGGGGAAACTAAATGCCAAAGCAATGAACCTTCTATATTGTACTTTGGATGCTAATGAGTTTAACCGGATTTTTACTTGCACTTCGACAAAGAAAATTTAGGATAAACTAGAAGTTATCCATGAAGGCACAACACAAGTTAAGACTTCTAAAATAAATATTCTTGTACACAATTATGAGTTTTTTAAAATGGAGCCAAATGAAACAATATCTGCCATGTTTGCTAGATTTACAGATATTATTAACAATTTAAAAAATCTTGACAGGGTATATTCAAATGCTAACCTTATGCAAAATATTCTTAGATCTTTATCGGATAAATGGGATCCTAAGGTCACTGCAATTCAGGAAGGCAAGGACTTGAACACACTCCCACTTGATGAGCTTCTTGGTTCTTTAATTACACATAAGCTAACTATGAAGCACCGCAGAAAAGATGATAGTAAGAAAAAGAAAATAATAGCATTCAAGGCTGCAACTAAAATCAAGAAGCAAGAAGAAGAGAGAAGAATAAAGCCCCTCCTATGATGAAGAACTAGGAGATTGTTGACTCTGTTATTGATTTTGATGATAAGCAAAACGGTTAAGTATAAGTTGAGTAATAATGATTTCTTTGAAGTGTATTTTTATAGAAAAAGGTGCTCACAAATTTGAAAAATGATTCTTTAATTGAAGAAGCCAAATTTAGTTGAAAGATCTGCTT
The DNA here is from genome assembly GCA_021397845.1 of Areca catechu. Lineage (NCBI taxonomy): Eukaryota > Viridiplantae > Streptophyta > Magnoliopsida > Arecales > Arecaceae > Areca > Areca catechu. The sequence goes on from CM038041.1 coordinate 168,542,750, forward strand.
AAAGAGGACTTGGATAGTTAAAATTTGCTTGAATGGATATTTGGGTAAAGTATAAATTTGATTCAATACAAGTTCAGACATTTTTATGAAGATTTCATTGAGGTGTCATCTTAAAGTGTCGACACATGATACCAAGTATCGACACATGGAAGTGAAGTGTCGACTCAAGCCAGTACTCAAAGAATGTTTCAGATGACATGGCAGAAGTGTCAATACATGGACTTGAAGTGTCGACACATGGATCAGCTCATCGCTTAAGATTTTCAAGTTACAGAACTTGCTGAAGATGAAGAACTGCAGAAGTGTCGACACATGGATACAAAGTGTCGACTCACCTTAGGAAATGTCGACACATCTAAGATTTCCAAAGAATCAGATTGAAGAATTTGAACTGAGTGTCGACTCAAGAAGTTCAAGTGTCGACCTGAAGTGTCGACTCACAACCTGAAATGTCGATACATGAAGTTCTGGGAACAGTAATGGCTAGTTTTTCAAACGCAAAACTCGATCCTTTTGCCCTCCAACGGCTAGATTTTCAAGTCTAACGGCTAGAAACCGGATTTGAGATCTTATAAAGGTATTTATATGTTCCAAATCAAATCAAACAAGGATTATTGAAGAGAATGAAATAAATATATCCAAGAGAGAAGAAAAGAGAGCATTCACTCCTATTCATTGAAGATTCAACCACTCTCAAGCAAAAGCAAGCCTCCAAGCATTCAAAAACCTTCAAGAGCTTTAAAGATCATCCATTCTTAAGCATTCAAGAGGCTTCATCAAGATCAAAAGCACCACAATATCGAGCTTCAAAGAGATACCCCCTTTTTATTAGAAAGCTTTTATTGTTTCTTTATTTTAAAAACTTATTTGTTGTAAGGGTTCTTGGTTAGCCTATTGTAAAACCAAGGAAGGTTATTGGTGAGCCTTTGAAAACCATTTAGGTTCTTGGTTAGCCCAGAAAATCGGGAGAGGTTGGTGGCGAGCCTTAAAATCATTTAGGTTCTTGGTTAGCCCATAAAACCAAGTGAGGTTTTGACTTATGAGCCTTGTGAAAACAAGTTGGGTTTTGATTAGTGAGCGCGGAAAACTAATCAACTGTAATCGGTAGAGATTATAGTGAATTCTAAAGGAGATCTTGGGGAGTGGATGTAGGTGAATTGGATAGCACCAGACCACTATACCTTTTTATCTTTGTGGTTGATCGTTCTCTTTACTTGCTCTTTCATTTTATTGCTCTTTATTTTTGCTGCACTTTTACTTAAGAGCATTACATTTGAATTCTTAGTACCTTGTTCAATTGTTGGATTGGATTACATATAATTGCATTGCATCAAGTAATTATTTTTAGAGACCCAATTCATCCCCCCTCTTGGGTTGCTTACTGGGCAACAAGTGGTATCAAAGCCCTGTTCTTAGTATATAGGCTTTACCACATTGAGTAAAGATCTATCGCAGCCCCTATTGGTACTAGCGTAGTTAAGGGTCAAGCCTCAAATAGACCATTTTTTAATGGATCAAATTATACATATTGGAAAACTAGGATGATAATTTATATGCATTCTATTGATTATAATTTATGGAGAGTAGTTGATAAAGGTCCATATATTCCTTCGGTTGTGGTTAATGGTGTTTCCATCCCAAAGCTCGAAGAGGATTGGGATGAAAATGACATTAAGCAATTCGAGATCAATGCTAAGGAAATGAATCTCCTTTTTTGTGCATTAGATCATAGTGAATTCAATATGATATCTACTTGCACATCAGTCAAAGAAATATGGGACACACATGAAGTTACCCATGAGGGTATCGATCAAGTGAAGAATACTAAGGTGAACATGTTAGTGCACACTTATGAAATGTTCCGAATGGAACCTAATAAGTCAATCACTGACATGTACACTAGATTTACAAATATTGTAAATGGAATGAGAAGTCTAGAAAAAGTAATGTCTAATGCTGATCTTGTGAATAAAATTCTCAGGTCACTTCCAACATCGTGGGATCCGAAGGTGACCACAATCCAAGAAGCAAAGGATGTTGATAAGCTACCTTTAGAGCAGCTGGTTGGATCGCTCTTGACTTATGAGCTGAATTTGAAGCAAAAGTCAATGGACATGGACAAAAAGAAAAAGGGGATTGCATTCAAATCAAATATACAAGAAGAATCCTCAATCGATGAGTCCGAAGAAGAAGAAGAAGATGAAGGTGAAGAGGCCCTCATTGCTAGGAAATTTAGAAGATTCATGAAGAGGAGGAAGTTCCCTTACAAGAAGAAATTTCAATCAAAAGAAAAAGGAAAAGAGAAAGAGAAAGAAAAGGAAAAAAAAAAGGAGAAGGAAATACTAACATGCTTCGAGTGCAAGAAGCCGGGTCACTACAAGTTCGATTTCCCTCTCCTAAAGAAGTCAAGGAAGAAATTAAGAAAGAAAGCAATGATGGCCACCTGGAGTGATAGTGAGGACTCCAGTTCTGAAGAAGAGTAGACAGAAGTTGCAAATCTTTGTCTTATGGCATATCAAGAGTAAGATGATGTAATATCTGATACCGAAATAGATTTTACTTTTGATGAGTTAAGAAATACTTTCGATGAGCTTATGCATGATTATAAATTGATTTTATCTGAAAATAAAAAGTTGAAAAAGCATGCAAACAATTTTTCTCTTGAAAACAATTCTTTGTTGAATGAAGTTAGTGATTTGAAAACTAAATTAGATGTTTTGGAAAAGAAAAACATTGCTTTGACAATGGAGAATGAAGTTTTGAAAAGATCCAAAACTGTTATTTCTAATGGTGATCTTTTAAAGAAAAATAAATATTTAGAATTAGAAAATATAAAGTACAAAAATGAACTTGATAAAATGAAGCCATTTATTGAAAAATTTATCTATAGTTCTGAAAAACTAAACCTACTTTTAAATAGCCAAAGAGCCATTTTCAATAAAGCAGGATTAGGCTATAGACCACAAAAACAATAAAAGTATTTTAAAAACTTTTTGTACCTGAATCTTCTAGCATAACATATTTTTCATGTAAAAAGCAAGGTCATAAATCTTTTCAATGTAATTTGAGAAAAATTAATTCTTTTAGAAAGGTTTGGGTTCCAAAAGGAACCATTTTAAGTGCTAACCCCAAAGGATCCAAGTTGGCTTAGGTACCTAAAAACAAAGCTTGATTTTATTGCAGGTGTGTCTTGCAACCAAGGAGAACAAAAGACTTTGGTATCTTGATAGTGGTTGCTTAAGGTACATGACTGGAGATGTGAAGCAATTCACTTCTCTTGAAGCAATGAATGGAGGGAGTGTGACCTTCGGGGATAATGGTAAAGGAAAAATCATTGGTATTGGTAAGGTTCACATAAGTCCTTCTAGTTGTATTAGTAATATACTTTTAGTTGAAGGATTAAAGCATAATCTTGTAAGCATTAGTCAATTTTGCGAAAAAGGTTTTCAAGTTGTTTTTAAATCATCTTATTGCATGATTGCTAGTCCGGATATAAATGGAGTACAATTCATTGAAAAAAGGCATGTAATGTTTATTTGGTAGATTTGGATGATCTATCTTTGCCTAATGGAGAATGCCTTGTTGCAATGAATTATACTAAAGATGAGACTAGTTGGCCTTGGCATAGAAGATTAGGGCATGCTAGTATATATTTACTTTTAAAACTTTGCAAAAAGAATTTAGTTAGAGATTTATCTGAACTTTATTTTGAAAAAGATAGAGTTAGCCAAGCATGTCAATTTGGAAAACAAGTTAAAACCTCTTTCAAACCTAAAAGCTTTGTAACTACTAGTAGGCCACTAGAACTACTTTACATGGATCTCTTTGGACCAACTAGAATATCAAGTCTAGGATGCAAGAGATATGGATTAATCATATTAGATGATTTTTTGAGATTTACATGGGTTTTCTTTCTATCACATAAAGATGAATCATTTTTGTATCTATAAAGTTTTACCGAAAAACTTCAAATGAAAAAGGTGTTTCAGTTGTTTGCATTCACAATGATCATGGAACTGGATTTGAAAATTAGGATTTCAAAAACTTTTATAATGAAAAAGGTATTGAATACAACTTTACTATACTTAGGACACCTCAACAGAATAGGATAGTAGAAAGAAAAAATTATACTTTAGAAGAAATGGCATGCACTGTGCTTTGTGAAAATGATTTACCAAGATATTTTTGGGCTGAAGCTATTAATACAGCATGTTATATTTTGAATCGAGTTTTAATCCATCCTATTTTGAAGAAAACTCCTTACAAACTTTGGAATCAAAGAAAACCAACTTTAAAGTATTTTCGAGTTTTTGGTTGTAAATATTTTATCTTAAATAATGAGAAAGATAATCTTGAAAAAATTGATGCTAAGTCTGATGAAGGTATCTTTTTAGGATACTTCACATCAAGTAGGGTATACAAAGTTTTCAACAAAAGAACCTTGGTTGTAGAAGAGTCAGTACATGTTGTTTTTGAAGAATCTACTAACAAATCCTCCAGAAAAGAGGATACATCTGATGAATGTACAGGTGCTAACAAGCTTCAAAAGTTAACACTGAATGATCAACCCCCTCAGCCAAGTGAAGATGATCAAGACAAAAGTGAGAAAGGTGAAGACACTCCAAAGCACCGATCTACCTAAGAAGTAGAGGTATGCTCATAGACATCCTGAAGAATTAATCCTAGGTGATCCATTTAAAGGGATAAGAACTTGAGCCTCAATTAGAAATGAATGTGACTATATAGCTTTTGTTTCTCAAATTGAGCCTAAATATTTTGAAGAAGCTGAAAAAGATCCTAGCTGGATTAATGCCATGCAAGATGAACTAATTCAGTTCGAGAAAAATGATGTTTGGACATTAATAGAAAGACCATCTAATATTTTTATTATTGGCACTAAATGAGTATTTAGGAATAAATTAGATGAAAATAGAATTGTTGTTAGAAATAAAGCTAGACTAGTTGCCAAAGGCTACAACCAGGAGGAAGGGATTGATTTTGATGAAACTTTTGCTCCTGTTGCTAGACTTGAAGCAATTAGACTATTATTGGCATTTGCTTGTTTTATAAACTTTAAACTATTTCAAATGGATGTTAAGAGTGCTTTTCTAAATGATTTTATAACATAAAAAGTTTTTGTTGAACAACCACCTGGATTTGAAAATCATGCACATCCTGATCATGTTTTTAAATTGCACAATACACTTTATGGGTTAAAGCAAGCACCTAGAGCCTGGTATGAAAGACTCAGCTAATTTTTATTTGAAAATAAATTTTCTAGAGGCTATGTTGATAAAACCTTATTTTTGAAAAAAAAATAATGATTTATTAGTAATACAAATATATGTTGATGATATCATTTTCGATGCTACGTAATGAAATTCTTTGTCAAGAGTTTTCTAAGCTAATGTAGGGTGAGTTCAAGATGAGCATGATAGGAGAACTCAATTACTTTCTCGGACTCCAGATCAAGCAAACTAAAGATGGAATATTCATCAACCAAGCTAAGTATACAAGAGAGATTATAAAAAAGTTTGGGATGGAGACTACTAAATCGATAGGTACGCCTATGAGCCCTTCTTGTAGACTTAATAAAGAAGAGCATGGAAAATCAGTAGATCAAAAGTTATACAGAGGTATAATTGGCTCCTTACTATACTTAAGTGCTAGTAGACTAGATAAATGTTCAGTGTATGCATGTGTGCTAGATATTAGTCTGAACCTAAAGAATCATATCTATTGGCTGTTAAGCGCATTATTAGATATCTATCTGGTACTATTGATATTAGTTTATGATATTCTAGAGATTCATCTGCTGAATTAATTTGATATTCTGATGCTGATTTTGCTGGTTGTAATTGGATAGAAAGAGTACTAATGGTACTTGCCAATTTCTTGGAGTTAACTTAATCTTCTAGTTTAGCAAGAAACAAACTTCAGTTGTATTATCCACAGTTGAGGCTGAGTATTTTGCATCAGAAAGTTGTGCTCAAATCTTGTGGATTAAGCAACAACTTGAAGATTTTGGAATCAAGCTGACTAGTATATCTATAAAATATGATAATACCAGTGCTATTTGCTTGACCAAAAACCCTGTTCAACATCTATGAGTAAATATATTGAAATTAGACATCATTTTATTAGAGATCTTGTTGAAAATAATGATGTTGTGCTTGAATTTATTAGTACTGACTTTCAATTAGCTGATATTTTGACTAAGCCTTTTCTTGAAGATCGGTTTTGTATGATTAGAAGAGAGCTCGGGATCATTAATCCTTTTGATTAAATTCTTCCAATCTTTGACTCGAATAGATCATATTTGACATCAATTATACTTAATCATTGCTAATTTTATTGAATTTCATTGAATTAACTGTAATTTTGATCAACCCTTCAGTCTCTTATTTTTTGGTTTTTTAAGTTGATGTGTCGACATATTAATGTGTTGACACCTGAATGTATCGATATATTCGTGAGTCGACACATGAACGGTAGCAGACCGAGAAAAAGGATGTTCTGAAGCATTTTTTCCTCATTTCGTCTTCCCTCTCGAGCTGACACATACCCTAAGGTACTCCTCACTCCTCCTTCCCTCCAATTTGTGCTTTAAACTCCTTTGATTCTTTGTTTGGGACACTTTCTTGTTTGGATTTAGCGACATTTCGCCTCCCATTTGTAATTTGAACCCTAGAAACCCTAGGTTTTTCCTCCAAAGTTGTCCAAATTCTTATTCTGTGCAATGGGATCCCGAAAACAAGTAATCGGTCACCCTCATCAGTCCAATCAGGAGGAAGAACGAAGAACGAAGGCCAGACACGAAAGTAGAGCTCCAAATCTGCCTGCTCGACCTCTTTTCGCAGCTTCTAGTCGGATGAGTTTGATGACCGTCGTCGAAGGATGATGTGTAGACTTCGATTTCATCGACCAGCAGTACTTCAGGATCGGACAGTAGATTCGAGATGCTGGTTTGATATCATTTTGTTCTTTGAGCGAGAGATATTACCCAGGGCTTATTCGGGAGTTTTATGGATCACTAGCCCATGGGAGTGATGGATGGCTGCACAGGTGAGAGGCAGGGATATCCCAGTTACATCAGAGATACTAAGCAGAGTATGGGATATTCTGATGACTGGTCAGTTGTGGATAGCCTGATTGATCGAGTGAGTGGTCTCCAGTGTATCTTTGAGTTAGACATATTGCTTGAGAGAGCCACCGTACCTGCATCTCGATTATCAGCAGAGATGAGATTATTGCACCATATTATCGTTCGGATCCTTCTGCCGATGACCGGACGGTTCAATTACATCATTGAGCGGAAGTTGCTAGTGATGGTCTCATTGGTTCAGTGCACACCCATCTGCCTTCCCGTGCTCATGGTTCATCAGATGACGGAGGCTTTGATGAGTCAGCGACTTTGTCTACCCTACCGGATGGGGTTGACCTTACTGTTCAGGGAGTATGGCATCAGTTTTGAGGACAAGCCCTTCCGCATGCTACTTCATATTGATGTTTATGACATCAGGTCATTACACAGGATGGGTTATCATCTGTTCCGAGGCCAGTGGAGATGCAGAGTATTTGGTCAGGCCGATGACATAGTTAATGATGATAATGCTGTAGAGGAGGAGCGCATCCTTTCTGATAAGGCATGACCTACAGAGAGTTAGCCTGAGACAGCAGCTCAGCCAGAGACCGCTTCTTAGTCTGAGCCTACTACTTCAGCACAGCCTCAGCCAGTTCAGACGGAGACTCCAGGAGCCACAAAGAGTTTAGTGGATAGAGTCAGATACATTGAGATAGATGTTTTGATCATTAGACAGCATCTTGACTACTTCATTGCTGAGACCAAAGAGAGCCATAGTGGACTGAGTGATGGCATCTCAGCTATTTTGACCGCACTGTCCAGACCTATAGGGAGTACTCCAGTTTCTGATACAGCTCCGCCTGCTCCAGCACTAGTTGTTGATGGTGATGGTGATGATGATGAAGAGATGAGGAGACTGACTCTGATGGACTCGACTTCCCAGATCTGATTTCAGAGCCAGTGGCAGAGGTGACAGCAGACTTGCCTAGGAGTCCCACTTGTGACCCTTCTAGTTCACCTACCCAGACTCCAGTCCTATCTTCTCCTCCTTCTAGATCAGATGATCATGTTTCGATTCCTATTCTTTCACCTATTGTTGATTCTATTGTTGTTCATTCACCAATTGTTGATTCACCCATTGTCGATACACCCATTATTGACATTCCTATCAGTGATTCACCTATTGCAGATTCACCCATTCATTCTTCTGCTAATACACCTACCATTGATACACCTATCTTATCATCAGCTGATATGACTGTTTTTGATACACCCGCTGTTGATTTGCCTACCATCCATACATCCTTACTTATCCGAGAGCTTGGTTTTTACACACCTGGCTTTCAGTATATTGATTCAGGTCCATCCTTTGATCGTACACCACTTTCGGCAGTCGTAGAGACTGTCGTCCTGATCCACTCCGTTCCTGCTGAGGACATAGCTTCCACCTCTTTTGTTCTAGCCAGAGGTCGGACGTATGCTCGATGTAGAGAACATGGTCGTCGTACTCCACTATGACCGACTAGGACCTACCTCCAAGATCTTAGATCGATGTGGCATCGAGCTCGATCTTTTACTGATATAGGATCGATTGAGATCGGATCATCTTCTGATGATGATGAGGATGAGGATTAGGATATCATGTATCTTTAGATAGTTTACTTTTATGCATCTTTTGTATGTTTTGTTGTTGTACAAATTTTGACTCTAAATGAAATATTATGTTGTACTTCATGTTTGTGACTTCAAATGAATGAAATGCTTTAAATTTCCTACCTTTTTAATGATAACATTGATTTCAATGCTATATCTTGAATAGTTTGCCTATTTGTCTTCTTACCTTTTTAATGATAACAAAAAGGGGGAGTAATAAGATTAAAGTATAAATGTGATGAATAAATGTGATGTGAAAGGGATAATAAGAGTATTTGCAAATTTGCAAATTATTTTGAAAACTTGAATTGAAAATTGCTTACAAACTTCTTAAGTAAGGGGGAGCAATACTTTGTTTACTTTGAAAATCTTTTCTAAATTGAATTTCACCCTAAACTCCTTCTTTAAATATTTGAAAAGATATTTACAAACTCCTTTATGGATCATCAATTTAGGGGGAGCCTTATTTATTGCTGAATTTTTTTTCTCTCTTAAACATGTTTTCTTGTAGAGTATCATGATACGTATGTTTATGTCTTAAATATATCCCAAAGCTCTAATACTCTCGATCATTATAACAAGCTGTGAGACTCTTAATCATAATAGCACTCTTATTCTGATGCATCTTGTTAATATTGCAAATTACCTTGATACACCTATTGCATTTGGCTTTATGCACCTTGATGAATTCTTTTAAAAGCTTTTTATGCAATTTATACTTAAAGGTTTTGTCATCATCAAAAAGGGAGAGATTGTGACTCCGTTATTGATTTTAATGATAAGCAAAACGGTTAAGTATAAGTTGAGTACTAATGATTTCTATGAAGTGTGTTTTTATAGAAAAAGGTTGTTGCCCAAGTGGCTTCCCAAGAGGGGGGTGAATTGGGATTAAAAAACTTTTGCAAGTATGTGCACTTTGAAATTCTTTTAGTGTATAAGTGAAGTGTGCAAAGCGAAAGTAAATAAATTAAAGCAATCAAGCAATAAAAGCACAATCACAAACACCAAGATAAAAGGTGGTTCGGAGCAACCAGCTCCTACATCCACTACCCAAGGATCACTTGGGATTTCCACTATATCCCCCAACTAGAATACAGTCGGATTGTTTTACTAGGCTCACAATCCAAACCTATACACTTTGGTTTTACCAGGATCACCAAAGAAATCCTAACTCCCTTTGGTTCTACACGGGATCACCAAAAAAATCCAAACACTTGGTTTTAAATCGGAAAAACCAAGAACCCAAACTTAGGTTTTACAAGGTTCACCTAAAACCTTTAACTCTCTCTCTAGATAATAGCCCCTTCTGTTCTAAGAGAGCAAATAAAGATAAAGAATGTATGATAAGCAACTACAACAAACCAAGTTTGTTTTGATATTATCGATGAATATCAAAATGAAGTCAAGCCTTGAGTGCTCTTCAATGCTCTTCAATGCTGCTTCTTCCCTTCTTCAATGAGTGGATTCAATGATAGAATGGAGTTGGTGAAGCTTTGAATCCAACTTGAATGCTCTTTGAGGTTGGTAGAGGAATAACTTGGAAGCTCTTTGTTCTCTCAAGAAAATTCAGAAATAAATCTTAATTAATTGTTTAATCCTTCAAAAATAATCTCCTTTATAATTTTACATAAGATATGGCCGTTGTAGGGCCTTGGGATTCGTGAAATGGCCGTTGGAGATGATTTGGAATTCAAATTTTAATTTCAACAACTAGTCGTTGAAGTGCAGACAACGACTCTACGAGCTGGCTCGAGCTCCAGGGGTCGGCTCGAAGTCTCAGACAGGCCAAAAACAAACTTCTGTGGAAGCCGGCTCTTGGACTAGGAGTCGGCTCTTGCCTTCAAGCTTTCAGTCATGACAAACATACATACCTAGAGTCGGCTCTTGAATTGGGAGTCGTCTCTAATTCTCAGAACTTCAAAAAAATATATTTCTGGAAGAGTCGGCTCTTGAACTGGGAGTCAGCTCTTGGTTCTGAAACTTTGAATCTTCCTTCGTACCGTGCCACCTTGAGTCGGCTCTTACAAGTCTTTAAAAACTTGCTTCAAGCTTCCCAAAAATTTCATCATTGAATCAACTAGAAGCTAATCTACATACTTTATCAAAATATTTATAATTTTAAGCCCATTTTTACAAGATTACAGCATTCATAACTTAGGGCCTTTACAAACTCAATTGAATTACCCTTAAGTAAATTTGAAAACCATTTTAAACAAAGGTAATCAATTCTTGCAAAACTTCTTAAATATTTGTAAAGAGTTAGTATCAAATACATGCTCCAATGTTTTGTGATCATCAAAATCATTCTACGGGTCAACAATCTCCCCCTTTTTGATGATGACAAAATATTGGGCATGATAAAAAAAATTGAAAGCACTTTACAATTATAGTATTTTCAAGTCTATGCATATCATATAGGTTAGGTGTCACTGTATCAATGCAATGTGCCATAATGTACCAAATGTATATAACTAAATACAAATTATTATGTGTATCAAGTGTATCGAGACATGAAATATCATATGTATCATAACATGATGTATCGGTACATGATGTGTCAAAGATATTAACTATACAAAGCGTATCAAAACTTATGGCTTTTAAAGTAAACATAAGTTTCATCAACTTTCTATGAATCAAATATTCATTTCATCAAAGTTTCATAACATTCAATTATCCATATAGCATTTGTAAACAATTCTTGAGCAATTTTCATGAATTAACAGCAATTTTCATGCCTCAATAGCAATTTTCATGCCCATACACAGTCTCCATTCTCCCCCTTTTTGTCATCAACAAAAGGTATATGAGAAATGGATAATCATTCACAGCATATATTCATAACATATGAGATATGGACATTGATTCAATCATAACATTAATTTAGTAACAAGTGAAGTAAATATATATATGAAATAAGTCAATACATACCAATATGTGATACTTTATCAATGTGCCACGGCACAACAAAATAGTATCACATAACCAAAATACAACAATATCAAGTCTCAAAAAGATAAAAACCTAACCATCAGAACGAAGTGCTAGGATCACTATCAGGTTCTCCCTCATCAGAAGAGGAACCAACCTCTAGAATACCTGGACTAGGTTTGAACTTGGGAAACCTAGGACGGAGATCCTTAATCCTAATCCTGGTGGGTGTAGAAGTCCTAGTTACTTTAGATTTAGATTTAGGTTTGGTTTTTGATTCAGATGAAATAAAGATGGGTGTAGGTCTGGCAGTAGGTGGATCAAGAGATAGGACCAAAGTGCTGGTGGATGAAAGTATCCGAGTAGCAAGAGTCACTCCAACATCAGCAGATCCAGCAGCCTCCAGACTATTATGAGGCTCACCAACAGCAGGTGTGGCATGATACGGTGCATCAGTACAATGTGTCTCCTGTCCTTGCTCAGCATGAATGCCAATACCAGCCTTAGTGCCCGTGCCAGTAGCTGTGCTAGTAGAAGTGCCAGTAGAAGGTGCCTGTTGGCTGGCCGCGGATAATTGTCTCAATATAGTCATTATATCATAAAAGCCCTATTGCATCTCGGACTATAGAGAAGTAATCCTCCTGTCAGTGTCAGTCTTATGACAAGAAATCTCCTCTAAAACTTTGTGGAGTCTATCATCAGTATCAGCTCTAGCAATAGTAGGAGTCCTGACTGGTGAATGTGGTGAAGCAGGAGCTGGCTCAAATGGTCCAGCCTCATCAGTCTGTCCCTCAGTCTGCTCATGATGTCCTTGTGCAGCCTGTACATCATCATCTGAGTCCTCAGAGTGTGCTACAAGAACTCCTGAAGTTTTTCTAATCCAATTTCCATCAACTTTAATAAATCCCATTCTTGTCAGGGATTTCATAGTGTACCTGTCGGTGTGCAGCAATAAACGACAATCCTCTCTAGTAAGATCAATATCAGCATCCTGAAATAACAAAGTAAATACTATCCCGTAGGGCAAACAGGCTCGTGCCCTACATACAGCCTCTCTCATCTGAGAAATCATAATAAATGGAAGGTTGAGGGGCTTTCCCTCAGTCAGTCGCCTTATGAATATGAGATCTCTCTCGCTAACCCAGTCGAATCTGCCCGTCCTGGGCAGGAAAATCTGGCTAATGATGTTATGCAACAGTCTCATTTCCAATGAGAGCTGGTTTGCACTTACATGAATAATGCCCTTCACATTAGATCTCCCCAAGATGAGTCTGAGAGTCTTCACTCTTTCCTTCATAACCAGATAGCATTCCCCTTCTTTAGGTATGTTCAACAGATTTGATAGTTTTTGCTCATTTGTTTCTATCAATTTTCCTTTTACTATTCCTTCAATATGAAAAGCTCCTAGTGACATGTTCTCAAAAATTGTCGGACCAAATTTGGGTAAGTTGGAACATTTAATTGATAAAATTCCTTCCAACTCTGTCTTTCAAGCCACATACCAATATTCAACTATTCTTGTTTAATAAAACTGAAATCGATACACCTACCAGGGGTCACTTGTTGATTTCCCATTGGAATGATCTGCCGGGGTGCTGGAACAGCTTCTTCTTGCTCAACCTGCTGCTCTTCTTGCAGAATCGAAGTATCCAGTCGCCTCTTGCTCCTCTTTTCCTCAGTCACAGTCCGAACAACCCTTGTTGCCTTCTTTGCCACCCCCTTTCGAGGCCCCATTCTCCAAAGATTAAGGATTTGAATAGGTTAGAGAGGGTTTTTGGAGAGTTTCCTAGTGTGGAGTGAGGAGTCGGCTAGAGAGAAATGGTCAAAACCTAGAAAAGATAATGAATAGGGAAAGTGGAAACCCTACTTAAAAAGCTTTGGCCCGACCTGCGAGTTGGCTCGCACAGAGCTTTGAGAACTCGAGTCGGCTCGAGCAAAAATCTATTCTAAAAATCCAAATGGGTCAAACTCAGTTTCTAAGGGTTTATAGAGTATAAACTATGTTGCCCTATACTCTAAAGAGAAGTTTAAAATTTCTAGATAATTTTTCCTTAATTTTCAAAAATTAGGTCAGATAGGTTTAAAATGGGTCACATAACCCTAATTCTCCTCTAATTTTCTCAAATCTATCTTGATTTAATGGTTTAGTAAAAATGTCCGCTAATTGGTCTTTAGTAGGTTCAAATTCAAGTTCAACAATATTGTTTAAAACATGATCACGAATAAAATGATGTCGAATTTCAATGTGGTTTGTTCGTGAGTGCTGAATTGGATTTTTTGATAAATTAATAGCATTAGTATTGTCACATTTGATAGGGATTTTAGTTTGGACAACACCATAATTTTCTAGTTGTTGCTTGATCCATAACACTTGAGCACAACAGCTCCCAGCAGCTGCATATTCTATCTCAGCAATAGATAAAGCTACAGAGTTCTGTTTGTGACAGTGCTAAGAGATCAAGTTAACACCTAGAAATTGACAGGTGCCACTTGTGCTCTTTCTATCTATTTTACATCCTCCATAATTAGCTCCAAAATAACTAATTAATTTCAGTGATGTATGCTTAAAATACCATAAACCTACATTATAGGTGCCTTTTAGGTATTTAATAATTCTCTTAATAGCTGTGATGTGTGATTCTTTAGGATTAGCTTGAAAACGTGCACACATACAAACACTAAATAATATATCAGGTCTACTAGCTGTTAAATAAAAAAATGATCCAATCATACCTCGGTATAGCTTTTGATCAACATTTGTGCCATTCTCGTCTTTGTCAAGTCTACATCCAGGACTCATTAGGGTTCCAATTTCCTTGCTTGATTCCATGCCAAATTTCTTGATTATTTTTTAATGTACTTGGCTTGGTTGATCAGAATACCTTCTTTAGTTTGTTTAATTTGAAGTCCAAGAAAGTAACTTAATTCGCCCATCAAGCTCATTTCGAATTCTCCTTGCATTAGCTTAGCAAAGTCTTGACATAAAGATTCATCAGTAGATCCAAAGATAATGTCATCAATATATATTTGAACAACTAAAATATCATTTTTCTTTTTTTGAATAAACAGTGTGGTGTCAACACTACCTCTTACGAATTTATTTACAATTAAAAATTTGCTTAGTCTATCATACCAGGCTCTAGGTGCCTGTTTCAGACCATATAAAGCTTTATTCAATTTAAAAACATGATTTGGAAAAATATGATCGATAAAACCGGGAGGTTGCTCAACAAAAACTTCTTCAGATAAAAGACCATTCAAAAATATACTTTTTACATCCATTTGAAATAACTTGAAATTTATAAAGCATGTATAAGCTAGTAGCAATCTAAAGGCTTCTAATCTAGCTACAAGTACATAAGTTTCATCAAAATCTATTTCTTCTTCTTGATTATGTCCTTGTGCAACCAATCTAGCCTTATTTCTAATTACATTTCCATCTTCATCTAGTTTATTTCTGTAAACCCACTTAGTGCTTATAACAGGATGATCATTGGATCTTTCAACTAGGGTCCAAACATTATTTCTCCTAAATTGGTTTAATTCATCATGCATTGCTAACATCCAATTAGGATCAGTTTCGGCTTCTTCTATATTATGAGGTTCTACATGAGAAATAAAAGCAATTAAATCATGTGTATCTCTATGTGCAGATCTAGTTTTAACACCTTGAGATGGGTCTCCTATAATTAATTCTTTAGGATGTGATTGTACATACCTCCATTCTTTAAATATATCACCATGCTCTTTACTCACATCTTCTTCATGTGTTTCACTTGATTGTTTGTCTTTAAGTATCAAGTTTTTCATTCCATGCTCTAGTATACCTGCATCATCATCAAAATCTTCCTTTCTCGAAGATGTAATGTCAGATTCATTGAAAACAACATAAACAGATTCTTCAATAGTCAAAATTCTTTTATTAAAAACTTGATAGGCTTTACTATTTAAAGAATATCCAAGAAAAATAGCCTTATCGAATTTTGCATCAAATTTACCAAGATTGTATTTTCCATTGTTGAGAGCAAAACATTTACATCCGAAAACATGAAAATATTTGATATTTGGTTTTCTATTGTTCCAAAGCTCATAGGGGATTTTTCTGATAATAGGTATAATTAAAACTTTGTTTAAAATATAGCATGCGGTATTAACAGCTTCTGTCCAAAAGTATTTTGGAAGATTTCCTTCACAAAGCATTGTTCTGAACATTTCTTCCAAAGTACGATTCTTTCTTTCTATAATACCATTTTGCTGTGATGTTCTAGGTGCAGAAAAGTTATGATCAATACCGTGCTTTGTGCAAAAATGATCAAAATACTGGTTTTCAAATTCGATGCCATGATCACTACGAATTGAAATAACAGATAAGTTTTTCAAATTTGTAACTCTTTTGTAAAACTTTTTGAATACATTAAAAGTATCATCCTTATGTGCAATAAACAAAACCCATGTGTATCTTGAAAAATCATCTATAATCACAAGTCCATATTTCATACCACATAGGCTGGTAGTCATAGTAGGTCCAAATAGGTCCATGTGAAGTAGCTCTAAAGGTCTAGAAGTTGAAACTATGTTTTTAGATTTAAAACTCCCCCTCACTTGTTTTCCTAACTGACATGCATCACAAACATAATCAAAATTGACTTTAAACTTCGGCAAACCATTGACCGAGTCCTTTGAAATCAATTTAGCTATTGTGTCCATACTAGCATGACCAAGTCGTCTATGCCATAGTAAACTTGATTCCTTGCTCTTATCATTCATTGCTATAAGACTTGTATTACTTGACATAGCTAGATCATTAAGGTTTACAACATAAATGTTACAAAGTCTGTGTCCAATGAATTTAGTACTAGAGTCAAGTGGATTAGCTACTATACACATTGATGACTTGAAAAAAGCATTATAACCAATGTCACATAGCTGACTAATACTCAAAAGATTATGCTTTAATTTTTCTACCAGTAATACATTTTCAATAAATGTAGAAGGAGTAATTTTGATTTTACCAATACCGATTATCTTTCCTTTTCTATTGTCACCAAATGTTACCATTCCATCATCCTTCTGTTCCAAGGTGAAGAATTGATCAGCATCACCCGTCATGTGTCTTGAACAGCCGCTGTCCAAATACCATCTTTTCTTTATGCTTGTGGCTGCAAGATATCCCTGCAAAACAATCATTTAATAGATTTAGGTATCCAAGCTCTCTTGGGTCCTTGCAAGTTAGTGGAAATGGTTCCTTTTGGAACCCAAACTTTTTTAATTTTCCTTTTGTCATTATGTTTCAAATGACATTCAAAAGCTTTATGACCAATGGTATTACATGCATAGCATACAATCCTTGAATTTGTATACTAACTATGAGATGATGCAAATTTAGGTCTAACATGTTTAGAACTAATGAATTTAGGAGCATATGAAGTAGAAGCAGAAAATGTGTTTGAAATAGAGCCTTTATAACTAATTCTAAATCTATTATTTGTTTTTCTTTGATCTTTTAAAATTAACTCAAGTTTGTTAGAACTTAGGGTTAATTTTTCAACTAATGGTTTTAATTTTTAAACTTCTTTCTTTAGATCATCATTTTCATTTTTCAAATTCTTATTTTTCTCAAAAAGCTTTTCTTTTTCAACTTGAACAATCTTAAGTCTTTCACAAACCAAATTTAGTTCTCTTTGTAGGATTTTGTTTCTTTCACAAGATTCATTTTTGTCATTTTCAAATACATCACATTTATTTTTTAAATCTCTCAATTTTAAACCAGCTTTCTTATATTCTATCAATAATTCACAAAAAGCATTATGTAATTCATCATAAGTGAATTCTAAATGAGGTTCAGAAGTACTTACCTCATCCTCCAAACCCATAAGACAGATTTGTGCTATTTTTGTTGTCTCTTCATCCTCTTCAGTAGACGTAGTTTCATCACTGTCACTCCAAGCAGCTAGCATTGCCTTATGTAGTTTCAGTAGACGTAGCTCTTGGACTAGGAGTCGGCTCTTGCCTTCAAGCTTTCAGTCATGACAAACATACATACCTAGAGTTGGCTTTTGAACTGGGAGTTGGCTCTAATTCTCAGAACTTCAAAAAAATATATTTCTGGAAGAGTCAGCTCTTGAATTGGGAGTCGGCTCTTGGTTTTGAAACTTTGAATCTTCCTCCGTGCCGTGCCACTTTGAGTTGGCTCTTACAAGTCTTTAAAAAATTGTTTCAAGCTTCCCAAAAACTTTATCATTGAATCAACTAGAAGCTAATATACATACTTTATCAAAATATTTATAATTTTAAGCCCATTTTTACAAGATTACAGCATTCATAACTTAGGGCCTTTACAAACTCAATTGAATTATCCTTAAGTAAATTTGAAAACCATTTTAAACAAACGTAATCAATTCCTGCAAAACTTCTTAAACATTTGTAAATAGTTAGTATCAAATACATGCTCCAATATTTTATGATCATCAAAATCATTCCAGGGGTCAACAAAGGTGCTCACAAATTTGAAAAACGATTGTTTGATTGAAGAAGCCAAGTTTAGTTGAAAGATCTGCTCAAAGAGGACTTGGACAATTAAAATTTGCTTGAATGGATATTTGGGGAAAGTATAAATTTGATTCCGCACAAGTTCAGACATTTTTATGAAGATTTTAGTAAGGTGTCGACTCAAAGTATCGACACATGACACCAAGTGTCGACACATGAAAGTGAAGTGGCGACTCAAGCTGGTACGCAAAGAATGTTTCAGATGGCATGACTGAAGTGTCAACACATGGACTTGAAGTATCGACTCAAAGTGTCGACACATGGATCAGCTCATCGCCTGAGATTTTCAAGTCACAGAACTTGCTGAAGATGAAGAACTGCAGAAGTGTCGATACATGGATACAAAGTATCGACTTAAAGTGTTGACTCACCTTAGAAAGTGTCGACACATCTGAGATTTTTAGAGAACTAGATTGAAGATATTTGAACTGAGTATCGACTCAAGAAGTTCAAGTATCGACCTGAAGTGTTGACTCATAGCCTGAAGTATCGATACATGAAGTTCTGGAAACAGTAATGGCTAGTTTTTCAAATATAGAACTCGACCCTTTTGCCCTCCAACGGCTAGATTTTCAAGTCTAACAGCTAGAAACTGGATTTGAGACCTTGGAAAGGTATTTATATGCTCCAAATCAAATCAAAATAAGGATTATTGAAGAGAATGAAATAAATATATCCAAGAGAGAAGAAAAAAGAGCATTCACTCCTATTCATTGAAGATTCAACTACTCTCAAGCAAAAGCAAGCCTCTAAGCATTCAAGAGCTTTAAAGATCATCCATTCTTGAGCATTCAAGAGGTTTCATCAAGATCAAAAGCACCACAACATCGAGCTTTAAAAAGATACCCGCTTTTTATTAGAAAGCTTTTATTGTTTCTCTATTTCAAAAACTTATTTGTTGTAAGGGTTCTTGGTTAGCCTATTATAAGATCAAGGGAGGTTATTGGTGAGACTTTGAAAATCATTTAGGTTCTTGGTTAGCCCGGAAAACCAAGGGAGGTTGGTGATGAGCCTTAGAACCATTTAGGTTCTTGGATAGCCTGTAAAACCAAGTAAGGTTTTGACTTATGAGCCTTGTAAAAATAAGTTAGGTTTTTGATTAGTGAGCTTGGAAAACTAATCAACTGTAATCGATAAAGATTGTAGTAAATTCTCAAGGGAATCTTGGGCAGTGGATATAGGTGCATTGGATAGCACCGAACCACTATACCTCCTTGTCTTTGTGGTTGATTGTTCTCTCTACTTGCTCTTTCATTTTATTGCTTTTTATTTTCGCTGCACTTTTACTTAAGAGCATTACATTTAAATTCTTAGTACATTGTTCAATTGTTGGATTGGATTATATACAATTGCATTGCATCAAGTAATTATTTTTAGAGACTAAATTCACCCTCCCTCTTGGATTACTTACTAGGTAACAGAGATGATGACATTGCCTTAGTTATGAGGAGATTTAGAAGATTATGGGTAAAAGAAAGTCAAGGTACTGGAGGAAGCACCTAGGAAAGGGAGAACAAAGTAAAGAGAAAGAGAAAGACAAAGAAAAGGAAAATGAGTAACAACCTATATGTTATGAGTGCAAGAAGCCAGGACACTACCGTTCTGAGTGTCCTACATTAAAGAAAGGATACAAGAAGAAGAAGAAGAAAGCCATGATAGCTACATGGAGCGATAGCGATGAATTAACTTCAAATGAAGAGGAAGAGACCGCAAAGTTGGGAAATATATGTTTAATAGGTCTAGAAGATGAGGAAACATCTACTGAACCCACTAATAAATTTATTTATGATGAGTTACATACTATATTTTATGAGCTTTTATCTGAATATAAGAAAGCTGGCATGAAAATTAAAACCATGAAAAATAATTATGATGCATTATTGAAAGAAAAGATTGAAATTTCTAAAAAGAATAATCTTTTGCAAAAGGAATTAAATAGTATTTCTAGAAAATATAAAGAATTACAAACTGAAAAAGATGAGTATCTTGAAAAGAACAAGAGTTTGCAAAATGAAATGAGTCAACTCAAACCTATTGTTGACAAATTAACCTTAAGTTCAAACAAACTTGAGTTGATTTTGAAAAATCAAAAAGAATCTAATAATAGAGCTGAAATTGGATACAATTCAATGAATAGTAACAAGTTTTCAGCTTCAAGACCTTATGCATCAAAGTTTTCAACATCCATATCTTTTCAAAAATCAAATGTAGTTTGTTATTATTGTAATGGGGTTGGACATAAAGCTTATAAATGTAATTTAAAAAAGAAAAAAAAATAAAGTGAAAAAGATTTGGATTCCTAAAGGAACTATTGTTACTATCCTTCAAGGACCCAAGAAAGCTTGGGTACCTAAAAACTCAAGTTGATTATTTTGCATAAGTGTCTTGCAGCTCATAATTCAAAGAAAAGATGATATATTGACAGCAGCTATTCAAGACATATGATGGGTGACAAAGATCAATTCATCATCCTTGAAATAAAAGAAGGTGGTATGGTAATATTTGGTGATAATGAAAAGGAAAAGATCATTGGAATTGGTAAGATCAAAATAATCCCTTCTACTTATATTGAAAATGTATTGCTAGTAGATAAATTGAAGCATAATTTATTGAATATTAGTCAATTATGTGATAAAGGCTTCAAAGTTATCTTTGAATCTTCAATGTGTATAGTAACTAGCTCTCTTGATTATAGCACTAAATTTGTTGGTCATAGACTTGAAAATATCTATATTGTAGACCTGCATGATTTAGCAATGTCAAGTAGTACAAGTCTAATGGCAATGAATGCTAAAATCAAGGAATCTAGTTTACTTTGGCATAGAAGATTGGGTCATGCTAGCATGCATACTTTAGCCAAATTGATTTCCAAAGATCTAGTTAGAGATTTACCTAAATTTAAAATAGATTTTGATCATGTTTGTGATGCATGTCGGTACGGTAAACAAACTAGGAGGAGTTTTAAATCAAAAAATATTGTTTCAACATCAAGACCTTTAGAGCTACTACACATGGACTTATTTGAACCAACTAGGACCACAAGTCTAAGAGGTATGAAATATGGACTTGTGAGAGTAGATGATTTTTCATGATTTATATGGATTTTATTTCTCGCACATAAAGATAAAGCTTTCAAAGTATTTTGAAAATCTTATAAAAAGGTTTCAAATCAGAAAAATCTTTCAATTCTTTCAATCAGAAGTGATCATGGTACTGAGTTTGAAAACCAACATTTTGAAGAATTTTGCACTGAACATGGCATTGATCACAACTTTTCAGTCCCTAGTACATCACAACAAAATGGAGTTGTGGAAAGAAAGAATAGAACATTGGAAGAGATGGCCCGAACCATATTGTGTGAAGGTAATCTTCCAAGATATTTTGGGCAGAAGCTGTGAACACTGCATATTATATATTAAACCATGTTTTGATTAGACCAATTTTGAAGAAAATTCCTTATAAGCTTTGGAATAATTGAAAATCAAGTATTCATTACTTTCATATTTTTGGATGCAAATATTATATTTTGAATAATGGTAAAGATAACTTAGATAAATTTGATGCTAAATTTGATAAAGGTATTTTTCTTGGATATTTAATTACAAGTAAAGCATATAGTGTTTTCAATAAAAGAACTTTAACTATTGAAGAATCTATTCATATTATTTTCGATGAGTCTAACCTCATATCTTTAAGAAAAGAAGAGTGTATTGATAATGATATAGGTTCTCTGAATGATGGATTAAAGGACTTGAGCTTGAAAGAAAAATCAATTAAGCAAGAGAAGGAAAAGGCAAGTACATATCATGAAGAGCTACCAAAGAATTGGAGGTATGCATATTCTCACCCTAAAGAGCTAATTATAGGTGATCCCTCACAAGGAGTTAGAACTATGTCATCTTTTAGAGACACATTTGATTATCTAGCATTTATTTTTCAAGTTGAACCTAACTGCATAAAAGAAGCTAAAAATGATCCATTTTGGATGATAGCTATGCAGGAAGAACTTAATCAATTTGAAAGAAACAATATATGGACCTTAGTAGCTAGACCTAAAGAATATCTTGTCATAGGTTCAAAATGGATCTTTAGAAATAAATTAGATGACAAAGGTAATGTAGTTAGAAACAAAGCCAGACTAGTTGCTAAAGAATATAATCAAGAAGAAGGAATAGATTTTGATGAAACTTATGCACCACTAGCTAGATCAGAAGCCATAAGACTTTACTTGCATTTGCATGTCACATGAAATTTAAACTTTTTCAAATTGATGTAAAAAGTACTTTTTTGAATGGCTATATTGAAGAAGAAGTTTTTGTAGAACAACCTCCCAGATTTGAAAATCACTCTTATCCAAATCATGTTTTCAAATTAAACAAAATTTTATATGGTTTGAAACAAGTACCTAGAGCATGGTATACGAGGTTGAGTAAGTTTCTTATTGAAAATGATTTCAATAGAAGTAAAGTAGATAAAACTTTGTTTATCAAAAAAGATAATGATGAATTATTAGTTGTGCAAATATATGTTGATGATATAATCTTTGGTGCAACTAATGAAACTTTATGTTAAGAATTTGTAAAGCTTATGCAGGGAGAATTTGAAATGAGCATGATGGGTGAACTCACTTTCTTCTTTGGACTACAAATCAAACAAACAAAGGAAGGGATATTCATCAACCAAACAAAGTATATCAAAGAATTATTGAAGAAGTTTGGGATGGAATCTGTAAAAGAAATCGGCACACCTATGAGCCCAACTTGCAAACTTGACAAAGATGAAGAAGGTGACAAAGTTGATCAAAAGCTATATCGAGGTATGATTGGATATTTACTTTACTTAACGGCAAGCATACCTGATATATTGTTTATTGTTTGTATATGTACAAGATTTCAATCTAATCCTAAATAATCACATATACTTAATGTTAAAAGAATCATAAAATATCTAAAAGGTACATCTAATTTAGGTTTATGGTATTCTAAACCTTCATCTTTAAATTTAATTGATTATTCTGATGTTGATTATGGTGGATATAGAATTGATAGAAAAAGTATTAGTGGTACATATCAATTTCTAGGGTTGAACTTAATCTCATGGCATAGTAAGAAATAAAACTCCATGGCACTATCTACTACTGAGACAGAGTACGTGACTGTAGGGAGTTGTTGTGCTCAAGTGTTATGAATTAAGCAACAACTAGAAGATTATGTTATTATTCAATCTAAAATTTCTATCAAATGTGATAATACAAGTGCTATTAATTTAACAAAGAATCATATTCAGCATTCAAGAACTAAGTATATTGAAATTAGACATCATTTTATTAGGGATCATGTATAAAATGGTGATATTAAATTTGAATTCATTTATACTGAAAATCAATTAGCTGACATCTCTACTAAACTATTTAATGAGGATAGATTTCAGATGATTAAAGAAGAATTAGGCCTGTGTGACCCTTTTTAGATCATGAGAGTCCAGGACTCTCATGCGACATCATCGCATCGTAACCGAATGGGAGTCGCGGTATGCATAGGAGAAGTGACCATGTGGGACTCATTTTGGACTTCTCTCTAAATTGTTGTTTTGACTGAGTGGTCTTGTGGTTTTGCATGTAACAATGGCATGGCCTTTGGGATTTGCGGCAAAGGCGGCAGCGATGGCTCGAAAAGATTTTGTGAGTTTGTTTTGAAAGAATTTTGTGCTTTTATTTAGAGATTGATATAAGGGATTTGAGAGGTATAATTTCTTATATTAGTGATTTTTCTCTTATAGTAAAGTTGCATGCTCTGTAGATATAGGCTTGCCGAACCACATAAATCCTGGTATTTTTTTGTGATTTATTTATTTTACCGTAATTATTATTTTATTATTATCTTTTGATCTTGATATACATATATACTCAGAGATACATACTTTTATTCGGTATTTTCGCTGGATTTAATTTCAACACAAAATACCAATACTTCAGCTTGTTGGTCAATACATGGATTGCTTATACTTCAAAAAAAGATCGTCTTCCAAGTGAAAAGCCTCCTTAACTCAATTCAAGCACTTGATGCCAATTGTAGTTTTCTTTAGACAATTCAAAATGAAGGCCCAAAGTAATGCTATTAAAGTGAGGACATAAGCACTTGACTGCTAGCTTAGGTAAGGTCAGATGGTCCCAGCATTTAACAAGGAGCCCTCTGCATTTTTAAAATTCATCTTTTAGGATCTAATTATTTTACAAATTCTTTTTATCTTTCTATTCCTGTGAAAGTCTATTTTGCAGTCAATACAAGGTATTATGAAGCCTTCCTCATTACATCCACTCAAATGTCTTCATGAATATGCTTGCTGTGTTCTCTCAAAAGAATATGCTTGATTCAAGATTAAAAATTCTTCTATTTTTATTTTAAAAAGAATGAAATTTGTAATTGCTGTACATTGTTCCATCAGTCCAAATGGCCTTAAATTAACCGAGGAACTCAATCCTTGAAATGTTGCTTCTGAAACTAGAGTTCTAGGTCTGTTGAAGTACAATTATTAGTCACATAAGGGCTAAAATGTTAAGACTGGTTGTAGGCTATAACTCTGGAATAGGAAAGTCAAAATACTCACAAAGAAGTTTTTCCAAAGTAATTTCAAGTTGGTTGCATACCAAGTCTATGGAGCTTTATAAAAGCTTCCTTTTTTTTGAGGGTACTCTAAATTTTTCCTTGTTTCACTGCAATTAATGTTCACAAGTGCCCCTGCCTCAGGTGTTCATAAATTGATTGCACTAGTTTCAGGGCAAATGCAAGTAGCATTGCTTCATCTCCACTGAAAAATTATGATCTTCACTAAGTATGTGACCCTCACTTGCACTTTTAACATTATGCATTCAGAAGTATTATCCTTAAGAATGGGTCTGCTTTTAATAAAAAAGATTACAAGCTTTTAATCATTTCTTCTCTTGCTATACCATCACATCTTTTGTAACCTGAGGCCCTTTCTTTATGTAAATCACTCACAGGCCACAAGATGCTGAGGTTCAGAATTCGACATCAAAGTTAGTGGTAACCAACATCTATAGCTTTGAGCTCTTATCCTTTGAGAACAAATTTTACTTCCTCATTTAGGGCTCAAGCACGTTGACTTTAAGGGAAATTATGTCCCATTCATGACCTTGGGTTTTACCAATGCACCCATGGTTGTCCAAGTAATAAAATAGCAAATTTAGTTTTTCCAAGGAGAACATTGATCTGCCTTAGGGCACTCCATGGCAGCTACCTTCTTTGGCTCCTGGTTCTAGGTCATGATCAGGCCTAGGTTTCTTGATTGATTCAGGATAATTATCTATCTGAAAGTGAAAATTAGGAGCCCATACAATGGGACTACTTTGATACTACTTTTTAGAAACTTGTATCCTTCTATGCCTTCAACCTAGATGGGATCATAAAAATACTTGCTCACTTATGACAAGCATGACTCGCTTAGGTCAAGCATGACTGGTGCATGCATTTCTTGGCAAAACATTTAGGAATTGTTTGGATCATTGGAAGAACTTTGCTTTCCAGAGGAAATAATTTTTTGGAAGGTTACTTTCTGAGTATATGATTTCGGCATGTTTAGTTGATCTTGGAAAAATAGTTTATTTTAGAGTTATATTTATTAAGTTGAACATCCATTTTCTTAAAAATTATGTAAAATATATATTATATTCTTAATAGATATAAGACTATACATTTTTACTTCCAAATTTTATATAAATAACAATATTATATTTAAAAATATAAATATATTATAAATATAATATTATATCATAATAACTTATTATATTAATATAACACTAATAGATATGTATTAATATTATATTAAAATGATATTAATATAAATACAATATTAATATTAATAAAAATATTATATTTGTATTATAATATTTATATTAATATAAATATTAGGATAATATACTATTTAGTATTTCATCTTAGTATCCATTGATATTTTATAAAATTTTAGTTATAGATCTTAAAAGTATACTTTTGGAAAGAAAAAAAAGGGCTAATACTTTCTATCACATAAGAAGTATCAAAATCCACCTCTCTCATGAATTTTTACTTTAAATGGAATGTAAAAAAATCTTTTCATGGAAGGAGCTTTTTTTATTCTTTCTCTTCTTGAAACTCCAACCAAATAAGGGGACTCTCGATTTTTCAGAAATTACTTTTTCCTCCCTCTACTTCCCATGAACCAAATAAATCTTTAGGGTCACTAATTAAAGCACTTGAACCCACACTCATACTTCAACTTTGCAACAAACTAAAATGAAATACATCTTCTGTCATGTTCCCAAGCATGCACCATACGATTCTTGTTTCCCTTTCCTTTTTTCCCCCTTTTTTTAACTTACAAATGCATGACCTCTGATGTATATATTTTCTATAACCATAAATAAGTAAAAAAAAGTGAACAAAAAGATAATCTTTTTTTGGTATTTTAATAAGGCAAAGCACTCATATAAATCTAGTATGAATACAACCAAGAATCTAAAAGTAAAATATTATACAAGGGCATTGGAGCCATCTGCATCAGTTCATAAACATCTCATGAATACTCCATAATAAAAGAAGCAACCTAGTCAGTGATATATCTCCTGGTAGATATGTCTGACATCTATATGAACATACCCTTTCAACAATCTCCGAACATCATGAGGGAGTGGGCATGTAGCCAAGGCCCTTGTCTGTCCCTGTATCCAGCCCACCACTATGGTAGAATCTCTCTTGATGATAAGATAGCCAGCCTCTAGAGTCTGTCTCCTACGATGTCCATCGAGGCCACCTGCACAACAACCAAGATTGAGGTATCAAAAAGATGACTATTATTGACAGCCACCTGCACAACAACCAAGATTGAGGTATCAAAAAGATGACAATACTAGGGCGAGTTTTAAAAAGAGGGGTGGGAATGACAGATATAACTATTTCTTCTGGACGTGACTATAAGAACCTTCATTTTACAGAAGAATATATGATGCATGACGATAATAAAGATGGTTCAGCCATTCCCCACCATATTAGATGAATACGTCATCTCAGTCTCACCATGGTATCAATCAATCCGATAACCAATTCCATACATCCATGTCTGGTCATTCAAGATAAATCTCTTTATTTAATCGACTCCGTCATGGTTTAAATCTGTTGGGATCAGTATCAACTCACTCTGATACCAGTTGTTGAAGAAGCGGAACATGATCGTTGATTGTCGATATCGATACCACAAGAGAAAGAAGAAAAGATAACAAATACAATTTTTTCGGGCATGCAAAAGATTTCACTATGAAAATAAACTTACAGATTGAACTCTCTCTTAACCCCGTACAAGTATCTCTCAACAAGAAACCCCGAATCCTTCTCTCAAGCTCTTAATCAGCCCTCTACAAGTGACCTCTCACCACTTTTTCATCCTCCTCCCTCTGTCTGTATCTTTGCCCATGAACTTGTAGCCTCCACTGCGTAGAGTATCTCACCAGAAGTCCAACGGTCCAAATAGAATCCAAATCGGAGTCCTGTAGCTCTCCCAATCGCAGTTTGATTGCAACGCTGCTAGTGGCTGTTGATTGCATTAAGATCCATGCAAATTTTGTCTCCTTCTGGGTTTCCTTCTGCTGGGCCCCATGTATGTTTTTTTTCTTGTGGGTCGTGCGGGTGTTGAAGCGCCGCTGGTCCAACAACCTCCACCTCGACTCAACGCACCGCCTTCACCTGACTTGAGAGCTTCTAAGGATTCTAACGTCCCCATGCCCTGGGATAATTGCCTGATCATGGATGGAGAAACATGGGAGTTGAGCCAAGCTACTCGATCCCATCTCCATTATGTGCTGTGCTCACCTCAATTTGAGACCAGCTCGGGAAAGTCTCCTACAGCAATAAGAACTTCACTTTGCGACGTTGTCTGTCGTCCTCTCGAGTCTCACGTCCCGTGCTCGATCCACTAGCTATCAGAGCTCCACCTCGCACTGGACTCCTGTCTACACCAGGGACTCCACCTCGTACTGGACTCCCTATCAAGAGATAGTGACCCCCACGCTTCTTCCCTTGCAGAACAATCCTATTGCCATGCAAGACCTTTAAGACTCCACCGACTCTCCACCTGTAGCCGCTTGAGTCCAATTTGCTGAGAGAAATTAGATTCTTGCTAAAACTGGGTACGCATCGGACCTCACCCAGTTTCTTCACTATCCCATCATGTGTCTTCAAGCTGACTGTCCCGATGCCCGCGATCGTACAGCTCGATCCATTTGCTATATGGACAGAACCCTCTCTATTGTCTAGAGAGTCAAACAGCTCCTCCCTGCAACAAACATGGTATGGACAGGCAGAATCCAAAACCCATTGGGAAGAAGAGGATACCTCGTCGGATACGAAGAGTATATCGCTGATGTATCCATCATTGCCACTATCGACCACCGTCGTAGCAGCCCTCGTTCGATCCCTGAGCTGCGGCCAATCTCTGACACGATGCCCCAACTCATCGCACCAGAAACACCTGATCTTGCTGGCATCCTTTGACTAGGACCGTCCTCCTCGCGATCCTTTATCACTCCGCCTCCGTTCACCTACACCTCCAAAAACTGTCAATGCTGAGTTCCTACCTGAACTCGAAACTTGGTTCTCCCTCTTGAGAACCTTGTTCTGAAGTAGTGCCGATGTCACCTCCTCCATCTTGATGGTGCTCTTTCCCACTAGAAGAGCAGTCACCAAGGACTCGAAGGACTGCGATAGGGATGACAGCAATACAAGTGCCCAGGTCTTCTCCTCAACTTTTTCACTGACACTGAGGAGATCAGTGAGGATCCTCTGGAAATTGCTCAGGTGCTCCTGTACACTCTGTCCCTCGGCCATCCGCAATTGATAAAACTGCTTCCAAAGGAACAAGGTGTTGGTGAGGGACTTCGCCATGTACAGCTCTTCCAGCTTCTTCCATAACACTATAGGGAAAGACTCGTTCAGTACATGGATCACCACATCATCTGCCAGGTACAAGCGGATTGTGCTTATCACCTGTATATGAAACCGTTTCCAGGTATTCTGCTCTACGGTGTCTGGTCTCTCCTCGCATATGAGAACGTCGATCAGTCCTAGATGGATAAGCACATCTTTCACCCTTGCTTGTCAAAGGGAGAAGTTGCTCTTCCCATCGAACCTGCTGATCTCCACTTTAATTATACTTGTCTTCTTCATCTTCTTCGATTTCGATCGACCACGGACAATCTGGGCTCTGATACCAGTTGTTGGGATCAGTATCAACTCGCTCTGATACCGATTATTATGAAAGCGAACAGGATCGTCGATTATCAATGTCGATACCACAAGAGAAAGAAAAAAGATAACAAATACAATTTTTTCAGGCATGCAAAAGATTTCACTATGAAAAATAAACTTACAGATTGAACTCTCTTTCAACCCCGTACAAGTATCTCTCAACAAGAAATCTCGAAATCTTCTCTCAAGCTCTCAATCAGCCCTCTACAAGAGAACTCTCACCACTTTTTCGTCCTCCTTCCTCTGTCTGTGTCTATGCTCATAAATTTATAGCCTCTAGTGCATAGAGTATCTCACAAGGAGTCCAACAGTCCAAACAGATTCCAAATCGGAATCTTGTAGCTCTCCCAATTGCAGTTTGATTGCAACACTGCTAGTGACCGTTGATCGTATTAAGATTCGTGCAGATTTTGTCTCCTTCGAGATTTCCTTCTGCTGGGCCCCACGTATTTTTTTTTTTTCTCGTGGGACGCACAGGTGTTGAGGCGCCGCTGGTCTAACAAAATCTTAGATATCAGGGATATGGAGCCATAGCTAGTATTAGCTGAACTACCACCTTAGTGGTATGTGATTAGCTTTCTTTTTTTAAATTTCGACTTTGAGTATTTTAAATTAAATCAAGCTCTAATCTTTAGTTACTTGATTCAGCTTGAATCGATTGCATCCCTGCTCCTCAGATACCATGTCTGGTCATGAAGCATGAAAGATGTCCAGATTTCAAAAGAAGTATAACCATCCTGACCGAGTTAAATTCTTGCCATGAAAGTGGAGCATACGGGAGGAGGAGAAAGCAAGAACTTTGGGATATCTAGGCGGGTCGCCTTAGAGTGCATACGGTCATAGGACAACAACATACACTGAATCATGTGCGGAAGAAACCAACAAAAAAACAAGTAAAACACATTACAAAAATGTTACCATAAATGACAAGCAATCCAATTCCGGTCGAGATTTATATGCATGCAAGAGATTTCCAGCTCCCGCCAAGTTAAAGCATCTTGGATTCATTCAATGGTGTCAAATTGCTGCACTTTGACTCACCGTGCTCATAGACTTGATGAAGGAGCTCCATGCCGGGAGGACCTCCTTTTTAAAGATAAAAATTGATTTGGTACTAATATATTCATATTTATATTTACTTTATTTAATATATATATATATATATTAATATTAGTTAGATGTAAAAATTAATATATATATTGTTGCCGTCAAGATCGTCGTGGTCCGTAGTTGCTGCCGGCGCCGGAGTGCACTCCTCTCGCTGCCTGCCGGTTCTCTGCACTGGACCTGCAAAACAGGGATTAGTGACTTGGACCGGGATTTCCGGTGGGAGCACTCCGACGATCGAGTCAGTGACGATCCAGGGGAACAGGTCCTCCTGATCGGGCCCCTCTTGATGGACTCCGCACTAGGAGGAGTGAAAGATGTGTGCAGGCAAAAACGTAGCAGGGAGAGATTAATAGCGGGGACAGAGGGGTTCCCTGTTACTCCGCTTCTCCTTGTTTCCCTCGTTTTCCCTTCGTTGTGGTGTTGGTAGTGGTGCTTTGCCTCCTTGGTCGAGCTTGCGCTCTGTGTTGGTGATGGATGGTTCCTGTGTTACTAGTGTGTTACCTCCCCTCTTTTTTGGGGGTGTCGACGATTCTTTGTAGTTGGAAATTGGCCGTTTTGAGCCTGCCTCGGGATCCTTACTGGGTTGGCAGGCGCGTGCGGCAGGATTCCGTGCTGTGGACGGGACGCCTTTCCTGACAGGTGGTAAGGGAAGCTTCCATCCCTTCTGACATCCTCTCCGATCGCTCCATCCTGGGAAGCCTGGCAGAGCCTCGATTCGGGGGTCGCCGCCCTAGGGGTGCGTGCTCTCCGGCTGGCCCATCCCCTGGAAGTATGGCCGGACAGGTAGTTAGGGCGGCATGGGGGGCGCCGTTCCGTGGTCCTCGGGCGGCTCGCCGGTGTCCTGGGATGGCAGGGCTTGCTCCGGTTTGGGTGCTCCGAGCTTGTGCGGTCACCTTAGTGGAGGAGGGAAGAGTGCGGGCCCGGTCCAGAGGGCGCGCGCTCGGAGAGGCTCCATATCGGCGGGTGAGCGCTGAGCTCGACCTCGATCGCAGGGCACTAGCCTTCGAGGGTCTCTCTCTGGAGGGTGGAGGACGGACCCGGTCTAGAGGGCGCACGCTCGGAGAGGCTCCACATCGGTGGGTGAGCGCTGAGCTCGACCTCGATCGCAGGGCACTAGCCTCCAAGGGTCTTGCTCTGGAGGGCGGAGGACGGACCCGGTCCAGAGGGCACGCGCTCGGAGAGGCTCCACATCGGTGGGTGAGCGCTGAGCTCGACCTCGACCGCAGGGCACTAGCCTCTGAGGGTCTCGCTCTGGAGGGCGAAGGACGGACCCGGTCTAAAGGGTGCGCGCTCGGAGAGGCTCCACATTGGCGGGTGAGCGCTGAGCTCGACGTCGACCGTAGGGTACTAGCCTTCAAGGGTCTCGTTCTGGAGGGCGGAGGACGGACCCGGTCCAGAGGGTGCGCGCTCGGAGAGGCTCCATATCGACGGGTGAGCACTGAGCTCGACCTCGACCACAGGGCACTAGCCTTCGGGGGTCTTGCTCTGGAAGGCGGAGGACGGCTCCGTCCTAGGCATCCCGAGCTCGCGGGCGCAACCTGGCGGAGGACAGAGCTCGGCTCGTGGCCTTGTAGGAGCTTAACTCTGCTCGGCAAAGTGATCCGGACTGGGGTGTCGCCCTGGCATCCGCCATGGCGGCCTCCCTTGATGTGGCATCTGTCAGCTACCCACATCAGCGGTCTCGCCACATCATTTGCCCCCCACTCCCGAGGCTCGTTAGTGCATGGCGCTCGGGGCGAAGGGAGTAACTGTAGTGCTGACGTGGAGGGACGAAAATCCGACGTAATGATGGCCACGGTCGCTGGCGCTTCGAGGGACGGCCCTACCGGCCAGTTCGGGGGTGCTGCGTGGCTACATCCGAGGAGCAATTAATGCTGGCGTAGAATTTTGAGCGGCCGGGACACTTTTTTCATTGATGGGCAGCACGTGGCGTAGATCCGTTGGCGAGGAGGTCACAATAGCGTGGATTTTGTGGGCCTTTTCAAAGCGAAAAGAAAAATTTTCTTACTCAAAGTTCCCTTTCTTTTAAATCTTTTGCACTTGTTGCAGTGTCTAGACCTTCCTTCCCCATGGTCTGCATCCGTTCTTCCCTTCCCTAGGGGTCCAGGCCGGCTTCGTTCTTCTCCTTTCTCTCCTTCTGGGGTAGGCTCCTTCCTTCTCAGTCCGATATGTCTCGTCCTGAGTCTTTCCCCCGAAGGGTGGTGCTCTCTGTTAGACATT
The DNA here is from genome assembly GCA_021397845.1 of Areca catechu. NCBI lineage: Eukaryota > Viridiplantae > Streptophyta > Magnoliopsida > Arecales > Arecaceae > Areca > Areca catechu. The sequence goes on from CM038041.1 coordinate 168,575,591, forward strand.
AGAATAATGAAAATTAACCCAACTTTATTTGATTAAAATTGATACTTTTTATGATACTTTGTAGGAATTGACTACATAAACGTGTAGATCTTGATTTTAGGAGTCCAACGTCGCAAACGGAATGTAATTCGGACTTTGAACGGGCCTGAAATGGATTTTAGAAGATTTTAACATGAATTTCAGAGCCACACGATTTTTGGAGCATTACCTTAAAACCTTTTAATGGCTCACGGTGGACCGGCTCAATGGTCCACCGCATGAACCGCCGGTCCACGGCAGCCATTGCTACCGGTCCACGGGCAGAGCCGTGGACCACCGAGCTCCGTTTACTCCGAAACTTGACGGAGAGCTTCCCTTGGCGCCGCCCAAGCTACCGCCGACCTCGTTGCTAGTCGGAGAAGCCCTCGTTCGGCCAGAAAAATGGCCGGAATGCTGTGTCCGCCCTTGTCACTGTCCGCTGCCGTTCCGGCTTTGCCGCGAGCAACCTGGAGCCACCGTCCGAAGCCGTCTCCGCCCAACCTGCAGCCACCGTCCGAAGCCGTCTCCGCCCAACCTATAGCCGCCGTCCGCTTCCGTCAACCCGCTGCTGCCTCCTCTTCCGCATCACCGCCCACGGCCACGCCTCCCAGCCCTTCCACGGCCTGTTGCCTCTGAAGCCATCTTCGCCCAGTCGTCACCTCCATTTCCAAGCTCTTGAAGCTGCTTGTCACCATCCCTGCTGTTCAGACCGGGATGTCCCAGGAAGCATCGGAACGAGAAGAGATGTCGGACGATGCTGGATGGACGCGGGATTGTGCGATAGAATTTTTGAGTTTAATTTTTGAGATGGGGATGATCGTAAAAAAATATCAGATAAGGAGATAGCGTAGAGTTTGAAAATCAGATTGAGATGAGGAAATCACCGCGCTTCCCATACAGACCCGACACGGTATTTTTCATCTATAAATACCTGGGTGATTTTCTTCTGCCAAAAAGGAGAAAAAGAAGGGGGATTTTTGGGGAGGTTCCACTTGCTGTCCGTAGTTCCAGTTCCTGTTGCTGTCACAGAGAGTCAAAGTCGGATAAAAAAGGGAGAAAGGGACCCTTGTTCCCTTACTTTTCTTTTATTTTCTCTGTACCCCAATTTTTTATGCAATAAATATTTATTTGCTTCATATTAATCCATGATTGTTTATTTTTATTTTGAAGTAATGCTGGAGTCATGTTGGATTAGCATTTAAGGTAAGTCGAAGTGAATTAATTTTGACTGACCTATACCTAAGGGACGGGCCATGATCTACGGGTATGGATCGTACTCTTGAGATAGGTCATATCTGAATTATTTTCATGAATTTATTATTTATATCTATTTCTTGCATTAGTTCTAGTTTATTTTAGTTTATTTTAAATCAAAAGAAAATTCTTTTTCAAGATAACCCCAAAGTCTCTATGGGATCGACCCTTACTCCCGTTATTCTACCCTTTAGAATAGTGGAATTAAGGTTCTAAATCGGTGCATTACGACATGCACCACTCTCCTCCTCCAACGAGGAGTCGGAGGGGGAGCAGTTTAGGATTAGCATGAGACCGGCCTTTCCTGCCCCCCATGAGTCCGTTAGGGAGCTAGAGGTCGTTCCTTCCTCTTCTACTTGTCCACCTCTTTTGCTTGAACCAGCCCCTGAGTCTATCCGGTCAACAGGTCTAGGTGGAGTCGCTTCGATGATTTCCGCTGTAGAGCTGGAGGCCATCCGGGATGCCTATGGGATCCCGTCTTCTGTTCGACTCGTGGTCCCCTGACCCGGGGAGCGGGTTACTTCCAGTGGCCCGGGACGTCTCGCCTTCTATGAGGGGACCTTCTCTAGGGGTCTTCGATTCCCCTTTCATCCTTTCTTCTTATCCGTCCTGAATAATTATCGTCTGGTTCCCGTCCAGTTGGTGCGGAATGCCATCAGGGTGATCTTCTCCTTTATCATACTCTGTCATGTTCATGGGTTCATTGCCCGGTTCTCCCTGTTCAGGGCATTCTTCATCCTGAAATGCCAACCGACCGAGGATGGGTGGTGGTCCCTGTCTTCTCGCTCGAAGGGCATCAAGTTTGAGATTCCCTCTTCCATCAAGGGATGGAAGAGCAAGTTCTTCTTTGCAGATGTCGAGGGGGTTGACTGGGCCTGGAGCGAGCTAGATCGATCCCCTAACCGGATCTCCGCGGTCGAAGCAGCCGATCAGGATGATTACGATCAGCTTCGCACCGCTCAAATCGCCACTTTGGAGGTCCTGCTATCGGAGCAGAACCTTCTCGACGCCAGGGTCGACCCATCGGTGGGGCCAGGTAAGTTCTGCTCCTTCTTCCATATGCATCTTCTCTTTTCTCCATTTTAAGCTGACTTTCCAAGCTCCTGCGTGCAGGGTTGATCCTTCCAGAGGGCGAGCCGTTACCAATCTCCAAGAAGAGGCCGCCCACCGGAGTGGCTGCCGAGCCTCCCTCGAGGCGGGCCCGAGTTGAGGGAACGCCGACGTCTGCTCCTGCCGTGCCGATCGCCTCGAAAGGAAAGAAGGTTGTGGGAGCCCCTGTGCGACGGGCAAGGCCACAGGCGGAACTTCCGATCTTGGAGCTTGCGGCGGCCGTCCAGGCTGACACCGTTGCTATCGTTGCTCCGCTCTGCCCTCCGGGTCCGAAGATGGCTGAAGTTGAGGGAGGAGAGGTCCACCCTAGAGATCCTCTGGCGACGGGGGTTCCAGCTACGACGGTGCCGGTCCTTGGGGGTCCTACCATCGGAGAGGCGAGCGCACCTATCCCTCGAGAGAGTAGGAGAGACGAGGCGAGGCACCGCCTTCCGTTCAAGCTGGGGTCGGAGAGCTTCTTGGCCGACAACCGCGCCCTGGCCTATCGCATGATGGACTTTTCCATCCAGCCATGCGACCGGGAGGAGATGGATGGGCTGCCGGTTGGAGCTGTGATCGACAGCATTTTCCCCCATCTTTACACAGTAAGCAACCTCATCTTCTCTCTTTCTTTCTTCCTTTTCTTCTTTTTTTTTTTTACTTCCCATGTAACGCAGATGGGTGTCGAGGCCCTGTTCATCAGGAGCTGCTGCCAAAACTGAGAGCAAGCTGAGCAACGGCTAGCAACCGAGGTCGAGTCGCTGAAGGCCGACCTGGAAAGGGGGGCTGATTCCGAAGGGGCGTTTGGCCAACGAGTCAAGGACCTCGAGAAGCAGCTCACCGACTTTGAGGGGTGAGCGAAGGAGCTCCATGAGAACCTCGATCGCGAGCAGGGGGAGTCGAGGAAGAAGACAGAAGAGCTGGCCGACTCCAAGCAGAGATTGGACGTGGTCATCGTCGAGGTGGCTCGATAGAAGAGGACTGCCCAATCCCTCCAAGCTCGATTGACGGTAGAGGAGGAGATGTCAGCCATGGCTCAGAGGGCAGCAGATGAGGTGGCTAAGTCGGTCGTGGACACCAGGTACGAGGTTGCCACAGCAAAGAAGGAAACTAGGGAGGCAGTGGAAAGGTACAGGGCCTCGGAGGAGTTCCTCGCCGAGATCCAGTAGACGGCGTCGGACTCCTTCTTCAAAGGCTTCATGTACCTTCGCCGCTTGGTCTAAGAGTTCGTCTCGGCCGAGGGCCGCAGCCATCTTGACTATCCTGGCACTTCGGACCAGGAGGCGGGCATTGAGGAGGCCGTGCCACCTGAGCCTGAAGCCGTGCGGCAAGAAGCCCCTGCTGATGGAAACTCCCGGCCCGGCGATCCAGCCAGTAGATAGTCATTTTTTGCTTCTTCTTCTGTACTTAGCAGGGCCACTCGGTATGTCGGGGGCCCACAGGATACTTGTAATTGACACTCAATCAATGAAATGCAAATTTACTTGTAATCGTCTTTCTCGTCTGGCTCCTCCTCTCCTTCACTCTCCCTCTTCTTTTGTTTTTCTTTTTAATGTATGGGGAGATCAGAAAGGGTACTTGAGAGCTGCTAAGCTCAGCGGTCGATTGGCCGAAGATCTGAGCTCCGGTCTTGAGCTGGCGTCCTGGAGCTGTGCTCGAGGATGTGGATGGTTGAGAGCTGCGTGGCTCGAAGATCTCTTGGCCGGAGGTTTGAGCTCTGGTCTTGAGCTGGCATGCTAGAGCTGGGCTCGAGGACGTGGATGGTTGAGAGCTGCGTGGCTCGAAGATCTCTTGGCCAGAGGTCTGAGCTCCGGTCTTGAGCTGGCATCCTGGAGCTGGGCTTGAGGACAGGGAGTGGGGTATAAAGGCCAGTGTTTTGTTTTCGCTGTTTGGCAACAGCGCAGGTTCGACATCTAGCTACAATATTAGCTACATCCCTTTTCAAGCTAGGCCAGAAAAAGTGGTCTTCAATAGCTAGAATGGTCTTGTCTTTTCCAAAATGGCCGGCTAAACCTCCAGCATGGATTTCCCAAATCAAAAATTCCCTAAGAGAAGTTCTAGGGATGCAAAGCCTATTTTTGAAGAACAAAAAACCATCTACAAGGGTATAATCCTGGTGATTACTAGATGGTCCTTGAACTAGATCCTGATACACAGTTGTGAAATCCGAACAAGACTCATATTCCTCTTTGATTTGCTCAAACCCTATGACCTCAGTTCTAACAGAAGTTAATAACAGGGATCGGCGACTAAGGGCATCAGCTACCTTATTCTCAACTCCAGCCTTATGTTTCAGGACAAAAGTATAGGACTGGATATATTCTACCCACTTAGCATGCCTAGGGTTAAGCTTCTTTTGGGAGTTCAGAAATCTAAGAGCCTCATGGTCCGAAAATAGTACAAATTCCTGCGGTAGCAAATAATGTCTCCAGTAACGCAAAGCTTGCACCACCACATAAAATTCCTTATCATAGGTAGAATACCTAAGCTTAGCATCATTAAGTTTTTCACTAAAGAATGCTATGGGATGATTCTCTTGGCTTAGGACTCCACCTATTCCTACACCTGAAGCATCACAGGCAACCTCAAATACTTTAGAAAAGTCGGGTAATCTCAGAATGGGTGCCTGGGTCATTTTCTCCTTAAGATCTAGGAAGGCTTTATGGGCTGACTTAGTCCAATGAAATTCTCCCTTCCTAATACAATCAGTGATAGGAGCAGCTAAAGTACTAAACCCCTTGATGAATCGCCTATAGAAGGTAGCCAAGCCGTGGAAACTTCTAACTTCATGCACATTGGTTGGCTCTGGCCAGTCTACTATGGACCTAATCTTCTCATGATCGGCTGCCACGCCGTCAGGGGTTACTACAAAACCAAGAAAGATAACTCTACTAGTCATGAATTCACACTTCTTAAGATTACCGTAGAGTCTCTCATTCCTCAAAACTTGGCAGACTGCTCTAAGGTGGCCTAGGTGATCTGCTGGGGTCTTACTATAGATCAGGATGTCATCAAAATAGACCACCACAAATTTTTCTATGAAAGCTCTAAGTACCTGGGTCATAATTCTCATGAAGGTACTAGGGGCATTGGACAACCCAAAAGGCATAACAACCCATTCATAAAGACCATCCTTAGTTTTGAAAGCAGTTTTCCATTCATCCCCGGGTCTAATCCTAACCTGATGATAGCCGCTTTTGAGATCAATCTTAGAAAAAACCATTGCACCAGCCATCATATCAAGCATGTCATCTAATCTAGGGATGGGAAACCTATATTTGATTGTAATTTTATTGATGGCACGACTGTCAACACACATCCTCCACGTGCCATCTTTCTTTGGGGTCAGTAAGGCTGGGACTGCACAAGGGCTAAGACTTTCTCTAATAAACCCCTTCCTCAATAATTCGCCAACCTGCTTTTGCAGTTCTTCATGCTCAGATGGATTCATCCTGTAATGGGGCAAGTTGGGCAAAGTCGCTCCTGGGATTAGATCTATGGCATGCTGGATATCCCTAAGAGGTGGAAGGTGGTCTGGCAAATCCTCGGGAAAGACATCCTCAAATTCTTTTAACATAGGTTTAACTTCTTGAGGAGGCTCTGAGGGTTCCGCAGTTCTAAGTTCCTTAGCAGTCAACATCCAGATGGGTGAACCACTATGAATTTCTTGTTCTAGATCCTTAGCACTGATTAGGTTCACTCCAGTTTTCATCTCCTTAACCTTACCGGCTCCTTTAGTTACCTTGTCCTTAGGGGGAACTGAATGGATCGTAATCTTCTTCCCATTGAAACTAAAGACACAGGTATTGGATTTTCCTAAGAGGGTGGCATCATGATCATACAACCAAGGTCTTCCGAGAATTATACTGCTCACCCCCATGGGTAAGACATCGCACCAAATCTTTTCGTGATAAGATTGCATTTGGATTTGGACTTGACATCTAGACTGGATGGGTATGGAGGTAGAATCTACCCAAGAAACCTTATAGGGGTTGGGATGGGGAACTGGGATTAAGCCTAACATCGTGACAGTGCTAGTAGAGATGGCATTTACACAGCTCCCACTATCTATGATGATCTTACATACCTTATCCCCTAATTTAAGAAAAGTCTGTAGGATGTTAGTCCTACGCCAATCCTCTTGAACTAGATTCTGGGATAGGATGCATCTTACAACTCCTAATTGGTCAGATTCATTGGGTTCCTCCTCTCCTTCATACTCCTCAACCAAATTCATTCCGGCCTCATAAACTTCTTCTTCAAATTCCTCACTGGGCTCGGAATTATCATTCTCTCCCTCTTCTATGTAAAGGGATCTCCGAGGGCACTGGCTAGCAACATGACCTACCTTATGACACTTGAAACAGGCTATGGCAGTACACTGACTGGAAATGTGACCTGGTTTCTGACACTTAAAACAGGTGATATTTGAACTAGGGGTTCTCTGGGTGTCAGGTGCCTTACCTTTGTCCATGGGTCTAGGGGTAGAAGTACCCTGAAAAGGTTTACTAGGGATAACTTGGCTAGGTCCATTCCTTGGGATTGGGGCACTAACCCTAGAAGGTATAGGTCCTCTCTGAAATTTCTCAGTGTTTAGTGCAATCTGGTAGGCTTGGTCTAGATCAGTAACCTCTCTCAGAAATAGTTCTCTCTTGATTTCTTCCCTCAGTCCAGCCCTAAATCTAGACAAAGTGACTTCGTGGGCTTCACTCACATCACATCTCATTAGGTATTCATCAAAAGTAGTTATGTAGTCTGAGACAGATCGGTTTCCTTGTTTCAGGTTATGCCATTGGTCTAACAGGTTTTGCTGGTATGAAATGGGTAGGTATTTATCTCTCACTTTTTCTTTCATACTCTGCCAAGTGGTTATGGGCTCAACATTCCGTCTCCTAGTGGTTAGCTCAATGTTCCCCCAGTATAACCTAGCTTGACGCACTAATTTCATCTTGGCAAACTTGTATTTCCTCTCCTCAGACATAGCATACCACTCAAAGTATTGGTCCATCTCACCCTCCCAATCAGAATACACCTTAGGGTTCAGACTACCATCAAAAGTGGGTGCATCTAATTTGATGTTCCTGATGAACCTATCATCTCTATCTTCAGGCTCTGGGTCAGGCCTCCTATGATTAGGTTCAGGATCTCTATATAAAGGCCTTCTAGGCTCCTGATGTGGGTGAGGTTGAGGCACATTAAAATCGGGGTCAGGAGTCCAATTCTGATGTCTAGGTTCTTCAAGTACTTGGACTCGGTCCCTAAGTTGGGTAAGATCCTCATGAATTTGTGCGCTAAACTGGGCCACAGTGTTTGTCATATCCTGATTCATTTTAGCCATACTTTCAGTAAGAGTTCTGATCATGGCCTCTAAATCAGGTTGGGTTTGACCAGGTTGATATGGCACTCCGTTTCTGGTAGACATGATGATTCAAGCAAGCACACAAAATGAGACTAGACTAAATCGACTACTGGATCACTAGACCTAGAGTCCAAACTAGATGCCCAATCAGAGTGGCAAGCTAGCCTGTAGTAACTTAGGACTCAGCCAGGCAGGTGTAAGGGGAGTGTTAGGTCCCTGATTGCCAATCCTAGACACCAATCAGTGATTGGCCAGGTAGGCGGACCAGCACACAAGCCCTTCGGGACGTAGTCCCTAAACCACCGTTCTAGACACTGAGTGCTAAGCACACACAGAATAACTCGGCAAACTGACTCAACACTAGCCTAGACCCGACCAATTGGTGTCCCTAGCCCACTAGGGCAAATTAGGTCTAACTGATTTTAAATTAGGTCTAGGTTCGAATGATTGGATGGTGGTTTTGGGCTAAGGAGAGGTAATCAACTCCTCCCCTTACCTTAGATGCTCAATTGCCCTTAAGTAAATTATGAGATGATCACTCCAAAAAGAATTGAATTGCAGAACACAAAAAACAGAGTTGTTGTATTTTAATGCTCAGAATTTTTATCGAAACCAATAAATCACAGAAAAATTATGGAAAATAGGTTCAATTATACTGGTTTCAACGAAGTAAAAATCATGCAATTCGGAGTTTTATGCAGGGAGAAATAATTCAGACAACAGGAAAATTATGGGCTGCAACTAGATTGTCTTCCCCGTTTATAATCCCTGCTACGAAGTTATAACCCAATGGATCCCCTACACGCCCTAGGAACACCCCGTGGAATGGGAGGAGGAGGCTTGCGCCTCTCTTAGTTCCTAGGACCGGACGTCCTGGGGAGTCTACTTCGAGCAGACAAAATAAAAAGAGAACAATCAAAACAAGCAAGCAAGCAAATCAGAAACCCTAGACTGGGCTCTGATACCAAAAATGATGCAGAACAAATAAAGGGACGCGATGCGGAAGTAAATTAAGATTAACTAATTTTTTTTTGTTGTTTTTATATGTTTGTAGAAGTTGGCTTCAAATCAAAGAAAAGTTAACCTAATATTGAAAGATACTAATATGATAATTGAAAGCACAATTTTAAGGAAACTAATTATCAGAGTAGTTCAGAAGCAACGGATCGCTGGGGGTTGAGAAACTCCCAGACCTAGGGTTTCGCTCCGAACTTTCAACAGAACAGAAATAAAGAGAAGAGATGGTTTACCTAACCAGATAATGATCTTCACAGATTTTTGGTGGAAGAACTCTCCCGAGCAGATTGTTGGATCCTCGGATTCAGATATCTTCGCAATGGATCCTCCAGTACTGGTCCTTTGGCGGGTTGGCTTCTCCTGAACTCAAGATCTGGAAGAGAAGAAAAACAATTGATGGAATCAGAGAGTCAAGGGAAGAATTTACCAGGTTGATGAACTTGAAGATTGAAATTGCTGAAAACTGGATTCTCCTGGAAGCTGATGTGATTTTTCTTGGAACTTGCTCTGGATCTGAAGTAGCCGGACTGGATCTGGATGAAGGTGGACGGCCTGGACTTGTAGAGAGAGAGGCCGTGGGAGATGGATGGAGCTAGGGTTTGATGGATTGAAAATAATGAAGGGCGGCTAGGGTTTTGGAATTTCAAGTGGCTAACCTAGGGTTTTGGATAAAGATGGAGATCTCTCACCTCCTCAAGGCTCCAATGGAACCCGGATTACCCCCTCACGGAGCTCAACACTTAGAATAGTGCGGAAGAAGAGAAACCTAGGTCACTCAACACAAGAGAGTAGCAAAAAAAATAATTTTCTTCATTGATTTTCAAAGTTACAAAGAGAGGTCTATTATATAGACCTAAAATTTTCTCCTAGCTTGTACAAATTCCCATGTGAGACTAAACTCTTCCAACCTCTAGATTAGGTAGAAAACCCCCTCTCTTGGTCGACCAAGACTTCAAAAAAATTGGGACGGCCATAAAGGAATTTTTTTGGAATTTTTATGGCTCCTCCTTTGGAGTTGGATTTGGATTTGGAGTCCTCCTCTTCTTATGGCATTTCTTCTTTTCTTCCACTCCAAGTTAAGCTCTTTGATTTTGATTTGAACTTCAATTGGATGTCCTTCTTTGATTTCTTCTCCAAGAGAAGTTTTCTTCCTTCTTTGCTTAGGTAAAATAGGCAGGTATGGGCGCCTCCTTTAAATTAGCTTCCAATTTGATTTTTTCTTCTTTGGGTGTGGGGACCATGACACTGGGATGCCTCTGTGGCGCCTCCTGGACTCTGGCGTGTGCTCGGAGTGTGGCTGGGTGTGTGGCTTGGAGTGTGGCCTCCACTTGCTTGAACCTTGATTTGATTGGAAGACAAATGTGGCACCATTTTGGACCAAATTGAAACCACATCGGGACTTGCACCGAGTCAACATGACTCAACAAAATTTAAATGGTAACTCAAGAAATAAATAAAAAAAAATAAACTGGTTGACCAGGTCAACCTTTATTACAAACCCTAATTTCTCGGGCAATGTCAATCAGAGATCCAGATGGAGCTCTGAAGTCTTCTTCTGAGTCTGGTGCCCGCACCAATTCTCCCGGGATGGGAGGAACTCGACCCTGTCGAGTAAGGCTCAAGTTGGCTCTGGTATCTCTCCAAGAGGTCTGGGTCCATTTCTTGTAATTCTTCTCGGGAGATCCAAGAGTCATCAGAATCTGGCCTTCCTTGCCAGCGGACCAGGTACCTTTGGTATCCTCGATTACGAGTAGAGATAACCTGATCATCCAGGATCTTTTCAATCTGCTCTTTCCTCATAGGCCAGTTTGTTGGTGGACACACAGGGTCGGGATCACTCTCAATGATTGGGTTAGGCTCAAAAGGCTCACTAGGAATCACAGCTGGCTCCCTGTACTCTACTAAGTCTGTAATGTTGAAAGTAGAGCTAATGCCTAGTTCTGGAGGCAACTCGAGCACATAGGCATTGGATCCTACTCTCTTTACCACTCTAAATGGTCCAGCTCCCCTAGCATGTAACTTTCTAACGGTTCCAGGAGGAAACCGTTCAGGCCTTAACCTAATCATCACATAGTCTCCCTCAACAAAAGATTTGACTCGCCTTTGAGTATCAGCCAACTTCTTATAAGTTTCATTACTTAAATTTATTTTGGCATGAATTTCTTTATGCAAGTCTTTTACATGCTGTGCAAAATTCTCAGCAGATTCGGAGACTCGAGTGTGGACAGGTAAAGGGACTAGGTCAAGAGGTGTGTGAGGTTTGTACCCATGTACAATTTCAAATGGACTCTTACCCGTAGACCTATTGACCGAGTCATTGTACGCAAATTCTGCCCTTGGTAGGTATAAATCCCAATTTCTGGTGTTTTCACCAATAAGACATCTCAGCAGATTTCCTAGGCTACGGTTCACTACTTCAGTTTGGCCATCAGTTTGGGGATGATAGGCAGTTGAAAACTTAAGTTTTGTCCCTAACTTATGCCAAAGGGTCTTCCAAAAGTAACTGGTGAACCGGACATCCCTATCTGAAACGATTGTCTTAGGTAGGCCATGGAGTCTAACTATCTCATTGAAGAAAAGTGTGGCTACCTTAGACGCATCAAAGGTTTGGGAACAAGGCAAGAAGTGGGCCATTTTAGAGAATCGGTCGACTACGACACAGATAGAATCATGTCTCCTCTGGGTCTTAGGTAAACCTAACACAAAATCCATACTCACATCTTGCCAAGGACGATCTGGGACAGGGAGTGGGGTATAAAGGCCAGTGTTTTGTTTTCGCTGTTTGGCAACAGCGCAGGTTCGACATCTAGCTACAATATTAGCTACATCCCTTTTCAAGCTAGGCCAGAAAAAGTGGTCTTCAATAGCTAGAATGGTCTTGTCTTTTCCAAAATGGCCGGCTAAACCTCCAGCATGGATTTCCCAAATCAAAAATTCCCTAAGAGAAGTTCTAGGGATGCAAAGCCTATTTTTGAAGAACAAAAAACCATCTACAAGGGTATAATCCTGGTGATTACTAGATGGTCCTTGAACTAGATCCTGATACACAGTTGTGAAATCCGGACAAGACTCATATTCCTCTTTGATTTGCTCAAACCCTATGACCTCAGTTCTAACAGAAGTTAATAACAGGGATCGGCGACTAAGGGCATCAGCTACCTTATTCTCAACTCCAGCCTTATGTTTCAGGACAAAAGTATAGGACTGGATATATTCTACCCACTTAGCATGCCTAGGGTTAAGCTTCTTTTGGGAGTTCAGAAATCTAAGAGCCTCATGGTCCGAAAATAGTACAAATTCCTGCGGTAGCAAATAATGTCTCCAGTAATGCAAAGCTTGCACCACCGCATAAAATTCCTTATCATAGGTAGAATACCTAAGCTTAGCATCATTAAATTTTTCACTAAAGAATGCTATGGGATGATTCTCTTGGCTTAGGACTCCACCTATTCCTACACCTGAAGCATCACAGGCAACCTCAAATACTTTAGAAAAGTCGGGTAATCTCAGAATGGGTGCCTGGGTCATTTTCTCCTTAAGATCTAGGAAGGCTTTATGGGCTGACTTAGTCCAATGAAATTCTCCCTTCCTAATACAATCAGTGATAGGAGCAGCTAAAGTACTAAACCCCTTGATGAATCGCCTATAGAAGGTAGCCAAGCCGTGGAAACTTCTAACTTCATGCACATTGGTTGGCTCTGGCCAGTCTACTATGGACCTAATCTTCTCAGGATCGGCTGCCACGCCGTCAGGGGTTACTACAAAACCAAGAAAGATAACTCTACTAGTCATGAATTCACACTTCTTAAGATTACCGTAGAGTCTCTCATTCCTCAAAACTTGGCAGACTGCTCTAAGGTGGCCTAGGTGATCTGCTGGGGTCTTACTATAGATCAGGATGTCATCAAAATAGACCACCACAAATTTTCCTATGAAAGCTCTAAGTACCTGGGTCATAATTCTCATGAAGGTACTAGGGGCATTGGACAACCCAAAAGGCATAACAACCCATTCATAAAGACCATCCTTAGTTTTGAAAGCAGTTTTCCATTCATCCCCGGGTCTAATCCTAACCTGATGATAGCCGCTTTTGAGATCAATCTTAGAAAAAACCATTGCACCAGCCATCATATCAAGCATGTCATCTAATCTTGGGATGGGAAACCTATATTTGATTGTAATTTTATTGATGGCACGACTGTCAACACACATCCTCCACGTGCCATCTTTCTTTGGGGTCAGTAAGGCTGGGACTGCACAAGGGCTAAGACTTTCTCTAATAAACCCCTTCCTCAATAATTCGCCAACCTGCTTTTGCAGTTCTTCATGCTCAGATGGATTCATCCTGTAATGGGGCAAGTTGGGCAAAGTCGCTCCTGGGATTAGATCTATGGCATGCTGGATATCCCTAAGAGGTGGAAGGTGGTCTGGCAAATCCTCGGGAAAGACATCCTCAAATTCTTTTAACATAGGTTTAACTTCTTGAGGAGGCTCTAAGGGTTCCGCAGTTCTAAGTTCCTTAGCAGTCAACATCCAGATGGGTGAACCACTATGAATTTCTTGTTCTAGATCCTTAGCACTGATTAGGTTCACTCCAGTTTTCATCTCCTTAACCTTACCGGCTCCTTTAGTTACCTTGTCCTTAGGGGGAACTGAATGGATCGTAATCTTCTTCCCATTGAAACTAAAGACACAGGTATTGGATTTTCCTAAGAGGGTGGCATCATGATCATACAACCAAGGTCTTCCGAGAATTATACTGCTCACCCCCATGGGTAAGACATCGCACCAAATCTTTTCGTGATAAGATTGCATTTGGATTTGGACTTGACATCTAGACTGGATGGGTATGGAGGTAGAATCTATCCAAGAAACCTTATAGGGGTTGGGATGGGAAACTGGGATTAAGCCTAACATCGTGACAGTGCTAGTAGAGATGGCATTTACACAGCTCCCACTATCTATGATGATCTTACATACCTTATCCCCTAATTTAAGAAAAGTCTGTAGGATGTTAGTCCTACGCCAATCCTCTTGAACTAGATTCTGGGATAGGATGCATCTTACAACTCCTAATTGGTCAGATTCATTGGGTTCCTCCTCTCCTTCATACTCCTCAACCAAATTCATTCCGGCCTCATAAACTTCTTCTTCAAATTCCTCACTGGGCTCGGAATTATCATTCTCTCCCTCTTCTATGTAAAGGGATCTCCGAGGGCACTGGCTAGCAACATGACCTACCTTATGACACTTGAAACAGGCTATGGCAGTACACTGACTGGAAATGTGACCTGGTTTCTGACACTTAAAACAGGTGATATTTGAACTAGGGGTTCTCTGGGTGTCAGGTGCCTTACCTTTGTCCATGGGTCTAGGGGTAGAAGTACCCTGAAAAGGTTTACTAGGGATAACTTGGCTAGGTCCATTCCTTGGGATTGGGGCACTAACCCTAGAAGGTATAGGTCCTCTCTGAAATTTCTCAATGTTTAGTGCAATCTGGTAGGCTTGGTCTAGATCAGTAACCTCTCTCAGAAATAGTTCTCTCTTGATTTCTTCCCTCAGTCCAGCCCTAAATCTAGACAAAGTGACTTCGTGGGCTTCACTCACATCACATCTCATTAGGTATTCATCAAAAGTAGTTATGTAGTCTGAGACAGATCGGTTTCCTTGTTTCAGGTTTTGCCATTGGTCTAACAGGTTTTGCTGGTATGAAATGGGTAGGTATTTATCTCTCAGTTTTTCTTTCATACCCTGCCAAGTGGTTATGGGCTCAACATTCCGTCTCCTAGTGGTTAGCTCAATGCTCCCCCAGTATAACCTAACTTGACGCACTAATTTCATCTTGGCAAACTTGTATTTCCTCTCCTCAGACATAGCATACCACTCAAAGTATTGGTCCATCTCACCCTCCCAATCAGAATACACCTTAGGGTTCAGACTACCATCAAAAGTGGGTGCATCTAATTTGATGTTCCTGATGAACCTATCTTCTCTATCTTCAGGCTCTGGGTCAGGCCTCCTATGATTAGGTTCAGGATCTCTATATAAAGGCCTTCTAGGCTCCTAATGTGGGTGAGGTTGAGGCACATTAAAATCGGGGTCAGGAGTCCAATTCTGATGTCTAGGTTCTTCAAGTACTTGGACTCGGTCCCTAAGTTGGGTAAGATCCTCATGAATTTGTGCGCTAAACTGGGCCACAGTGTTTGTCATATCCTGATTCATTTTAGCCATACTTTCAGTAAGAGTTCTGATCATGGCCTCTAAATCAGGTTGGGTTTGACCAGGTTGATATGGCACTCCGTTTCTGGTAGACATGATGATTCAAGCAAGCACACAAAATGAGACTAGACTAAATTGACTACTGGATCACTAGACCTAGAGTCCAAACTAGATGCCCAATCAGAGTGGCAAGCTAGCCTGTAGTAACTCAGGACTCAGCCAGGCAGGTGTAAGGGGAGTGTTAGGTCCCTGATTGCCAATCCTAGACACCAATCAGTGATTGGCCAGGTAGGCGGACCAGCACACAAGCCCTTCGGGACGTAGTCCCTAAACCACCGTTCTAGACACTGAGTGCTAAGCACACACAGAATAACTCGGCAAACTGACTCAACACTAGCCTAGACCCGACCAATTGGTGTCCCTAGCCCACTAGGGCAAATTAGGTCTAACTGATTTTAAATTAGGTCTAGGTTCGAATGATTGGATGGTGGTTTTGGGCTAAGGAGAGGTAATCAACTCCTCCCCTTATCTTAGATGCTCAATTGCCCTTAAGTAAATTATGAGATGATCACTCCAAAAAGAATTGAATTGCAGAACACAAAAACAGAGTTGTTATATTTTAATGCTCAGAATTTTTACTGAAACCAATAAATCACAGACAAATTATGGAAAATAGGTTCAATTATACTGGTTTCAACGAAACAAAAATCATGCAATTCGGAGTTTTATGCAGGGATAAATAATTCAGAAAACAGGGCAATTACGGGCTGCAACTAGATTGTCTTCCCCGTTTATAATCCCTGCTACGAAGTTATAACCCAATGGATCCCCTACACGCCCTAGGAACACCCCGTGGAATGGGAGGAGGAGGCTTGCGCCTCTCTTAGTTCCTAGGACCGGACGTCCTGGGGAGTCTACTTCGAGTAGACAAAATAAAAAGAGAACAATCAAAACAAGCAAGCAAGCAAATCAGAAACCCTAGACTGGGCTCTGATACCAAAAATGATGCAGAACAAATAAAGGGACGCGATGCGGAAGTAAATTAAGATTAACTATTTTTTTTTTGTTGTTTTTATATGTTTGTAGAAGTTGGCTTCAAATCAAAGAAAAGTTAACCTAATATTGAAAGATACTAATATGATAATTGAAAGCACAATTTTAAGGAAACTAAATTATCAGAGTAGTTCAGAAGCAACGGATCGCTGGGGGTTGAGAAACTCCCAGACCTAGGGTTTCGCTCCGAACTTTCAACAGAACAGAAATAAAGAGAAGAGATGGTTTACCTAACCAGATAATGATCTTCACAGATTTTGGTGGAAGAACTCTCCCGAGCAGATTGTTGGATCATCGGATTCAGATATCTTCGCAATGGATCCTCCAGTACTGGTCTTTTGGCGGGTTGGCTTCTCCTGAACTCAAGATCTGAAAGAGAAGAAAAACAATTGATGGAATCAGAGAGTCAAGGGAAGAATTTACCAGGTTGATGAACTTGAAGATTGAAATTGCTGAAAACTGGATTCTCCTGGAAGCTGATGTGATTTTCCTTGGAACTTGCTCTGGATCTGAATTAGCCGGACTGGATCTGGATGAAGGTGGATGGCCTGGACTTGTAGAGAGAGAGGCCGTGGGAGATGGATGGAGCTAGGGTTTGATGGATTGAAAATAATGAAGGGCGGCTAGGGTTTTGGAATTTCAAGTGGCTAACCTAGGGTTTTGGATAAAGATGGAGATCTCTCACCTCCTCAAGGCTCCAATGGAACCCGGATTACCCCCTCACGGAGCTCAACACTTAGAATAGTGCGGAAGAAGAGAAACCTAGGTCACTCAACACAAGAGAGTAGCAAAAAAATAATTTTCTTCATTGATTTTCAAAGTTACAAAGAGAGGTCTATTATATAGACCTAAAATTTTCTCCTAGCTTGTACAAATTCCCATGTGGGACTAAACTCTTCCAACCTCTAGATTAGGTAGAAAACCCCCTCTCTTGGTCGACCAAGACTTCAAAAAAAATTGGGACGGCCATAAAGGAATTTTTTTTGGAATTTTTATGGCGCCTCCTTTGGAGTTGGATTTGGATTTGGAGTCCTCCTCTTCTTATGGCATTTCTTCTTTTCTTCCACTCCAAGTTAAGCTCTTTGATTTTGATTTGAACTTCAATTGGATGTCCTTCTTTGATTTCTTCTCCAAGAGAAGTTTTCTTCCTTCTTTGCTTAGGTAAAATAGGCAGGTATGGGCGCCTCCTTTAAATTAGCTTCCAATTTGATTTTTTCTTCTTTGGGTGTGGGGACCATGACACTGGGATGCCTCTGTGGTGCCTCCTGGACTCTGGCGTGTGCTCGGAGTGTGGCTGGGCGTGTGGCTTGGAGTGTGGCCTCCACTTGCTTGAACCTTGATTTGATTGGAAGACAAATGTGGCACCATTTTGGACCAAATTGAAACCACATCGGGACTTGCACCGAGTCAACATGACTCAACAAAATTTAAATGGTGACTCAAGAAATAAATAAAAATAAATAAACTGGTTGACCAGGTCAACCTTTATTACAAACCCTAATTTCTCGGGCAATGTCAATCAGAGATCCAGATGGAGCTCTGAAGTCTTCTTCTGAGTCTGGTGCCCGCACCAAGGTGTTGATAGAAGCTACGTGGCCCCATGATCTCTTGGCGTCTCGGAGCTGGGCTCGAAAACGTTTGAGATAGAGAGCGGCTTGGCTTGAGGTACTCTTGGCCGGAGATCTGAGCTTCGGTCTTGAGTTAGCATCCCGGAGCTGGGCTCGGGAGTGCTTGGAGTTGGGAGCTATGTGGTTTGATGGTTCTTTGATGTCCTGGAGCTAGGCTCGAGGGTGTCGTCGATCGGGGGCAGCGTGGCCCTTTGATTTCCTTGGCATCCTAAAGCTGGGCTCGGGGACGTCGTTGGTATTCTCCTGTAAGACAGATAGACACTTGCACGAGGAAAAATCATTGTTATTATCATTGTTGGGAAACCTTACATTATTGATATTATTTTTGCAAGTTGCAGGCATTCCATGTTCCGGAGAACCTGACGCCGTCAAGATCATCGAGGTAATAGGCCCCTTGTGAGAGGGCTTCAGCTACCTTTTAGGGGCCCTCCCAGTTCGGGAAGAGCTTGCCGCACTCCCTAGGTTGGGACGCCTCCGCCCGTCGCAGCACCAGGTCTCCGGGTTTGAAATCCTTCATTCGGATGCGGGCATTGTAGTACCGGGCCACTCTTTGTCGGTAGGCCACCATCCGCAGGCGGGCTTTTCCCTTGCTTCTTCAAGAAGGTCTAGGTTGAGCAAGAGATGCACCGAGTTCCGTGCTTCATTATACCGCTGCACCTGCAACGTTGGCAAGCCGAGCTCGACGGGGATGACTGCTTCAGCATCGAAGACCGGGCTAAAGGGTGTCTCATTGGTTGCCGTCCTGGGTGTTGTGTGGTAAGCCCACAGGATGCTCGATAGTTCTTCTGCCCACATGCCCTTAGCTTGGTCCAGTCTGGTCCGGAGTCCTTGAAGAATGGTCTGGTTGGTCATCTCGGCTTCCCCGTTCGTTTGGGGGTGAGCTACCGAGGTGAACCGATGTTGGATGCCATGGGTTGCGCAGAATCCTTCGAACTCGCGGTTGTCGAACTGTCGCTCGTTGTCGGTGATGATGCAACGGGAGAGCCCGAAGCGACAGATGGTTGACTTCCAAAAGAACTGGCGGACATTGGCTTCCACGATCCGAGCTAGCAATTCCGCCTCAACCCACTTGGTGAAGTAGTCGATAGCCACTAGCAGGAACTTTCGCTATCCGGATGCTGGGGGGAACAGTCCCAGGATGTCCATTCCCCACTGGGCAAAGGGCCAGGGGCTGAGAGCTGGGAGATCGGCGCCGCCGGCTGATGCTGGATGTTGGCGTGGCACTGGCATTTGTCGCACCTCTTGACGAAGTCGGTGGCGTCCTCCCTCATGGTCTCCTAGAAGTACCCTTGGTGGAGAGCTTCGTAAGCCAGTGTCCTCCCTCCCACGTGATTCCCGTAGAGGCCTTCATGTATATCTTGGAGCACAAAAGTCACCTCGGCGGGCCTGAGGCATCTCAAGGGTGGGTAGGAGTAAGATCGGCGGTAGAGTTGGCCTTCCATCAGGACAAACCGAGAGGCTTTCTTCCTGACAAGGGCGGCTTCTGTGCAGTCTTCTGGCTGGGTGCCATCAGTGATGTACTGGATATACTTGTCCATCCAGCTTGGCTTGGGGGTGACTTGATGTACCTCCATCGGGTTCTCGTAGCTAGGACTTTTAAGGTGCTCGATGTAGGCGCGTCCCAACGACGAGTCTGGTAGAGTCACAAGTCTGGACAGTGTATCCACACATGCATTCTCTCCTTGAGGGACGTGGAAGATGCTGAAGCATCGGAGGCCTGCCATGCTTGCGTGGACTTGCTCCAGATACTTCATCATTTAGGCATCCCTCGCTTCATATTCCCCGGAAACTTGTCCGGCGACTAGTTGGGAGTCGGTGGAGACTTTCAAGTCCTGTACGCTCAGCTCGCGAGAGACTCTTAGACCTGTGAGGAGTGCCTTGTACTCCGCTTGGTTATTGGTTGCGGCGAATTTGAAGCGGAGGGCGCATTCCGCCACAACCCCATCACAATTGGTCAGGATGAGGCCTGCTCCGTTCCTACCGGAATTGGATGCTCCATCTACGTGGAGGATCCAGGGCTCTTCTCCTGGCCCGGGCTCCGTTGCTGTCTGCTCTGGCTCCTCGGCGAACCCGGTGCACTCGACCACGAAGTCGGCCAGGACTTAGGCCTTTTATGATGACCTCGATCGGTACGCTATATCGAATTCGCTGAGCAGCAGGGACCACTTCGCCAGCCTCCCGGATGTCTCGGGTCAGGTGAGGATAGTCCTCAATGGCTGGTCCGTCATGACCACTATTGGGTGCGCTTGGAAATAGGGTCTGAGGTGCTTAGCAGACATTATTAGTGCAAAAATGAGTTTTTCGGAGCGAGTGTACCTGATCTCCACGTCGCGGAGGATTGTGCTAGTATAGTACACCGGCTTCTGAGATTTGTCCTCGTCTGTGCGGATGAGAACTGAGCTAACCGCTCCCGGTGTCACCGCCAGGTACAGCAAAAGATCCTCTCCCTCCTCTGGCCTAGAGAGTAGCGGAGGGGAGGCGAGGAAATTCTTCAGCTCCTCGAAGGTTGCCCTGCACTCCTCCGTCCAGGTGAAGTCGTGCATCTTGTGCAGTGCCTTGAAAAATGGCAGGCAATGGTCGGCTGATCTCGAGATGAATCTACTGAGGGCGGTGACACGTCCCGTCAAATACTGGACCCGCTTCTTGGAGATCAGGTGTTCCATGTTGATGATGGCCTGCACCTTCTCCGGGTTCGCTTCGATGCCCCTCTGGGTGACCATGAAGCCGAGAAATTTTCCTACCGCCACCCCGAAGGTGCACTTCACCAGGTTTAGTTTCATCTGATGCTACCGCAGGTTGTGGAAAGACTCGACGAGGTCAGCTACATGGCTCGAGCCCAGCCTGCTCATAACGAGCATGTCGTCCACATACACTTGCATGTTGCAGCAAATTTGGTCCTTGAAGACCTTGCTGATCAGGCACTGATAGGTGGCCCTTGCATTCTTCAGACCAAAAGGCATCATCCTGTAACAGTATGTCCCCTGGTCGGTGACGAAGGCAGTGTGCTCCTCGTCCTCCGGATGCATACGAATTTAATTGTACCCTGAGAATATATCCATGAAGGAGAGCAGCCGGTGGCCCGAGGTGGCATCCACCAGCTGGTCGATCTTCAGAAGAGGAAATCTATCCTTTAGGCAAGCTTTATTGAGGTCGGTGTAGTCTACACAGATCCTCCATTTGCCATTATTCTTCTTGACCATCACTCTAATCGCCAGCCAGCTCGAATACTGGACCTCTCGAACGAAACCGATAGCCAGGAGTTTATCTACCTCTTCCTTGATGGCTGCCTATCTCTCCGGGGCAAAACTTCTCTTCTTCTGCCGAACTGGCTTATGCTTTGGGTCAACACTCAATTTATGAGTAAGGATGTTAGGGGGAATACCAGGCATGTCTGTCGCCGTCCAAGCGAACACATCTGCATTCGCCCACAGGAATCATAGTAATTAGGCCCTCTCCTTCTCGGATAGCTGGGCTTCGATTTGCACCATCTTTGTGGGGTCATCTCCAAGTGGATAAGGAAGTAGATGCTCGACTGGGCCTCCCCTGGGGTCTTGGGCCCTTTGGTCGAGGTCGTCCGCACTGGGGTCGTCCTGAGGGACCTTGGCCCCAGGAAGAGTTTGGAAACAATGCTGCACTGACTGGGGTGTTCCTCTCATCTCCCCAACACTGTAGGGAGTCGGGAATTGTACAAGTAGCCTCTTGGGGGAGACAACAGCATCAAGCAAGTTGAGCCCGGGTCATCCCAATATCATGTTGTAGGCGAAAGGAAGCCTTACAACCGTGAAAGTCATCATGATGGTGCTCTGCGGAGGTGGGGTTCTGGCAGTGACCGGGAGAGTGATTTCTCCTTCTACTCTCACAGAATCGTCCGTGAAACCGACAAGGGGTGTGTGCACGGGCCTAGATTGATCGGGGGAGAGATTCATTCTGGAGAGGGCATCATAAAAAAGCACGTCTGTGGAGCTTCCACTATCAACCATGATGCGCTTTAAGGGGTGCTTCACGATCGTCATTTCGACGACCACGGCATCATTATTTATATTTTTTCCCCATCTTCTCCCTCCCTCATAAACAGGAGTACATTCTTAGAGTCCCCTGCCCCCGGGGCCTTCTTGGACGCACGCGCCGCTCCCAAGGAGATCATGCCCACTGGCTTCTCGGTGGGGCAGTTGTCAATGGTTGGAGTTGGCGGGAGAGCGACGAGCGCTTGGGACTCCACTTGAGGTCTGCCCCCCATGAACCTTTTGAGGTAGCCTCTCTTGATGAGTTCTTCAATCTCCCACTTGAGGTTGTGGCATTCCTCGGTGTCGTGGCCGTGGTTGCGATAGAAGCGGCAGTACTTTGTCTTGTCATGGTCGGCAGCGGTCCTCAACTGAGGCGGGCACCTCAAGTAGTCTTCGCCCTCAATCTCCATAAGGATTTTTGTCCTCAGGGCGAGGAGAGGGGTGTAGCTCTCCTCGGGGATAGGGGTCCCTCTCAGTCTTGGCCGGTCCCTCTGTGAGTTCGGAGCCTAGGGTGCTGGCTTCCGGGTCCCGGACACTTCAGCAGGGGCCAATTTCTTCAGGGGTCCTCCATCGAGCTCCCGTCTCATATGGTCCACCTCCTCTGCACGGATGTACTTTTGGGCCCAGAGGAGGAGCTCGGAGTAGGTCTTGGGGGGCTTCTTATCCAGTGAGTAGGTCAAGCGGGAGGTCCTGAGTCCTCGTTTCAGTGCCAGCATGGCAACTGGCTCTTCAAGGTTGTAGATCTCCAACGTGGCGGTCTTGAAACGAGCCATGTAGTCCCGCAGGGGCTCACGATCCTGCTGCCGGATGGAGAAGAGGTTGTCTGCATCCCGTAGCAACTTCCTGCAAGCATCGAAGTGAGCCACGAACTTCTGTCCTAACTGGACGAAGGAAGTGATGCTCTCCGGCTCCAGACGGGTTAACCACACCCAGGCTGCCTTCCGGAGAGTAGCAGGAAAAGCGATGTAGAGAAGAACGTCGGCAGCCCCCAGGATCCTCATGAGGGTCCGGTAACTTTCCAGGTGGTCTAGGGGGTCGGTGGTCCCATCGTAAGGATCCACCTGCGGCATCCAGAATCGGTGCGGGATCGGCTCTGCTTGGATTTCTTGGAAGAATGGGGGATGGGCGTCATAGCCCGCTGGCTCACTGGCGGAGCCCGGCATACTGGCAAACCGGCGAGCAAACTCCACTAGTTTGCACTCACATTCCTTTAGGCGCCTTTCTGCCACGTGCCGGACGACTTCATCAGTGGACCCCTCCGCTGAAGGAGATGAAGAAGGTGACATGGGTGCATGGCACCCATGGCGGGGGGTCTTGTTTCTCTTGCCTCGGTGGGATCTGGGCACCTCCCGCCACGGGTTTGGCGAGCAGCTCCTCTATCAATAGAGCCGGCTTGTTGTCTCTTCACCGGAGCTTGATGGCTGCCCCGGTTGTCAGTGGTGGCCCGCGGCTGCGACGGCCTTCCTTGGAAGGAGCGCAGGCTATCGTGGGGAGCCGCGGCATGGGTTGCCGGGGTCCCTGGCTGCTGGTGGGTAGCCATGGACCAGTGCTGGTGTTGGAGCTGGCACACTGCCGTGGCAAGGACTTGCATCTGCTGGGCGAGTCAGCCAGCTGGGCTTCTGGTGGAGGTGGCTGGACCGGAGTGGGTGGCTCCGCCTCTTGGCAGTGCAGGTTCTCCCGAGAGGGGGAGTCCCTCGCACGACTGGTGGAGGCTTCCCTTTCCCTTGTCGTCACCATCCTTCCGCCTGGCTTGTCTGTGTAGAGATGGAGGGTTTACGCCCCTACCTGGCATGCCAATCTATTGCCACCAAGACCGTCGTGGCCCATAGCTGCTGCCGATACCGGAGTGCGCTCCTCTCGCCGCCTGCCAGTCCTCTGCTCCTGGACCTGCAAAACAGGGGTTAGTGACTCGGGCTGGGATTTCTGACGAGGGCACTCCGACGATCGAGTCAGTGACGATCCAGGGGAACGGGTCCTCTTGGTCGGGCCCCTATTGATGGACTCCGTGCTAGGAGGAGTAAAAGATGTGTGCAGGCGAAAACATAGCAGGGGGAGATTAATGGCGGGGATAGAGGGGTTTCCTATTCTTCCGCTTCTCCTTGTTTCCCTCATTTTCCCTTCGTTGTGGTGTTGGTGGTGGCGCTTTGCCTCCTTGGTCGAGCTTGCACTCTGTGTTGGTGGTGGATGGTTCCTGTGTTACTGGTGTGTTACCTCCCCCCTTTTTTGGGGGTGCCGATGGTTCTTTGTAGTTGGAAATTGGCCATTTTGAGCCTGCCTCGGGATCCTCGCCGAGTTGGCAGGTGCATGCGGCAGGATTCTGTACTGTGGATGGGACGCCTTTCCTGATAGGTGGTAAGGAAAGCTTCCATCCCTTCTGACATCCTCTCTAGTCACTCCATTCTAGAAAGCCTGGCAGAGCCTAGATTTGAGGGTCGCTGCCCTAGGGGTGCGTGCTCTCCGGCTGGCCCATCCCCTGGAAGTACGGTCAGACAGGTAGTTATGGCGGCATGGGGGGTGCCGTTCTGTGGTCCTTGGTGGCTCGTCGGTGTCCTGGGATAGCAGGGCTTACTTCGGTCTGGGTGCTCCGAGCTCGTGCGGTCACCTTAGTGGAGGAGGGAAGAGTGCGGGCCCGGTCCAGAGGGCGCGCGCTCAGAGAGGCTCCACATCGGCGGGTGAGCGCTGAGCTCGACCTCGACCGCAGGGCACTAGCCTCCGAGGGTCTCACTCTGGAGGGTGGAGGACAGACCCGGTCCAGAGGGCGCGTGCTCGGAGAGGCTCCACATCGGTGGGTGAGCGCTGAGCTCGACCTCGACCGCAGGGCACTAGCCTCCGAGGGTCTCGCTCTGGATGGCGGAGGACGGACCCGGTCCAGAGGGCGCGTGCTCAGAGAAGCTCCACATCGACAGGTGAGCGCTGAGCTCGACCTCGACCGCAAGGCACTAGCCTCCGAGGGTCTCGCTCTGGAGGGTGGAGGATGGACCCGGTTTAGAGGGCGCGCGCTCGGAGAGGCTCCATATCGACGGGTGAGCGCTGAGCTCGACCTCGACCGCAGGGCACTAGTCTTCGAGGGTCTCGCTCTAGAGGACAGAGGACGGACCCGGTCCAGAGGGCGCGCGCTCGGAGAGGCTCCACATCGGTGGGTGAGCGCTGAGCTCGACCTCGACCGCAGGCACTAGCCTCCGAGGGTCTCGCTCTGGAGGGCGAAGGACGGCTCCGTCCTAGGCATCCCGAGCTCGCCGGCATGACCTGGCGGAGGACAGAGCTCGGCTCGTGGCCTTGTAGGAGCTCAACTCAGCTCGGCAAAGTGATCTAAACCGGGGCGTCGCCCTGACATCCACCGTGGCGGCCTCCTTTGATGTGGCATCTATCAACTACCCACGTCAGCGATCTCGCCACATCGTATATATATATATATATATATATATATATATATATTAAATAGATATAGACATAAATTAAAAATTGATAATATGGATATAATATAAAAGATAAATTAGATGATTAAATTTTATGTTGGTAAAATTAAAAATAATATTAAATAAATGATAAATCAAGTTAATGATATGTTCACATCGAACCCCCGTGGATCGGATGGAGCGGCAAGACCTTCAGTGCACCTTCTTCGAACCCTGCAAAATATGTCCCTGATCGGAATTTCTCCAGTGGGAGACACTCCAATGCCTAAGTCAGTGAGGGCTTTTGGCAACATAATAGAGGATTCTCTCGAAGAAGAGAATGAGAAGTAGCTCAAGGGTGAGCTCTCTTACCGTGAGTGTCCCCTCTTACCATCATTTATAGTGGTGGCCATGTCTGATTCCGTTGGTGCCGGAGTTCATGGCCACGTTGTTGGTTATAACAACTACGCCCATATTTGGAGATTCGTGGTCAGCTGGAGATTCTGTTGGAGCAGAAGTTCATGGCCACGTTGCTGGTTATAATAACTACGCCTATGTCTGGAGATTCATGGCTAGCTGGAGATTCGTTTTAGAGGCATTCCTTCAGCGAGGGCCGAGGTCGAGCTAGTTGATTATCCCGTACCTAACCTCTTCGGAGTAGGCCGAAGACACCTCAACCACTCGCATCAGAGCTACCTTCTTCAGAATCTCTTTGGAGTAGGCCGAAGACATCTCAACCACTTGCATCGGAGCTACCTTCTTCAAAGTCTCTTTGGAGTAGGCCGAAGACATCTCGACCACTCGCATCAGAGCTTTCTTCTTCGGAGTGGACTAGGTTGCTCGCTTCGTACTTGACTTCTTTGGAACAATTGAAAAAATAAAGTGATCGTCTTCTTTAGACTAACCTTCTTCGAATTCACCTTCTTCAAACTAGTCTTCTTCGGATCAACCGGTCATGGAGGTGAGCAAATGAAAGATGAGCTTCGGGGTAGTATCTTCGCCTAGGCTGAAGATTAACCCTGGAAGGGTGCCCTAATATGGTTGGGTCATCTCCGATTCTTTTGGCATGGATGCCTGGTTCAAGAGAGACCCAACCGGACCTCTGAACCGGGGGTTAGCCTTAGTTGAGCCGGCATACTCCAACAGTTGCCCCCTACTCACAGTTAATGAAGCAATTATCCACTTCGAGAAGTGGGAGTGTTAATGATTTATCATTTGCTGGCAAAAAAGGCATGACTAATGATGGCAAATCTTCAGGTCAGTCATTCGCCATAACTACCTCCTTGATTTGGTAGTTGTGCGAAGGACAGGTGTCACCCTATCATTGGCGCTCGAAAGGAAGACGGCAAGTTGACATGCGTGTGCTTCCCATTATTAATGCCGAAGGTGCTAATCTTTGGATGGTCATGCCTTCGAGCTACTTGGGAATTGCTAACTTTTTTTTTCTCGAAGACGGTCGTTGATTCCGCATCGACTTCAAAGATATTGCTTTGGGTTCGAAGCATCGCTTTAACACATGGTGTTTCTTAGTTGGCTGGTAGTGAGACATGGGACACATCCTCTATGAGCACGAATGACGAGGCTCTGGGCTGTTAAATAGGGTTCATCCTTCTTGCCACTGGAAGTTCTTCAAGCAGTAGAAAAGCGATTCCTTTGCTTCGGAGTTGCCCTTCCCCTTCCTCTTCTTTATTCCATAGAGATGAAATTTAGCCTTAAAGACCTTCGGGAGATGTCTCGAAAGCGGGTCACCGTCATGGGATCGGAGGGGGAGCCAAGCGCCAGGGTTGGTGGGGGCGTCGATGATTTTTTCTGGGCCAAAGAAATGGCCCGCTTGGAAAGGAGAGTACAAGTCCTCGAGGCCCAGCTGGAAGGGGCAAATGCTCGAGCCACAGCGACGGTCATGACGGCGGAATTGGCCAAAAGGGAGGCGACATAGGCCATCACTAAGTTCTTGGCATCGTAGGCCTTTAAAGATGAGATCACCGAGGCCATCTTAGACTCTTACCACCATGGGTTTTAGGAGCATAAGAACAAGGCCTTCCGCTTCTGCCACCTGAAGGGGCTGGAAAATATAAGGCCTTCTGTTCTGTACCCCGGGGAAGAGGACGAGCCTGGTTTCGATGAGGGGTCGAAGTCAAAGGAGGCGACGGCAAAACCTGAAGCCTCTTCGAGTGCTCCACGGGGGCTTAATATCACCCGTCGGTTTGGAAAGGGGTCGACGGCCGATCTTTAAATCTTCTTGTCCTGTTGTCCCTTTTCTTCTTTTTTTTTTTAATGTAACTCAGTTCATAGGGATAATAATGAAAATACACCTTTCCTTCCTTTCGCTTGAGTTTTTTTTTTTTGCGCATGAAATCTTTGGATGGGCCGCATCTTTAGAGAGAGAGACTTCTCTATGCACGGATGATTTTTTGAAGTAGGAATCCTCAAGTCTAGCCCTAATGACACCATTAGCCTTGAAGACAAAGCAATTGCTTTGGCCTCTGATCAGATCACCTTTTTTTCTGTTCACGAATCAGGTTCCTTAGTATTCAATTCCATGATTAAGGAATCTCGGGGTATTAATTCACCCATCAATGCATCGCTTTGTCTCTGCCAGCTATCCAGCTATCATTGGTGTAGTAGTTATTGCCCAAATTGTGGGACTGTAACCCTCAGGGTCATTAATACTGCATGTGTCTGGAATCAGGTCAGTCACCACTTTTGGATCTTTCGGGTCCAACTTTTCATGGACCCAGGGGTTTATCATCCAAGATAGGTGCATGTGGCACGAATGGGGGGTAGCTCGGATCATGGGCAATCAATCTGGACTGTTAGTAATCCATATATAATAGATTTGGTACCTTTGAAGGTGGGACACTTTCGAGCCTTTGGCGCTGTTGCCCCCCTGAGCGATTTTCCTCCTCTTTCCTCCTCCAGTTAGTCCCCGCAGTTCTTTCAAACCATGAGGGCAAATGCCATGAAATCCCAACGGGTAGCAAAAAAGGATGTAGCATCAAGCGCTCCAGTGAGGCGATCCGACCGGAGGCGGACCTATGTCTTGGCTCTCCCATGAGTCCTGGCCGGAAGCAGGGCTCCAATAGATAGAATCTTTCCTAGAGAGGGCTCAGGCCTCTCCTCCCGAGAGTCCAGCGATGCTTGCCATAGCAGGGTTGTTTGGGGAATGGAGCCCTCATGCCAAGGGTAAGACTCCCCTTGTAGACGAAGACCCTAAACCTGAACATTGGGTCTCCAAGAGGAAGGAGTTGAGGGACAGCAATGTCCCTGCCGTCGGCATGGGCCCTGACAACATGGGGCCGAGAGGGTCTTCGGCCATCCCTCAAAGGGACAGGGAGGAGACCGTGGTGCAAGGGTCGAGGGATCCATTCTCCTTCATCCTCCCCAGGGTTCTGCAAGTAAGTACGGCATAAGTGTCGCATGCATATCAACTTCAGTTGAACTGATTTCATGTGTGCTCACGTCTGCTATGTTGCTCAGGACATCTCTCTGTTAGAGGAGAGCATCCACGAGTCAGTCGTCTTTGGCGAGAACCTTCGGGACCAGTTGGCTTCGGCCGTAGCCGACAGAGGGGCGGCCGTGAAAAAGGCAGACGAAGCTGTTGCCACAAATAGTTCCTTGTAAAGGAAACTAAGGATGCTCAAGGGGTACATAGCCGAAGTAGCATCAGAGCTGCAGAAGAAGAGAAAGAAGGTGATCTCTGGAGAATTGTTGTTATAAGATAGTCTTCGGAGAGTTGAAGAAGAAGCGGCCTAAAAGGCCGAATTGATAAGTAAGGTTGCCCAGCTGGAGGCGGACGTCCTATCGATTCAACAGAGAGCAGAGTGGGCGGAGAGGAATACTCTTCAGGCTATTGAAGTCTACAAGAGATCTCAAGCCTTCAAAGATGAGATGCATAAGGCTGGGGTGGTCGGTTATCTCGTTGGCCATTGGGATTGCCTAGAGGAGATCAGGAAGGCCTACCCAAACTTGAACCTTACTTCAGCTAACGAACCGATGGGTTCGACGAAAGAATCACCAACCCCTTCAAAGGTCCCTATTTCTGCTCTCACTGCTGGGCTCGCTGATGAGAAATGACTTGTTACATATATGTTCTTTCCCCCTCTTTTTTTTGTGTACAATTTTTCTAGTAACGAATGAAGATTCTCTTTGGTTGGAAAGACATAATCCAAAAGGATATTAAGTGTGAACTCTTCGGCATAGTAGGTGGTAGAAAGGTCCAACCGTTCACTTGGGTTGGATTTGTTGCTGAGGTAGGCCGATTGGACCATCCCTATGGCATCCGTTGATAATAGAGTAAGTTATTTGGACCCATGGTGGCATGTCTGTGGATTTACCGTAGGGCAGGTCACTTAAACCATCCTTGTGCCTTTAATTGATATTAAGGCAAATTGACTAGGCCCACTTTGGCACGTCTATGGATTTACCGTAGGGTAGGTTACGTAAACCATCCATGCATCTTTGATTGATGTTAAGGCAAGCTAACTATACCCACCTCGGTGCATCTACGGATTTACCGTAGGGTAGGTTACGTAAACCATCCCTACACCTTGATTGTTGATCATAAGATGGCCTGGTTGGGCCATCCTTTGCGCTCGTCGGATATACCGATAAGGTGGGTGGATTAGACCCACCTTTGCACTTTTATCTGATGTTAAGGCAGGCTGATTAGGCCCATCTCGGTGCGTCTATGAATTTATCGTAGAGTAGGTTACGTAAGCCATCCCTACACCTTTGATTGTTGATCATAAGGTGGCCTGGTTGGACCATCCTTTATGCTCGTTGGACATACTAATAAGGTGGGTGGATCAGACCCATCTTTGCACTTTTGTCTGATGTTAAGGTAGGCTGATTAGGCCCACTTTGGCATATCTGCAGATTTATCGTAGGGTAGGTTACGTAAACCATCCCTGCACATTTGATTGTTGATCATAAGGTGGCCTGGTTGGACCATCCTTTACGCTCGTCGGACATACCGATAAGGCGGGTGGATCAGTCCCACCTTTGTACTTTTGTTGGTTTCATTGGGTGAGTCACTAAGACCCTCATTGTATCGTTGATTGATAATAAGATAGAATGACCAGACCCATCTTCAATCAAAAATTTTTTTTTGAGATCTTTTTTGGCAGAAATTTTTATTGATAGTACTTGCAGAGATTTTCTACATTCCAAGGCCGAGATAGCATAACTCTGGCTAGGGTCTCGAGTCGATACGTCTCTGGATGTATGATTTCCTTGATTCGATAGGGGCCTTCCCAATAAGAGAGAGCTTGCCCTGTTTCGTTGGTCTGGACACTTCAGACTTCCGTAGTACTAGATCTTTGGGGCGGAAAGTTCGTCCCTCACCTTGGAGTTGTAATATTTGGCGACTCTCTACTGATATGCCGCCATCTTCATCTGAGTGGAAAGCCTGGTACCTTGTTGCAAGTCTAGATTTATTCTTCAGCGCTCTGAGTTCTCAGGCTCCTTGTACTGGTCGATCCCTAAGGATCGCAAGGTAACCTCCATAGGAAGAACCGCTTCTATCCCATAAGCCAAATGGAAGGGAGATTCGCCAGTTGCCATTCTAGGAGTGGTTCAATATGCCTAGAGGACTGAATTCAGCTCTTCGGCCCACAGCCCTTTGGCATTATTCAGTCGAGTCTTCAGATCGTGGAGGATGGTCCGATTCATGACTTCGACTTCTCCGTTGGCTTGGGGATGGCCAACGGAGGTCAATCTATGGAGTATGTGATATTGGGCACAGAAACCCCTGAACTTGAGATTATCGAATTATCTCCCATTGTCAGTGATTATGGCATGCGGAATCCCAAATATGAAAATGACAAAGTTCCTGACAAAACCTTCAATTTTCTCTTCAGTGATATGCGCCAGGGCTTCAGCCTCGACCCACTTTGTGAAGTAGTCGATGGCTATGACGAGAAATTTTCATTGCCCGGACCCGACAAAAATGGGCCAAGGATGTCCATGCCCCACTGAGTAAAGGGCCATGGTGTCATTAACTAGGTGAGCTGGCTCACGGGCCATCTTTGAATGTTGGTGTACCTCTGGCACTGATCACATCTTTGGACGAAATCTGCAGAATCCTTCTGAATCGTCGACCAATAATATCCTTCATATATAATTTTGTATGCCAGGGATCTTCCTCCCAAGTGATCTCCATATATACCCTCGTGCACTTTCCTCAGGGCATAGTTGACATCTGTGGGCCCTAGGCACTTCAGCAGAGGTTGAGTGAAGGATCTCTTATACAATGTTCCGTACAAGATGATATATTAGGATGCCATCCAATGGACTTGCTTGGCTTCGATCTTATCCTCAGGCAGGGTGCCCTCATTCAGGAACTTAAGAATAGGATCCATCCAACTTGGTTCATGCTCAACTTGGTGCACCCCTTGTGCTTCTTTCATTATGCTTGGAGCTTCAAGGTACTCTGTGAAGGTGCGACCGAGGGAATTTGGGGTGGTGGTGGCGAGTTTAGATAGGGCATTGGCTTGGGAGTTCTCCATCCGTGGGACATGGGCGATTTCAAAGGAATCAAGCTGCAACGCAATTCCCGCACTTTCTCCAAATATCGGATCATGGCTAGATCTTGTGCTTCAAACTTCCCTTTTACTAGGTTTACCACCAGCTGGGAGTCTGAAAAAATTGGGATCTTCCGAACCCCTAAGTTCTTGGCGATTCAAAGTCCAGCAAGAAGGGTTTTGTATTCGGCCTGGTTATTGGAAGAATGGAAAGAAAAGCGCAGGACATATTCCATAGTGGGCCCTTCTGGGCCAGCCAATATAAGGCCTGCTCCACATCCTGTCAAGTTTGAATCCCCATCTACGTAGAGTAACCACATAGACTCTGAATCACTTCGGATGGCCTTATCTCCTTCGGCTTGTTGCAAGTCACTTCATGGGCCCCACGTGCATTTGACTATAAAGTCAGCCAGCACCTATGCTTTCATCGCCATCCTAGGCTGGAAGTTGATGTCGAACTCTCCAAGTTTCATGGCCTACTTAGCTATCCTTCCTGAAATGTCCGAACTTCGGAGGACAACTTTCAAGGGCTGGTCTATCAAGATGATGACTGAGTGAGACTGAAAGTACGGTCGCAATCGTTTCGTTGCAACCACCAGGGAGTACACAAGCTTTTGCATTCTGGGATATCTCACTTCTGCATCATGTAAGACCTTGTTGATATAGTAGATCAGCTTTTGGAGGTCATTGTCACCCTTCCGAACATGGACTGAACCGATCGCTTCGTTTGAGGCAGCGAGGTACAAGTAAAGAGCTTCTCCTTCCTAAGGCTTCGAAAGTAAGGGAAGGGTCTCTAAGTACTTCTTCAGCTCTTCGAAGGCGAGGCGACAGTCTTCGGACTAGTTGAAGTTTTGTGATCGGTGGAGGACTTTAAAGAAGGGAAGACATCTTTCGGCCGACCGGAAAATGAATCGGCTCAAAGAGGCTATTCTCCTAGTTAACTGTTGCACCTCCTTCTTACATGAGGGGTGTCTCATGCTTCGGAGTGCTTGTATCTTCTCAAGATTGGCTTCTATCCCCCGTTTGATGACAAGGAATCCCAAAAACTTGCCAAAGGTCACCCCGAAGAGGCATTTGGTTGGGTTCAGCTTCATCCGATGGCATCTAGGGCATCGAAAGATTCCTCTAAGTCTCCGATGTGATATTCTTTGAGAAGGCTCTTCATGATCATGTCGTCAACATATGCCTCCATATTTTTTTCTAGTTGCTTCTTGAACACCTTGTTGACCAGTCTTTGAAATATAGCCTTGTCGTTCTTCAGACCAAATGGCATCATTCTGTAGCAATACAACTCTTTCTCTATTATGAAGGAAGTCTTCTCTTCATCCTCAGGATTTATTTGTATATGGTTGTTGCCAGAAAAGGCATCAATGAAGCTTAGTAACGATGGCCGGCAGTGGCATTGACCAATTGATCTATTTTTGGTAGAAGAAAGCTATCCTTCAGGCAGGCTTTGTTGAGATCCATGTAATCGACGCAGATCCTTCACTTGCCGTTGGCCTTCCTTACCATCACGACATTAGCTAGCCATTCGGGATAATATACCTCCCTGATGAATCTGGCTTTGAGGAGCTTATCTACATTTTCATTTATCGCCCTTTGCCTTTCAGGGGCGAAGCTCCTCTTCTTCTGTCGAACTGGTTTGTAGCTAGGAGCAGCTTCCAGACGATGAATGATTACTTCGACGAGAATCCTTGACATGTCGTAAGCCGACCAGGCGAAGACATTAGCATTACTTCGAAGGAATTGAATCAGTGCCGCCTTCATTCTTTCATCAAGTAGGCTTTCGATCTGCACCATTCTAGTGGGGTCATCTTCGGTCAAGGGCACCGAGACAGTCCTCTCTAATGATTCCCCTGAATTCTTAGTCAGGTCTCTTGGGTCTTGTTGATCCAAGGTTATGAGATTAGCCACCTGTTTGTCCTGTATCATCAGGCATTGACGGGCGGCCCTTTGATCTCCTCTCGCTTTCCCGATCCCATTTTTGGTGGGAAAACATACCAAGAGATGATATGTGGAGACTACGGTCTTGAACTTGTTCAAGACAAGACGTCCCAAGATTACGTTGTAAGCCGATGGGGTTCGGACCATGACAAAATTGATGGGAAACGTCTTCTGACGAGGCTCTGTGCTGAGGGTTACTGGCAGCATTATTTCTCCTTCTACTCCGACTTGGTTTCCTCCGAACCTAGTCAGAGGTATGAGAGATCTCTGGAGCTTGTTTTTAGATAGACTCATTCTGGAGAATGCATCATAGAGTAAAACATCCACGGAGCTCCCATTATCTATTAAAATTATTTTTACATCATAATTGGCCACAACGACCGAGATTACAATGGGATCATTATGGAAGAACTGAACTCCCTGGAGGTCATCGTCGGAGAAGTATACGGAGTTGTTGTCCTGAGCCTTTTAGAAGTATCTTCTTCAGCTCTCCTCTAGTTGGTCGGTCGGTGTAGCATGCCTACTCTTCTGTCGGTGGGCCTTTGATGAGGGAGTTCAGCTTCCTCTATAGCCCGTTGAGGGGGGGCAGCTTCAAGTCAAGATTCTGGATGTCTGACATACCTCCCCAGGTATCCACTCTTGATGAGGTCTTCTATTACGTCTTTCAGTTGGATGCAATTTTCGGTATTATGGCCGTGATCCTTGTGGAACCGACAATACTTACTTCTGTTTCTTGCAGAAGAGGATGATATCATAGGGCGTGGTCATTGGAGATAGTTCTCCTTTTCTATCTTCATCAGGATCCTTTCCCTTGGGAGGTTCAGGGGAGTGTATGAATCAAACTTTCTGTCCAGTGTTTTGGGCCTTGGGCTTCACCGTTGAGTAGAATCGTCGTTGCTGGGGGGAGCAGAAGAATTTGGCCCTTTGACATTCTTCTTCTTGGGGACAGGTCTCCCTTCGGTTAGATGCCAATTAGCTACTTATTCTTCGATGTCGACATATTTATGAGCCCTTGTCAGAAGTTCAGCATAGCTTGTAGGGAACCATTTGTCCAGAGAGAACGTGAGCCTGGATGACCGGAACCCCTTCTTCAGAGTGGACATGGCTACATGCTCGTTGAGATCTGGAATCTCGAGGGTGGCCGAGTTGAATCTCGTGATGTAGTCCTTGAGGCTCTCTCCCTCATTTTGGTGAAGGAGGAATAAGCTGTCCATATTCCAGGGCATCTTCCGGCAAGTCTTGAAATGTGACAAACAATTTTTCTAGCTCAGAGAATGAGTCGATGGTACCTAGGAGGATGCTCGAGTACCACATTCGAGCTGCCTTCTTTAAGGTGGCGAGAAAAGCCAAACAGTACAATGCATCGGAGGTTCCTTGGATCATCATATGGGCTTTGAAACTGCCGAGATGATCTAGGGGGTCAATAGTCCCATCGTAAGGTTCCATCTGAGGGACCTTAAAATGTCGTGGGATGATTTTTTCCATTATCCTGGAGGTGAATGGAGGTCATGAGTCATAGGTTGCGCGCTCGCCATCTCTCTGCAAATCGTGGAGCCTCGCGATCTGTGCCTCGACTATCTTAAGTTTTTCTTCATAACTATGATGGGCCTCTTTCGACCCCACATCTTGAGGAGTAGAATCTTCAAACGCATCAGAGAGAGATCACCTGGATCTCTTCATTGCTCGTCGATCATCAAACTGTTTCGGATGCCACGAGCTTTGGCCTTCATGGGAAGGTTGATCCCGAAGAGAATGTTAGGTGGAACTACGACGGTGGTCCCTGAGGCACTAGAATAAGATAGAGGATTTTCAACCCTCTGTAAATTGATCAATAATTTATGAGTCCATCTATAATAAGGGCTTAGCTCATCTGAGTCAATTTAGTTGTTATTTGAGTTTTTTGAGTTGTTATTTCAGTTCTGTACTAGTCAGCTCATGTTGAGCTAATTTTATTTTTTTTGAGTCCTATCCAAGCATACTGAAGACTCAAGACCACATCATACAAGTAGAGACCAAGTCCAACCAGATTGAAGACATGGAAGTTTAGCCCAAGTCCAACCCAGCTTGAAGATTTGAAGACCCCAGGAGGAAAATCAGAAACCCTGATTCCTTACAGATGCCCTCCAGATGCCCAGATTTCCTTCCAGATGCCAAAATATATTCATAGACCAAGGCATCCATGATTTTAGAGGTCCATCTGCATCCTAGCCCAAAGAAATCAAGCCCAGGCGCCAAGCCCAAGCCCCTAAGAAGCAAGATACCAGGGAATATTCATGCTACCTGGCTACCAGGCCACCCCAGCTTCCAGAGGCCCAAACCCATGCACCCGGGCCCCTTTGGGCCGGCCTCTTGCTGCTCTTAGAAGCCCAACACGCCCCCCTAGGTGTCCTTGGAGTGTTGGCTAAGTCAAGAGAAATTTTAGGGATTTTTTCTACCTAATGTTTCCTTATTTTCTAGCTAGGGTTTGAGAGGGAAAAGGATTTTCATGTAAAGACTAATGTGCCCTTACTTGGAGCCCAAGGTTAAGGGTCTATTTAAGGGACCCTAGCCTCTTGTATGAACAGAGAATTTTGATGAATTAAAACCTTGAGTTCTTCTATTGAGTTGTGTGATACCCTGCTGTGTGCATAAAGGGGTTTGTGAGAGTTCTTCTTCCCGGTGTTTGCAATCATCTTCCTGCTGCTAACAAACCCTCCAGATCCCTGGATGCCCACTCCAAAAGAAGCCTTCTCTTTCAATTTTTCCTTTATTTTCTTGTTCCTTTGTGAGCTTTCTAACCCCTGACAGGTCGTTTGCAGGTCCCTGAGTTCCTACGAATCCAACGACTCCAGCCAAGCCTCAATCGGATCACCGAGCAGAAAGCCGGGTATCCGCGGGTCTTTGGCTCGATTTTCTAGGCCGCATCCATCGAGGAACGAGAGACCCATTCACTGTGATCTTCACAGACATTGTCAGGTACACCCCCTCTACCTCCAGTAGTTTTATTGTAGGAGAACTTGCCCTAACCAAGGCTTCTCAGCCCCGGCGATCCTTCTTTTCTACTTTTCTAGGTCCTAATCTGTATGCTGATCTTCTAAAATTCATATAAAATTCCCTATAACTTATTTTAATCTAAAATTCAGAAATTAATCACTCAACCCCACATATAAAACATACAAAAAAAATGCATGCATATTAGTTTCCCATCAATTGGTATCAGAGCTTAGATTAGGACTTGTTTTATGCAATTTTTCAGTCCATATATGCTTTGTTATTTTAATTATTTCTCCCTGATAAAAATTCCAAAAATTCTATAATTTATTTTTTGAGATTTATCATAATTCACATTAATTTAAGGATTTTTTCAGATTTTACTATGGCTTGTGAATTTTCTGCAAGCCGAAATACAGCCTGCAAATTTTTGGCTCTGTTTTTTTTCAGCAAGACAAGTTTGGAAGTTTTAGGGTTTTGTTTAGTATTTTTTGCATATCTTTTAATTTTAGTATATTTATTGCATATTAGGCCATAATTTGTAAGTTTTATTCTATTTAAAAAATATCAAAAAAAAAATACATATTCTCCAAAAATACCAAAAATATCTAAATCTTAATTTGCATCCTCATCTGCCTGCCATCATTGCATAATTTACTTTTAAGGGCACTCTTGCTATATCAGATAAGGGGAGGAGTTGATAACCTCTCCTTAGCCCAAAACCACATCCCTTGTATTCGGTCCCAAGCCTTAATTTGTCCTAGTGGGCTAGAGACACCAACTGGTCGGGTCCGGGCTACGTGTTAGATCACTGTGTCAAGTTAACCTGTGTGTGCCTTGTGCTTGGTGTCTAGAATGGTGGTTTAGAATTCAATCCCGAAGGGCTTGTGCGCTGGTCTGCCTACCTGGCCAATCTCTGATTGGTGTCTAGGATTGGCAATTAGGGACCTAACACTCCCTTACACCTGCCTGGCTGAGTACAGGATTACTATAGGCTAGTTTGCCACCCTGATTGAGCATCTAGTTTAGACTCTAGGTCTAGTTAGCTGTAGTCGGTCTGATCAAGTCTTGCATGAGCACTAGATCAGGAGTTTCATATCACCCACCTCCTTCATAAATGTTTGAACCCATGGAAAACTTACAAGCCCAAATAAAAGCCCTGGCTGATCAAATGGCCCAGATGGTGACCCAATTAACTCATTCTGGTATTCAAACCAATGATAGAATTGACCATCTTGCCAATAGGTTTGAGCAGTTAGAAGTTCGGGTAGGGACCCCAGGAAAAACCCACGGGTCACAGTCTGAGCCAGATCCTAATTCCCCTCAACCTAGGAGGACCCCAAACCCTAATCCATACCCTGAGGTCGAACCTAGGAGAGCCCCTCATCCTGACCCATACTATAACCCTCAGCCTAGGAGGACCCCAGACCCTAACCCATACCAAGAGGTCGAACCTAGGAGAGCCCATCGTCATGACCCAATCCCTAAGGTTAGTCCTAGAAGACCCAATCAGGATTTTATAGACCGGGAAGATAGATCCTATTTACCCTCTCCCTATAAGCCTAGTATACCCACAACCTATAGATCTTATAACTCCAAATCCTATGAACCTAGAACCTATGAATCCATAACCTATGAACCTAGATCCTATGACTCTAGATCCCATGATCATAGATCCTATGCACCCACACCCTATGAGCCTAGTAGACCCAACACCCAATATTCTGACCCATATAGGGAGTCCAACCCTAGGAGAACCCAATATTCTGACCCATATAGGGAGTCCAACCCTAGGAGAACCCAGTATTCTGACCCATATAGGGAGTCCAATCCTAGGAGAACCCAATACTCTGATCCATATAGAGAGCCCAACCCTGGGAGAACCCAATATTCTGACCCATATAGGGAATCCAACCCTAGGAGAACCCAATATCCTGACCCATATAGGGAGCCCAACCTTAGGAGGACCCCATACCATGATCCATCCTTAGAACCTGACCATGGAGCTGACCCAAGATCCTATGACCCCAGATCCTCTAATCCCATGACCCATAGATCTGCACCCTTGTCCTATGAGCCCAGAGAACCCATAACCCCTAGGTATCAATCTAGTACTAGTCAAGTTTTCCTTAGTCAACTTGAATCCCATAGGATTAATACCCCAAAATATGAGCCCAGTAGTGAGCCACTACCCCTTAGGCAACCTAAACCTACTAGGATTAGTGTCCATAATCAGAAACCAGGACCTAGCCAATTTTCTCCTAGCCGACCTTCTCCAACCATTCCTGAGATTGACAAGGCTTATATTAACGTAGAAGTGTATGAAGCTGATGCAAACTTAGTGGATGAGTATGAGGGAGAAGAGGAGACACCTTTAGATGACCTAGAATTAGCTGACCCAATAGATACCCAGGTAGAATCCAACCTAGAGGTAGTTGACCTTGACCACATCCAACCTAAAGCTATAGTGGAAGAACAAATAGAGGAAGAGAACCTAGGTACTGCTGCTAAGCCTTACCTGAGGAAACCATAGAGGAGAGCCAAATTATAGAGTCTAGTCCTATAATACAAGAACCTGAAGAATTTATTAAGAACTTGATCTCTTTGAATCAGTACCCTCAGGATGAGCCTCCTCCTATAGTTCCCATTAAGGACCTCTTCCCTGAGATTAGTAACCCATCATTCCATTATGCAAACCCCATAGCTATACCGCAACCTCGTAAGGTTAGCCTCATTAGTCTAGGATTAGTCCCTGACATGCCTTCTTTTATCGAACTTTATCTAACTAACCTTGAACCTTTTTCCCTACCCTACCAAACTACTTCTAAACCCACTTCCTATTTTCCGCCCTTTCCTGACACCTCCAGCATTTCTAGGATCATTAGATTGCATTTAGCTGAGATTAGCATACTGCATGCATTCATCACGCATGTTAGGTTTGCATCTTACTTCTGGCATACTCTTTGGAATTTGCTAGGAGTTCACTGTAAATTTTCATGTGCATGTCAAGCTAGGATCAAACCTAGAGAACCTATAATCTATTAGGTTTAGATCTAAAGAGTTCAATAAAATTTCCTTCGATAGGAATGCAAAGTCGAGTGTATTAGGTGTTAGTTTGAGTCCTTTGCATCATTTTGTTAGGAGTCTGCATGTGCCCAGCATGTTCACCACCTATACTAATTTTAAACAAACTGGCTAATTCCCGAAGATGGATCAAAGAATTTGATGTAATGGATTCTATCTTGGTTATGCTTAGGCCTAAAAGAAGCTCATGCTCGCAGAGCCGGACCTTTTAAAGTGATAGAGAAGGTTTGATCAAATGCCTAGGTGTTAGACTTGCCTTCGGATTTGGGCATTAGTTCTACCTTCAATATTACAGACCTGGTTGAGTATAGGGGACCGGCAGCGCTACCTAGTGAGGCCTTTGGACCTATTCCTTTTCATTGTGAGTGACCCTAACCTAGAGTGTCCACAAACAAATTTGGCCTGAGAGAGGAGAACGGATCGAGCGTATCCTGGATGATCAAGCCATCACGACCCAGGGCCATGACTATCAACGCTTCCTGGTCCGATGGCAAGGCCGGCCAGAGTTGGATGATTCATGGATTTCTCGAGAGTACTTGCAACTCCTCAACTCAGACCTTCTCGAGAGATATGTGAGCCAGTCTGACCTTCATTCGGCAGGGTCAAGTTCCTCCCACCCCGGGAGAATTGGTGGGGACACCTGAGGCACCAGAATAAGACAGAGGCTTTTCAACCCTCTGTAAATTGATCAATAATTTATGAGTCCATCTATAATAAGGGCTTAGCTCATCTGAGTCCATTTTAGTTGTTATTTGAGTTTTTTGAGTTGTTATTTCAGTTCTGTACTAGTCAGCTCATGTTGAGCTAATTTTATTTTTTTTGAGTCCTATCCAAGCATACTGAAGACTCAAGATCACATCATACAAGTAAAGACCAAGTCCAACCAGATTGAAGACATGGAAGTTTAGCCCAAGTCCAACCCAGCTTGAAGATTTGAGACCCCAGGAGGAAAATTAGAAACCCTGATTCCTTGCAGATGCCCTCCAGATATCCAGATTTCCTTCCAGATGCCAAAATATATTCATAGACCAAGGCATCCATGATTTTAGAGGTCCATCTGCATCCTAGCCCAAAGAAATCAAGCCCAGGCGCCAAGCCCAAGTCCCTAAGAAGCAAGATACCAGGGAATATTCCTGCTACCTGGCTACCAGGCCACCCCAGCTTCCAGAGGCCCAAACCCATGCACCCGGGCCCCTTTGGGCCGGCCCCTTGCTGCTCTTAGAAGCCCAACACACCCCCCTAGGTGTCCTTGGAGTGTTGGCCAAGTCAAGAGAAATTTTAGGGATTTTTCTACCTAATGTTTCCTTATTTTCTAGCTAGGGTTTGAGAGGGAAAATGATTCTCATGTAAAGACTAATGTGCCCTTACTTGGAGCCCAAGGTTAAGGGTCTATTTAAGGGACCCTAGCCTCTTGTATGAAGAGAGAATTTTGATGAATTAAAACCTTGAGTTCTTCTATTGAGTTGTGTGATACCCTGCTGTGTGCATAAAGGGGTTTGTGAGAGTTCTTCTTCCCGGTGTTTGCAATCATCTTCCTGCTACCAACAAACCCTCCAGATCCCTGGACGCCCACTCCAAAAGAAGCCTTCCCTTACTGTTTTTCCTTTGTTTTCTTATTCTTTTGTAAGCTTTCTAACCCCTGACAGGTCGTTTGCAGGTCCCTGAGTTCCTATGAATCCAACGACTCCAGCCAAGCCTCAATCGGATCACCGAGCAGAAAGCCGGATATCCGCGGGTCTTTGGCTCGGTTTTCCAGGCCGCATCCGTCGAGGAACGAGAGACCCATTCACTGCGATCTTCACAGACGTTGTCAGGTACACCCCCTCTACCTCCAGTAGTTTTTTTGTAGGAGAACTTGCCCTAACCGAGGCTTCTCAGCCCCGACGATCCTTCTTTTCTACTTTTCTAGGTCCTAATCTGCATACTAATCTTCTAAAATTCATATAAAATTCCTACAACTTATTTTAATCTGAAATTTGGGAATTAATCACTCAACCCCACATATAAAACATACAAAAAAAATTGCATGCATATTAGTTCCCCATCACACTAGGGGTCGTTCCTCTGGGAGGGAGGACGCCCCCTGCTTGTCGAGATATTCTGAGCTTTACCCCTCACCATGGTAGTTGTTGTTTCTTCTTAGAACTCTCCTTTGTGAAAAATGGTATGGTAATTCCTGATGCTCAAGGTACTGCACCTTCTACCCCTACTTTGCGCACCAATCTGTTGACGTCGAACCCCCGTGGACCGGATGGAGCGGCAGGACCTTCGGTGCACCTTCTTCGAACCTTGCAAAACAGGTCCTGACCAGAATTTCTTCGATGGGGACACTCCGATGCCTAAGTCAGTAAGGGCTCTTGGCAACAGAATGGAGAGTTTGCTTGGAGAAGAGAATGAGAAGTAGCTCAGGGGTGAGCTCTCTTACCGTGAGTATCCCCTCTTACCATCATTTATAGTGGTGGCCATGTTTGATTCCATTGGAGCCGGAGTTTATGGCCATGTTGTTGGTTATAACAATCACACTCACGTCTAGAGATTCGTGGCTAGCTGGAGATTCTATTGGAGCAGGAGTTCGTGGTCACGTCACTGGTTATAACAACTGCACCCATGTCTGGAGATTCGTGGCCAGCTGAAATTCGCTTTAGAGGCATTCCTTTAGCGAGGGCCAAGTCAAGCTGGTTGATTATCCCGTACCTAACCTCTTCATTATAGGCCGAAGACACCTCAACACTCGCATCATATCTACCTTCTTCGGAATCTCTTTGGAGTAGGCCGAAGACATCTCAACCACTCGCATCGGAGCTACCTTCTTCAGAGTCTCTTTGGAGTAGGTCGAAGACATCTCGACCACCCGCATCGGAGCTTTCTTCTTCGGAGTGGGCTGGGTTGCTCGCTTCGTACTTGACTTCTTTGGAACAATTGAAGAAATAAAGTGATCGTCTTCTTCAGACTGACCTTCTTCTGATTCACCTTCTTTGGACCGGTCTTCTTCGAATCAATTGGTCATGAAGGTAAGCAACTGAAAGATGAGCTTCGGGGGCAGTATCTTCGACCTAGGCCGAAGATTGATCCTGGAAGGGTGCCCTAATATGGTTGGGTCATCTCCGATTCTTCTGGCATGGATGCCTGGTTCAAGAAGACTCAACCAGACCTCTGAACCGGAGGTTAGCTTAGTTGAGCTGACATACTCCAACATGATATATTAATATAATCATTTATTATTTTTAAAAATTTATAAATTTATAAATTTATATAAAATTAAATAGATTTATAAATAAAATTAAATATTTGGATATGAATTGGATAGTTATTTATTTATATTCATATTTATTTTTAGATATGAATACTAATATTAATTAAATATTTAAATTTTTATTATTTTGATAAAATTAAATATGAAAACTGATTTAATAAATATTATCTATCGCACCTCCTTGTGACTTTTAAAAAACCGGTACCGGATTATTAAGTTGGGTTGGCACGGTAAAGATGATTGACAAAGGTACCATGAGCTCTTCTTTACATTTTATAATAATTATCTCGAACTTAAACAGCCCCATCAAAATTTATTTTATAAAAATTGCTCATAGAAAACTGCCAATCGCCGAGAAGGCGGTATTCTTTGACTTGGATATTTTAGACAGGAAGAACCACCGAACGTTGCTACCCATTCCACGTTATAACATTTTATGATACCACTGGAAGCACTGCTGTAAAGCGATGCAACTCTTGCTAACTAAAGATGTAGTAAAAAAAATTATTAAGACGGTGGTTCAACTGGTAGAGAACTTATTTCACTATCAACAAGTCGCGAATTCGAGACATGATTCGTGGATGACTGAATTTAGATCTCATGGATGACTCGATTAAATCAAAATTTTTTTTAAAATTTTAGTGATGTCAGATTGACCTACTCGGACATGCGGGGATAGCTACACCGGGATTTATCCTCCTATCATTTTTATTTTACCGAAAAAATAAAATATAGTAAAATAATATTTGACATCACCAATTCAACAAATTAAGGCCAAATCATGGAAAAATTTTTACTCGCATGCTGGTGCACCATGCCAATCATGTTGGCCCATTCTTATTGGCTAATCATCAAAACAAGCACATAATGAATGGTAATTAAAGGAACGAGCCAAGATGGTTGGCATGGTGCACACGTGTGGAATTAATTTCTCCAAATGATGGCGAAGCATTGATTTCATGGTCTTTGGAAGCCAAAATTCTTATCCTCCCCGGAGGGCGTGGACATTGACCATGACTAACGAAACATAAATATCCAGATCGATCTTAACAACAACTTGCACCCAGTGACTACATTTAGTAGAAACCAGAACAAAACGAGGACAAGTTTCCAAAAGATGACCATCAATTGACCAGCAGCAAACCATGTCTGTCAACATGCTTGAAAGAATATTTGGACGCCACGAAATTAAAGAATCTTGGATTGGTTCAAATGGTAGTATCGGTCTCTGATGCATTCTTAGCCCAACCACAGATTGCTGGCCCCAGCGGCGACTCACCATTGGTTTTGTTTTCCAAATTGATGAGATTTAGAAAGAGATTGGAGTAGAAATTGAGATGAAAAATTGGAAAGAATCTAGATTTAGGGTTCCCTTTTTCTTTTAATATATAAGGTCTCGTGTGAGGTTACCACTTCCTACAAAGGCTCATATATCAATACATAAACTACATGACAACATAGGTCCAAACATGAATCCAACTTACAATTAAACTAAAATATATATTACTTAGAAATTAACAAGAACAAATATTACATTTTAACATTCCCCTTTAATGGCTGTTCTTGAATGCCCTTAAAATTTCTAAAGAAGATGAGTTTTTCTTTGAATAATGCCTCGGTAAAGATATCCGTCACTTGGTCTTAGGTCTCACATACTTTACTTCAACTTCTTTTTTTTTACCGCATCTTTTATGAAATGGTACTTGATTTTGATGTGCTTAGTACGGCTATGGTAGATATGATTCTTTCTCATAAAGATGGTAGATTTATTATCACAAAGTAGTATAATGGTTTATTCTTACTACTTACCTGCATCTTCTAGTATTCTTCTCAACCAAATTATTTGTTGTGCTACCATTGTAGTTAAGATATATTCGGTTTTCATGGATGATAATGCCACGATGTCTTACTTCTTTAATGTTCAAAATATGATATCAAATCTAGGAAAAAATGCATAACCCAATGTACTTTTCATATCATTAATGTTTTCAGTCCAATCATTATTACAAAATCTAAATAACTTTATATTATCATTTTTGCTTTTTTCATACATGATGCCATAATCTTTGGTA
This sequence comes from Areca catechu, assembly GCA_021397845.1. NCBI lineage: Eukaryota > Viridiplantae > Streptophyta > Magnoliopsida > Arecales > Arecaceae > Areca > Areca catechu. The sequence goes on from CM038041.1 coordinate 168,620,471, forward strand.
TTTTTGATATATCTCACAACTCTTTTTGTTATCTTAAAGTAAACCTTGCTTGGCTTTTGCATAAATCTAAAAAATAAATTTGATGCAAACATTATATCCAGCCTTGTAGTTGTGAGATATAACAAGCTTTCATGCATTAATGCTTCTATATAGTAGTGTCTTGGCTTCACCACTTCCATCTTCTTTCATTAACTTCTCATTGCCACCCAAGGTCTTGATACAATATTGCAATTATCTATTCGAACTTCTTGAGAATGCTTTTTGCATACTTCTATTAACAATAAAAAGGCCATCTTCTCTTTGATTGATTTCAATTTCTAAAAAATAATAAAGTAAATCGATATTATTCATTTCATATTTTTTCATTATATCATTTTTGAAAGCCAAAATCATATTCTTATTGTTACCCGATAATAATCAAATTATCAACATAAATAAAGATAAAGGGAATGTTATTATCTTGCTTTTCTATATAAAGTATTGATTTACTTGGAGTTCTTTGGAAATCTTTCCAATTGAAGTAAGCATCAAGTTGCTTGCTTTAACCCATGCAACGCTTCCTTCAACTTATATATTTTGCTTTCTTGGACTTTGATAATGAAGCCTTGAATTTATATTGCATAAATTCCTTCCTCCAATACTCTATTCAAAATATTACAAGAAATAAAGTTATTAGCAATGGCTACCACTAATAAGCAATTTATCATTAGTAATACTATTAGCGATGGTACGTCGTTGCTAATAATCTATCGAAACTAACCTTGTTGCTAATAGGGGTTATTAGCAACGGCAAAAATATATATCGCTAATAAATGGTATTAGTGATATTATTAGCGATGGATATATCATTGCTAATAATATTTTTATTTTTTAAAAATTAAAAATAAAAAAATATTAGTGACCAAAAATTCTATTGCTAATTAATCATCATTGCTAATAAGTATTAGCAACGGTAGATTGCCATCACTAATACCATCAGTAATGAAGTTTTAAATTTTTTAAAAAAATCTAAAATTTTATTTTTAGAAATCTATTTTAATTATATTAACATGCAATTAGATTTTCTAAAACCTTTTATAAATAAATTAACAATAAAGTACCATAATTATAAATAAAAAACTAATTATATTATATTAAACATATAAATTATATGAATTTATAAATTAATATTGTTTTACAAGTATCAAAATTAAATATATAACATCAAAACCAAAAAAATCATTGTAAGACCCTCCTCATCATCATCGTCCTCCTACTCCCACTCTTGTTTGTCCTTTCCAGTAGCCAGTATATGAGATCCAGATATCCTAGCATCTATAATGAAGAAAAATAAAATATTATTAATACATTTTGATACAAAAATGTATATATTGATATTGATGTACATATTTCAATATACTCCTTCGATTCTTGAATAGATTATTCCTATACATTCCATTCAATAATACGGAGCTAAAGATACCCTCGACCCATCAATTAGATGGTTAGATTAAATTTTTATCCTATAGATCTATTTCTCAACTCAAACCTAAATATGTAAAGGTTTTAAATATAAAAATTTAAAACAAGTAAATGAGTTTATTAATAGACTTACCTACATGATGGTTGTGATAATGATACTAGCTGATCATATAGATGCGAGTCCTGGAGATCTCAACAATTATATCATGGATGGCATCCCGAAGTTATGAGGTTACTATGCAAAAAGATGGATTACGACGTCCTCAACATATGCATCATCCCATGTCTAGGTTGTCGGGGTCTGAGATGAGGACACCGAGGAATAGCAAGCTGGTGGAGAATCGAAGCTATGCCTAAATCCTATAACCCAGCTCTTACTCACCCCTTTGGTGGCCCTCCCTTGAGGTCAAGAAGGGGCTCAATGGATGGGTCCTCATCGTGCCACGATACAACATATTCTGCATAATCCATCTACATAGTTTACAAATTAATTGGCCTAATAATATATATATTACTATATATATAAACTAATAAATAATATTTTAAGTTGTTACTATGATATATCGAGATCTCGGATCTAAATAATCACTAGTCCTCTTGGATTGATGTGTGGCCCTTCATAATTGAAATTATCCTGATGCACGACCTAGTTACCATATCTAAAATAAACAAATAATAAATATAAATTAATTAAAATGTATATTATTAATTTAATATAAAATTAATATAAATGTAGAATTCTTATCGATCTATCAGCCAACTAATTTTGGGTTGACTTCCATCGGGGTATGGTTAGGGTTAACTAACTCTGGGTTGGTCTCAGTCTGGGTACCTACTAGGTCAACTAATTCTAAGTCTTCTATGGATAACTCCTCTTCTTCTTCTTCATATTCATCCACTAAGCTCATATCAGCTTCATACACTTCTTCTTCAAGGTCATCCTTGTGAACTAGTGGGGTGGTAAGAGGGGTTTGGCTAAGAAAAAATTGACTAGTGGCTAGGGTAGTAAAAGTGGGTCAACTAAGGATTATGGGTTCATAGATTATGGGTTCATAGGTTATGGGCTCAGATATATAAGTCAAATGGTCAAACCTATGGGTTGCTTGGATATTTGATTGGGTCATTTGGTTAATCTGGGTGGTTAATTGAGCAAACTGATTCTGGGATTGGGTGTTCATCTGGGCAAACTGGGTTTGGGTGTTCATTTGGGCTAACTGATTTTGAGTTTGGGTATTGGTATGGTTCAACTGGGCAAGCTGATCAGTCATGGTTTCATGATGGCCTCAAAATTGAAATCCATGGTTAAACTCGGGTTAGGCTTAGACTGACTGTACTGGACTCCTGACCTGGTGGTCATGCAATCAATCAATCAATGTGATGTGGTGTAGCCAAGCATGCAAGGATCAGTAGTTTTAGGGTTTGCTAGACCTAAAGCCAAAACTGAGTGGGTCGACTCAACTTACACTCAACTCAACAACTAATCCTTTCTCTGGCCAGGTAGGGGGTGGGAGTGTGGGAGGCACCCCCTCCTTTCGTAGGGACCAATTAAAAATCATAGCACCACTTAGGTCGTTTGACTCTGAACCTAGCCTTAGACACTAGATTCTAGTAATAGTTGGAGAATTGAATAAACTAGTTGGCCCACACAATTCAGACTCGACCTGTTGGTGTCACCTAGCCCACTAGGGCAAATTAAGTCTTATTAATTTTAGTTAAGGCTTAGGTTAGGATGATGGTGGTTGTTTTGGACCCAGGACAGGTGATGAAATCCTGCCTGATCTGAGATAGTGAATTGCCCTTAAGAATAGTTTAATCAGATGATGCACATTCAATGAGCCCTAATGCAAACTAATAACAATCAAAAAAATGAAGTATTTTTGGATATTTTATGAGATGGCAAGTTAGGTTTAAGTTGATTAGGTTAGCAATCAAATTGGGCTTGGGATTGAGGGATTTGGAAATTGGTTAGGTTAAGTTGAGTCAAGTATGTAGAATAGAAATTTAGGGTTTGATTCACTGCAGAATTTAATTCGGTTTTTGATGCATAAAAAATTCATAAAAAATTAAAAACGGAGAGTAAAAAGTGAAGATGATCTCTACCAAGTTTCATGCAAAACAAAAATCAGATGATGATTCAAAATCTAGGGTTTTCATGCTATGTGTAGAAGTTCAGGATTTCTGTTAGGGTTCCTAAGATGCGGTAATTTTTATATTTTTTTATTTTGATAAGAATAATTAAAATTTATGATAATTATAAGAACTAAACAAAGAACATTTTATGCAAATCTCAACAAAAAATAAAATTCTTAAGATAATGAACTAGATAGAAAATCAGACACCTACTGCAGATGACAGGATGCAGAAAAAATAGCAATGAGTGTTTCTGAGATTTTGATAAAGATGCAAGCTATCCTAAACTAGCTCTGATGCCAAACTAATGCGAGATGATCCTAGGACTGATGCAGATGAAGGAAAAATAAAAAATCTATTTTTTTGTAATTTTATGGATTTTAGTTTGTAGACTAATAACCCGAAAGCAAGTAAAGAATTGCAAGCAAACATGTAATGAAAGAAACTATCATACCCGCAAAAAACACATGCAAAATAATAAAAGATAGGATCTTGGAGATTGAGAAACCTCTGGTTAGGATAGCATACCTTCATCAAATCAGAAATTATGAGGGAAAAGAATTTTACCAAGCACCGATTTGAAGATACTGTCGATGAAGGGGTCACACAACACTCAGGATCGTTGCCTGGAAGACAAGCCTTCAGTTCCTCGATTTGGGCAGCTATCTGGGATCAGTCCTGGAGGCAAAGAGGGCCTCCTCCTTGGAAGAAAACATCACGAGGATTCTGCAAGCATCAGAGGTCAGCAAGTAAACAAGTTAGAAAGCAAAAAAGCAAACTAGGGTTTGGGAAAGAGGGAATTAGGGTTTTAGAAGCTAGCGTTGGAGGGGGAAGATGGCCACTTGATGATGGATGGCTTAGGGCTTCTTCTCCTTGGCTTGTTAGGATTTGGATGAGAGTGCTTTGGGATGGCTAGGGCTTGGATGGATTAGGGCTCACAAACAAAACTCACACACCTCAACACAAGAATACAAGAACACAACTTAACATTAAATTTTAGTAGGATTTTGATTCATGAATAAAAGATGCTTACAAGAGAGGGAGGGGTGGGGTATTTATAGATGTTCCCCAAGTCCTCTCTTAGTTATGATAGGATTACAAAGTTGAGTGGGATAGGGATTACAAGTTTGCTTAAAATTAAAAGAATACAATTTGAGTGAAAATAAAACTAGATCTCCCTATTTGAATTGAATTTCTCCCTTCCTTGGACTTGGTCAAAGGCACCATAGGCTTGGTCTCTTGGGCTTGGACACCTAAAATAGAGTTGGGCTTGGCTTTAGGGTAGAAGGGGCATCCTCCATTGGTTTGGTGCATGGGCTTATGGGCCCTGGAAGCTGGGGCACCCTGGTATCAGCATATTCCTTGGAATTTTGGTTCTGGGGCTCATGGACTTGACTCCTGGGCTTGGAATCTCTTGGCCTGGGGTGCTGGCATATTCCTGGAATCATGAGGTGCCCTGATCTGGGAATATTCTCTAGCATCTAGAGGGTATCAAGGCATCTGGAAGGCATCTAGAGGGCATTTAGGGCATCTGAAAGGAATCTTAGATCCTGGGGTGGCAAACAAGGTCCAATAAGCTGATATGAAGGCCTCTGGCTTCTGGATGAGGCCTGGTGGAACTCCAAAACTGTATAACCTCATCTCTTGTACAAAATTAGACTATACTGGACTAATACACAAGTACAGGACTCAATGACTGGACTAGGGTTGAGACAAATTAACTAGCCTCAACTTATTATAGGACTCAATCTTACTTGACTACAAAATTTGACACATGGCTAAGTAAACCAGATAGGGCCTAGTAATCTGTCTGATCTTGATGCCCCCATCAATTCTCCCGAGGCGGGAGGAACCCGACCCCATCGAGTAAGGGTCAACTTGGCTCTCATACTGCTCAAGAATGTCTGAGTTGAGATGTTGCAGATCCTTACGAGTTATCCACGAGTCCTCAGATTCCAGTCGACCTTGCCATCTAACCAAATACCTTTGATAGCCTTTGTTCCGGGTACTGATGGCCTTTGTTCTAGGTATTGATGGCTTGATCGTCCAAGATTCGCTTAATCCTTTCCTCACTAATAGGCCATATTGTAAGTGGATACTCTGGGATGGGTTCACTCTCAAGGAATGGGGAGGTTCAAAGAGCTCGCTAGGTATCGCTGCTGGCTCCCGATACTCCATAAGGTATGAAGTATTGAAAGTGGAGCTAATACCTAGATATTGTGGCAACTCAAGTACATAGGCATTAGGTCCAACTCTCTTCATTATTCTGAATGGTCTAGCTTTGCGAGCATGAAATTTCTTTGCAGTCCCTGAGGAAATCGCTCAGGCCTAAGCCTAATCATCATAAAATCCCTTGTAGAAAACTCTTTAGCTTATTTTCGAGAATTAGCCAAGTTTTTATAGGGTACATTACTTATGTTCATCTTTTGGCTAATTTTCTGATGCAAATGCTGTGCAGAGGTCAGTGCAGGTGTAGACTGATGGATTAGGTTTGTAGACTGATTGGGCTCTTGGGATCTAAACCTAACAGACTATAGGCTCTCTAGGTTTGACTCTGGTTTGGCATGCACATGAAAATTTAATAGGAACCCTTAATAGATGCCAAAGGATTTTCCAAAAGTATGATGCAAACATGACATGCTCAATGAATGCATGCAATATGCAAACCTCTACATGATGCAGGTGAATGGTTAAAGAAATATAAGAAGATTCAAGAAAAGGCAAAAAATACGATGTGGATTCAGGGTTAGTCTGGTGGGATAGAAAATAAGAAAAGAATTCAGGGTTGACCAGAAGAAGTAGGATGTAAGAAAAGGTTTCATGCATTAGACCTAGACTAATGAGGTTAACCTTATGGGGTTGAGGTGTGTCTACAGGATTTGCATAATGGAAGAACGGGTCACTAATTTCAGGAAAGAGGTTCTTAATGGGAACTACAGAATGAAATTCATCCTGAGGGTACTGGGTTATAGAGATCAAGTCCTTAATAAACTCTTCTAGCTTATGAAATTCAGGATTGGGCTCTATAATTGAGCTTTCTTCTAATAGCTCCTCAGGTAAGATCCTAATAGTAGTATATGGGTTCTCTTCATCTAATTGGTCATCCATTACTGGTCCAGTTTGAGTGTGGTCAAGGTCAACTAATTTTGGATTGACTTCCATTGGGGTATGGTTAGGGTTATCTAACTTTGGGTTGGTCTCAGTCTGGGTACCTACTAGGTCAACTAATTCTAGGTCTTCTATGGATAACTCCTCTTCTTCTTCTTCATATTCATCCACTAAGCTCATATCAGCTTCATACACTTCCTCTTCAAGGTCATCCTTGTGAACTAGTGAGGTGGGAAGAGGGGTTTGGCTAAGAAAAAATTGACTAGTGGCTGGGGTAGTAAAGGTGGGTCGACTAAGGGTTATGGGTTCATAGGTCATGGGCTCAGATCTACAGGTCAAATGGTCAAACTTATGGGTTGCTTGGATATTTGATTGGGTCATTTGGTTAATCTGGGTGGTTAATTGAGCAAACTGATTTTGGGATTGGGTGTTCATCTGGACAAACTAGGTTTGGGTGTTCATTTGGGCTAACTGATTTTGAGTTTGGGTATTGGTGTGGTTCAACTGGGCAAGCTGATCTGTCATGGCTTTCATGATGGCCTCAAAATTGGAATCCATGGTTAAACACGGGTTAGGCTTAGACTGACTGTACTGGACTCCTGACCTAGTGGTCATGCAATCAATCAATCAATCAATGTGATGTGGTGCAGCCAAGCATGCAAGGGTCAGTAGTCTAGGGTTTGCTAGACCTAGAGCCAAAACTGAATGGGTCGACTTAACTTACACCCAACTCAACAACTAATCATTCCTCTGGCCAGGTAGGGGGTGGGAGTGTGGGAGGCACCCCTGCTTTCGCATGGACCCAATTCAAAATCACAACACCACTTAGGTCGTTTAACTCTGGACCCTCAGCCTTATACATCAGATTCCAGTAATATTTGGAGAATTGAATGCACTAGTTGGCCCACACAAATCGGACCTGACCTGTTGGTGTCACCTAGCCCACTAGGAAAAATTAAGTCAAATTAATTTTAATTAAGGCTTAGTTTGGGATGATGGTGGTTGTTTTGGGCATAGGATAGGTGATGAAATCTTGTCCTGATCTGAGATAGTGAATTACCCTTAAGAATAGTTTAATCAAATGATGCATATTCAATGAGCCCTAATGCAAACTAATAAAAATATAAAAAATAAAATATTTTTGGATATTTTATGAGATGGTAAGTTAGGTTTAAGTTGATTAGGTTCGCAATCAAATTGGGCTTGGGATTGGGGGGTTTGGAAGTTGGTTAGGTTAGGTTGAGTCAAGTATGCAGAACAGAAATTTAGGGTTTGATTCGTTGTAGAATTTGGTTTAGGTTTTGATGCAGAAAAAATTTAGAAAAATTTACAACAGAGAGTTAGAAGTGAAGATGATCTCTCCCAAGTTTCATGCAAAACAAAAATTAGATGATGATTCAAAACCTAGGGATTTTATACTGTGCAGAAGTTCAGGATTTCTATTAGGGTTCCTAAGATGTAGTAATTTTTATATATTTTTGTTTTGGTAAAAATAATTAAAATTTATGATAATTATCAGAACTAAATAGAGAACATTTTATACAAATTTTAACAAAAAATAAAATTTTTAAGATGATAAACTAGACCAAAAATCAGATATCTACTGTAGATGACAGGATGCAGAAAAAATAGCAATGAGTGTTTTTGTGATTTTGATGAAGATGCAAGCTATCCTAAACTAGCTCTGATACCAAACTAATGCGGGATGATTCTAGGACTGATGCAGATGAAGGAAAAATAAAAATCTAATTTTTTTGTAATTTTATAGATTTAAGTTTATAGGCTAATAACCTGAAAGCAAGTAAAGAATTGCAGGCAAACATGTAACGAAAGAAATTATCATACCCGCAAAAGACACATGCAAAATAATAAAAGATAGGACCCCGGAGATTGAGAAACCCATGGTTAGGATAGCATACCTTCAACAAATCAGAAATTAAGAGGGAAAAGGATTTTACCTAGCACCGATTCGAAGATCTTGTCGATGAAGGGGTCATACAACACTTGGGATCGTCGCCTGGAAGACAAGCCTTCAATTCCTCGGTTCGGGCTGGGATCAGTCTTGGAGGCAAATAGGGCCTCCTCCTTGGAGGGGAAACACCACGGGGATCCTACAAGTGTCAGAGGTCAGCAAGTAAATAAGTTAGAAAGCAAAAGAAGCGAACTAGGGTTTGGGAAAGAGAGAATTAGGGTTTCAGAAGCTGGTGGTGGGAGGGGAAAGATGGCCACTTGCTGATAGACGGCTTAGAGCTTCTTCTCCTTGGCGTGTTAGGGCTTGGATGAGAGTGCTTTGGAATGGCTAGGGCTTGGATGAATTAGGGCTCACAAACAAAACTCACATACCTCAACACAAGAACACAAGAACATAACTTAACATAAAATTTCAGTAGGGTTTTGATTCATGAATAAAAGATGCTTACAAGAGGGGGAGGGGTGGGGTATTTATAGATATTTTTCAAGTCATCTCTTAGTTAGGATAGGATTACAAAGTTGAGTGGGAGAGGGATTACAAGTTTGCTTAAAATTAGAAGAATGCAATTTTAGTGAAAATAAAACTAGATCTCCTTGTTTGAATTGAATTTCTCCCTTCCTTGGACTTGGTCAAAGGCACCTTGGGCTTGGTCTCTTGGGCTTGGACACCTAAAATAGAGTTGGGCTTGGCTTTAAGGTAGCAAGGGGTGTCCTCCATTGGTTTGGCGCATGGGCTTACGGGCCCTGGAAGCTGGGGCGCCCTGGTATCAGCATATTCTTTGAAATCTTGGTTCTAGGGCTCATGGACTTGACTCCTGGGCTTGGAATCTCTTGGCCTGGGGTGCTGGCATATTCCTAGAATCATGAGGCACCCTGGTCTGGGAATATTCTCTGGCATCTAGAGGGTATCAAGGTATCTGGAGGGCATCTGGAAGGAATCTTGGATCCTGGGATGGCAAACAAGGCCCAATAAGTTGATGTGAAGGCCTTTGGCTCCTGGATGAGGCTTGGTGGAACTCCAAAACTGTGTAACCTCTTCTCTTGTACAAAATTGGACTGGTACTAGACTAATATATAAGTACAGAACTCAATGACTGGACTAGGGTTGAGACAAATCAACTAGCCTCAACTTATTATAAGACTCAATCTTACTTGACTACAAAATTTGACACATGGCTAAGTAAACCAGATAGGGCCCAGTAATCTGTGTCTTATCCTGGTGCCCCCATCAATTGGATATTCATATTTGTACGTGTGAAATTTAAAAATATTTATGTTATAACCATTATAACATGTCAAATATTTTGTTGAGCTGTGATTTAATGGTCTTAGCTTTTTAGAAATAGAGTTGCCCCCTTGCATGACCTGCATATTATAAAAAGAATAATTTTTTAAAAAAATAAATAAGATAAAATGACAATAGTTGCTTACCAATTGATGGAACAAATTTGTAAAATTTTATAAGCATCGTGTAGAAATTTCTTGCTTACTTATTCTTCGGTTATCCCATCTCAACATTCCATCATATTGCCTAAATATGCGTAAGATGTATATTGTAATAAGTGATTGAACAGTTGGGATTGTGATGGATGCTTACTTAATATATAGATCAACCTTCTCATAGTTTAGCAAAATATATGTCTTAGCCTATCAAAATTAAGTATCTGTTAAAGTCCGGTGAACCTTATGCCCAAATTCATGAGTGGGATAGGCAAATATTGAAATCTCCTGCTCTGATCCCTCATCACCACTATCATCATTTTGGCCAACTTGAGTCATATTTGACTATACACTAGGATTAAGGTGGTGTTGACTGAAATTTAAATTTTTTTCTATCATGTAAGCCTCCATAATAGAACCTTCGACTCTGACCTTATTTTTCACTTTCTTCTTAAGACTGTGTATGTATCTTTTAAATGGATACATCTACCTATACTGCACCGATCCTCCATGGATACTCCATGGAGTTGAAGAAGCAAGGAGTCAAAGGTGGATACTCCATGAAATTTAAAATTTATCCTAGCTTTATATGCTAGATAAATCATGAGATACTCCATGGAGTCGAAGAATCTAGGAGGAAATATCTTCTCCAACTTGTATATAGTTTTTGTACTATTAACCTCAAGACAAGAGATGTGGTTAGCAGTTAGTTTGATAGTAAAAATATCTTTGAAGAAAAGACTAAGCTCAATCAAAGAAATCTATATAAAGTTGGGAAGGAGATCATGCCAAGCCAATAGTAGTAATCATTGCATGAAGACATGGCAATCATGGCTTTTTTGCCCATAGATCTTGCAATCTTTGACATTGATGCACTGAGCTAGATTACTTGCATAACCATTTAGGAATTTAAGATTTTTTCATCATTCACATGCATCCTTCAACTGCTCTCTCGTTAGGCATATGATGCTTTCAGCTTTAAAATTTTTTTAGGTGACATCTCAACGAGTTCTAATAAAAAATACTTGCATATGTTCTTCATATCTGATCGAGCCTTAGGATTGTTCTTCATCTTGACCTTGACATCCATAACAGCATGAAAGATATTATCAAATATATTGTACTTGATGTCAAGGTTATAACATATCAAATTAGTAGATTAGTATGGCAATTCCTAGAAGATGCTACGCTTTACCCAGTTATGAGTTCTATATAACTCCTGAGATTTTTGCTTGTCAAATAGTATGCCAAACTAGACTTCATCAAGTTGTGATACCTTCTAAAATACTTTCATACCACTGAGATGCGGGGTTGCACAACCTTTCTTTATCTTATTTCGCCTAAAACTGTTCCATTGTTCTTGAAAGGGATGATGCTCAGGAAGAAATTGACAATGACAATTGAACTAGTAGAGCTTGCAATAATGCTCAAGCTGAAATAATTTTGTATTCTCCATACAATAAAAACATGCTAGTTTTCTATGAGTACTCATCTTGTTAGTATCCGATATGCAAGAAAATTACTAATGGTCCATATCAGTACAGCCTTCATTATAAAATTTTATTTCTTTGATGTATCAAAAGTACGTATGCCATTGGACCATAAGAATTTTAGTTCATCAATAAAAAGCCTTGATATACATCAATGTTTCAATCTAAGTATCATGTTCCAAGAATGAATAATGTCAAAAAGATGTTATGTTTTTTTCATGCACATCCTAGACAACAGATAATATGGAATAATAAAGATTGGTCAATATGAATAAGATGCCGCTGCATGACTGCATGGTGTAAACCCATCCATGGATAGACCAAATTGGATATTGCATGATTCCTAAGTAAATAAAAGATGTTAAGCATCAAAGTTCATCCTTGCCTCACTGTCCAACGAATAACTCATCATATTAGTGTGCTTGCAAATCCTTTCTTTGTGCCATCCCATTTGCCCGATAGTACTCTTAAATAAGTAGAGCCTCCAAAGCCTAGGAGTGAGGGGAATATATTAAAGAACCGTATATGGTATCTCTTTTTGATTTTTACCCTCTTGTCTCGACTTAATTCGGCTTTCACTACATACATTACATGAGCTCTTTAGTTGGTCCTCCTTATAGAAAATTATATAATTATTATGGCATGCATCTATCTTCTCGTATCTCATGTCTAACTATTTCACCATTTTCTTTGAAGCATAGAAGCTTCCAACAAGTTTCTCATCTTTCAGTAGCATCTTCATTATTATTGTTACCATCCTATTATAACAATTGACCATCATATTAAACTCGGCCATCAAGTTCAATAACTCTAACATAACTAATAGTATATTGTGTGTTTCAAATCCCAGCCACAATGGTTCAATAACATCTTTTAGCATATGATAGAAATATCCGCTATCAGCTTTTAGATCATCCTCTATATCCTTATCAAATTCAAGACTAGCCACATCCATAACTATAACTACCATTCTATCAATTTCTCAATCCTGTTGACTTCTAACCCTTGTAATTATTTTTTATGTCTCCCTGTGAAGGTACCAATACTTGTAGTTTAATATAAATCTACTCTTATATAAACGGATAATTATTATATTCTTTTAAAGCATTTCTTTATTGATACATCTGTTACAATGACAACGAGCCCATCTTTCAACTAAGAGTGTCGCATTCCCAAAAGCATAATCATAAAAGTACTTGATACTCTCCTTGAATTCAGCAGAAATTATGTCATCGACTACTCAACAATCCATCCAACTATGGTTCATGACACACAATCTAAGGATTTTACATATACAAATATAAGACAAAATACTTACAAATTATTTTATCATTTCAAATGACAAAATAAGAATTTAAATGATTCAACATAATGCAAGAAATAAAATGATACCAGAATGTCATGACGATTCTGCATCCTATCACTAAAGGCAAAACTTGAAAGAATAAGAGTGACCAGAAGTGATGTTCCAAATGCAAGATATAGGAGCCTGGATACCTAGCTGGAGGCCATCGCTGAGAGGGACTTGGACTTAGAAGTGAAGTCTAAAAAAGGAGAGGTGGCATTTGAAAGAAGAGTATTCGAACAAGAGTAGAATCTTCTTAAGAAGAGGCACAGGAGTGCTTCGCTGGAGGTGAAGCACAAGGTATTAGAGGTCTAAAAGTTCATCGCAAGTGAGGAGCATTACTTATTAGCCTCTTTAGATATTTGGTATCCTTTGAATTCTTTGTCTGATTCTTTTTTCTCTTCTTCATATTCTTCTTCTTCTTTCTCTTCCTCCTTTTCTTGGATAGATTTTTGTCTTTCGACAACTCTATTTTATTCTGGTGTGTAGCCAATGGTCAATTATCTTTGCAAACTAATATCATTACAAAACTTTCTAAATTTATTTGAGTTATATTCACCCCCTTGATCACTTCCTAGCACCTTGATGTAGTGCTCATTTTGTCTTTTTACAAGATTTTTGAACTTCTAGAAGATGGTAAATCCCTTAGACTTGTGTTCCATAAAGTACATCCATATCATTTTTGAGTAGTTATCAATAAAGATAATAAAGTAAATGTTATTGACATGAGGAGTTTTCATAGATCCACATATGTCGGTGTGAACAAGCAACGGTGCTTGGGCTCTCCATACATGATCCTTTGGAAATACCTCTCAAGAGTTGTTTCCTAAGTGCACATCCTTTACAATTTTTTTTTATCTTGGATTACCAATAGACCACATACTATGTTATTTTGATGTAGACTTTTCAAGCTTTTAATTCAAATGTCCAAACCTTTTATGTCATAGCCATGACTCATCATTCACCTTCATCTTTCATGCAATATTCTTTGTATAGTACAAAATAAGAGAAAATCTTCTATTTTTCTCCAAATTGATATTTACCTTAAGTTATTTTTTTTGTCCTTTGTCATATATCATGCTTCCATTATCTTCAAAGTGTACCAGGTGTCCATGCTCAATTAATTGTCTAATACTTAGGAGATTTTGTGTTAAGTCCAGAATACAAACATCATGGATGAACATCCTCCCTTTGTATTAATTGTATGCTAGGACTGCCAACCTTCGTGTAGACCTTCAAAGAATAGTAATAAACACCTTCACTAAGTTTTGTGATGATCTGATATCGTTTGAATAGCCAAACATCAAGTCCTAGCAGCTCTTCACATCCAATTTAGGTGCGCATTTTTCTGCGACCTAGTCTTCACACACCAGTATCCAAATCACATCTTATTTGAATACTTGACCCTCCAGTATATGTCTCTATTTGTAGGGACTTGTTTCTATGTGCATGGACATTTTTCTACTAGTAACAAATATTAGGAAATCAACTAGAGATGGCAAAAATAGAGGTTGGAAGCAAACAACACCTTGCAGCAGCATAGCCTTGATGCCTAACACCTTCTTGGAGACTCAATGTCCACTACACCTTCCAAACCTCTACCACATATGAATAGACTTCTTTGGGACCTCAAACTAGAGTGAAATAAGTCCTTAAAGACTTCTGGTCGAACTCCAAACAAGTAGGACAAAGGATGGCTCCAAATCCTTGGGCACTGGGAATTCCTAGTTTGATTAGGAATCTTGGCACTAGCCCTTTCCTCTTCTCTAATGCCTCCCAAACCTTTATGCAAGTGTCCATTGCTCGGATGCATGTGTACCACACCTGTGCCAACATTGTAATTATGCCTTTGCCTCTTACTTGGACTAGTACACCATTTTCTATCTTGACTTGTGAGGTTGAAGAACTATCAATGTCAACAAGGATTGATTTGTCACAGATCATATGGTTGCTACATCCACTATCAAGGTACCATACATCATTTCTTTTCTCCTCCATGGTTTGACATATATAGAATGTACTTTGGTTGCCTTTATTTTCTCTGGAGAAGTGTACTTGCTTACTTATTTGGTACCTACAATCTTTTGAACATGACCAAATTTTTTATAATTATAACATTGGAATTTCTTCCTAAACTAACAATCTTTTCAACATGAGAAGACCTTTTACATATCTTGCACTAAAGTTAAGTGCTTTTATCATTTTGACTTCTTGGAAAGTTATTTCTTCCCTTTCCTCTTGCTCTTCCTCTCATTTTTCTTCCTCTTCCTCTATTTTGGTTTCCACCTCTAAATGACTCCCTTTTAACTTATGCACAACTAGATGGTTCTCGTTGAGGACTTTTATCAAATACCTTGAGCTTAGTAATGAATATATGATTTAGATGCTAGAAGCATTATATGTTTTATCAATTTACTTTTATTAATTAGAATTTGATACTTCTTAATTACTTTTACAGGTAATTGGAAGATTGGGTCCATATAAGCACTCTAAGCTTAAATTGGCCTAAACTCAAGTAAATCAAGCAATCTATTGAAGACCTTAAAGGCTCAAGAAGGAAGTATGAGTTCAAGTCCAAGCTACATGTACATTCAAGCCAACAAATCAAGAGTCCAATTGAAGAAAAACCCAAGGGAGCACCAAATCCAAATCAAGAAGGAGTCTAAGAGCCTAATTAAATGAAGGGGGAGTACATGAATTTTGGCATGAGAAGAAATTGGCCCAGAGAAGGAAAGTACATGAGATGGAGAACCAATTCAAGAGCAAAGGAGAAGGTGTTAAATTCCATTTAGCATGGAGACCTATTTGGGGTGTGGCTTGTTAGCGTGCAATGCAAATAAGGAAGGTTTGGAGCAAGGAAATAGAGGAGGATGCACATATTTTTTTTGGACATGGGTTAAAAATGAAATCAAAGTTGGAATGCAATATAAATAAAGAAAGAGTCCTTATCCTTTGGAATCTAGATGAGGCGGTTGTGTGTGAAACAAAATAGGAAATGGGATGTAAAGCTTGGGGCATTGATTTATGTGTGTATATTTTCTTGGAAGTCCAAATTTTTTGGGAGGCATGGAACATAATCCTAACTTCATGGGATTCCTAAGTTGGGTGATAAAAAATCCTAGAAGAGGCATGAAAGGAGGATAAGGATCAAGGTAAGGCTGATTTGAGTGTCCTAAACTATGAGGACTCTAGAAGTGGGCAGCACATATGGAAGGCTTGGAGTGCTGATTAAGGAAAGAAGCAATTCTAAATGGCATGAAGATGGGGTGCTAATTTCTACATTGTATGAAGGATCTTAGTGGATGTAGAATTTCTTAGAGGTACTAATTTGAGAGTCCTTAATCATGAGGACTAAGATGGGACGGCCACAAATAGATAAGGAAACATGGTGTGAAATCTGATTTGAGGTATGGACTATGAGGACTCCTAATTTGGCATCAAACCAAAGAAGAAAACAAAGAAAGTTTTTGGCATGCAATTCAAGGAGGTGCAGATTTTGTTGAGATATAAAATACAAGTCCCACTTTCTTAGGACTTTTAAAATTGGACAACAAAGATTTTATGGTGCTGATTTGAAGTCAAAGAAGTAAATAAAGGAGGAAAATACTTGGCATGGAGAGAAGTGTGCATGAAAAAAAATACTTGGATGAATCTCTTGCATAGAAAATTGAGAGTCCTAAATTATTTGGACTCTAAACGAGGCACTAATCTAAGAAAATTCGAGGCATCATTTCAAAATAGAAAACATCTAGCATTGGTATAGAAAATCAAATCAAGGTCAAAGATGATGAGATTTCAAGGTAGCATGATTTAAGAAAATTAGATTTTATTCGGAGGCAGCATTCATGCGAGATTTGGAGGATCTTGGAAAGAGCCTATAAATAGAAGAGGGGAGCAAGCCTACAAGCAAGCCTTATTCTACCCTCTCTTAAATCCTAGCTAGCTTTCATGCCATCACGATATTTTTTCTCTACCATCTCCTTAGCCTACATTGCCTTAAAATCACCCATAGCCTCCATCATCTCCTAATCAATCCCGGAACCCTCCACTCTTCCATAACCTCCACAACCCTAGTCTTCACACCATCCACCATCTTCTACCATAAATTCTAGTCCCCTCACAACCTTGCTTCTCCACTTCCCTCCTTTCGAAGTTACTGTCTCGGGCTCTATTCCAGCATGAAGATGATGGAGATCAAACTTTTCTATGGCAGGCTAAACCCCCACCATCTCAGAAAATCACTATAATTTAGTTATGGTAGTGTTTTTATAGTTCTATCTCTTGTACTCTTTCTTTATATGCAATAAAAATATGGTTTATCTCTTCTTATTTGTGTCTTTTAATCGCTTAGCATAAGATTATGTTTAGAATAGCTCATGATGATGGGCCGTGATCAAATGGGTACGGGCTATGCTCTTGAGATAGTCTACTTCTAAACACAATCCCTCTTATTTTATGTAACCTAATCTTGACAGCTTATGCTCCAGCGGGATTGACCATGATCCAATAAATACAAGCCGTGTTCTTCATACATAAGCTTTATCTTGATTGATTGCACATCTGCTACTTACATATTAGAAGGGTACCACTTGTCTAATACAAAAATAGTTGAAATCCCGAGATACTTCTATCATATTTGAATACAATATTAATTAGTACTTGCTTTAATTTTTTTGTTGCTTGATCATTTTCTTAACCATTAAACAATATTTCTTTTTCCGTTATTTTGTTACTCAAATGCAACTCAACCCACAATCCTCATAGATACAAACCTGACTCACTATTATCTCGATAGTATCGAGTTAATAATTTATCTTTGATCGCATATGACAACTATCAAATTTTGGTTCCATTGCCGAGAACCATTGACATGGTTGTTTTGAGTCAAGAAATTTCAAAAAAGGTTATCTTTATTTATTTTATCAATCTTGATTACCTTGACATAAGTTGTCTTGGTATAACTGAAAGTTATGTTGCATGGTTGTTCTAAGATAAGAAAATGCCGAGTTGATTTACAATCTTTAAAGAAAAGTTTTCAAAAAAATAAAAAAATCATGAAAATATATTTATTTTATTTATTTTTATTTTTTATTCTTAGTTTAGGATATTTTTAGTATTTTCTAACTTTCCTAGTTTACTTAGTAAACTTATTTTTTTGTAAAATCAAAAAAAATCTTTATATTGATAGTTCATAAGCTATGTTGGAAAATAGAGACCTAACCACAAAAACTAAAAAAAGAAACAAAATAATTTTGACTGTGTACTACCTACAAGCTTGAACACCTCTTTTTTCTTGCATTATATATTTTCATAAAATTCTTAAGTGCATAACCCATAAATAATATAAGATGAAAATTTTATCACCCTTCCTTAGCCCACAAATCACCATCCTACATTTACATTGATCAAAGCCTCTAACCTAAAATTAGCTAGACTTCAACCCTTATGCTCCAGAGAAATTGATCGTGATCCAAAAAGTACAAGCCGTGTTCTTCATAGATAAGCTTTATCTTGATTGATTGCACATCTGCTACTTATATATTAGAAGGGTACCAATTGTCTAATATGAAAATAGTTGAAATCCTGAGATACTTCCATCATATTTGAATACAATATTAATTATTACTTGCTTTAATTTTTTGTTGCTTGGTCATTTTCTTAACCATTAAAAAATATTTCTTTTTCCTTTATTCTGTTGCTCAAATGCAACTCAACCCACGATTCTCATAGATGCGAACATGACTTACTGTTATCTCTATAGTATTAAGTTAATAATTTATCTTTGATTGCATATGACAGCTATCAAATTTTGGTACCATTGTCGAGAACCATCGACACGGTTGTTTTGAGTTAAAAAAATTCAAAAAAAAGGTTATTTTAATTTATTTTATCAATCTTGATTTTCTTGATATAGGTTGTCTTGGCATAACTAAAAGTTATGTTACATGGTTGTCCTAAAATAAGAAAAGATTGAGTTGATTTACAATCTTTAAAGAAAAGTTTTCAAAAAAATAGAAAAAAATCAAAAAAATATATTCATTTTATTTATTTTTTACTTTTTATTTTTAGTTTAGGATATTTTTAGTATTTTCTAACTTTCCTAGTTTACTTAGTAAACTTTAGGGGTGCAAATGGGTCAGGTCGGATCGGGTCATGAGTGACCCCAATCCGACCCGGCTCAGTCCTAATATTAGACCCATACCTAACCCACTAGAAAATCAGGTCGGGTTGGGTTGGGTTCACTATCAAAATTTTCAATCCAACGGGTCATTCGGATTAGATTGGGTCTATAAATAACCAGGTTCTAATATAAAAAGTTTGGATCTAAATGTGATCCGAATAAAATATAGACAACTATATTTTAATTAATATTAGACCCATACCTAATCCACTAGAAAATCAGGTCGGGTTGGGTTGGGTTCACTATCAAAATTTTCAATCCAACGGGTCATTCGGATTAGATTGGGTCTATAAATAACCAGGTTCTAATATAAAAAGTTTGGATCTAAATGTGATCCGAATAAAATATAGATAACTATATTTTAATTATTACATAGCTAACTATTATTAACCATAAAATAAATAACAAACAATATTATTTTCAAGATAAATTAAGATATAAAAATAATTATAACTCTATCTTTATATTAAAAATAAGTTCCATACAAGTTTTAAATTATAATTTAAAAGTCCAAAAAGATATAATTCTAAAAGTATTAGTATTTTCGAATCGGGTCAGGTCGGGTCGGTCCAAATTCAGTAAACCCAGACCCGACCCAGAAAATGGAACGGGTCTAATTTTAGGACCTAACTGGATCCACAGGTCCATAAAAATGGATTGGATCGGGTTTAAATGGGTTGGGTCGGATCGGGTCATGGGTTAACTCGACCCATTTGCAGCCTTAGTAAACTTATTTTTTCGTAAAATCAAAAGAAAGTCTTTATATTGATAGTTCATAAGCTATTTAGAAAAATAAAGACCCAACCACAAAAACTAAAAAAAGAAACAAAATAATTTTGATTGTGTACTACCTACAAGCTTGAACACCATTTTTTCTTGCATTATATATTTTAAATAATATAAAATAAAAATTTCATCACCCTTCCTTGGTTTACAAATCACTATACTGCATTTACATTGATCAAAGCCTCTAACCTAAAATTAACTAAACTTCAACTCTTAAGAAACTTGAGCTCATTAAGATAAGGCACTCAGAAGAGTTAGACTATGTCAAGATTAGCTAGTTGGCTGGTATCTATGAAAGGGATTCGGGGACAAGATCTCGAAGGAAGGGTAGTTACTTAATTGGTTCCATTCACTTACCTGGTCAATTTAATTGGTATATAAGGCAAGCAACGGGAGACCCCCACTGATCTTATCCTTACCTAGTTAGTTAGCTAGTTTGGTTATTGACTTAGAGGGCTTCAAGGCAGCCTTAGAGTTAGGAACTATCTAGAATTAGGATAACCTAGGATAGAAGTTTGTTTGTTGAGTATTTGAAAAAATTCAAAAATATAAAAATATTAATTATTCTCCATTTTTCTTAGATTAAGGATTTTTAGGCTCTTCTCTTTAGACTTCTTTCACTCTCCTCTATTCTTTATTAAAAAAATCTATAAAAACTTGAACCACTATTTACTATAGAGTACCATTTAAGGGTGTATGCTTAGTCATCATTCACAAATAGAACGAACTCTTAAAGCAAACAGGCCTAGAGCCATGGATCGAGACCAAGAAATTGATCTATCTAAATAACTGAAGGAGTACTTTACTTTTTTAGCATATAATTACTTTCCTTGCATCCAAATACCTATAGTAGAGGCCATCCAATATGAAATTAAATCTAGTACTATTCAAATGCCCCCATCCTTCTATGGACTTACAAATGAGGACACATATAAGCATCTTGATGAATTCCTAGAAAATTGTTCCACTATTAAAATCTAGCATTTTTTAGATGATACTTTGAGATTGAAATTGTTCCCCTTTTCATTAAAAGACAAAGCCAAATATTGGCTAAACTCTTTAGATACTATTACAATTTCAACTTGAGTTTAACCTTAGAGGAAATTTTTCAAGAAGTACTTTTTAATAGGAAAAACAAATCAAATCCGTAAAGCTATCACTAGTTTTTTCTAGTTGGATGAGAAGATGTTTCATGAGACCTAGGAGAAGTAAAAAGAATTAATTAGGAAGTGCCCACACTATGTAGTATCAAAGTAACAACTAGTTTAGTGCTTCTATGATGGTTTGTTAGAGAAGCACCAATAAATGGTAGATGCTTCATGTGCTGGGACGTTCATGTTAAAAAATGAGCATGAAGCCTAGCAATTGTTTGAAACCCTAAGTGAGAATTCATTACACTATATATCTGCTACCAAGCGAGACCCTCCCATGACAAGATCCAAACATAGTGGGATTTATGAAATTGGAAGCTTAATTGACATCCATAGTAAAGTGGATGATTTATCCTAGAAAATTCATTGACTACTACAGGTCAAACCCACCAATACTGCATCTAAACATGTATAAAATGTTTGTTTCATTTGTTCAAGTTCTACACATATTGTCACTTAGTGTCCAAATGCACCATGGCACCCCAAGTTCATGCATGGATAGGTAAATCAAGCCCAGACTCAGAGTAACTTTAGAGCTAGATACAATCCTTACTCCGACACCTACAATCTGAGTTGAAAAGATCATCCTAATTTTTCTTGGACCCAGCAATTTGCTGCCAAGCCCATAGTACAAAGACTTGGTTATCCTGAGGGAGCCTATAAATCAGCTTTGTATCCACCGTACTCACCAAACCTACAACCTTATCTAAATACACCTTTGAGAAAAAGGTATTATAAGCACTTAAGGGGTTGGAAATGAACACCGGATCCTTCACTCCCACACATAGTCTATTATAAAGCTAGAGACCTGGATAGGTCAGTTAGCTACAGCATTCAATAGGAAAGATGTGGACAAAATCTTAGCCAACCCATAATAACCTAAAAGGACAATATATGGCTAAAAGCTCCACTAGCCTAGAAACTTTTTCTAAATATACTAAATTTGTTATGATCCTTAGAAATGGAAAAATCTTAAATTATCTCGAAGTAAACCAACAACTAGATCACCCAGTGCTGGCCAGATCAAAAAAAAAGATACTAGGGAAGAACTCATTAACCAAGAACCTGAAATTAAGGCTCCAATTTTTTAGTGCTTTAGAATCCCCTCTACCTCTTGATAAGAAGGGCATAAAAATGAATGAAATGTTGAAACTGTTCAAACAGGTCTAGATAAACCTACCCCTTCTTAATGCTATTAAGTAAGTCTCGATCTATGCCGAGTTTCTGAAAGACCTGTACACACAAAAATAAAGACCCAAGGGGCACACATTAAAGAAAGGTCCACTTGATTGAATAGGTTAGCTCAACTTTCCAACA
This sequence comes from Areca catechu, assembly GCA_021397845.1. Lineage (NCBI taxonomy): Eukaryota > Viridiplantae > Streptophyta > Magnoliopsida > Arecales > Arecaceae > Areca > Areca catechu. The sequence continues at coordinate 168,642,851 of CM038041.1, forward strand.
AATTATCCCATCCAAATGTAAGAACCCTGGTACCCTAATTATATCTTATGTCATCAATGTCCTCATGATTAAGATAGTTTTATTAGATTTGGATGCGACTGTCAACCTTCTCTCAAGCTTTGTTCATGACCTATTTGAATTTAAAGAGTTGAAACCTACTTTGGTAACCTTACAACTAGTAAACCAATCCATTAAGATATCCTATGAAATGTTGGAAGATGTGTTGGTGAAAGTTGATGAATTTTACTTTCCTATTGACTTTCTAATTTTAGACATGGAATTTAGTAGCAACCCCTGCCAATTACCAATCATCCTAGGTAGACCCTTTCTAAACATAAAATCTGGTAGCAACCCCAGCCAATCATCCGAGCAAACCTTGGTAGTACCCAAGCAGTAGGCACCAGCTAACCACTTTCTGAACCGAGTCACATGCTTGGTAAGCAGGACCTTTCCACCCATCCATAAGGAGTGCCCTAACTGGTCGAGCTGCACATATGCCATCAACTATCTCCATCCAAGTGGGCCTCGACAGTGATCAATGATAGTGTCCAAAGGCCCCGCAAGTGCTTATGACTGCTCACTAGATGCTGTTGTGTGCCCAGCATGCGGTAATTCTCCCTAGATTCACATGGAAGGGTCCCTTTACCCAATCGAATGATGCAGGATGACATTCACTGGTTATCTCTATTTGATCTAGCCCTAGCAATGGGCCAACCCCTACAACCTGACAGTCCCAGGCTCATCAAGTGCACTTTTTTCTTAGATAGAATTACCTTAAACAAAGCTCTTCCAGTCGATCATGCCTTGAACACCTTGAGAATGCTCGAGTTGGCAGACCCTCAAGCAATTGCCCATTCAAACACACAGGCACGATCTTCCAATCCTCATTACCATGGCCTCCAACACATGGCTAGACTCTATTACGTCTTCAAATCTCTAGTCATTATCATATCTAAATAATGGAAAGAGGCATGCCTAAACCCGCATAGTGATCCATGCTATTATTAATGAGGCATGGCATGCCTTAAAGTAAAGATAAGGTTGCATTTAAAGGGATAAGACATTCCCTACCAAGAAGTAAATCCCAAGCAACATGTGAAGGATCCCGTCTCTTTTCACTAAATCCATCAAAATCTCTGTCATCCTAGTAATATCCTGATTCATTACCTATGAAAGGGGGCTCCATGTAAACCCCCCAAGGTATGCATTCTTCTTGCTTGCACTCCTCAAATTGTTGGCCTAATTACTAACTTGAGCATCAGAGTGCTTTCACCAGGGCTATCCTTCCATGGATTTTTTGTAGGCACCACCTTTCAGAGAGTTGCCTACACCACCTACTCTAGCATTTTCACTAACCTTTCCGGTGCTTGACTATTTTTGGTGCCAACACCACTAAATCCTAAATCTTTTGTGACATGAAGAGGATCTTTATCTTGATGCTCCAATAATCATAATTTTCTCTATCAAAAATAGAAATAGAAGGTTGATAATGCTCATATCCATGTTGCTTGAACTTACCATGGAGATCTTCTTGGATGGTGGTCTCTTTTTCATTTATTATCTTCAAACTCAAATCTTATTAATCTTCCTTGCTCTAATACCATTTTTATTGGTTTTGTTTACCAACTTGATGAGATTTGGATGGAGATTGGAGTGAAAATTAAGATGAAAATTATAAAAAAATCTAGATCTAAGGTTCCATTTTTCTTTTAATATATAAATATTATGGTACCACTTGCTTTGATACCACCTATTAAAAAAAATATATGTGGAATATGGATCATCGTGTCCTAGATCATGATATCATTGTTGATACCTTAAGAGAAGGAAAAAGAGAAAATAAAATAGAAAATACAATCAATAGGGCATGTAAGGTTTCATTATAAGAAAAAATTACAAAGACAATCTTATACACTCATTCTGTAGAAAAAATCTTAACAAGAAATCCAAAAAAAATTCTCTTACAAAAACTCTCAAACTTCTCCTATAAGCCCTCTAGATCTTTTACATACCCTTCTTACTATCAAGACTCCTCTAATACCTCTATCCCTGTTTTATAGCCTCTATATCAAAGAGTACTTCAATAAGAATCCAGAAATTCAAATCATATCAAAAAGAATCCATATGGAGTCAAAACCATGTTAGGAAGATAATAGACCATCATGGACCACTATAGATCGTGCCCCATGTGAACCAGTGTTGGACAGGCCTATCTCCACATACCACATGCATGGTGGCACTCTCCCGCACTGCAGTCCATCATGTACCATGCAAACATGAGGGAAACTAGCATGGACCACATGAAACATGCACAAAATATGCACGGACTGCATGGTGCGCCGCTCTCCTGGGCATCGTGCTTGCATGCCTAAGCATTGTGTCTGCATGCCTAGGCCATGCCCGGTCTATTGTTGTTGGCCTGGCCTACTTTTGGGCTTGTGCTAAATCTTTTCTTGGATTTTCTGATACCTGGACTTTGTATTTTGGATCAAATCAAAGCATTTTTCTCAACAATCTCAACATCGACTTAGCGCTCGACCTCTATCTAACTTTGAAAACTTGTGACTGCCAATCCCATGCCCTATGATAAATACTTCACTAATTATAAAATGGATAAATATGAGAGTCAGTCAGGCCGCTCGATCCCATCTCTATCTTGTGCTGTGTTCATTTTGACCTGAGACCTACTCAATAAAGCTTCCTGCAGTAATAAGAACTTCATCATGTAACATCGCCTGTCATCCTCCTTAGTCTCTTGTCTCATGCCTGATCCACCTGTATCTAGAACTTCACCTTGCCTCGAGCTCTACCTCATCCCAGTGACTCCACCTCATGCTGAACTTCCTAGCAGGAAGTAGTATCCTCTATGCTTCTTTTCTTTCATAATGACCTTATTATCATAGATAACCTTCAGGATTCCATCACTAGCTTTTTATATATAGCCGTTTGAATCTAGTTTATTTGGTAAGATTAGATTCTTACTAAAGCTAGGTATGTATCAAACCTCGTCTAGTTTTCTTGATATTACATTATAAAGCTTTAAGCTAAACATCATTTCATCCTTGATTGTATAGCTCGTTCTGTCTGGTAGGTGGACAATACCCTCTCTACTCTCTAGAGAGTCAAATAGCTCCTCTTTACAATACATATGATGGGGATATGCAGAATTTAGAATCCACTACTGGAAAGAAAGAGTACCTCAATCGGATATCATGAGCACCTCACCGTATCTGTCACTATCGCTACCATCAACCACTATCGCGTAGAAATCATTTGATCCTTGAGCTATGGATAATTTCTATCATGATGCCCCAACTCATCACACTAGTAGCACTTGATCTTGCTAATATCCTTCGACTTAAACTTGGATCACCTACCATGCAATCATCTACCACTCTGTCTTTTGCTGCCAACTTCTTGAGAATCACTAATATTGAGTTTTTACTTAAACTTGAAGCTTGGTTCTCTCGCTTGAGAACCTCATTTTGAAGAAATACTGAAGTAATCTTTTCCATCTTGATGGTACTCTTTTCCACTAGAATAAAAATCATCAAGGACTCGAAGGAGTGTGGAAGTGATGATAGTAAGACCAACATCCCGGTCTTCTCTTCAACCTTCTCACCTATACATTGAGAAGATCAAGGAGGATCATTTGAAAATTACTTAGATGCTCCTACACTCTCTGTCATTTACTCATCTATAGTTAATAAAACTACTTCTAAAGAAAAGGTGCATTGGTGAGGGACTTAGCCATGTATAATTTCTCGAGCATCATTCATATCACCATCAAAAAAGTCTTGCTTAGTACATGGTCATCATGTCATTTATCAAATACAAGTGGATCATACTCACCGCTTGCATCTAGAGCCACTTTCAAATATTATCCTCCATGATGGCTAGCCTTTTCTTATATATGAGTATCAATTAACCCCTACTAGATGAGCACGTCTTTCATCCTCACTTGCCAGAGGGAAAAATTACTTTTTCTATCAAATCGATTAATGTTGTTTTTGATTATACCCCTTTTCTTCATCTTCTTTAATCTTGAAACAAAAAAAATCTTGCTTAGATACTAATTATTATGGTACCATATACTCTGATATCACTTATTAGAGAATCACACATGCGAAATATAGAACCTCGTGTCCAAAATCACAATATCATTATTGATGTCACAAGAAAAGAAAGATGAGAAAATAAAATAGAAAATAAAATCAATAAGTCATGGAAGGTTTTACTATGATAAAAAATTACAAAGAAGATCTTACATTCTCATCCTGTATAATAAAATAAAAAATATAATTAATAGAATATACAAGATTTTACTATAATAAAAAATTACAAATGAGATCTTATACTCTCATCTTGTATAAAAAACTCAACAAAAAATCTAAAACAATCCCCCACAAAAACTCTTAATCCTCTCATAAAAGCCCTTGGATCTTCTCCGGACCCTTCTCACCATCAAAGATTCCTCTGATACCTCTGTCCCCTTTTTATAGCCTCTATGTTGAAGACCACTTCAACACGAATCTAGAGGTTCAAACCGTATAAAAAAAAAGTCCAAATGGAGTCAAAAGTATGTTAGGAAGATTGTAGACCGCCATGGACTGCCACAAACTGCCTCTCACATGAACCGATGCTGGATCGATCTATGCCCGCATGCCACGTACGTGTTAGCGCTATCCCATACCCACGGTCCATCATGTACTGCGTGAAATGCATGTGGACCATGAATTATGGGCCATGCACATGGGCTGGGCACTCGCACGAGCCCGAGTCGTGTGTTGGGTGCTTGGACCTATGTTGGATCTTCTCTTAGATTTATTTATGCCTAGATTTTATATTTTGGACCGAATTGAGACATTTTTTGCAACGATAAGGTCCCTACAAAGATTCATATATCAATATATAAATCACCATGATAATATAAGTCCAAACATGAACTCAAAATATAACTAAACCAAAATATACATAACTTAGAAATTAACAAGAACAAACATTATATTTTAACACTCATCTCTAGGAACTTCCGGCTAGGGTATGGATGTCATCCATGACATGGTCATACCTCATGTTCTAATCCAAGGTAGGAGTGGGACATGGCCAGCAAAAGTCCTCTCACAGGGAGCTATCTGATGGAAAAGGTGCATGCATGGTGTGATTAACTGAGCTTTCTGATCTCCAATTGAGTTCGAGTCCAAAGTGTTCTAAATTGAGTCGAGCTCCAACCTCTAGTTACCCGACTTAATTAACTTAGATCGATTGCATCCCTATTCCTCCCTGGAAGCCATGACCATGAAGCATAAAAGATGTCGACATCGCGAAAGAAGTATGACCCTCTTGACCGAGTTAATCCCTGCCATGAAAGTGGAGCATACAGGAGGAGGAGCAAGCAAGAACTTTGAGATATATAGCATTGAATCATGCGTGGAAGAAACCAACATAAAAGTTAAACACATTGTAAAAAATGTGACCATAAATGGCAAGCAATCCAATTTCTCTTAAGAAATATGCATGCAAGAGCTTTGGGTCTCGATAAGTTGAAGCATCTTGGATTCACTCTATGGTGTCAATGTAATATCCCAAAAGAAAAAAAAAAAGGCCCTACCGGCCCACTTGCTGGACTTGGCCCAAGGATGCATGCGACCCAGCGCGAGCAGGCCCAGGGCGATCGCAGGCGAGAGAGAGTGGGTGCAACACGACGGGCGTGCATCGCAAGCACGACAGGTGTGCAACGCGAGCACGCAGGGCGGGCGATCAACGTGGGCGATCGAGCACTGGCAGGCGAGTGACACGCGGTGCACAAGCACGGGGGGATGCGGGCGGGTGCGCGATGCACGGGCGGGCACGCGAGGCACGGCCTGGCCCATTGCGCAGGCATGCGATGCGCAGCCCAGGCCCACGCGCACGGGCGCATGGGCTCGGCCCAGCCAGAGTTGGGCGCTGCTGAGGCGTTTCCCGCTTATTTCCCAGTCATTTTCCCACTGGTTTCTTCCGGTCCACAGCGGTCCATGAGGTTTCTAATCAATCTGGACCATTCGATCGCCTATTCGAACAGCTGAGAATGATCCAAAGGAGTTTAGGCTTGATCTGGGACTTCTGGATTCGGATTTGGACACGGTTTGGGGCGTTCATCTTAGATCTAACGACCTAAGAGGTTTTTGATGGTTTTATAGAATTTTAATACGATTTTGGACCGGTTCTTTCTCTTTTTATTATAGGACGTCGACAGAAAGCAGGGAGAAGCCTACAGAGAGCCAAGAAGAGAGAAGAAAATGAGAGATAAAGAGAAGCGAAAAAGAAGAGAGAGGAAGAAAGAAAGAGAAAGAAGAGAAGAGAGAAAGAGAGAAGATGAGTAGAGACATGATTGGAAAGTCTCCTAGAATTATGAGGATAGAATTTTATGGATGGACTATTGATAAAAAATCCAGGTAAGAGGTTTCAGGATTTTATAATTAATTTAGGATTATTATTTACATTAAGAGTTATTTATGTTGTAGGGGAATAGTCTCATGATCAAGAAGTTTTGAGCGAACTCCAGGTATAGATTGATACCAGATATTTTGGTTTAGCACTTGAAGGTAAGGATTCTGGACATGATCACCAGTTTTATATATTATTTTAAATGGCATGATTTGATCCATGCATATGAGCATTGGCATGCATGTTTGTTTTGCATTGTATATTTTGATTTCTCGAGATGGATAATGTGTTGAGATTATTAATTATGTTCCAATGTATCATGTTTATTCGAGTAAGTTATCTTTTGATGGTTTGGACCGTGATGCTAATTATTGAGAAGTTTGAGATAACGTGATTTGATAGTATGACCTGATATGACAAAGTGATAACAAAGAGGATACGGTGTTTGGACTAGCCATGCCTTGGTGGTACCGTGGTTACACAGCCTGAGCCATGGCTTCGTACGAAAGCTAGCTTGACCACGAGGAATGGTCGATTGCAAGACTAGCCAGACCACGAGGAATGGTCGATGAGACTAGCTTGACCATGAATAAAAGGTTGATTAACGGGCTTGTACGTGAACTAGTTTGACCAGGAGAATAGCAAATGGCCGATTATGAGTTTACCAGTCATGGGTTGGAGCATGACCATGGTTAGTCCAGAACCCTAAAGATAAAGATGGATTAATGAAAACTCTAAAGAAAACATGGTTTTCATGGTTTTGTCGTACATGATATTTGAGCAATTTGCTTACATGATATGGTATGATAGTATGTTCTTTCTATTTCTAGTATTGTATTATTACTGGTGTGACAATATGAAAAACTTACTGGGCTGTAGAGCTCACAACCCTACTTTTTTCTTTTATAGAGTTGTGCAGATATTCGGGCTTGTTGAAGAATGAGATTTTTTTGAGGTAAGTGACTCTTATGTACCTAGGCCTTGCATGATCTCTGGGTAAAATCTAGGGTTTGTGCGGCCAGTCGTGTAGTCGATTCCGGTGCTGGATTCGGGATGTGTCAAAGTGGTATCAGAGCTTAGGTTATGATCATTTGGGATGGTAATAAAAGTGGATGATGATAATAATGACATGATGATTATTATAATATGACAAGAATAGTATCAGAGCTTAGGATGTGATGACTTGAAACTGTGGTATAAGTGATTATAATAGATATGAGTGATATCGAATTCAGGTCATGATTTTGAGACTGTGATATAAGAGTATGAAATTAACGTGATGATTAGTAAGACATGACAGAAATTTTTGGATGGATTTATTAGTGAACCTAGATGATTTAGTAAATTATATCAGAGGGCACAATGGAAGCGCAGTGATTTAAGAATGTTAACTTAAAGTTTAGAAGTGTTATGATGGGAGCACTGATTCAAGATATCAATCAAGCTAATTTCGATGATGAAATTATTTTAACAGGGGGAGAATATAATATCCCAAAAGAAAAAAAAAAGGCCCTACCGACCCACCTGCTGGACTTGGCCCAGGGATGCACGCGACCCAACACGAGCAGGCCCAGGCACGGCCGTAGGTGAGAGAGAGTGGGTGCAATGCGAGCGGCAGGCGTGCGTCGCAAGCACGGCAGACATGCAACACGATCACACGGGGCGGCGAGCAACATGGGCGATCGAGCATTGGCAGGTGACTAACACGCGGTGCACGAGCACGGGGGGACGCGGGCGACGTGCGGGCGGGCACGCGAGGCGCGGCTTGGCCCATTGCATGGGCGCGTGATGCGCTGCCCAGGCCCACGCGCGCGGTGCGCGCGGGCGCGTGGGCTCGGCCCAGCCGGAGGCGGGCACTGTTGAGGCATTTCTCGCTTGTTTCCTAGGCATTTCTCCATGGTTTCTCGCAGTCCACGACGGTCCATGGGGTTTCTGATCAATCTGGACCATCCGATCGCCTGATCGAATGGCTGAGAATGATCCAAAAGAATTTAGGCTTGATCTGGGGCTTCTGGATTCGGATTTGGACGCGGTTTGAGGCATTCATCTCAGATCTAATGGCATGAAAGGTTTTTGATGGTTTTAGAGAATTTTTGAGAGGAGTTTAATATAATTTTGGACTGGTTCTTTCTCTTTTTATTAGGGGATGTCAATAAAAAAGGGAAAAGCCTGCAGAGAGCCAAAAAAAGAGGAGAAGAGGAGAGAGAAAGAGAAGGGAAAAAGAAGAGAGAGGAAGAAAGAAAGAGAAAGAAGAGAAGAGAGAAAGAGGAGAAGATGAGTAAAGAGATATTGGAAAGTCTCCTTGAATTGTGAGGATATAATTTTATGGATAGACTACTGATGAAAAATCCAGGTAAGAGGTTTCGGGATTTTATATAATTTAGAATTATTATTTATATTAAGAGTTATTTATGTTATAGGGGAATAGTCTCATGAGCAGGAAGTTTTAAGCGAACTCCAGGTATAGATTGATACCGGATATTTTGGGTTAGCGCTTGAAGGTAAGGATCTGGACATGATCATCAATTCTATATATTATTTTACATGGCATGATTTGATCCATGCATATGAGCATTGGCATGCATGTTTATTTTACATCGTATATTTTGATTTCTCGAGATGGATAATGTGTTAAGATTATTAATTATGTTCCTATGTATCATGTTTATTCGAGTAAGTTATCTTTTGATGGTTTGGACCGTAATGCTGGTTATTGAGAAGTTTGAGATGACGTGATTTGACAGTACGACCTAATTTGATAAAGTGATAATAAAGAGGATACGGTGTTTGGACTAGCCATGCCACGGTGGTACCATGGTTACACAGCCTGAGCCACGGGCTTCGTACGTGAGCTAGCTTGACCACGTGGAATGGTCGATTGTGAGACTAGACAAACCACGAGGAATGGTCGATGAGACTAACTTGACTATGAATAAAAGGTCGATTAACGGGCTTGTACGTGAGCTAGTTTGGCCACAGCGAATAGTAAATGGCCGATTATGAGATTACCAGTCATGGATTGGAGTATGACCGTGATTAGTCCAGAACCCTAAAGATAAAGATGGATTAATGGAAACTCTAAGAAAACATGGTTTTCATGGTTTTGTCGTATATGATATTTGAGCTATTTGCTTACATGATATGGTATGCTAGTATGTTCTTTCTATTTCTAGTATTATATTATTACTGGTGTGATCATATAGAAAACTTACTGGGCTGTAGAGCTCACGACCCTACTTTCTTCTTTCACAGAGTTGTGCAGATATTAAGCTTGGTGAAGAATGAGATTTTTTTGAGGTAAGTGACTCTTGTGTATCTAGGCCTTGCATGATCTCTAGGATAAAACTAGGATTTGTACGGCCGATCACGTAGCCGATTTCGGTGCTGGATTCGGGACGTGACAATCAAAATTGCTGCACTTTGACTTACCTAGATTATAGACTTGATGAAGGAGCTCTCCATGCTGGCAGGAGAGCCTCCTGTGACTAAAATCGAAAATAGATTAGATTAGGTACCGGTATATTCATATCCATTTAAAATAAATATAAATATTAAATTTTATATCTGGCTAATATCTATATTTATATTTATTTTATTTTATAAAAAAAAAATGGATATGGATATTAATTGGATGCAAAATTTATATTCATATTTATTTTAAATAGATATGGATATAAATTGGATACCAAGAATATGGATATGAATACAAATATAAGTCGAATGACTAAACTTTATAACCACAAAATCATGAAGATATATTACTAAGTGGATAATAAATCAAATTAATAGCATATTAATGTGATCATTTATCTCTTTTAAAAATTCATGAGTATCATATAAAATTAAATAAGACTACAAATGGAATCAGATATTTGGATACAGATGGGATAGGTTTCTATCCATGTTCATTTTTTTTTTTATATAGATATGGATACGGATATTGATATTAGTCGGATGCTCGAATCTTTATTAATATTCAGATAGATTTAAATATAAAAATGGATCTAGATAAATATTATCTATTGTTGTTGCTGAATCTCTAGACTGGGTTCTCTCGACCTGGCTGGAGCGCGCCTTTCCCGGTTCCTGCAAAGAAGTCCCACGGGCTGGTGATGTTTCGGCAGGGGATACTTCGATGGCCAAGTTAGTGGGAGCCTTAGAGCAACAGAATAAAGGAATCAAAAGGAAATTACTCGTGGAGAAGGAAAAATGCCCTTACCGCTCGAAGTCCCCTATTTACCTTATATAGGCACGGAACACTACTAGAATCTTTAGGGGCTAGGTTGGAAATATCCGATCTGCCCCTAGGAGAATCAGGGTGGTGGCAGGTGGCACCAGGACGTGGCTGCGTCGTGGGATCAGTTGTAACATAATTCTGATACCAGCTAGAAGGGGCTTCTGGAGCCTTCTGATTAGTATGGGCCCAGCTGAAGTAGGTAAGTCGGACCTCAAATAGATCAGTCGGACCTCGAGTGGGTCGGCAGGACCTTTAGTGGATCGATCGGATCTCAAGCAGGTCGATCGGCCTCAACCGGGTCGGTCGACCTCAAGTGATCGGTCGGATCTTTGGTCCGGTTCAAAGAAAAGTTGACTGAGTATAATATCCATCATTCCTACCCGAGCCTTTCAAAGGAAACCACTACAGGATTATTGAGTTGGCTCGGCACTATCACAATCAAGGATCAACCAATCTACCTTAAACTCTTCTATACTTTTGTAACAATTAAATTGAACTCAACCATGCTACATGTCTTATATAAACAGCCCCATCAAAATCTATTTTATAAAAATTGCCCGTAGAAAACTGCCAATGGCCTAAGAAGATAGTATTTTGTGACTTGATATTTTAGACGGGAAAAATCATCAAATGTTGCCATCCATATATTATGACCTTAAATGATACCACTAGAAGCACTACCAAAAAGCAACATGATTTTTGCCAATGAATGATGCAGTAAAATGGAATTCGACATCACCAATAATTCAATAAAGATCAAATCATGGAGAAATTATGTCATGCATGCATGCCAGTGCACCATGCCAATCATGTTGGTTCATTTCTATACGTACCAATCATCGAAAAGAAAATTTCCAAGCATTGAATTCATGGCTTCCAAAACGTAAAAGTTGCATGCGTTCCACGTCTTGGAAACGACAATTCTTATCCTCCCCGCCCCGGAGGGCGTACGTGGACCTTGACCATGACTAATTAAACACAAAAAATCCAGATCTTAGAAAAGTTTAACTCTTGACCGCTAACTTCTCCAATATATGGATGTGGAGCGAGCGAGAATAAATGCTGAGAAATCGACCAGGGTCAGCTCTGATGACGTACGGTCATGGTAGTATAACTACAAGTTGCACCCAGTGAATACATCAGAAGAAACCAAAACAAAACTTGGACGAAGTTTCCAAAAGATGACCTTTCGATTGACGAGCAGCAACTCTTGAGTTTAGTTTCTGTCAACATGCATGCAATAATGTCTGGATCTTACGATGTTCAAGAATATTGGATTGGTTCAAATGATAGCATCAGCTTTGTTGCATTCCGAGCCCAACCACAGATTGCTGGCTACCCCGGTGACTCGCTTCGCTTGTGGACAAGAAGAAGAAGAAGAAGAAGAAAGAAGAGGGTGGTACTCCATGGACTTCCAGCTATAGGGAATGGATGTCATCGGTGACGTAGTTATACCTCGAGGTTGATTCTAATCCTGGTGCAGGAGTGGGACGTGGCCGGCAAAAGTCCTCTCACCCGGAGCTTTCTGGTGGAAAAGGTGGTGTGAACGGAGGATGGTTAGATACTTAGAGAGACACCCCGTGACACTGAGGCTGAAAGGACGCCAGACGGAGAACCCACACGTCAAAGTCTCGTATGGCCTATCCAAGGTCTTTGGCGAGGGACATATTTATCTTGCAAGGCAAGCATATATATATATATATATATATATATATATATATATATATATATATAGAAAAGCAAATTAGCTGGCTTGATACAATGTTTTCGGTGCTTGATGATCCAAACATGGGGATGGAGTTTGGTTGGCCAGTATTTCTAATTGAATCATCCATTCATAGATGGTGGAGTCTAGAGTAGTACGATAAATCTATTAAGATAGTATTTGGTTTGTTTATTTTTATCCGGAGTAAATCTTTATTCCAAGTTATCCTTTCCCCTTCCAAACAGCCATGATAAGCCTTTATTCCAGGTTATCCCTTTTCCCCCTCCAAATAGCCATGAGAATCAAGATGGGCTTCTTAGAATAAGTTATTCCAGTCAACCTTTGGTATTCTAGAATAGTTATTCCATGATAGATCATAGAATAACTTATTCCATGATAGACCGCGGAATAGTTTATTCCTAATCATTTTATCTCTATATGGTGGATACTACTAATAATAAAATATGAAATTAAATAAAGTTGTTATTCCAATTTCAACCAAACAGAAATCTAGAATAACAAGAATGAAGATATTCATGTTCCAGGAATTAATTTTTTTCATCCAAACACTACCTAAAGGATTACATGACTGAGCATGTTGCAATGGCAAAATATTTTAAGAAAAAAATTATCTCAAAATAAGTTGATGAATTTTCAAGTGTTGCTGCGCTAACTTCTTCCATTTATTATTTTTTTTAAAGGCATTACTCCGTGAGCTGATGCACCGAATATTTCTTTTAATATTTTACTTTTAGATTTACGTGGATAATATTAACTATATTAGTTTAATAAATTTAATTTTATAAAATTAATGCTCATGTAATTAATTTTCATGCGCGCGAGATCAACTACGATCTAGTTTTTATTTTTCATGTTGAGAGAGAGCCCACCAGTCACTAGCTTCTGGTTATGGTGTAACCATCATGATGATTTGAGTAGACCTCACACAAAATGCTATCAATGTGCTGTGCTGCGTCTACTCAATCGTTCCACCATACACCGATGGTTATGATTGCTGGATTGGTTCTCTCCAGTTCAATCCCAGATTATTGATCGAGGAATGCACCTATATTTGATTCATTACAATGTACCTGTTGGATTGCAAGAGAAAATCCCATCACCATCCATGGCATTTAAAATTAATTACTTTCCATTATCAAATACTAATCATGAGAGGGCACCAGATCAATCACTGGTACCGGTAGACTTGTATTCCACCTAGAGATTGTACCAAGACCTCACTTGATCTGATCTAAAGTTAAGATTTGCATGCATTTGACTTTTATTACCCAATCCAACCAGGATTTTTCCCGGTCAAAACTGTATATTTTTGTTGGGAATTTTTCAAAAGCACTAACGTATACTTTTGTCCCTTCCATCCCTTACCTTTTCACATGAAACTTGGTGGTCCAGAGTGATCACTGACCATTTCTAATCTACCTGGATCTAACCCCTACCCGAGTTAATTTTATCCAACCCAAACTGGACAAGAATAACTCTTTGTTGCAGACATTGCAGGGTTAAAATGTAGTCCCAAGCTTTCCAACAGATCCAAACTAAAGTCAAGAGTTACTTGAACGCAACTCAACTCCATGGCACCTACTAGATAGTACCCTGGAAAACCCTTATTGCACATCCATGGGTTTGGATTGTATATATCTTTCCTATAAAATGATTCATATTCTTTCATGATATCGATCATTGGAAAGTGTAATAGCTATATATATTTTGAGAGCTATATAATTAAGTAGGTGAAAAAAAATATTGTTGGAGTGCTTTGAAACTATGCACGGCGATCCAATGGCTGATGTTATAAAAAGAATCATTCAGCCTTTTATGCAAAAGATATAACCTAGAGCTTGCATCAGCCCTGTAAAATAGGGAAACAAAGAAAAAAAATTTTCCTTCCTTCAATGGGGTGGGCAGTCCATCACTTGCCCAATTAATTAGTTGAAAGCTTATTATTATTATTTTTTTTATCAATTTGTATCGAAGCTCCATGCTCAATTTTATATGATGCTTAGCATATATTAATAATGCGAACATCGATCGATGATCTATTTACTTGTATAAATTTATTCGGGCTAAGTTTTGGAAAAATATTTTCCAACCAGCACCCATCTCAAAACTTTACTAAAAAGCACTTCACAATATGCACTGACCATTTGCAAAAACGTGATAGTTGTTGTTTGAGCACCATCCAAATTGTGGAAGGACTTCATGCTCCATGCTTCCGTATAGGTTCACAAATAGACTGATAAAACCCAAATTTAAGATAATCGCACATATCCATCAGAAACCTTTTTCTAACTTAATAAAATTCTACCTAATAGGAGAGGTCTTTTATACATACATACATACGTACATATATGTATATGTATGCATGTATGCATGTATACATACACAATCGATCATTTAGTTACAAAGCATCTTATAACAAGACTACTAGTCAAATACTACTAAGCATGCTTGCAGTCCCTATACAAAAAATTAATGTAGACGCACGCTGACATGTGATGTTTACCCTATGGTCATTCAATTAATACATGTGTGGATGAAGGTACGATGGTTTAAATAATAAAAAAATCATGCATTTTTTCTTCGTAGATTAAGAAAAAGCTAGTGGTGTGTATATATATATATATATATATATATATATATATATATATATATATGTGTGTGTGTGCAATTGCTCAATCTTTGGGCTACTATTCTCTGACCATGACTTGCTTTTGTTTGAACCATCAGGTCTTTTTTCCTGGTTTTCTATTATTTTTTATTTTTATTATCTTATTCATGGGTTGTGGCATGTTTTTATTTTATTTATTTATTTATTTATTTTTGAAGTAAAAGCTCCTCCCCTCCATTATTTATTTAAGATCAGAATAAAATATACTGATTACAATATAAATTATATTGAAAGATAATATTCAAAATCATACCACCAAATAAATAAATAAAATAAATTATTCAATATACTTTCCTGTATTTATTCTCTATTATTAGAAGCTGCTCTTACTTGTATTACCAATAATGTTAATCTTTTGAATCATTTGATAAATTAATTACTTTTTATTCTTTTTAAGCTCGAAGTCCAACCATCAGTATACCAGGAATAATTAGAGAAATTCTATCTATCAAAACCAGTGCAACTTACACTAAATTCCAAACCTTTCCACTCCACTCTAATTAATCTAAGATTTATAAAGCCTGGACCCACAGCCAACTTGATCCGACACACTTGCAATGCTGCCATTTTACCAAGAACTCAAGCCATTTGTCAGTGGTGCATTTTTTTCTTGCATCATACCACTGTCCACGTTGGATTGCTCCAAAAAAGATGCACAAACCCCTGCTCATAGTCAATAAAATATCCATAGCTTTGCGAGGTCCGACGACATAACCCCAGCGTCAACCAATTAACACCTCCTACGATAAAAAGAAGCTGACGAATCCCGCTCTCAGAATCTAACTCGAGGGTGGGGTTTCCACGTACGTTTCACGTGCCGCAGCCTCTCGTTGACGACGCGGCCGCGACACAGCTCGGTCAACGGTTCCCCGGGGGGAGGGGTTGGTCAAGCCACGCGGTAAAAAAAAAAAGCGCAGCTAGGACCGTCAAAAGGTCAAAAGGTAAAAAAGAGAGAGATAGTATCTACGAGCATGGGGTGGACCTCAAAGTATTCCCTTTTTCACCTTTTATTACATGTAGTTTTGACCTTTTCCACCTTTCATTAGATAATTCTTTAAAGCTTGGCTAAATTTGAGATTCATTTGATTGGGATACTTCCGATTACAAGATAATTTGATGATTTATAAAAAAATATTTATTTTTTAAAAAAAAGTATGAGAAAATATTAATTTTTTTCATATTTAGTTAGTAAAAAAATTATTTTATAAAATAAAATTAAAAATTGACTATATTTGGATAGATATAATCTTATATGAGAACACTACCATACTTTTAATAATATTTTTGAATAAATAATTCAAGTAATGACATTTCTTTCCGATCCATTTGTTGGTAATTATTTATTATCCACTTATGTAAATGCCAGCGATACTGGTTATTTTAAATATTAAAATATATTATATGAGTTAATAAATATTATTAAATTAATTATATATTAAAAAAATATTAATAAGAGCTAATATTATTATATGTATTATTTATTAATATATTAATATATTTTTAATATATTTATATAATATAAATGAGGGTTTTTGTATCAAGAAATGATTTTTTGGATTATCTTTACTCAGTAATCTAAAATGGGAAAATAAATACCATCCTTTTGATAATGTCATCCTTTTGGTAATTTTTTTGCCATCTATTTTAGAAAAATAAATGTAAGGTCACCATTTACTTTACCACATCTTTCATTTACTTTTCATACCAAATATGATAATTAAATATAGAATTTCTATGCCATATTACCTCTAACCAAATAAACCTTAAAGTCTTATGTAGTAGAGAAATATTTTTTAAAAAAATTCTCTAAAAATAACTTTTTTGAGAAAATTTAGTGGAGAAATATATAGTTGAAGTGGACTTGTGGATGAGGGACAAAAATCTCAATTTGGCATCTCTATCACCCCTTGGGAGGACGGCAAAGTTTAAGCAAGAGATTTTAAACCTACATGACATATAATTAAATAAGATGGTGATGCCTATCAATGTCTACCATCAAGATTACAATTCGATTAGGGAATTTGGAATTCCAAGGACGCAAAGGTTGCATGTTGAGTTGCAACATAAGTGTCATCGTTTATTTATTTTCCAATACTTGTTCCATCCAATTGCGATGTAACAATGTTTACTCTCAATGGTGATACTATCTTCCAATAATGAAAAAATGATCGAGATCGATGATAGGTAGTTAATCTTCAACATATTTATGTTAACTAACTAAAAGAAAAATAAATATATTATGAATTTCAAGAATTTTGTCATTTAATATTATAATAGTGCTGCTATGGATAAACTTCAGTTGAAGTAGATGTTAAAACATAAGTTATTTGCAAATTTATTGTAAAGAAATGACAATAGGAGGAAATAGGATCTCTAGATTTTTTGGCTTGTTATGTTTCTTTGCTTCTTTTATAGGAAAATATATGCATAAAATTTTATAAATCTTTTAAATTAGATAATTGAGCAGTAAGAAAGCAGCACAAGCTTTTTTGGCCCCCTTACTTTGGGGGCTGGGATGGTTTATTGAGTTCAGATCATAAAAGTTGCAAATATGAATTGGACTTATGCAATTATTCCCCTACGTTAATGCACCAACAACATAACTATAATTATGATGAGCACTGTCACGACCTCACATGTATGAATTATTTATAGAACAAAGTGGATTTGTAACAAAGATTTATGAAATTGTATTATTTTATAATTAATATAATTATGAAACCAGGATTTTATTACTATACATATTAATTAATGCCACCTCGTAGAAAACTATTTAACCTCATATAACAGGCAACCATGGAGTTTCAAAATGCACAGATAGTTGTCTATCTTGACTTTATGCTATAATATCTCTCAATGAAAAACAATGGGATTTTATATATGTGAATGAACAAAACTTTCTTAAGTCCAACATGTACTGATACAAAGTTAGACATTCAAAATATGTGTGGTCAAATACTATCAATAATAACCGCTAAGATAGTAGCCCGGTTGGTAGAGGTCTTGTTTCATTACCAACCAGTCACGGGTTCGAGGCATCATCCTGTGGATGACCCGATTAAATCCAGAAATTTTTTAGGTCCGGGACCGTTGGTATCGAACATACCTAGCGGGGTGGGGGCCTGAGGGGGTAACTATACCGGGATTTATCCTCCCATCCCTTTTTTTCTACCAAAAAAAAACTATCAGTAATAATTATGGAGGAACCAATGTTAAGTATTGCAATTCTTGAAAAAATAATCAAATTTAGATGCTTAAGGGGAAAGGATTTCCGGTCATTATAGTTTCCACATTTATATTGCAGTATTATCCATCTAATTTGGACTTATTTCCAGTAATTTATTATTTAAGGGGTTCACAATCCATCAGTTGATATCTAACATCTGTTAGTAACCATTTAGATCCCTTGTCCATCACTATTTGATGCCCCATGTTTACCTTTCTCTCATTTTGCCTCGTGGCTTCTTATATTAGATGATGTTTATTATAAAACACTTCATGTATCTCTCTGTTGCTATAAATCTAAAATAAAAAATAATAAGAAAATAAAGAAAAAAAGATTTCCTTGATCACTGAAAACTACAATGAGATCTGATTTAAGGTGGGTTTAGATCATATGCCATGACAAAATCTCCATTGACCAATAGATCCATTTTTGGCAAAACAAATTGAGATTACCAATTAGCTTAGTTGGTAAAGTTATTGGATGTTAATAAAGTGTTCTAGTTTGGATATCACCCTCACTCAATTTAGACCTATTTTTCTCCCATCCTAGACTCCAAAAATAGAAAAATTTAATAAAAAAGAAAAAAAAAGGAAGGGATGTATTAAAGAGAAATATATAACATAATTTGTGAGAGATACATATTCCTCCTTTTCTCTTCATGTGTGTGTATATATATAGGGAGAGAGAGAGAGAGTGGAAGCACAGTTCTTAGAGTCAAACACTCAATTGAAGAGCAATTGGATTAAAGAATACTTAGCTCAATGGAGTTGGGTGCAAAAAATGTTTATTAATATGAAATACTCAATCAAGTTTTATTATAATAGATCAAAAATATATATATAATATCTCATCCCCTAATTTGGGCATGAAATTAGATCCATAAAATCATATTAATAGTAGAAATAGAAAACAAACTAAAATTACTTAATCCAAAAATAGAAAATCAACACAAAAAGTGGTGGTATCTAATGAAAAATTCACAAGAAAGATGAACAAAAATTAGATTATTTAAGTATTTGCTTGTAAGATCACTAATTCTTGCCAAATTTGGTGTAGTTGAACTAAACATAGCACCTACGAGCTATACTCGATGCTACATCAAACGGCATGTGGATTTGGGGGATTTGATTGATACAAATGATTGGCAAAAGAGGTTAGTTTCAACCATTTTATTTTATGATTTGCATAGAGAGAATATAAATTTCCTAAACTATAGCAATTATATGCCATTCATTCCCTAGGATAAATTATAATAAATGTTCATGGATCATAAAGTCATAATATTTCACATGTTTTTGGTATTTGTTTATAATGAAGTTATGGTTTTCTATCAAAATCAATCTTTGGAAGCACTATTGATCTATAAAAAAGTTTGGAAGTGGTAAGCCATCTCCAAGATCATAGAATAAAATGCTATAGTCCAATTATCTTATCTTGAAAACAAAAATAAAATTAATCAAGTGGTCAATGCTTTTCTCAATGTATGTTTCATTTAGAAAGTTTTTTGGTTTAAGAAATGAAAAGGTCATCACTATAATTTGGAAAAGGTAACTTTTATTATAGCAAAAAGACAAATTTTTCATTAAATATAAGTAAACAACCATAAATAAGTATCTTTAGAAGATAATTAACTTTTGATATCTTTTGTCTTGCAATCAAGCAAACATAATAGAAAATTTAGTTTAATGACTTGTTATGGTGGTAAATGATCGGTATGATGTAGCACCAGGATTGATGTGGCACATGAGGATTCATCCAATTCATTAATCATGTGGCAGTCCCAATGCACCAAGAAATTTTCCAAGAAATTTTAATCAAGAGTGACAAACCTTCAAGGCAGGAACCTCTCAATCCAATTCAATGATCTTAGCCACTAATCAAAACCGAGCAAAACCCTTCTTGTCGAAGAAGTAGCTTGGTTCTTCTACCTCAAAAGTGCATATAATTTAATGCCATGCTAGGTTATTATGACATATCCCCAACATGTATTGTGGTACTATCTACACTAAAAATTCTCCAAGAAATTTTAGTTGGGTATCCTTAGGCAAATATACCACGAGTGACCAACCTTCAAGGCGAGCACCTCTCAATCAGTTTAATGATCTCAGCCACTAATCTGGACCTAGCAAAACCTTTGTTGTAGAAGTAGCTTCATTCTTCTACCTCAAAAGTGCACATAATTTAATCCCATGCTAGGTTATTACAGCACATCCCTAACATTGTATTATGGTATCATTTGCACTGATACCACTTTTTGAAAAATCTCTCAAATTATAGAATACAGATCCCCATCCAAGATCGCACCTCCGTCGACAAAGAAGTTGATACCACAAGAAGAAAGAGAAAGAGAAAAGATATATAACAAAATTTACTATGAGAGAAATTATTTACAGGAGAAAAACTCATACTCTCAATCTCATACAATATTCTCTTAACAAAAAGCCTCGTATCCCTTATAAAATTCTCAACTTTTAAGAAGACCCTTTAGCCCCACAGGCTTTCTCTACTGCTGCTTGCTACCACATCCCTTCGCCTGGTCTTTTTTTTCATTTGTAAAGGCCTTGAATCATGTACAGGTATTTATGATGAAAAGCACATTAACAAAATTCAGAGGTTCAAACCGTGTCGAAAATGAAGTCCAAACAGAGTCAAAATTGCATCCGGAACATCGTAGATCATCCATGTAACACAGCTAAGCCTCACCCGTGTGAACCGGCATTGGATTGGGTCTATCCCAACATGCCACGCAAGCACTGTGCATGTTTGTGCTCGTGGTCCACCGTGCATCACACGTGGCTTGCGCAACATGATCCCATATACCATGTGAAACGCGCGGTACGTGGACCACGCAGTGTGCCATGCCTTGTAGGTCACATGCTCATGGGTGCCTGGGCCATGCGCATCGCGGGCCGCATGTGCCTACGGGCCATGCCTTGCACATGCACCCGATCCTGGGTTGGGTTTGGCTCTGTTCTACTTGTCCTAGTCTGCTCTTGGACCTGTACTGGATCTTCTCTTTGATTTTTTGGTACATGGACTTTGTATTTTGGACCGAATTGAGGTGTTACATTATGACCTCAAGTTTGTTCAAGGCTCTTGCTATTAATAGATTTGAAAGCCCTATATAGAGGGGAAAGTAGAGAGTCACCTAAATTAGGGGAGACTCCATCTCTTTGCTATTCTTTCTTCTTCCTTCATTTCCATCAAAAAACCTTCTTTGACTTAAGCATCAAAGTACACAACTAAAGACAATTAAGCAAGATCTCATCCTTATTTGTTCTTTGTAGGTCCATGGAGGCAGTCCATATCAGTATCCCAAGATTGGCAATAACAAATTGATACCATTTGTAAGAATAAAAAAGAAAAGCCATCAAGCTCAAAAGGAGCAATCACCCAAGAGCTATCCAATTGGAATCAAATAGCTCTTTGCATAGCTTCTTAAGGTCTCCACTGCCTATACCAAGTGCAAAGACCATTGATACCAGGTACATGCTCTAATGGCAATGGTATGGAAATTGAAATAGTGGGCAATCCTGCCTTTAGTGGGTCTACTAGATTATTAGAATGATCCAGTCTAGGGTAGCAATTACCTCCACCCTAAAGGTTATGGGGGAAGCTAGAAGTAAGACTGTCCTCACTCCCTTTTTAGAGCCAACTTTGATTCTTGATAATCTCTCTCCACACTGACCAAAAGAGCTTCTAGATGGAAGATAGACCTTGATTGAAGAATTAAGAATATGGCAACTAGATCAAGGCCTTGCAGGAATGGAGGGTTGAAACAAGTGATGATTTTAAAATACAAACCACCATTCACTAAAGAAATCATAGAAGAGCCCTTACTGAAAGAGTTCAAAGTATCCCAGTTTGAGCCCTATAAAGGCACCATTGATCCGACAAATTATTTTGAGAGCTTCAAAGCTCTCATGTTATTGCAAGGGGCTTTAGAAACTATAATGTACCAAACCTTCCTGGCATGCTTAGGAATGTGGCATGACTTTGATATTCAAGCCTCTGACCGAGCTCAATCTACTCGTTCGATTAACTTTGTCACCAGTTTACCAACCACTTTGTCAGCCGTAAAAAGTGGAGGAAAGTTTTGAGTGACTTGTTTACCATTAAGCAAAGGGAAGACAAGTCCCTCTAAAACTACATTTATTTGTTCAATGCTAAGATGCAAGGGATGCATGAATTGGACTACTCTACTGTAATAGCAATGGTTACAAATAAACTAAAGAACTCATACTCTAGTTTTTCCTTAGAAAAAGGCATCTGAAGAATCTAGTCAAGCTCCTGACTTGAGCAGAAATGCCTAGGAGACTATTGTCATCCAAATGGAACGACGAGAAAAGTAGGTGGTAAGTGTAAGGATCATGAGAGAGATGATCTGAGAAGAAAATGCAACCAAGAAGAGTGAAGCATTGTGTGACCTAAGAGTCTATTATAAAGGTTTGAGAGCTATACTCTCCACGATGCATTAGGAGCTCATATTCTAACGAAGATTTAAGATCGAGATCACTTACACTAGCCTCACAAGCTATGAACCCCTCCTAAAATGAGGACCAAACATGGGCAAGTACTATAGCTCTACAAAGATCATGGGCATGACATGGAGGAACATCTTCAATGTAAAGACAAAATTGAAGCCCTCGTTCGACAAGGGTACCTTGATTGACACGAGTGATTACCGAAGTTCTAGTCAAGACATACGGTCCCTAAAAAATAGAATGATAACAGCCACTTGCTAGGATAATAGTCACTATCTTCTAAAGATCTACAATAAAGAGCTCAAGCTCTCACTTATAGCAAAATGGTGATTAGCCATACACAAGCTAGATGCATCCATGTTGAGCAAGTGAGCTTGATAAGTTTAAACTCTAGCAATGATAGGATATAATACACTAAGAGCTATATTTTTAAAATTTTATATTTCTTACTACTAACCATCAACGAAATTGTGCTCCAAATTTCTCCCAAGGGCTCAAGCATTATAGATCATACCAATCTATTGAAGCAAACAACCTTGATGATTTCGTATCTAAAAAATTCTAGCACAGCATAAGAGGTATACTTGGTTTTATCATCCAATGTATTTGCCGACTCAAGGCCCGTTGGCTCTCAAGATTCGAGTAAGCTAGCCCTTACATTTGTCCTCATATATTCTCAAGGTCCATTGGCCCTCGAGATTTAAGTGGATTAGTTGACCCTTATACTTGTCCCCATATATTCTTAAGATCCATTAGTCCCTAAGATTTTAGCAAGCATGCTAACCCTTTTGCTCATACTCATATATTCTCAAAGTCCATTGGCCCTCGAACCTCAAACAAGTCCATTAGACCCCAAAGTTCCAATAGGCCTATTGTCCCTTATACTCATTCTCATGAATTCTCAAGGACCGTTGGTCCCAAAAGGCTTGAGTAAGCTCATTGACCCGTATACTCCTCATGTATTCTCAAAGCTCATTGGCCCCTGAAATTCAAGCAGGTGTGATGGCCCTTATAATCTACTTTGATTAGATATTATCGTCACATCAAGGTCTAGAAAGACTAGTATTTTACTCCGATGAGGCAATCTTTAACTATCTATTGAGTGTGCCCCAGTTTTCTTAGTGATCTCAAATGCTTCTTAGAATTCTGATATGATTAACTTGAAAATTCTAATTATTCCCCTGGCTTGTCTTATTATGATTCAGTTTCATTGCAATCTTGTCTTTATCTAAGTTAGACCTTTATAATATATGATATTGAGGCTTTGTATTACAACACTTAGTTGATCTCAGATATTTTAGCTTAGTTAGCTATGGCTTATTTTATTTTTCTAACCTCATTTAGCCAATCTT
Source organism: Areca catechu (assembly GCA_021397845.1). Classification (NCBI taxonomy): domain Eukaryota; kingdom Viridiplantae; phylum Streptophyta; class Magnoliopsida; order Arecales; family Arecaceae; genus Areca; species Areca catechu. The sequence continues at coordinate 168,666,970 of CM038041.1, forward strand.
AGAATCTTCTATTTCTGACGTAATCTAGCCTACTTTAGTGTCACTAGCATGACCTTAAGCAAACAGTCTACATAGCAAAAGACAAGAAAGGTATGTTTGATTTTTTTTTTATTTCATTAAATAACATGTGACTATATAGTAGGTCAAATGCCAAGCTAGTTAATTACATGATAAGAGAAAGGCATCCAAATTAGTCAAGCTCTGATCAATGACTGGAAAAGTCATCAGCCCAAGAGGCTACCCTTCACCCTATCTTGCATCCCCATAGTAGCACCAAGAATGCAAGAAGGAGGCTTATAAAAGCCTATTCTTGGGGTTTGATGGCTCTCCATCTTTCCTATCACTGTTCTGCTTCCTGACTTTGTCATCATTATTCATGACTACATTGAGACAATTGAAGTCGACCCTGGAGAAAATCCTTATACCTAGCTTCAACACTCTTCAAAGCCCTCCACAAAGGACTTGAATGTAATTAGGATGTGCCGCATGTGATAGCTCTCTAACACTTTAAAGTTCTCTATCGCTCGAGGGGCCTTTTCTCATCTTGGGTAACCTAGAACTGAAGAACCTTTAGCTCTTCTTCCTTTACAATAGCTTGGAGCAAGGTAGATCTGATCCTTCTCAACCATAAGCCTGCTCTTCAAGGACTTGATTTTGGCCTCCACCTCAGCAGCCTTCTTTCTAGCCTCTTGCAAAGCCAATCAAAGCATCTCCATAAGATTTTGAGGATATCATTCTTGGGGAGAGCCCTTCCTATAGAGAAGAAGAAGAAGAGTTAGCAAGGAAACCAACTCCATAAAATAAAAAAAAAAAAGGAGAGAAGAACAATAAAACCACCACCCAAGTTTGTCCTTGAATCAATTTCATAGATAGGTTTTGAAAAAATTTCCTTTAAGGCAACAAAAAGAACATATGGAACATTTCTCAAATGGAGTAGATTTGTATAAGCATCCATCTTTTTTTATAAAACTCCGAATAGCCTAAATTTAGTCTAATTAGTCGTTGCCCTATTCAAATTGGTAAATGCATTTCATGACCCCACTGCTCAACAAAGCCTTCAAGGATAGAGTGCTTGAACTCATCTTATAAAAAAGCACAACTCATAAGTTATTATTCTTTTTAAAGTGGCATAGATTCCAACACAACAACTACTTTGTAAGCTATGGGTCTGGGCTGAAGTCGGCAGACCCAGCCGACTTCAACCCAAACGAAAAAAAAAAAAGAGGGGGGACGAAGACCGGAATAGGTGAAGGTGAGGCGGAGTCGAACGGGGCTTCTCCGACCGAATTCTTTGCCAGAGAAATTGGTGGAAGCGTCATGGAAGGGATGGAAGAGATCGACGATGAGTCCGGGATGGTGAAAACCCCGATTGGATGGGTTTGTTTTCCAAACGGCAGTGAAACCTCGGTGGTTTTTCTTTAAATTTCCCTCACCACCACCGATCTGAGCTTCATCGAGCTCCTTCCACACGACGTCCTCCTCTCCAACCAGCAACGAAGAACTCTTCAAGCACCGGTAAGTCTTTCCAATTTTTTTTGGGAAATTTTGGTTGTTTTCTCTTCGATTTTCCGGTTCGGTTTGGTTTTGGGCTGTTCACCATCGCCGCTGCCGTCGCCTGCCGTTGTCAGTCCGTGAAGCAACTGCGGCAACCACCGTGGTTGCCGGCAGTGGGGAAGGGAAGAAGACGGGTTTGGCCGGCTGAGGAGGAGAAGCAGGGGTGGTTCGGGAGAAAGAAAAGAAAAGAGAAAGAAAGAAGAAGGAAAGAAAAAATGAAAGAAAAGAAAAGAAAAGAAAAAGTGGGGGGTTTCTGTACGGCCAGAAAAAAAATTAAAAAAATAATAATAAAATAATATATATATATGATAAGAGGAGAGAGAAGGAGGAGAGGGAAGGAGGAGAGAGAAGGAGGAGAGAGAAGGAGGAGAGAGAGAGAGAAGAGAGAGAGAAGAGGAGAGAGAAGGAGAGAGAGAAGGAGGAGAGAGAAGGAAGGGAGAGAAGGAAGAGAGAGAAAATCAGGGATTTTTTTCAAGATTTGAGAAAAAATTGAGAATTTTGTTTTAATTAAAATTATTTTTCTATGTAGAGAATCAGTCCTGAGCGAGAAGGCGTCGCACCGATTTTCGGGTACGGATTAGTACAGGCGTGGATAGTTGATTGTAAGGACTTCTAAACTTGATAAGCCGTAATATTAATATATTTTACATGACTTGATTTGATCCGAGCATATATTAAATATTTTTCATGCATGGTAGTTGTTGGATAACATGATTTGATTTCTGGGTTACAGAACGAGTTTGTTGTTAATGTTGTTTGCATTTGCCAAGTGATCTTGAAATGTGTTTGATCGTGATATCGATCGTTGGAAAGTGGTATGATCTGACTATGTGAGAAGAAATGATAAAGTGTTAAGTGAATTGGTGTTTGGACTAGCCATGCCACGGCGGTACCGTGGTTTCTCAGTGTGCCCGTCACAGGCTGGAGTGTGACAATTTGTGTGCCCGTCACAGGCTGGAGTGTGACAATAGTGTGCCCGTCACAGGCTGGAGTGTGATAATAGTGTGCCAGTCACAGGCTTGAGTGTGACCGTGGCTAGTCCAGAACCCTAAAGATAATGGTTAAATAGTTGGAAATTCTAAAAGAAAAAAATGTAAAAATTCCAAAGTTTTTGGTTAAACATGAAATCTGAATTGTTTTGATTTCGTCACATGTTATGCTAATGTTTTGCTGTATATTATTATTGGTGATCATTTGGAACCCTTACTGGGCTATGTAGCTCACTCCCTATCATTTATTTTCTTTCAGAGACTCAGGATACTTAAAGAGGACCTGGGCTGGGCGTGAGACGGAGCTTCATAATTGCTAGCTAGCTAGTTAGTTAGTTTCGGTTACTGATGTATGTGAGTCAGTAGACCAATTAATGACATTGATTTAAATACTGAATTGTACATTTGTTATTGGATTGTTTATATAATATTAATTTAACTCGGATATGTTTGAATTATTGTGTATCTAGGCCTTGCATAATCTCTAAGATAAAATCTAGGATTTGTGCGGTCGATCACGTAGCCGATTCCGGTACTGGATTCGGGCGTGACACCTTCATCCAAATCAAAAGAGGCACTTTGAACTTAGAAACAAGGGATAATATTATTGTAGAAATGATCTGCGTGATGTGACTCATGAGAATTCATGTAGCTTATAACTCATGGTGGCCTTGATGATGACTAAAATTTTTAGCCATGCCACCTAGATAAATTATTTTTGGTCACTAAAAATTTTTAATGACAGAAGTAAAAAAATTTGTGGTCAAATTTTTTATTGCTATAAAACTATATTCTAGTAGTGTTTTCAAATGGAGTAGATTTGTAAAAGCATTCATCCTTTTTTTTATAAAACTTCTAATAACCTAAATTTAGTCTAATCAATCATTGCCTGCTTATATCGGTAAATATGCACATGTTCCCGTTACTCAACAAAGCCTCCAAAAAGTGTCTGAACTCATCTTGTAAAAAAATGCCATTCAAAAGTTATTATCCTCTTTAAACCAGCATAGATTCTAACACAACAATTACTTCCTTCATCTAAATCAAAAAAGATGTTTTGAACTTAGAAACAGGGGGACAATATTGTGGTAGTAAATTACCAGCATAATATGGTATACGAGGATTCATCCAACTCATGACTCATGTGGTAGCCTTGATGTATCTAGAAATTCTTCAAAATATTCTGATTGGATCACTTCAGACAAATTTGAATGTTAGGCCAAGCAAACTAGAAGTGATTAACCTCCGAGCCTAGCATCTCTCAGCCTAACTCGGCAATCCCGATTACTAATTCAAACCAACCAGAATCCTTTCTATAAAAGAAGCTGCTCGATCTTTATGCTTTAAAGGCATATAAAATTCCATTACATGTCAAGTTCTTCTAGCACGTTCCTAAAATTATTGTACCATATCGGCAGTTTGTTGTTCTGACTCCAAGTTTGCTGGAATATGTTTCCAAAAAATTTAGACTCCAGTTATAAATAAATCTAAAGATCTTATAAAAAAAGGGGGAATTAGCTGGAGTAGAGAAGACTCCATCTCTTTGCTGTTCTTTCTTCATCCTTTGTTATAATCAAAAAATTCTCTTTAACTTAAGTGCCAGAGTATTTGGCGAGAGCAAATCTAGTAAGCTCTCATTCTTATTTATTATTGTGCTTGTCAATCTATATTAGCATTATGGATCAGTGGTAATAGAACTCTTTGTTGGCAAGAATTTTGATTAGAAAATTTAAAACTTTTTAAATAATCTTTTCCTCCAAAAGGCATGTTTTGATTTTTAGACTTTTTTTTAGAATTTCTTTTATCCTATATCGAAAATAGAAGAAACTCTGAAGCCATTTTTATGAGAAAATGATTTGCTTTTCTTTAAGAACATTTGAGCGGATTTGAAAAAAAATCTTTAACATGTATGTGTACAAACTGTACCTAACCGAGCTAAATCATGTCGTGTCGGGACGGGTATGGATGTGCGCTCTGCACTCTCTACTAAACCAATTACTTAATGTTTCATTTATTTTTTTTAATTCTGTTAGTTTCTATTTGTTATATATTTTTTAAATATTTGTCTATTAATTTTTCTGATTATTTATGACCGTCAACGGTTATTAAATTTTCAAAACATTCGGCCAATTAATATTTGAATGTTTTGTTTATTAAAACTAATATCAATATTAGGTTTAAATCTGATCTTAATGGACTAGTCCAACGTTCATACCTTGCTACTTATAAAAAAATTTTTACAGAATTTTTTTTTTTTTTAGTAAGCCATTTGAGATTTCTTTTTCTCTTTTTAAGTTCTAAACTTTGAGGATTGAGTTCCTTTGTCATGAATTCTTTTATCATCCAGAATATTTTGTCTTTTTTTTTAACTTTACAATTCTTTATCTTCTTCAAATTTTTTTTTATGATCCTGTTAGAAGGAAACAGAGTTCTAGTCGTACCTTATTTTTTTATTATTATTATACTTGCATGAAAGATAAAAATATTTTTTAAAACAGTACTTGCTTTGCAGGTTTCCAAATTGATTTTCAGCTATTCATGCATAAACCGATGGCAGGGAAACAATCTGAGAGATTTTTGTGCGGAAGGGTGAGAGTGAAACAGAAATATCTTGCCACGGAAAAAGGCTGAAGGTTTGCTTTCAGACGCGGTTGCTGTTACCGTCCCCGCTTCCACTTTTATTATTATTATTATTATTATTTAAAAAAAAAATTTATTGCTCGCGGAAAAAGTTAAAAGCGTTCCCTCCTCCACACGTGCGCCTGCCACCGTGACTCCGAACCGCTCGCTCGGCCCTCTCGCACGTGTCATCTCTTCCCCCACCCGCGTCCTACGCCTGCCACCTCCGTTATATAGTTATATCCCTTCTCCCATCGTCGAACGCTCTGCTCTTTTCTCTCGATCGAATTCTATTGGAACGGAGAACTTCGTATAGGTACATGGGCCGCTCCTTAATCGATGGCGTCCACTCCTCCGGAGCCTTCAGCGAATACAACAGCGACCGCTCCGGCGAGTTCTCCCCCACCTCCAACGGCGGCGCCGCCCACCACCGCCTCCTGATGTCCTGCGCCGCCGACTACTCCGACGATGTCGTCCGCGACCTCATCTTAGACCTCGAATCCCCCTCCGTCCCCATCGAATCCAAGCTACACTCCGCCATGGTCCTCCGCCTCCTCGCTAAGCACAACCCGGAGAACCGCCTGAAGATCGCCCGTGCTGGCGCCGTCCGCCCCCTCGTTTCCCTCCTCTCCCACCCTGACCCAGAGCTCCAGGAGCACGGCGTCACCGCCATCCTCAACCTCTCCCTCTGCGACGAGAACAAGGATCCCATCGCCGCCGCCGGCGCCATCCGCCCCCTCATCCTTGCCCTCAAGACCGGCACCCCCGCCGCCCGCGAGAACGCCGCCTGCGCCCTCGCCCGCTTATCTCAGGTCGAGGAGCACAAGATCACCATCGGCCGCTCCGGCGCGATCTCCCTCCTCGTCCACCTCCTCGAGACCGGTGGCCCGAGGGGGAAGAAGGACGCCTCCATGGCGCTCTTCTTGCTGTGCTCCACCAGGGAGAACAAGACCCAGGCCGTCAAGGAGGGTATCGTGCCGCTGCTTCTGGAGCTGATGGCGGATCCGGGGTCCGGGATGGTGGACAAGGCGGCGTACGTGCTGAACTCCGTGGTGGCGGTGGCTGAGGGTCGGGCGTCGGCGGTGGAGGAGGGGGGTATTCCGGTGCTCGTCGAGATGTTGGAGGTCGGCACCCAGCGACAGAAAGAGATCGCGACGTCGACGCTCCTCGAGATCTGCAAGGAGACCGTCGCCTACCGGACGATGGTCTCCCGGGAGGGTGCCATCCCGCCGCTCGTCGCACTCTCCCAGTCCGGCACCACCCGGGCCCCACAGAAGGTAACGTCTCCGTTAACCAATTTAATACTTTCTCGCTTTCTTTGTTCGATCTTCATTTTTTTTTTTTTTTTGCTGTTTAATTAATTGATTCATCCATGAATTTTATCGGGATGGAAACCGTTACAGGTAGAGGAGTTGATCGAGCTGTTACGGCGGCCTAGAGCGGCGGAGGGCGGAGAAGTGCGGCGGAGCAGGGGATGACGGGGCCGGCGGCTCGGTGCGGTTTTGTACCGTCGGGATGAGATCGCCGTGCTTGGTCGTTTGGATGTAAATATGCGACCGGGAGCGAGCGGTACTCAAAAGCGAGGTGTGCCAGGTTTGGCGTGCCCGGTTGTGAAAAAAATAATAATTTCTTGTGATACTGTTTGATGTATTTTCCTAATTTGCTACCGCCGCTGGCTGAAATTTTGAACAACGAGACAAAAATTGGGTTGATGTACGTCGTTTCTTGGGAGGGTTTCCGCATGGGATGGGTTATACGTGGGGTTCTTAAGTGCTATAAACGACGAGGGGGCCATTTTCTTAGCTTGCCCATTATTACTTTAAGACTCCGAGCTTTGATTTCGGATGAGATGAGTTGGGGGAAGTACCCGGGAAGGAGCCACGTATGTGGTAGACCAGAGAAGAAGGAATTTTTTAAGGTAAATAACATCCTCGAGACATTTGTGCCACTTTTACTAGCTATATGAACGCATGCTAGGATTTCCCATCATCAAGGTTTATTGCACGCTTTTTTTATCTCATCACTTCTTTTAAAGATTTATCTTTTTTATGGGACATGGTGGGACACACTTGGTCCAGGGAGGAAGAAGGGGGAAGGGACAGGATTTTATCTTTTTTTTAAAATAGAAAAATAAAGGAGAAAAGAAAAGAAAAGGAAAGGAAAAGAAATTAAAAAAAAAAAAAAAAGAGGAGGATTGGGGGGGGGAAGGATCTAAGGAAATGGCACTTGTTCATGTGGGTGTTAATTTGGGGTGTCCTCCAAATTTTAAGGTACATGCATGGTGGATGGTAAGCACCCCTCATTTGATCATGAATTATTTAAATATAAAAATGTAATATGGCGAGTGACGGTTGGATTTGTTCATTGGATTTGATCCATCTAATACTCAAGGGCTCATGAGTAATATATAGTTAGAGGTGCGTTGATTTTATGCAGAAGAGTAATGGATGCTATCAATATTTTTTTTTTTTGGTAAGAATTTGCTATCAAATATTTGATTCAGTGGTTGGTGGGTTGTCTGGCAAGTATTCAATGAAAGGTGTTATACTAAACTAGAGACGGACCATAGTATAGACATCTAAGTTGATGTATTTTTGGTAACAAATGGATTTTGAAGAATATCATTAAACAAAAAACTTGGTATTAAAAATTGGTCTCGAATTGGAATGTAAGATAGCAAATATATGTTCTTCGGATAATGAAGGCCTATATGTCAATGCTTTGATGCTATTTCCTTCACCTCACCAACATATAAAATATCTAAGGTAGTTTAAGACTCAAATTAGGATTTTGATTCCACTAAGAGATTATACTCTCAAACCTCGAACCCTCCCTCCATAAACAGAGAGGCATGTTTGAGTTAGTGTTAAATATTTTCAAAATATAAGAAATAAAATTTTATTTTAAATCAAACCAGTCAAGTCAGTCATTGTGGTGGTTCCCTGGCTAGCTAGCATCCTTTCCAAAAGAGTGCTAAGAGACACATTTCTTGCAAAAAAATACATAAATCGATATGAAAACGTGCATGACAACATACCATAAGACAACTCTATAAAATCAATTTCATTCTATAGACATTGGTAAATGCCCATTAACTGATATATTAGTCCAAAATATGATCAAATATTAGACTTCGTTGTATTCTAAAGATTTGTCATATATTCCCTTTGCATATATGATTGATGGATATTTCCTTTGTGTACATGATATATTGGTGTGGACGAGTAAAAGCTTTAAAGAGCAGTGTCAGAAGAACTACATGCCTTAAAACCATCCTCTTTTTCAAGCTTTCCAAATTTCTTCCTTTTTTTACTCCATCAGTTAGCACTCCTGTCTTATGCTTTGATTCATCCCATTGGATTGAGTGGGTAATTACCATGATGTTTTTGTAGATCTCGCAATTTTTAATAGGCAACAACTATACTAAGTAAAAATTGATAGATGCTGTATGCGAAGAAGTGTCCATTAGAGAATGATCTTTATCATTATTATTCATTCTCAACCCTAGTTTATGTGTGCATGCCTGAATTATCAAGAACAGATAATCCTGATACCTTTGTTTTTTTTTTTTTTTTGTGGAATTTCTATGTTACCATAGCACTATTTATTTCTTAGTGATTGACAGTAACAATGGGACTTATCTATTGTTTCTTGGAAAAGTAAACAATATATGGTTAATTGGGTTGTTAGCATGCTGGACTTGAGCAGCTGATCAATGGTTTTGGTGCCTCACGAGACAAGGTTTAGTCTTGTTTCCGTAAGAGAACTTCACAATTTCTAGTACGACGAGAGTAATAACTCAAAGATAAGTGAAACTGATAAGATCAATTAATACAAGCATAATTGAGTACAACAAGATAAGAGATTCTTCAAAGTGGAAAAATTCTTACGCTGAAAGTCAAGATATATACAGGAGATTCATAGAAGGTTCCTCCATGGAAGCTTTTTGGTAGCCGTCAAAGTGTTGGAGATGCCTTCGGCCGTGGCTTCATTCCCTTATCAAGTTGTCTAGTGCCATAAACAAATCTCGAAGAGCTGACCTACGTCACTTCTTAAACTGCAGCAGGTTCTTGGAACACTTCCCCACCGTCCACGCCGTAATCTTTGATCTCCTATTTACTTGTATGTGCTATACATTAATCATCAATTGCTAAGGTTGGAACCTGGTTGGTAGAGGCTTTACTTTACTACTGACAAATTATGGATTCGAGACGAGATCCCGTAGGTGACTCGATTAAATCCAAAAATTATTTTTTGAGGCCCAACAGTACTCATCTCTTCGTGAGAAAAGCCTGTAAAAATTTAAGAATCTCGAATCGAACATTACCTGGCGGGGTAGCTACGCCAAGTTTAACCACCCCTACTCTAGGGATGGCAACGGGTCGGCTCACCCAAATCCCATACCCATCCAGCTAAAAAATTATCCGTCACATACTCATCCCATACCCGTCTCGGATCGGATATAAAAAAATCATGTATGGATCGGATCGGGTCGGGTATACCCAGTCACATAAAACTTACTTTATTTAAAAGCTAAACGGGTCGGGTCGGGTCGGGTATATCCGTCACATATCCAATTTACTTAAATATTTTATAAACATAATTTTTTTTATATATAAACAGGTCGGGTTCGGGTCGGGACATACTACTACCCGTACCCGACCCGAATCCAAGTCGAGTTTTTTTATATAATCCATATCCGTTTATAAATTAGGCGGGTCGGATTTTACCCGTCCCATTAGGATCGGGTCGGGTTGGATATCCATCGGATCGGTAAAAACTGCCATCCCTAACCCCTACCCCTTTTATACTTACCAAAAAAAAAAAAAAACATCAACCATCATAAAATTAAATAAAGTTATTTCGAGTTAACTAAAATTTTGTATTTCTAGCTATATAATATAATAAAGCTTCGTTATAAAATTAAAGAAAGTTATTCCGCGTTAACTAAAATTTTGTATTCCTAACTATATGATATAATAAAGCTTCGGCCGCTACTTGCCACCTGGCTCTAATTATTAAATTTGGGGCAAAATTTGTGGAACTGGAACAATGGAGTCATCTCTTTGTGGACTCTTATGAGATCCACAAATCTCTGTTCTCCATCCACGTCTGTCTTCCGTAGTTGTTGTATCTGAATCAATGGAGCAAGACGTTGTGGCAGATAATTTCACATTGATGGGAGAGTTTACAAACCAAATCCAAAGTGTCCTCCAGATCTTGTAGGACTTCTACCTTCCAGAATACTGGGCCCGTGATAGGGGCCGGGCCATTAGTCTATCTTTGAACAGTGGAAAAGAAGACTAAGCAGCGGCAACCGCTACTAGCCGTTGGTTTCGATTGTGGAAAATAGAAGGATTGCGAAAGGTACTCGTCCTCTTATCCTTTGTTTTGGAATATTGATCGTATTGGAAATTGGAAGGCAAAGTATCTTCTTCTTACAAGAAGAAAATGCTGAGGTCTTGTGGCGTTGGATTTTTGGATATAAAAATGTTGAAGGTTTATTTATTTCATGGTTATTAATTTAATGGGTGCGTGTCAACTACTGCTTCAAAGACCTACTCTGCCTTGTCTTTTTTTGAGTTAATATTCTGCCTTGATCTGTACCTGTGGTATTTGACATTTAGGTCCAGCCTACACATATTTTGATGGTAGATAGATGTTGCCGCTAGATCATCTGGGCTGAAGCTCGCACTCCTGATCCTGCTCTTGGGTACGAATTGAATACCTGTAAAAGATTCCGGATCGAATTTCCGACGGGGACACTCCGATGCTCAAATCAGTGGATGATCTAGGTATTAACAGAATGAAGAATTCAAGAGTAGCATAGATGGAAAAGGGAGTGAGTAGAGTGGAGTGGCCTCAGACCTTCCTTATCTTTGGAATGTCCCCTCTTATCCTATTTATAGAGGTTGAGGTTGTAATAACCAAATATGGTTGAAGTGGTTGTAACCAAATAATCGAATAACCGAATATGGTTGTAACCGAGTAACCAAATAACTGAATATGGTTGTAACCAAATAATAGAATAACCGAAGTGGTTGTAACAGAATAACAGAATAACCGAAGTAGTAGTGACCGAATAACCGAATAACCGAATATGGTTGTAACCGAATAACAGAATAACCGAAGTGGTTGTAACCAAATAACAGAATAACCGAAGCGGTTGGCCTCAGTGGGCCTTGGATCTTTAATGGGCCTGGATGAGAGGGATATAACAATAGATATGGCCGTTGCTTTGGCTTGATATGCTTGATGACAAAAACCAATAATTATATATATATAACAATAGATATGGCCGTTACTTTGGCTTGATATGCTTGGGTGACAAAAACCAATAATTAATATATATATATATATAGAAAAGATAGATTTGGTTTCTTTTGAATGGATTTGAATTCAAATTTAGAGACTCTATAATATAATCAAGCCATTGGATATGATTTACTATTTCAAAACTATTTGTACATCAGCAATCATATAATTTAGAGACTCTTAACCTATATGTCGAATAGTCAAAAATTAGACAACCTAAATAAAATAAAATTAAATATATTTTTTGATTACTTAATATATAGGCTAGGAATTTTCAAATTATATAATTCTTAATATGTAAGTAGTTATAGTATATCATATTCAACATCTTGGATCATCGATGTAGTATCCTAATTATTCAATTTTAACATGATCGGATATGAGCCCAAAACTACTTGAACCTATCCAAATCTCTCTTATATATATATATATATATATATACAATGTAATTAAAAGGCATATCATATTACAAGCTCCATCACCAAAGAGCAGCAAGAATGGGATGGGAAATAAGTTGAGCTACTCATAAACAACACATCTCGAGTCAAACAAAATTGTCTAAGGTCATCTAGCAAGGCTAGCCGCTTATATTAGTTTTAGAGTTCACCTAAAACTATCCTCTAAATGATATATAAAATAAATATTTTTTAACTTTTTTAATCTTCATAATATTTCTTGTAAGATTTCTTTGCTAAATGTTGTTTGAACTATTAAGCTTCACTCATGCTTTTTGATCCCAAGCCCATTATTCCTATAATTCCCTACTAATCATGTTGCACAACAATTCAGATCTTTCTATCCATCACTTCAAACTCTAATGTTATGTAATTATATAATTATTGCAATATTATATAAATTTTTCTCTTGTCAAGAAGAGTGGATATCCACCCTTCTCGACTCCAAAATGAATAATCAAACATCCAAATCAAATATCTATATTATTGGACATATTCTATACCATTAAAAATACTTAGCAAAAAAAAACATGATTTGATGGTATCTAACCTATACATTATGTGGACAAAAAAATAAATCATTAAAATAATGTAAGACCATATTTTACTATGATGCAAATATTTAAATTTATTAATTTTTTATTTTATATATTTTAACACGTATAGCTCATGATTAATAAGATGAGTTTTTAATTTAAATTCTTTATCATATATTTTAATCTACTAGCATGACGAGAAATGTTTTTTTTTTTTGGTCTACATCATACATTAATTATATTGGTCATTCATCAAAGAAAAAAGAACAAAGCCTATTTTAATATCTAAAAATTGTAGTATTGAAATAAGCTTAACAATGGGTACTTAATCCTGGCATGCTCCTAAGGCTACAAAGGGATTGGGTTGACCCGTGATCCGATCCGTTTAGACCCGATCTAGTCCATTTTTATGGACTCGTGGATCCAGGTTAGGTTTTAAAATTAGACTCGTTTCATTTTCCAGGTCGGATCTGGGTTTACTGAATTTGGACCCGACCCGACTCGAATATACTAATACTGCCATGATCATATTTTTTTGGATATTTAAATTATAATTTAAAATTTATATGAAACTTATTTTTAATATAGAAATAGAATTATAATTATTTTTATATCTTATTTTATTTTAAAAATAATATTGTTTGTTATTTATTTTATGATTAATAATAGTTGGCTATGTAATAATTGAAATATGATAATGTATATTTTATCCAAATCATATTTAGATCTATTTTTTAAAAATTAAAACCGGATTATTTATGGATCGATCCACCTGAAATAATCCGTTGGATTGAAAATTCTAATAACGAATTCGACCTGATCCGATCCAATTTTTTAGTAGGATAAGTTTGAATCTAATATTAAAAATTGGATCGAATTAGGATCATTCATGATCTGATCCGACATGAACTATCTATACCCCTACATGCTCCTTCTGCTCTTAAAATGGAACCGGCAAGCCAACTCCTCCCTTCTTAATTTAATCATCAGGGAAAGTGGCGAGACTGGTAACAGTGCAAGAGTGGTGAAGTCAAGCATTTAATGACAAAAACATCAAGCAGTCATACTCCATTGTGTTTTTAGCTTGTCTTGCTATCGGTTTCTTTGGCCAACTCTTCAGGATTGAAACACCAAGTCCTTTTCCTACCACTTTATTCCAATTTCCGCCATTGACCTCTAGTCTTGCTTACGTACACACGTTCATATCACCTCATGATGGGATCTTTTCCCTTATCTTGATAGTTTTCTGATACCTCTTGATAGTTTTCTTATACCCCTGGCCGCCTAATTTCACCTTGCCCTCATTATTAATTATATAATGTAGTTTTCACCTAACAATGGAGGTAGGAATGTAGTTTCTTTCTCTCTCTCTCTCTCTTCTTTCTCTTTTTTTTTTTTTATTTTTAACGGGATTTCTTGTAGCTATTTTTTTTTTTTTTTTTAACGGGGATAAATTCTAGTGTAGCTATTCTGCAGGCTCCAATCCCGACAGGTAATATTCGATACGAAATGCTCAGATTCCAGTAGATCGGTGATAAAGAGAGAGATCCTGATCTCTCACTCATGCCAACTGTCGAGGACTCCAAAAAAATTCTGGATTTAATCGAGTCATCCGCAGGATCATGTCTCGAACTATCGACTTATTAATAATAAGACAAGGTCTCTATAAATCGACCTATCACCTTAGCGGTAGGAATGTAGTTCTTTCGTACCTCTGTTTTGAATCTGTTGGGTACCTTTTACATCATTGTCGTGTTCTACCAATTGGAAATTTAATTGAAGAATGAGTTGGACCACTTCATATGTACACAAACTTGCATGGAAACAAACCTAACAGCTGAGAGATTGGTTTGCTAGGTCAATTACTTCTTCTCAAGCATTAATTACTTCTTCAAAAGCATTAATTACTTGGGTGAAAGAATTTTCAAGAGTCACAGGATTGGAGTAGGTTGACAATAAGAAGAACCATAGATGATATCACAAGAGACGCGTTAACACAAACAAAATAAATAGAAAACATAGATATATAAAATTGAAATAATTTTGGAACTAATGTTGAATTGTCCATATCTCCAACTCATTCAAATCCTTAGGTGGGATAAACTTGCTCATAAATCTGCAGATATCCTTGCAACTTGCCCTTCTTAACCTACCTGCAATATCTAACTTCCTCTGTATATCTATGGGGCAGAATGATGTTGCAGCTTCTTACTTAGAATTATAATAATAAAAGCTTTTTTTTAAAAAGAAATACATAAATAGGTTCCTTCCAATCCTCCTTGCTTTCAAAAAAAAGGGGTAAATGTTTTATAGACGATCATGTTATAACTTTGGATGTATTAGGTAATATGACATCACGGAGGTTGAATAGTTCACCATCGCTTCATAAATAATAAAATTGTAAGGATCCATACAATTTGTATTTATTTTCACATCAATTATCTACTAGGTAAATCTCAATCAAGGATTTAGGTTGTTATAAATAGTATCATAGCATATCTAATTCATGATCTATATAAACTAGGGTATATTACAGCATGGGCTTATTGGAGCTAACTATATTGATCATGGTGTTTATTATTTGCGCTGAACTCTTAGCTTATCGAGGATATCGGAGCTTAACCGAGGGAAATAAGGTTTCGTATAAGCATATGTTATGATATCCCTATTTTAGTCCAATTAATTATGTAGGTGGTTGCAACAACCCAAACAGATTAACTGTTTGTCCAAGAAACCCACATGCTCCAGAATCCTCTTTCTTTTAATGATAAATCTGAAGTGAGCTTTACATTCTCTTTAGTAGCGCTCCTGAAGGGAATGTTAGTACTTCGGATTCTTTTGAATATAGAAAAAATAAATACTTACAGTCTTCGGATCATATTGAGGGAATAAAACCGAAGATATTAACCTGGGAGGTCAGGTCTTCGGATCAAGATAATTGTATGAAGACGAAGATAATGGAGTAAATAAATTTATCTCCTAGATTATAGATACGAAACCATAGATATTAGGCATAGTCTTCGGATCAAGGTGGGTGTACGAAGTCGAAGACCTAGGGTGAATAATATCCTCCGGAACAGATAAAGCCATAAATATTAAGCATGGTCTTCGGACCGATTTAATAATACGAAGCCGAAGACATAGAGTAAAAACTTATATCCTGGATCATAGATATGAAACCATAGATATTAGGCATAGTCTTCGGACCAAGGTGAGTGTACGAAGCCGAAGATCCAGGGTTAATAATGAGAAGACGGTAACATAAAACCGAAGACTCCTTTTGCCAGCTGATGTGACTAATAAAATAAGAGAAAAAATAATTAATTGGACTAAAATAGGGATATCATAACAGCTGTCCCCCACTCCCAAGTTCGAAATGATTAAGTTTCATCGGTCATCGGCGTGGGATGTAGAAGCTGAAGAAAATGTCCCAAAGAGGTTTAAAGGAAAAAACTCTATCACTTTCACCGATGAGGATATTCAGGATGTACAACTTCCACATGATGACCCTGTAGTGGTCTCGGCAGTAATTGCCAAATTTGATATAAAAATAATATTAATTGATAATGGAAGCTCACTTGATGTGTTGATGTATGATGCTTTTCTTCGAATGAGATTGTCTGGACATGAATTGAGAAGATCCTTCATTCCAATAACTGGTTTTGGTGGAAATCAAGTTGGAGTTGAGAGTGAAATGGTCTTGCCCGTGACTTTTGGGTCCGAACCATTTTAAAGGACCCTTCCAATCAATTTTATTATGGCCAGAACTTCTTCAGCTTATAATGCAATCTTGGGGCGTCCGGCATTGAATAAATTCAGGGCCATAGTTTCAACATACCATCTATTGGTTCAGTTTCCTACCAGGACAAGCATATGAGAAGTAAGGGGAGATCAAAGGATCGCTCATCGGTGTCTCATGATTCAAAACAAACAAACATCCAATCCTTTGGCACTTGACCAGCTGAATCCAAGAAATGGATCAGAAGACTCTGAAGAACCAGTGGAAAAGACACTTTCTATACCATTATCTGAAGATGAGCCAACCAAGCTTCTACAAATTGGCAGCTTGCTCGATGAGGAGTCAAAGGTAAGATTAATTTCCTTTCTTCATGATAATGCTGATATTTTTGCTTGGACAGCTTCAGACATGCCTGGAATTCCACTTGAAGTGATTACTCATCACTTGGAAGTATCCCCCAACTATAAGCCAGTACGGCAGAAGAAGAGAAATTTTGCTCCAGAAAGGCAAAAGGCAATTGATGAAGAAGTTAATAAACTATTTGAAGCAAACTTCATAAGAGATGTCCAGTATCCGAATTGGCTAGCAAATATAGTCATGGTGAAGAAATCAAATGGCAAGTGGAGGATTTGTATAGATTATACGGATCTCAACAAAGCATGCCCAAAGGATAGTTTTCCTTTGCTGAAGATCGATCAGTTGGTTGACGTTACGGCTGGTCATCAAATGTTGAGTTTTATGGATGCCTTCTCAGGCTATAATCAGATCTGAATGGATCCTGAAGATGAAGAGAAGACTGCTTTTATTACGAAGAAAGGACTCTACTGTTACAAGATGATACCATTTGGGTTAAAGAATGCTGGGACAACTTTTCAAAGGCTCATCAACAAAGTCTTCAAAAACCAGATTAGGAGAAATATTGAACTTATGTTGATGATATGATTGTGAAGAGTCTTCATAAGTCTGATCACATCACAGATCTAAAGAAATCTTTTGATGCTCTCAGACATCATCAGATGAGGTTGAACCCAACCAAATGCATCTTCGGCATAACCTCTAGAAAATTCCTGGGATACTTGGTTACCAAGCGGGGAATAGAGGCTAATCCGAAAATAATACAGGCCCTTCGGATTATGAGGCACCCTACTAGCAAGAAAGAAGTGCAAAGGCTAACAGGGAGAATAGCCTCTTTGAGCCATTTCATTTCCCGCTCTGCAGAAAGGTGTTTACCCTTCTTCAAGGTTCTTCGTCAAAGTCAAAATTTTGAATGGACAGAAGATTGCCGAATCGCCTTCGACAAGTTGAAGGAATATTTGGAAAACCCACCATTGCTCTCCAAACCCTATGAAGGAGAAACACTTTATCTATATTTGTTAGCCACGGATGAAGCGGTCAGTTCGGTTCTGGTATGAAGAGATGCCAATCATTCACAGAAACTGATTTATTATACTAGCAAGGTGTTGCATGAAGCTGAAGTCTGATATCTTAGAGTACAAAAGATCATCTTCTCTCTAGTGGTTGCGGCGAAACGGCTTCGGCCTTATTTCCAAGCCCATTCTATTGTGGTTCTAACGGATCAACCCTTAAAGGCCATACTTCGTTGTCCTGATACTTCAGGGAGAATAGCTAAGTGGGCAATTTAATTAGAAGAATTTGATATTGAATATCAGCCCAGATCATCAATAAAAGTACAAATTTTGGCTGATTTTATAGCTGAGTGCACATGGGGATCTGAAGATGACCAATCAAGGGCCGAAGAGGAAAAAGCCGAAGACAATCCAGAGTTTATTTGGATGTTACATGTTGATGGTGCTTCAAACGCCAATGGCTGTGGTGCAGGTTTAATTTTTGCTGGATCCAATGAGCAGGTTATTGAATATGCTCTTTGGTTTTCTTTTCAAGCATCAAATAATTAGGTAGAGTATGAAGCACTCATTGCTGGACTTAGAATCTCCCAGAAGTTGGAGATCAAAAGGGTCAAGGTTTTTTCTGATTCACAGCTAGTGGTAAATCAATTGAAAGGTGATTTCAAAGCTCGAAATCCAAATATGATCCAGTACCAAGAAAGGATCCGAAGCTTGGCATCTGGGTTGGAATACTTTGAAATTATTCATGTGCCAAGAACAGAGAATTTCGGACATATGCTTTTTCAAGACTTGCAACCACTGCACCGGATTCTCTTGGGACGACGTATGTGAAATATCTTGAAGACCCCAGCATATCGGAATCCCCAGCTAAAATCTATCAAGTTGAACATGAACCTTCATGGATGGATCCAGTTCTCAAGTTCTTGAAAGAGGGTACCTTGCCCGAGGACAAGTTGGAAGCTAAGCGGCTTCGGTGGACAGCCTCTCAATATGTCATCTTGGACGAAGCATTGTATAAGAGGTCTTTCACACAACTTTTGTTGAAATGTTTAGATCCATCCGATGCAGATTATGCACTTAGGGAAGTGCATGAAGGGATATGCGAAGACCATTTGGGGGGCAGATCTTTGGCATACAAGATAATCCGCCAAGGTTATTATTGGCCTACCATCCAGAAGGATTCTGTAGAATTTGTTTGAAAATGTGCCCATTGTCAGAGATATGCCAATGTACAAAGATAGCCTGCTAATCAATTAACTCCGTTGACAGCACCCTGGCCCTTTGCACAATGGGGAATTGACATTCTTGGTCCGTTTCCTCTAGCTTCTGGGCAGCGAAAGTTCCTTATAGTAGCTATTGATTACTTTACAAAATGGGTCGAGGCTGAAGCATTGGTACAAATTACTGAGGCAAAAGTTGAAACTTTCGTAAGAAATCTCATCATCTTCCATTTTGAAATTTCCTATTCTATTATAACTGACAACGGGAGATAGTTTGACAACCCGAAGTTCAAAAACTTCTGCACCCAGTATCATATTCTACACAAACTTACTTCGGTAGGGCATCCTCAGTGTAACGGAGAGGCCGAAGTAACCAACAGGACTATTCTTTATGGTTTAAAAATCAGGTTAAATGATGCTAAGGGATCATGGGCTGATGAGTTGAATTCAATTCTTTGGGCATATCGAACTACTCTTAGAACAGCCACCGGTGAATCTCCATTTCATCTTTCTTATGGTACTGAAGCAGTCCTTTCTATAGAGGTCTCTTTGCACTCTCTTCGGATTGATCACTATGAGGAACCCGAAAACTCTGAACATCGAAGAGTTGACATGGATTTATTGCAAGGTACACGGCTCCAGGCATAGTTAAAGATGGCTATGTACCAGCAAAAAGTTGCAGGATACTACAATTCTCGTGTAAAAGAATGGATCTTTCTCCTTGGAGATCTAGTTCTACGAAAGTCCGAAATGTCAAAGCCAACAGAACAGGGTAAACTTTCTCCTACATGGGAAGGGCCATACCGGGTCAAAGAGGTCGTTCGACCTGAAACTTATAGGCTGGAAACTTTGGGGGGTGTTCCATTATCTCGACCTTGGAATGTACAAAATCTCCGAAAATATTATCAATAAAGATTTCATTCAAAGTCATCAATACAGATTCAATCTGTTTATCTTCATTCTATTTCTTAAAGGCATTATGATAATCTCCATGATCTACTATATGAAATGCCGAGGTAAGTATACCTAGCCTATCTTATTTCTCTTAAAGGCATGAGGATGATCTTCGGATCTACCTTACAAAGTATCGAGTTGGGCTCAAAATAGTCCATCTTAATCTTAAAGGCATGAGGATGATCTCCGGATCTACCTCACAAAGTGCCGAGTTGGGCTCAAAATAGTCCATCTTAATCTTAAAGGCATGAAGATGATCTCCGGATCTACTTCACGAAGTATCGAGATGGGCATGATCAGCCTGTCTTAATCCCAATGCAAAAAGGCATGAGAATGATCTCCGGATCTACCTCACAAAGTACCGAGGTAGGCCCGATCAGCCTATCTTAATTTCTAAATGATTCAAAGAATTCTTTTATCCTAAGTTCGAAGACCTAGTATGAATTCAAGTCCAAGAGACTTGATTATTATTTGGAATTCTTTTATTCTAAGTCCGAAGACTTAGCATAAATTCAAGTCCGAAGACTTGATCTTTATATCTGGATTTCTTTTATCCTAAGTCCGAAGACTTAGTGAAAATCCAAGTCCAAGAGACTTGATTATTATTTGGAATTCTTTTATCCTAAGTCCGAAGACTGATCTTTATATCTGGATTTATTTTATCCTAAGTCCGAAGATTTAGTAAAAATTCAAGTCCAAGAGACTTGATTATTATTTGAAATTCTTTTATCCTAAGTCCGAAGACTTAGCATAAATTCAAGTCCGAAGACTTGATCTTTATATCTGGATTTCTTTTATCCTATGTTCGAAGACTTAGTGAAAATTCAAGTCCAAGAGACTTGATTATTCTTTGGGATTTCTCTTATCCTAAGTCCTACGACTTGATTCTTATATGGTATCCTTTACCTTAATTCCATAGACTTATCGAAAATTTAAATCCGAGAACTTGGTTATTATCTAATATTCTTTTGTTCTATATCCAAAGAAATTATATTTTCTAGATCCAAAGATTCGGTATTATGCGCCTCAGAATTCTTAAATACTCGAAGACTTCACACTTAAAAAATTTCTATCTAGCCACGTGCAATTAGAAATGCCAAAAGTTTTTCATTAATAACAATTTTCTTACATCCCAAAAGGAGAAAAGAAAAAGTTACAAGTCTTCTATCGGAGCCTCATCAGTTAGATCAATCGGACCCGCCACTTCTTCAGTTATTGTTGGTGCTTCTGGGTCCGTTTGGGGTTCAGGCGCAGTTGGACTCTCAAGATCAAACAGTTGGATACCTGAAATGTTCAAGTCTGGGTAGAGTTTTTGCACCTCCTCCACTCCATCGTTGAAACCTCCTTGATAGCTATGAGTCCCTGCTTCAATCATTTCGGCTTCAAAGGCTGGAGATGCTTTGTAATTCTCTATTGCCTTTCTCAGTTGATCTTTTAAAGATCGGTTTTCTTCTATGGCCTTTTCCATTCTTTTGGAAGCTTCTTCGGAACGTTCGTTAGCTTCCTTAAGTGAGACTTCCAAGGACCGAATTTTGGCTTTCTTCTTCTTAGATCTTGTCTCTTGTTCAGCACACTCTGATCGGATTTTTTCCACTTCGACTTTCAGATTTTGAACCGAAGCATCACTCTGGGCGAGCTTCTCCTCCATAGCATGCCTTTGCTCTTCAGCTATGGCATTCTCGGCTTTGACCGCTTTCACTATTTCTTTCATTTCTCTATAAGTTATTCTGAAGTCAAAGATACTTTCCTCCATATGAGTGATATCATGCATCATCTGCAATAGCAAGCTAAAAACTTAGTAGTTATAGATCTAAGTTTGATATAGCAAATGGATATTTACCTTCAGAGCGGATGAGAACACCGATTCTGAAATTTCTTTGATGCACCGGGACTTAACTTTGTCCCAGTCTTTCAGAAGAAGAGTGGGCTTCATTAGGTCTCTCGCTAGTTTGGGATTCTCCAAGCCCTCTTAGTCTAAGAAGGTAGTAAAGTCTATATTACATCCCCCTTTCGAAGTAGCGTTCCACCTAGGACCTTCTTCGGATCGGTACTTTGACCTCTCTTAACTTTTATCTTTCGGAGGGGCGATCACAGACTCCTTATTGAAAGCCACGTCATGTTGATCCGTAGTTGGCATTGATCGATGACTTCTCGGAGGAGACATCCTCGGAGATGGACGTCTGGCAGAATCAGGTGGAATTGGAGATGCCGAAGGAACATCTTCACTTGTTGCGGGCCTCATCGGAGGTGCGCTAGAACCCTCCTCAGCCCTTCTTTTTTTCTAGCTTCGGTCGTTGGAGCAGCCACTGCTCTCTTTCTGGAAGCCTGCCTAACTTTTTCAAGTTGTGGCTTCATTTTCTTACCTGCAATCGAAGATGAATTCCATCATATCCATGTACATGGAGAAAGGAAAAAAGAAAAATCCGAAGACCACTCATTCTATACCTAATGTTGTGACTTCACTGATATGAGCGTGATGAAGGTTCTCCTCCTTCAGCAATTCTTTGAAAGAAGAAATTTTTGACTCTGACAGAACTTCAAAGTCCCTCATATCGGCTCTCAAGACTTTTTTACTGGCGTTTGCATCCAAACGCGGGATTTTTCATTCGATATTAAATCCCCAGTGGGGGTAATATACAAAAAAGAAGTAAGGTTTCCACCCATGTATTGCACTGGGGGTCCCTTTTATTAGTCTTCAGCCTAGCCGAGGACCTATGACCCATCACCCTTTGCCATGAAAGTCTCTTTTCAACATGAACAAAGAGATAAACAGTGATGTTTTCAGCTCTATTTTTCTAAGTTTATAGAGAACTATGAACCCACAAATGTTCCTAAAATTATTGGGGATCAATTGAGCCGGGACTATTTGGTAGAGGTTATAAATTTTTGTGAAAAAAGGATGAAGTGGAAGCCGAAGACCAACCTTGAAGTGGTCTTCGTATATGGCGATGGAGTGCATTGGAGGTTTATCTACCCTTTCTTCGGGTTTTGGAAGAATTGTATGAAAGGTCCGTGGAACGTGGTAGCAATGTTTAATTTCTTCTATTTTGGCAAGGGAGAAGGAGCTTTTAACAGAATCCGGTGATCATTTCGGACTCCATTTCCTAGTAGAACTTCTTCCCCTACTGGTTTCGTCCTAGGGATTCCTACTAATCTCACCTCCCTGTGGGGTCCTATCAATCTCTCTTTCAGGTAATACTCTACTGGCTTCACCTCCCGATGAACCCCTGCTAGAACCGGAGGAAAGGCTCCTAGAAGACTCCGACATTGTAAGGAATAAGGAAGTGGAAGGAGGGAAGAAGGACCTCCAACCTGTGAAAAAATAAAAATGGTGGACCACGAGATTGACGACGAACTGCGAGGAAAGACGATGGACTGCAAGGGAAACTGAGATTCCAGGGCACGGATGCGAAGGAAAATTTTTCTCTCAAGTTCTCCCCCCTTTTTACAGGTGAAGGAGGTGGATCTTCGAGGCGGTTCGGAGAACAAAACGATCGTGCACCGTATCGACGATTTCAATCATGGGTACAGCCTTTTAGAAATTTCATTAATGAGACAAGCTGCAGCGATATACGTGAACCCCGTTACTGGCTGAGATCACACCAACAAAACTTCCATGCTCCGGATGACTGCCATGTGTCTGATCCCCATTGAATAAAAATTTCTTTCTTGAGAATTTTTCAAGACTTTTCCGGAATCGAGGCATTTCTTTTGAGGAAGCCCATGGTGGGGTGACACGTGTCTTCGCCACGTTCTATCATTCCACCAGGCAGTTATGGCGAAAGATGTGTCAGAACTCAATGCCATTATTACTTGACGATTATCACTAGAAGACAAATTTAAAGTACTCCCATTCTTCGAAACTTAATCATTTCAAACTTGGGAGTGGGGGACAGCTGTTATGATATCCCTATTTTAGTCCAATTAATTATTTTTCTTCTTATTTTATTGGTCACATCAGCTAGCAAAAGGAGTCTTCGGTTTCATGTTACCGTCTTCTCATTATTAACCCTGGGTCTTTGGCTTCGTACACTCATCTTGGTCCGAAGACTATGCCTAATATCTATGGTTTCATATCTATGATCTAGGATATAAGTTTTTACTCTATGTCTTCGACTTCGTATTATTAAATCAGTCCGAAGACCGTGCTCAATATTTATGGCTTTATCTATTCCGGAGGATATTATTCACCCTAGGTCTTCGGCTTCGTACACCCACCTTGATCTGAAGACTATGCCTAATATCTATGATTTCGTATCTATGATCTAGGAGATAAATTTATTTACTCCATTGTCTTTGGCTTCATATAATTGTCTTGATCCGAAGACCTGACCTCCTAGACAAATATCTTTGACTTTATTCCCTCAATATGATCCGAAGACTGTAAGTATTTATTTTTTCTATATTCAAAAAAATCTGAAATGCTAACATTCCCTTCAAGAGCACTACTAAAGAGAATGTAAAGCTCACTTCGGATTTATCCTTAAAAGAAAGAGGATTCTGGAGCATGTGGATTTCTTGGACAAACAGTTAAGCTGTTTGGGTTGTTGCAACCACCCACATGATCTGAAACCTCAGATTGAACAAACCTTGAGTGCAACGGCTTTTCCGACAGCCACTACTTATAGTTATGAAGTGGTTGCATTCGTCAATCTCCATAATCGTAAGTAGTTATGTTGAAGCCTATAAATACCGGTAAGAGGGGACACTCAAGGGATCTTTTTGGGCTCTCTTTTTCTTGGCATTTTGCGAATTTCTCTTTTCCTCATTGCTCTCAAAACTCTCCATTTTGCTGTTGCCTGGGCTCTTTCTGACTTAGGCATCGGAGTGTCCCCTACCGGAAAACCTCCGATCAGGGACTTCT
This sequence comes from Areca catechu, assembly GCA_021397845.1. Taxonomy (NCBI): domain Eukaryota; kingdom Viridiplantae; phylum Streptophyta; class Magnoliopsida; order Arecales; family Arecaceae; genus Areca; species Areca catechu. The sequence goes on from CM038041.1 coordinate 168,691,582, forward strand.
TTTGCAGGTACCGATCGACGGTGATCCGACAGAAGAACCACTCCATCCGATCGACAAAGGTTTAGCATCAACAGCATATATTTAGTTATGCATTGACTATGCACTATGTAGATCTTGACACTTATATAAAATTAAAAAATTCAAATAATATCTTCTGGCTAGACTTTTTGAATGAGGTCCTGATTGTTATAGAAATGACATATAGAAAGCTCTTATTTCGTAGCTACTGTTAGAAAAGCAACTTCGATCTCCTTAACTCTGGCTACTAAATAAAAACTTTCATTTGGAATTCTTATAAAATAAATGATAACACCATGTATGAGAACATGAACAATGGCTAGTGTGATTCACTTTGACTAACTAGTAAATTATGTAAGATGGCAAACAAAGAAATTGTTAGTCAAATTACAATCGTTTGTTCATAGTTAATTTAAGGAAAATAGTTCATGAATGGTAATTTGAGTATTTTTTGATGGATGCTATCTACAAGCCAAGTTATCATGCAAGGTAATGATTATCAAGATGCTCCATAGGTATTGGTGAACTAGCAATTAATGCAAGGATCTAGATAATTCTCATTATGCAGAATTTCCTAACAATGTAGTTGGGCATCCTTCATTTGGTTATCAATGTTCTTCCTACCTTCTCAATTGAACTTTCACTTTGCTTAAAGAACTGCTTCGATAGGCATTCCCTTCTTTCTATGTTGTAAAAAGAAATTAGTTTAAGGCAACATTAAAATGGAATAAGCCACTTTGCTAAACATTGATTACTAGGCTATGGTAAAAAACCTATGTCTATCTAATCACAATTCTTTACATGAATTGATGTAGTACTAGCATCACCTGATTTCATAATCAGTAGGCAAAAAAAAAAAGTCCACAAGCAGTTTAATGCTAGTTGGATCAATAGAACTATGATTATGTATAACCCATCCATTTCTCCACATGGTTCTTATCTTGGTTTCATATTATTACTCCTTAGTGTTAGATAACAAGTCCTCTCTTGTGAATTTTATACATATATACATACATACATACATACGTGCATACATATATATATATACATACATATATACACATACATGTATGTATATATGTATGTTTGTATATAGAAATAAAAGCAAGTCAACTTTTACCTGTCCAACAAATTATGATGAGAATTTAATAGGTCAAAATTGTGGCTGGTTTAGACCATCACAGGAGAGGAAAATTGACGGTTGTGATTTTATTCTAGACAAGCTCGCCTGTTGTTCTCTCATTTAAATGAGATATAAATTAATTAAGGTATTTTTTAGTGAAAGAAAGGAATCTTGGAGCATCTTACAAATAGAGTCTATCTATGGAGCCATATTATGATGAGGCATTTACACCAATAAGAACACACGGGAGAGCTTAAAAATTTATACTCAGTTAATTATGGAGTAAATTATTGAGACACCTCTTCAATTTTTTGTAATTTACATTTATATCTTCAAAAATTTTAATTTTGTCAATTAGATCCCAAAAATTAGATTTTTATTGTAATATGACCCCATTATCTCGTAGAGGTCTAATGCTATTAACGGAAACTATCAAATTACTAATTTACCATCTCATTTAAAATCCAATTGAGGATAAAGTTGCTCAAAAATTATATAGACACCTCTTTAACTTTTTACGATTTGCATGTACTTGCTAAAACTTTCAAAAAGTTGCACTTAGCCCCTCTCCTGACTGCTATATTATAGCTACTAAATGAGTGAAATCCTTCAAATTAACTATCTCATCCCATTTTTTAGTGCTTCATTTCAATGCCAACAAACCTTCTAGGACTATATTCAAGAGATTTACAAGAAATTTTGCTTGAAAATAACTAGTTAAAAATTACATTCTTTCCTTACATATATTGTATACAGAGCACCCATAAAATCACCATCCGGGATTGGTTATGATCCATGAGGCCTTCAATGAAGCCTTCAGCTCATAGTTATAGAAAATAGGAAGGAGTTAATGAGAACGTTGGTCGAAGCTTTGCAGGGAGCTTTGGGTGGAGTTCATATTTGAGAGTTTTTTTTTAAAATAATATTTTTTAAAAAATAATTACAAAAATAGGTTATGTAAAACTTATTTACCGATTTAGGTGGTCGGGCTGACGTGGATGAATTCGTCCTTTGGAAGGACGAATTCAGTTGAACTGAATTCGTCCTTTCGAAGGACGAAATCAGTTCAACTGAATTCGTCAATTGAATTCGTCCTTTCGAAGGACGAAATCATGTAGAAATTCATTAAAAAAAAAAATCCCGTGAATTTTGTTTTAAAAATATTGATATTAAAAATTTTGTTATTAAAATGAATTTGTTTTTAAAAAAAATTTTAAAAACACCCATGAAAATTTATATAAAATGTATCAAAATTTTATTATAAAAAATAAAAAATTAATAAAAAAATTACAGGACCGATATGTGGATCGATGGTCTGACCGATAGGTGGACCGATGGTCACTAGTAGCAGGACTGGCAATCGAGATGGTGACAGGACCGATGATCAGATCTGGTGGTAGCCGGACTGGCAATCGGGATGGTGACCGGACTCGGCCGAAGCCGGTGGCCCCTTGCTCCCTCGCCAGGTGGTCCCCTGAGACGGTCACTCTCGTCGTTCTCTAATTTGACCGTCGGAGCTCCCTCGCCGGGACCCCCGGCTAGGGCCTCTGACCTTGTCTTACAGGACTGAGAGCCAGGAGACCTCATTACGAGACAGTCTAATCAAATCAGTGGCTCTGAAGCCACATGCGCGGTGGCGAGATCGGCAACACAAATAAATAATGCTTGTCTATTTTAGGCCAGAACACATATAAACACATATGTAAATAAACACTTATATAAATAATTCTTATATAAATTAACAAGAAAACATGAATTACAATAAATTCTAAAATAAATGACTATTCGGTCCCACATGGTGGCCGTCTCCTAGTGCGTGCAGGCTGTATACGACGACGGATCGGAAGTGGCTGATGCTGCTCTGTCTCATGCTCTATATCGTGTGATGCCTGATATGCAGCATGCTCTACATCATGTGATGCCTGCTGTGCAGATGTATGATGTGACGATGATGCTCCATGTCCGGAATAATCATGCTGCCAGCCCATGAAATCCGGTGCAGTAGTATAATCAAAATGTGATGCCACATCCAAAGTAGATGTGAACTCGTGCATCGGATGTGGAGAGGTGCTATGTCGTCTCGTACCTCGTCTGTGATGAGCTGACGGAGGTGCTCCGGATGAAGATGCAAATGGATAATAAGGCGAAGGAGTCTCGTCCTCCCTGTCTCCCTCCTGATAAAACTCATGGAGTGGAATCCGTGCATGCTCGCCAAGAGTATGAAGGGCAGAGTGACATATATCCTGTATATCCGGGAGGTCGCACGCTCAAGTATCGTCGCAAAACTACTACCCTGTAAATAAAAAAATTAATTAGTTTGACAAAATTTAAACGTATATTATAATTTAAATAATAAAATTTAAATTACTTACCATGTAATCATATACTGCACCATTGCGACTGATGAATCGACGAGTGATCCTACGATACCACTGCATATAAGGATCGTGATAATCCATGGTACCATCGAATGGATCGCCATGTATAATATAGTCATGACGACTCATCCATAACTGTATATAATCCCGATGAACGGTGGACCAATCCTGATCAGATCGTCCTCTCATATCAATACGATGTAGTGCAGACAACGTATCAAACTGATCTGGCACGACCTGTCGCATCCCGAACTGGCGCATCACTCTATCGGGTAAATGCCACTCTACTATATAAAAACATACTAGTGGCACTCTACTACACCAGATCTCCTGACCCTGTAGACAGTAGTCTGGTAACTGTGCAATCATTGCGGCAGTATATGGCTGCCATATGACCTGTTTATAAATAATTTAAAGTATAATTTATTAAACAAGAATAAATTAAACAAGACAATCATTATCAAAAATTCAATATTTATTACCTCATCGGGTCGCAGTCGATCAAGTAAATAACGATACGAAGAGACCACATGCATAGGTACCTGTGTGACAGAAAAAAGATCTCTCCATCTACAAAATAAATTCATTAAATTAATTAATTAAAATAATATATATCATACATGGCATAAAAATATTATGCAAATTCTAAACTCACCTCATCCCTAATGGTCCCTGTGGTAAACCGGCTCCATCATCATCAAAATCGATCATCGGATCTGGAGCCTGTCGAAGTAATCTGTGGGGTGCAATAATCGGAATTCTATCCCATGCCCATAACTGTAGTAGCAACAGCGGACCAGCAATATCAGTAACATCTCTGTGGCTCGCCCTGCACATCTCTCTATACAACCAAGCAAGTCCAGCGCTATCCCAACTATACTGTTCGGCCGTCTCGAAATCCGCTAATAAAGGTAGAAATAATAGATGCATGTTGTTCCCAGATTTATCCATAAAAAGGCACCCACCCATCAACTGTAAAATATATGCTCGAGCATAGCACTGAATGGCTGCCTCATCCGCATCGAATGCTAAATCCTGGAAGTGCTCGGTAAGCCAGACCAAGCTCAGTCGAGATCCATGCAATCTATCATCCGGTGGGACGACTCCTAATAACTCAAGACAAAGCTGCCTCCAGTCTACCCGTGTACTACCCATCACTGGTAGACCATCTACTGGCAAACCTAGCTGAACAGCAACATCCTGTAGGGTGATGGTCGCCTCTCCATGCGGAAAATGAAAAGTATGTGTCTCCGGACGCCACCGCTCGACGAGAGCAGTGATCAAATGCCAGTCCAATCTAATAAATCCAACACGTGCTATACCGTAGAATCTGGACTGCATCAGCAATGGCAAAATACGACGATCGAGCGGTATCGATCTGCGCATAACCATCTCTCGACGTTGACAGTGCAAAACAACATCCTGTCCCTCCCAGACCAAAGATGATCTTGTGAAGGCTGACCGTGTAGTACACTACTATCAGAAGGACCAGGATCCATAACTGCGATAACTCAAAGAAAATCAATCATAAAGCCTATTTAATGCATAGTAAGGACATCAATCCATATACAAGCTATAAACATCAGACAATAAAACATAGCCATATATTACAATCCATCAAATAAAATACAAAGCAATCACAAGATTAGCCTAATACATTACAATCCATATATTAAAATATTTGTAAAATATGACTGATATAATTTAACTAATCTGCTTGTAGAAGCCTTGGACATGACCGCCTATCATGTCCTTCTTCTTTACAGATTGTACACTTGCGTTTGTTGCCGGCTTCTCTTATATCCATATCATTTCTGATCCTCGTGGATCATGGCCTACCTTTCTGTCGTAGCCTATTTGCATCAGGTATAATGATACCGTGTTCATTTTGCTGGGGCCAATATTCTTCATGAGGAATTGGTTGAAATTGTGGCATATAAGTTCGATGATAATCGTGTAATGTATAGTACCGATCAATGTATATTTTAAAATCAATGGCAACATGTGCACAAGAAGCCATGACGTGAGAACAAGGTAAATGAAAACATTGCCACTTCTGACATGTACATGTCTGCTGGGAAAGATGAACAACCTATAGCATCAAAAATCATAATTTAGCATATACACAACGTAATAACATATTTTCAATGATACATAAAGATCGTAAATACCTGTGTATTATCACCCTTGTTCATGTTTGGTCCACGTCTAGCAGTTTGGACTTGGAACAAGCCAGTTGCTCTATCAAATCGGGTAATGGTATGCGATGTCGCTTTGGCTTGGTTGGAGATGACATGTCCCGTAACAAAAGGAGTAAACCTTTCATTTCTGTCCATTGCCTCTATTGCTTGGACACGTCGGCCTTCAAAATATGACACAAGGCAAAAAAAAGTCAACTGTACCAATGCTGTTATGGGAAGAAATCGAGCAGGTGGCCCCCCTTCGCCCCTTCGCCAGGTGGCCCAAACCCTTAGGGGTCCGCCTAAGCCGAGGTCGGCCGACCCTTCGCCCCTTCGCCAGGTGCCCCCCCCCCCGGAGATGGGCCAAGGTCGGCCAAACCCAGGCGACCTCCTGCCACCTCGCCAGGTGTCCATCCAGGAGGGGTCCACCTGGGCCGAGGCGACCTCCTGCCACCTCGGCCAAAGCCAGGCGACCTCTGCTTGGGAAAGAGAGCGCTCTCACTGGGCCCGAGGTCTGACCGGCCCGAGAGGGGATCACTTGGCGTGAGCTCGGCAAGGAGGCCCGGCCGGAGTTCTACTTTCCAGAGCGCCTCTCTCACCAGCAAACTCTTTAAGTCTGGAACCCTCTCGGGGGGATCCGTCTGGAGTTCTACTCTCCAGAGCACCTCTCTCACCGGCCAGGGTCTTCTAACCCCTTCTTGCAGGTTCTTCACAGCCAGGGAGGCTCCCTCGCCAGGCGGTCAGGAAGGATCAGCGGATTCGTGGCACGGGCGCGGCGACGAGAGCGGCAACACATATTATTTAATTAATCATTATAAATATATATCATTTTTTTAATTCATGAAATAATAAATATTTTTTTTTAATTTTAATAATTTTTTTAGACTCGCCATCGAAAGGAGCCCAGGAGCCAACCGGAGCCATCGATAGAATTCCAGGAGCCAACCGGGGCCGTGAAGAGGGGCAATGCGCGGACGGTGAGGCACCCGCCAGTCCGCGAAGCCCCCAGGTCAGCCACCATGGGGTGGGACTCTACACGGGAGTCGGCCGATCGGGCGCCCGAAGCCGGTCCGACCCGGGACAAGCCGAACGAGCGTAACAGATCTCGATCATCACCTTATAGCCTTTTTAATTTGAATTGAGAATACACAAGAATAGGTGATAAACCCTTTATAATGGCCTTGTAAATAATCCTAACAAGTTATGTCTAAGAATTAAAATGTAAATTAACTAAACTACCAATTAAAATCAAATTATTATTTATTTGTAGTGAATTACATGTTGAAAATTAAACATGATATAATCTAGTATAAGCAATTATGAGACATAATTGTAACTTGTAATTTAAAAATCCTAATAACAACTTGGCAAAAAAATTAAATTACAATACAACAAAGATACTACTCTCTCTAAAACAAAAATTATATTTTATCATAAAAATAATAATATAAAAATAATAATATAAATTATTAAATAATAAAGTCAAAAAAAAATTATCATAAAAATTCAAAACATAACATTTAATTACTCAAACATGTAATAACAAATTTAATTCAAATTTAAATTAATATATACAAAATTTAATTTAAACAATCAAATATTTATAAATTTAAAAAAAAAATTACCTTGAATCCGGATAATGAAATATGGAAGAACAAGATCTAGATCATCCAACAAAAAGCCAATATTCAGATCTACACAAAAAAAATAAATATTAATCAAAATAAAATTTAAATACTAAAAAATAAATAAAAAAAAAACTTACCGGAATGGATGAGCAAGAGTGATCTTCAATGTAAGGACCCCACAAGAAGATAAAACAAAAAAAAAGCAGATCGGATCGGAGAGGGGAGGGACCACCGGAAAGGAAAAAAAAAAAAAAAACGGAGGAAGAATAGCGGAAAAAAAAAAAAAGGGAAGTCCGGTATATAGGCACTGTGAGAATTCGTCTTTTCAAACGACGAATTCTCAGGCGAATTCGTCGTTTGGAAAGACGAATTCTTTCCACCGCAGGCTTTCGAAGCCACGTGTCGATCGGTAAGCCTCCCAATCGACACGTGTCAAAGTAGGGGCAGGCCAGAGGCTTAAAATCGGCTTTTGAAAAGACGAATTCAAATTCGTCTTTTCAAAAGCCGAATTTAGAAGAACATAATTCGGTCCGGGTGAATTCGTCTTTGGAAAAGACGAATTCATTTTAGAATTCGTCTTTTCCAAAGACGAATTCGGCCACGCCAGCCACCATAGTGCCACGTGTCATTTTTTTTTTCCCGAAATTTTTGCCACGTGCCACCTAGATCCGTAAATATTTTACGGATTACCTATTTTTATAATTAAGTTTTTTTTATATTATTTTAAAAAAAAGTTCCATATTTGAAGACATTGATGATTTTCAAGCTTCTCTCTTCTCCCTCCACTCTTCTCCCATTTCACTCTTCTCTTCTATCTTTTAATCAAACTAAACTGGAATAAGAAGCCTTTGTTTAGAAAGAAAGAAAGAGGAATGGAAGGAGCCACTTGATTGCCACATGATCTTCTTCCATTTGTGCCAAAATACATCACCTCTGCTAATCTAGCCAACAAAGGTATTGTTGGTATATCGCATCTAAACTTATCTCACATGACTATCATCTATTCATTGATCTGAATGGAGATGGAAGGCTAAGCCACATTGTAATTATTATTACTGTTGCTCCAAATAATAATAGTTTGGGAATCGACAGTTTTCTTTTTGAATGGAATTCTTTTTTTGATAGAGTTTGGGATGGATAGAAGAATTTTTTCATTTGGGACTCTTCTTTAATTTGGACTTCATCTTGAAGAACTCTGGCATTCTTCGATCCGAACTCTTCTTCGTTGTTTTTCTTTAAAAGAAGTATGAGGCCCTCAATTCTATGAAGTCCCCTAAGTTTCGATTGCTCTCTGTTCGTTGCAACCCTTTGGTCCCATTCTCTTGGTCTCCGATATGTTTGTGCTCTGGCTGCCGAAGGCACCTATTATTTTATTCTTCACCATCTAGAAAAATATCTTTCTCTTGATCGATTGCCATGGTCGAGAAGGTATTGATCCATCTCTTTGATTATCTTCTCTTGATTTGTAGCCAATGTCGAGAAAGGTACTGTCCTTTTAGTTTATTGTTGCAATTTATTTATGCCTCTTTTGTGATTATTTTGGAACCCTTTTATTTTGATATTTGGATCACCCTTGTATCCAATTTTGGAATGATTATATAGTAGATTGCTCCTCCTCTATGTGGATGTAAGCTAATTTATTGAATCACATAAATTTTTTATCTTTTTTATACTTGTTAATCATGCCTGTAATGTATTTGGTAAAATGTCTCAATGAGATAGAATATTATTTCAGAAGTCTAAAGCGATCCAATTTGCTGCATACAACCCTAATAATTGGTATCAGAGCATTTGGATGATATCTGACATGTATCAAAGTTCATCAATAACTTATGAGATAGTTATTTTTCATTAGACTACCACAAGACATAAAGTGGTGATGTTTGATAGTATAGGTGATTTTGTACTATGAAAGGTAATATTTGTTGATCAAGAAGAGCATATCAATAGCCCTCAAATGTATGGATATAATCCCAGGAGATACTGAGGCCATTAAAGAGAAAATCAATTAGAGAGTATTGGAGACTTTGTTTTGGGATTTAAGTGCAAAGTTCTCTGTAATGTTATGGATCTTGATAAAGCTAAAGGTGTATAGGATAAATTAGATAGCTTGTATATGGTAATGTCTCTTACCAATAGATTATATTTCAGAAAAAAAGTTACACATTTTTGTATGGCAAAAGGGACTTCACTCAAGGATCACTTGGATGAAAATAATAAGCTCTTACCTAATTTGGTAAATATTGGTATTAATATTGACGAGAAATACAAGACTTTGATTCTAATTTATTCTTTGCCTAAGTCTTTTGAAAATATTACTACTACCATGCTCTATAGAAGAGAAACTGTAAATCTTGAAGAGGTTGAAGCCACTTTGTTATCCAATAATCTTAGATTGAAAGTACAATTAGAGTATCAGACTCTAACTCTGGTATAAGGACTTATGTTAGAGACGGAGATGAGTAAAAAAAAGGTAGACAAGGTAGAAGCAAATTCAAAATTAGATCAAAGTCTAGGCCTAAAAGATTTGGTATTTTTTACTAGTATAAGAAGCCAGGTCATTGAAAATCTAAATGAAGACTTCTACAATCCAAGAAAGAGAAGGAACAGAAAGATAAAAGAACAGTATCAAAGTCGGCATCGATTACAGTTATATCAGGAGATCATAGCAATATTGTAGATGATACACTTTTTATAGCTGCATATAGTGTCAATTAGGTTAATACTTGGATCGTGAACTCTAGAACATCTTTCTACATGACACTCTATAAGGAATAGTTCTCTTCTTTTAAACCATGTGAGGGAGGTACTATTTTTCTTGAAAATGATGAAATCTACAAAGTAAAAGGTATTGGTAAAGTTCAGATCAAATCTCATACAAATACTATAATGACTCTGGACGATGTCAGATATGTTTCTCAATTAAAAAGGAACATCTCTCAGTGCATGCCCTTGACACTACAGGTTGCGAGGGAAGAAGGGGTAGAGAATCTATAACTATATTAAAGGAGAATTGATTCTATTAAAAGGTAAATTGAGTGGCATCCTTTACTATCTAGATAATGGTACAATGATAGGACAAGCTTCAGCAATATAGTCTTCTATTGAATAGTTGACATGATTATGGTACCAGAGGCTAGGCCACATGTCAGATAAAAGTTTATAGGAGCTGAACAGACATGATCTACTAGGTGGTTAGAAGGTTGGTGCACTTAGATATTATGATCACTGTGTATTTGAGAAACAATATAGAGTCAACTTTTTTATAGGCGTGCACATGATAGTAGCTATATTGAATTATATTCATTCTGATCTATAGAGACCTGTTCCAGTTATATCCAAGGGTGGATCCAGATATTTATTTTCGTTTATTGATGACTACTCTCATAAAGTTTGGATTTATACTATTAAGAATAAGAATGATATATTTGATACATTCAAGAAATGGAAGGCTATAGTTGAGAGGCAGACTAAGAGAAAGGTGAAAACTTTCTGGATTGATAATGGATTAAAATTTTATTTTACAAAGTTTGATAATTTTTACAAACCAGAAGGCATTATCAGACATAAAATCATAGTGGGTACATCTCGGTAGAAGGATGTGGCAGAACGTATGAACCGCACACTATTAGAAAGAGTCATATCTATGCTATCAAGTTCTAGCTAAGTAGAAATTCTTGGACAAAGGTGGCACACATAGCCTGCTATATTATAAATTGATCTCCAGCATCAGCATTAAGCATGAAAACTCTGAAAGAGATGTGGATAGGAAGACCTACAGACTATTTGATACTTAGAATATTAGGATGTCCAACATATACACATGTCATAAATAAAAAGTTAGACCCCAGGACTAAGAAATGCATATTTCTTAGATACGCATATGGAATGAAGGACTATAGACTATGGTACATAAAGCCCAGATCTCAAGAATTTCTAGTCAGCAAGAATGTGACTTTTCATGAGATAGCTACTCCATGGTAGATTCAGCCTAGTTCTTCATAGGAAGGTTAAGTTCAGGGTCAACAAGATTGAACTATTATGGACATTGATTAAATAATTTAATCATAATAGCAGCAGTCAATAGAAGATATATTTAGAATGACAAATAATAATAAACAAATATAGAGATATAGGCTCAAGAGGAGGTTACCATGCAAGATTAGGTTTAGGATGATAGTATTGCCACTCGCAGACTTATGCACTAAATTAGAGAACCTCAAAGATATGGTTTTGAGGATTCTGCTTGTACCGAGTTAGTTTATTATACTCTTGAGTATTGCGGACACCATAGACCATAGGTAACGAGTCGATCACGTATCAAGAAATTATTAGTAGTTCTTAGGTTGAACAATATATCATAGCTATGGTTGAAGAGCTTCGATTTTTAGAAAAAAAATCAGACTTGAAAATTAATCAAGTTACCAAAAGAGAAAACGGTAATTAGCTACAAATGGATCTTCAAAAATAGGAAGGAGCCACTTCTCAGGATTTTAAATACAAGGCTAGGTTTGTGACTAAGGACTATAGTTAACGGGAGGGTATTGATTATAAGAAGGTATTTTCTCCTGTAGTCAAATACTCTTCTATTCGTGTATTGCTTACTTTGATTGCTTCTCAAGATTTGGAGCTAAAATAGCTTCACGTAAAGATAATTTTTTTATATGGTGACTTAAAGAAGCAGATTTATATGCAATAGCCATCTAGTTTTGAAGCTCTAGAAAAAGAAGATTATATATACTTACTTAATATATTATTGTATAGTCTCAAGCAGTCTCCAAGATAGTGGTATCATAAATTTGATAGGTTTATGATGGACCATGGATTTAATAGATCTCCATATGATAGTTGTGTGTATCATCAGCAACTTTCAGATAGATCCTTTTGTTATTCATTATTATATATGGATAATATGATGATTGCAGCCATGGATATGTTAGTCATCCAGAAGCAGAAAACTGAGCTCGATACTGCATTTGAGATAAAGGACTTTAGACTGACAAAGAAGATTCTTGGAATGGAGATCATTCATGATAGGTAGTTAGGTACTCTTTCTTACTCAGCATAGTTATATTGAGAAAGTCTTGAAAAGAGTTGGTATGTCTATCGTAAGCTAGTCACTACTTCTTTTGTCAGTTATTTCAAATTATCTACCAAGCTTCTCCTCTGATTGAGGATGATAAGAGATATATATTTAGAGTGTCATATACGAGTGCAGTTGAAAGCTTTATGTACGCGATGGTCTACACTCAACCTGATATTTCACAGGTAGTATGGTAAGCAGATATATAGACAAGTCTGAAAAAGCTCACTGGTTAGTCATGAAATGGATACTTAGATATTTGAAAAGCACTTCTAATTTTGGATTGGTATTTTCTGGACAGAGTAGTTGACTGTTACAGGATTTTGTGATTCTAATTATGCTTGTAACTTGGATAGGAAAAAGTCATTGACCAGGTATGTATTTACTCTCGAGTTGCGCAGTCAGTTGGAATGCTATTTTGCAGTCTACAATTGCTTTGTCTACTATAGAGATAAAGTATATGGCATTGATAGAGGCTGCAAAAGAAGCTATCTAGCTAAGAGAGTTAGTACAAGATTTGGATCTCAAGCATAACTATTTGGATATTTACTATAACAGTCAGAGTGCTTTACATCTTGCTAGAAATCAATATATCATAAATGCACTAAGCATATGGATGTCAGGTATCACTTCATCAAAGATTTAGTGGATGATGATGATGATATTCAGCTTCAGAAGATTAGCACTGCTTATAATTCGGCTGATATGCTTACTAAACTAATTTCAGCAATCAAGTTCAGGACATTTTGAACTTGATTGGTTTGAGCACTTGATGATGCCCTTTGGGGCTTGTATTTAGGTGGAGGTTTGATCATTCATATATGGCAGAGGTATATAATTTATTACAAGGAGGAGAATTATTTTACTATTACTCCAAATAATAATAGTTTGGGGACCGATAATTTTCTTCTTTGAATGGGATTCCTTCTTTGATAGAGTTTGGGATGGGTAGAAGAATTTTTTTGTTTGGGACTCTTCTTCGATTTGGACTTCATCTTAGAGAACATTGACGTTCTTCGATCCAGACTCTTCTTTGCTGTTTCCTTTTAAAAGGAGTATGAGGTCCTCGGTTCTATGAAACCCCCTAAGTCTCGATTGCTCTTTATTCATCATAGCCTTTTGGTCCCATTCTCTTGATCCCTAATTTGTTTGTGCTCCGACTGCCAAAGGTATTTATTATATTGTTATCATATCCTGAATCCAGTACTGGAATCGGCAACGCGACCAGCCGCACAACCCTAGGTATGACCCTAGAAATCATGCCATGCCTATCCTTCAATTCAATATCCAAGCAATGGTAAAGAACAAATTTCATCCATTATTTCTAAAATTTTCCATCAAGATTAATAGGTAGATAAAATTCTACTAAAACTTAAGACAACTTATAAGCTAAGGGATTAATACCTAAACCCTAGTTCCTCACTGACTAGTCCCAAAGCCCTATTTGATCTTCTAGATCTGTAACAAAAATATAAGAAAATAGGGGGTGAGCTATACAGACTCAGTAAGTTATCATCACCTCCAATATACATACATAAAAATGCTATTAACAAATAACAAGCATCAACACATCATACAAATAAGATATCCAGCATCAAAATATTATAACCAGCAATACTATACAAATGTATACACTTAATACAATCGACATGACTATGGATGGCCAACCATTTACTTTATTCTCCTAATCCCTCTGACTATGGCCACGATCGGCCCATGGCTAGCCCCGAAAGAGACTAGATCCTGTGTATACATACCACTCATCGGTCATGCACCAGTGATAGCCCCACTGGAGGCCCAAAAGAAAAACTAGCTATGAAATTACACGAGAAAATATGCATCCCAGTATGTGCCAACAACTGCTATGCATGGCTAAAAACAAAGGCAACTAGGTCCTGTGTACGTATACTGTTCAATGGTCATGCGCTAGTGATAGCCCCATTGGAGACCCAAAAGGAGACTAGATCCTCGTATGATCATAGTCAAACTAGAGAGCATCCACACCAACACAATGCATGCAACCTAATGCAATCCAATGCAGATTTAAATATACTATATATATTTAATATTTCATAAATACATAACATATTTGGCATATAATATCAGAGATCAAGATAACTTACCAAAAATTCTATAATGCCTAATTGAATCAACTCTGATACTGCTCTTCCGATAGGCTAGATGAAATCCCTGATGAGATCAATTATATAATCAATTTTCTATCTAAGATAAACTAATATAGGAAAATAATTCTTAGTCCGATCTGGGTCTTGGCCTAAATCCCAAAATAAACCAATTCAAATTTTATCATTATTTCCGACATTTTTTTTTCAATTTTTCAATTTTTCTTTTTCTCTCTTCATTCTCTCTCTTCCTCTCTCCTCTTATTTTTTTTTATTATTATTTTTCCTTCTTTTTTCTTCCCTTTTTTCTTTTTCTCTTTCTTTTCTTTTTTTTTTCCCACGAGACAAAGGCCTTTTTTTTCCTTCTTTCTTTCTTTCTTCTCCCAAACCCCTATTCTTCCACAGCTCAACTGAACCACCCCCCCATGGCTGCCGGCGGTGGCCATGGAAGATGGTCATCGGAAAAGGGGCTCAGCTGGCCAGAGGGATGACAGCGGTGCGGCCATGGGTAGTCCACAGTTCCAAGATAAAACTAACTTGAATCAACCCAAATAGATTGAAATAAACCCTTATAAATAATAAACTAAAACTCATCAGGCCTCGACAGACTTTTGGGTGCTTGCCAAAGAGGAGAACGACAGCATGGGAGGGCTCATTGGGGCTCGATTTAGCGATGATGACGGAGATTTAAAGAAAACTCCCGACGAGTTATCCTCGCCATTTGGGGAGCAAATATCCCACCGATCAGAGTTCATCCTACCCCAACACATCGCCAACCACCTCCCTATCTCCTCATGACTCCTTCCCCGAGATCTCTGGTGAAATCCTCGACCGAATAAGGGAGAGCCAATCTTCCCTGCTCCGCCTCTTTGTTTTTTTTTTCGCTTTCGATCTGAAGTCGGCAAGGACTGCCAACTTTAGCCCAAAAGGCACCAATGGGCATTGGAGCGATCGACGATCTAAAAAGGTACCAACGGGCGAGAAGGAAGGTAAGCAACCAAAAGAGGGCAAACACACGAAGTAGCGAGACAAGTGACTTGAAGGTAGGAGGCTCCCAAAGGACTTCCAGAGCAAGTCTCGGGAGCACAGTCGCCATAATTCAAGCACCGTCCCTCTCTCATTTTCTCATACTCAATCCTTTGTTCAAAACTCCTCTAAGCACGGTGACCGAAGTGGGATCCACCTTAGGGGATCTATTCCACTTTGCCGTCCGCTGACTTGATCGTCGGAGTGCCCTCGCTGGGATCCCCAGTTCGAGTCTCTAATACTATTTTTTAGGTCCGGGAATGCCTGGATTCCGGGGTAAAGGGGCAGACGTCCGGCGCCACTTCGCAGCTATAGGCCACGACAGTAAGGTTGGCAACAACTCTATATATAGGTTCATCATAAAATTATCCTTTCTAGTATCATTAAACTCTTGCATAACCTATACCCTAAACATCTTCTTGCAACCATCCCAAGATTTTACAATCTGATAATTAACAACAGAGCTAGCATGTTATCATAATCTACATCCATATCAGGTTTATGATTCCAAAATTATTTAATTAATAATTTAACATACATATTTAGCATGATCTATTAACATAACATACTAAATTTCAGGCCAGTACTTTTGATGCTTGGGTCAAACCCACTTATCAAAGATAAAAACACATCTTATCTAGCTCTTCAATATCCATCATATGCTTATTTATTATGAACAAATAGTATAAATCATCCAGCTCTTTTGCACTAATCATATGTCAAATCCTATGTATAACCTAAAGATTAGAAGTCCAAACTTTAAGTCCATTCTTGTAACTTTTATCATGTCAAAAATGATTATAATACTAAGTTTAATTACCTCTTAAGCCATAGTCTGTAGTGATTATAATCTAAATTTCAATATCATTCAAATCATAGTCTAATCACTTATATCATAGTCTCGAACAATTATGACCTGAATTTCGATATCACTCATATCTATCCTAATCACTTATGCTACAGTCCCATATCATCATAACCTAAGCTTTGATACCACTCTATCATGCCCAGAATCCAGTACCAAAATTGGTTACGCGACCGGTAGCACAACCCTAGGTTTTATCCTAGAGATCATGCTAGGCCTAGATATACAAGATTCTCTTCATTCAAAAATCACATCAATTAAACCAACATTATTTAAATAATTTAATAATAACTAAATAGTCCATTTATTTAAGTTAAGACTATTAAATGATCCACTAAGTTATTATATAAGTATCAATAACATAACTAACTAAACAAAACTAACTAAACAATCTAAATATTGACATTGAGTCTTACGCCCAACCCGATCCTTGCTATACATTCTGCATCTTTGAAAAAAAGTCGAAAAGCAAAGAGTGAGCCTTACAGCCCAGTAAGGTCTCCAAACAATCACATCAATAATAATATAACTTAAAAATAATTAAAAAATAATAGTTTATCTGATCATGCAGCCAAAATAACTCGAATGGCATATATATCAAAATATTTAATGAAATCATGCTTTCTTTTTGATATTTTCATTCGGTAATCCATCTTTTTTAGGGTTCTAGACTAACCATGGTCACACTTCCGTTTGTGACTAGCACACTATTATTACACTCCTGCTTATGACTGGCACACTATTGTCACAATCCCGCCTGTGACTGGCACATTATTGTTATAATTCCGCTTGTGACTGGCACATAATTGTAAAATCTTGCTTGTGATTGGTATACAGTTATCACATTTCTGTCTGTAACTAGCACACTATTATCACAATCCTACTTGTGACTGGCAATCTCAGTAACCACGGTCTTGCTCAGGCATGGCTAGTCCAAACACCTTATTTTCTTGATTAATACTTTATTCATTCACATCATGTAGTCAAGTCATACATTTTAAGTTTTTCAATGACCGGCATCACGGTCTAACCCATAAAAAAAATAACTTTGCTTGAGAAAACATGATATGCAGTAAGATAAATAATAATAACATCAATCATACTTTCATTATGAGAAGTCAAAATATACCATGCGAAAACAATCATGCATGTCAGTGCTCATGTGCATGGATCAAATCATACAATATAAGATATATGTATAAAATAGGTGGTCATGTCCAGAAATCCTTACCTCTCAAAAGCCAATCCAAAATATATCCAATATCAATTTATACCTGAAACTCGCTCAATGCCCTTCTACTCATAAGGCTATTCCCCTACCATAGTAATTATTAAAATAAATAAGTAATCATAGGGCAATTGCAAATCCAAAACTTTTTACTTGAATATTATCAGTGGTCCACCTACAATACCCTAACTTCATAATTTCCTTGGAAGAGGAACTTTTAGATCTTCCCTTTTAATTATTATTTATTTAACTTGAACTTTCTTTTATCTCTTTCCCTTTTCTCCCTCTTTTCTCGCTTCTCTTATCTCCCTTCTCTTTCTCTCTCCTTTTCCTCTCGCTTCTTTCTTTCTCATTCTTTATCTTTTTTTATTATAATCATTATTTATTTTATTTATTTTTCTTCTTCTTCTTTTTCTCTTTCTTTCTTTTTCCTTCTTCATCGAACCGAGACTTCTCCCCCCTTCTCTCTTCTTTCTCGTCCACATGATGGGGAGACCCTCGGATGAGCCGCCAGCAGCAGCTCTAGTAATAGGGAGACCACCCCAGCGGCAGCGACTCAAATCTTAAGTAAGTGTCTCTCTTTTTTTTTCTTCTTTCCTGATCCCTGCTTCTCCTTGGCTCGATCGAACCGACCTCCCATGGTCACCGAAATCCAGGGAAGGTGGTGGACGAAAGGGAAACTTGCCGGACGGAGGGAAGACGGCACGGCCACCTATAGTGATCCAGCCCAAGGAAAACCAAAACAAAACCAAAAGAAATCAAACAAAAATCCCTTCTAATCCCTCCTAATTTAGATTTAAGGGAAAAAGAACTCACTGGTGATTGAAGGTGTAACGACCTGGAAAAGAAAAAAAAAATTAGCTGGCCGGCCCATCGGTTGGACCCAGCCCAGGGGCGAACATGCGAACGGGCCCAGGAACGACCGTGGGCGAGAGAGAGAGGGCGCAGGTGGGGCGTGCGGGTGCGAGTGCGAGCGGACGTGCGGGGTGGGTGAGCAACGCGGGTGATTAAGCGCTGGCAGGCGAGTGACACGCGATGCACGAGCACGGGGGGGGACGCGGGTGACTTGCGGGCGGGCACACGAGGCACGGCCCAGCCAATTTCACGGGCACGCGATGCACAGCCCAGGCCCACGTGAGCGGTGTGCGCGGGCACGTGGGCTCGGCTCAGCTAGAGGCGGGCACCGTTGAGGTGTTTCCCGCTTGTTTCCCAGTCATTTCCCCACTGGTTTCTCACGGTCCATGGTGGTCCACGGGGTTTTTGATCGATCTGACCATTCGATCGCCTGATCGAATGGCTAAAATGAAATCCAGGGAGTTTAGGCTTGATCAGAGGCTTTTGGATTTGAATTTTGATACGATTTGAGGTATCGATCTCAGATCAGACGGCCGGAGAGATATCTTGTTGGTTTTGGACTTCTCAGACGATGTTTAAGGTGGTTTTGGATTGATTTTTGCTTCTCTTTTTAATCAGGGATGTCGATGACCAATAGTGTAGAGAGCCAGAGAGCCAAGAAGAGAAGAGAAGAGGAGAGAGAAAGAGAAAGGAAAAAGAGGAGAGAGGAAGAAAGAAAGAGAAAGAAGAGAAGAGAGAAGGGGAGAGGAAAGGGATCTTGGTTTGGAAGAAGAGAAAAGTTGTCAGGCTATGATGGCATGGGATAGTGACCAGTTTTGGAGATATGTTGGGATTTGAGATAGAGAAAGAAAGAGGAGAGATAAAGATGAGAGAGAAGAGGAAGGAGAGAGAATATGAGGAAAGAGAAAATCAGGAGAACCTTCTTTCTCAAAATTTATGAAACTAGGATTCGGTTTGAATGAATTTATTTATTATTGTAGGAGATCAACCTTCTAAGCAGGAAAGTATTGGACAAATTTTGGGTATAGATTATACTGGATATTTGGGGTTAGTGATTGAAGGTAAGGATTCTAGACATGATCACCAGTTCTATATATTATTTTACATAGAATGATTTGATCCATGCATATGAGCATTGGTAGGCATGTTTGTTTTACATCGTATATTTGATTTCTCGAGATGGATAGTATGTTTGAGATTATTAATTATGTTCTTATATATCATGTTTTACCAAAAAAGTTATATTTTGATGGTTTGGACTGTGATACCGGTCACTGAGAAGTTTGTGATGACATGATTTGGTTTGATATCGTGATACAATTTAACAAGATGATGTGAAAAAATAAAGTGATAATGGTGTTTGGACTAGCCATGTCACGAGATCGTGGTTACACAGCCAGAGCCACGGGCTTAGTACGTGGGCCTGGCCATGGGCAGATTGTACATGGTTGATTGTGAGATTGCCATCACAAGCTGAAGTGTGACAATGAGATTACCAGTCATAGGCTGATGTGTGATACTGAGATTGCCAGTCGTGGACTGAAGCATGACCGTGGCTAGTCCAGAACCCTAAAGAAGATGGATGATTAAATTGAAACATAAAGAGAAAAGCATGATTTTGCAAAAGGTTTTATCGTATGTGACATTGAGTTGTTTGATTGCATGACATGATATACTCTTATATCCTTGATATTTTTAAAATATTATTATTATTGATGACTGTTTGGAGATCTTACTGGGCTGTAAAGCTCACAACCCTACTTTCTTCTTCCAGAGTTGTGCAGATATTCAGGCTTGGTGATGAATGAGATTTTTTTTGAGGTAAGTGAATCTTGTGTACCTAGGCCTTGCATGATCTCTAAGATAAAACCTAGGGTTTGTGCGACCAGTCGCGTAGCCGATTCAGGTGCTGGATTCGGGGCGTGACAGAAGGAACCCTCGATCGCTCGTCGGAGAGGAGGAGAATGGCAGAGCAAGGTCTTGGATAAGTTTGCTCAGCTACTGTGGAAGGGAAAATTTAAAGAAAACTGATGAAGTTTCCTTGTCGTGGAGAAAAGAAACTCGTTGATCGAAGTTCCCCATCCCATCCCAACTCATCGCCGACCTTGTCCCTGCCCTCCCTGGTGGTCCGGCATCTTTTCCGACGAGGTTTCCAACCAGATAAGAGGAAAGAACGAGTCTCCTATTTCTGGTTCTCTCCCTTTTTTTCTGCATGTTGAGTTGAAGTCGGCTGGGCCTACCAACTTTGGCTTAAAACACCAGTTCTCATATTCTCCTCCCATTAAAATAATTTCATACTCGAAATTAGCTTGATTGAGACTTTAATTCTTAAAAGTATCCAACCCATATATCATCCTCAAACTTTCAATTAGTCTACCTCTTAAGGCACTTGCTTCTCAAGTCTCAATATAATAAGATTATATAATATTCAAAACTTGATCTTTTCCATTTACAATACATATCAAATTCTCTCGAGCTCTTCAAAAGGATGCTAACCTTTTGATACGATTAATTATCCTTAATTAACTTTACAAGAACATCATGATGGTCCAAATTTTAGAAATACCTAACATTAACATCATCATCCTCGAGCTTTCAGATAATTCCTCTTTTTAGAATGCTTTCTTTATATGACCTTTACATAATAACATGATATAGCTTTTTTATTTTGATCATCACCATCTTTCTATATAGTGAATTCCTTCAATTTCTTTCAAATGAATATTAGTACCTCAACCCTGAATTAAAATAAAGAACTCATCATCCCTGAAATTTATTTTCTCTTGATAACTCTACATCATAATCGACTCGGTTCTATGCTATTAACACCAATAAAAGAACCTTGAGCATTAAACACTCTCCAGAATGTAGAACCTTTCTTCCCTTAATCTTTTCCATGATTTTATAATTATGCTTCTATTTCAAAGAAACCTTAAGCCTTAAGATTTTAATATCAAAATTAAAAAGAACTTTGTATTAGAGTACTCTAGATTTATGCCCGACATTACATATTTTTTTTTCTAAGTTTAAAGATGTCCAGCTATTTTTTTTCTTAGAGTCCTCTACACTGAAAGAACTTATTAGTGAGAATTTGCATAGTAATACATATAGACTAGTCCAAGAATCAATAACATCATCCTTTCATTTACAACTAAAAGTCTTGTTTCTGAAATTTAATTCAATTCTTCCATCATAATACTTCTGAAACTAGAGTTAGTGTTTTTTATTAGTTTCACGGTAACTCAAACCACTATGTTTTCGCTGTACACTCTGGTAAAATTTACTAAATCATCCAGGTTCACTAAACAAATCACTCCAAAAAAAATCTTATTTTGGTATCACAGAGATCGCAAGTTATTAAAGTAAAGCTATTGAGTCTTTTTATCTTACCTATATCTCAAGCATATCATATCAAGATTTATCCTGACCCAATTTTTATATTGAAAGTCCTTGCATAAATTTCATTATCCTTTTAAGACTTCAATAACTCTAATCCAAGTCTGAATTAATTATATTTTTCTTGCCAATTCAATTAGATAATTTAGATCAACTTTTCTTTTGGAAAGCGATCATTAACTCTAACGAGGTAAATGACTTTTAATCAATGCTCTTTTGAATAGAATCAATCATATTATCGTTCATAGAACTATCTTACCATAACTCTTAGCATCAATTAACAAATAACCTAAATATTATTTCTCATAGGCTAAACCCATATAAATCTTCCAATACGAATTTCATTGCTTACTATAATCCAGTAACAAGATAACCTAGATCTTCTTATATATCTTAAATTGACTTGGAGTTTAACATACTCAATAATCTTCAATAAATATAAGGATGATCAAGTAATTCAATCCAAAACTACTAACCTAAGCCATCAAAGATTCTACCAAGATATGCATGACATGTTCACATAATATAATTTAATCTACTGATAATAATTTACCAATCTATGCATCATCCCCAATATATTTGTACTTACATATTTTTCAATAATACTTCACATATAGGTTCATCATATCCTTTCTAGTATCATTAAACTCTTGCATAACCTACACCCTAAACATTTCCTTGCAACCATCCCAAAATTTTACAATCTGATAATTAACAACAGAACTAGCATGTTATCATAATCTGCATCCGTATCAGGTTTAGAATTTTAAAATCATTCAATTAATAATTTAACATACATATTCAGCATGACCCATTAACATAATATACTAAATTTCAAGTCAGTACTTTTGATGCTTGGGTCAAACCTACTTATCAAAAATTAAGACACATCTTATCTAGATCTTCAATATCCATCATATGCTTACTTATCATGATCAAATAGTATAAATCATCCAGCTCTTTACACTCATCTTAGGTCAATCTTACTACTTATATTAGAGATAAACATCATGTTTCTCTTTTGCACTAATCATATGTCAAATCCTATATACAATCTAAAGATTAGAAATCTAAACTTTAAGCCCATTCTTATAACTTTTATCATGTCAGGACTGATTATAATACTAAGTTCAATTACCTCTTAAGCTACAGTCCGTAGTGATCATAACCTAAATTTCAGTATCATTCAAATCATATTCTAATCACTTATGTCATAGTCTCGAACAATCATGACCTGAATTTCGATGTCACTCATATCTATCCTAATCACTTATGCTACAGTCCCAAATTATTATAACCTAAGCTCTGATATCACTCTATCACGTCCCAAATCCAGCATCGAAATCGGCTACGCGATCGACCGCACAATTCTAGATTTTATCCTAGAGATCATGCCAGGCCTAGATATATAAGATTCTCTTCATTCAAAAATCATATCAATTAAACCAATATTATTTAAATAATTTAATAATAACTAAATAGTCCATTTATTCAAGTCAAGACCACTAAATGATCAATTGAGTTATTACATAAGTATCAGTAAAAGAACTAACTAAATAAAATTAACTAAAGAATCTAATGTTGATATTCAGTCTCATGTCCAGCCTGATCCTTGCTATGCATCTTGCATCTCTGAAAAAAAATTGAAAAGTAGAGAGTGAGCCTTACAGTCCAGTAAGGTCTCCAAACAATCACACCAATAGTAGTATAATTTGAAAATAATTGAAAAACAATAGTTTATTAGATCATACAGCCAAAACAACTCGAATGTCATATATATTAAAATATTTAATGAAATCATTCTTTCTTTGTTATGTTTTCTTTTGGTAATCCATCTTTT
This sequence comes from Areca catechu, assembly GCA_021397845.1. NCBI lineage: Eukaryota > Viridiplantae > Streptophyta > Magnoliopsida > Arecales > Arecaceae > Areca > Areca catechu. The sequence continues at coordinate 168,715,325 of CM038041.1, forward strand.
TTAGGGTTCTGGACTAACTACGGTCATACTCCCGCCTATGACTAGTACACTCCTCCCTATGACTGGCACACTATTGTCATAATCTCGCTTGTGACTGATACATTATTATCATAATTCCACCTATGATTGGCACATAATTATCACAATCTTGCCTATGACTGGTACACAATTGTCACATCCCACCTGTGACTGGCACACTATTATCACAATCCTACCTGTAACTGAAAATCTCAGTAACTACAGTCCTGCCCGTCGCATGGCTAGTACAAACACCTTATTCCCTTGATTAATACTTTATTCATTCACATCATGTAGTCAAGTCATATCATTTTAAGTTTTTCAATAACCTGCATCACGGTCCAACCCATCCATAAAAATATCTTTGCTTGATAAAACATGGTATACAGTAACATTAATAATAATAACATCAATCATACTATCCATGAAAAATCAAAATATACCATGCAAAAATAACCATGCATATCAATGCTCATATGCGCAAATCAAATCACATAATATAAGATATATATATAAAACGGGTGATCATGTCTAGAAATCCTTACATCTTAAAAGCCAATCCAAAATATATCCGATATCAATCTATATCCGAAACTCTCTCAATGCCCTTCTGCTTAGAAGGATGTTCCCCTATAATAGTAATTATTAATATAAATAAGTAATTCTAGGACAATTGCAATCCAAAACTTTTAACCCGAATGTTATCAATGGTCCACCTATAATACCCTAGCTTCACAATTTTCTTGGAAGAGAAACCTTTAGATCTCCCCTTTTAATTATTATTTATTTAACTTGCACTTTCTTCTCTCTTTTCTTTTTCTCTCTCCTCTTATCTCCCTCATCTTTCTCTCTTCTCTTCCTCTCTCTTCTTTCTCTCATTCTTTCTCTTCTTTTATTATAATCATTATTTCTTTTATTTCTTTTTCTTCTTCTTTTTCTCTCTCTTTTTTTTTTTTTTCCTTTCCCCTTCTCCACCAAACTGCGACTTCTCCTGCCCTTCTCTCTTCTTCCTCGCCCATGATGATGGGGAGACCCTCATGTAAGCCACCGGTGGCAGCTCCAGCAATAGGGAGACCACCCTGACGACTCAAACCTCAGGTAAGTGTCTCTCTTTTTTTCTTCTTCTTTCCGATCCCCTACTTCTCCTTGGCTCGACTGAACCGACCTCCCATGGTCACCGAAATCTAGGAGAGGTGGTGGACGGAAGGGAGACTTGCAAGACGGAGAAAAGATGGCATGGCCACCTGCGGTGATCCGACCCAAGGAAAACCAAAACAAAACAAAAAAATCAAACAAAAATTCTTTTTAATCTCTCCTAATATAGATTTAAGGGAAAAAGAACTCACCAGCATTTGAAGGAACCCTCGATCGCTAGTCGGAGAGGAGGAGAACGGAAGAGAAAGGTCTTGTATAAGTTTGCTCGGCTGCGGTGGGAGGAGAGATTTAAAGAAAACTGATGAAATTTCGTCACCGTGAAAAAAGAAACTCATCGATCGAAGGTTCCCATCCCACCCCAACTCGTCGCCGACCTTTTTCCTGCCCTCCACGGCAATCCAGCATCTTTTCCGGCAAGGTTTCTGGCTGGATAAGGGAAAGAACAAGTCTTTTATTTTTGGTTCTCCCTTTTTTTTCTGCGTGTTGAGTTGAAGTTGGCTACGCCTGCCGATTTTGACCTAAAACACGGTTCTCATATGTCCAACCCGATCTATTTGCATCCCAAGATAAAATTTTAAAATATTCCTTAAGAACCAACTTAGAGTATCTCACTTCCTCTGTTAGGTTGGAATCATCACTTCCCAACCTCTTAAGAATTAGATGAGCACTTGTAAAGTGCGAAGATTGTGCCATTTTAGACTACTGCTTCTGCTTTGGATGTGTTAGTTGGAAAATGTGACATCACTTAGATGGAGCCGCCCACTAACTCTTCCAGAAGTTATAAAATAGTTAGATGTGACAGTCTCCTCATAGCGGCCAATGATTGGGGGAGCTGTTTGGTGTCCTTCGGTTTGGTTGCTTGATGGAAGCTCCCATTTGGAATTGATCAAGATGGGAAAGCACTTTACGTGAGAAACGTGAAGAAAGGAAGCACATCTCCAGTTATAAAAGCTGAAACTAATCCATTAATGGAGGTTGCACAAAAGTTGCGTCTTTGAATTTTGGATGCAGATTATTCGAGAGGGCCACTTTTGTAGCAGAAGAAATATATCCTCTCTCGTCCCTTGAAGGTTCTTTGATTGCCGTGTGGTTTTCTATTTTGATAAAAAAAAAAAACAAGAGAAGGCGACTGTATCTAGTCAATATATGATTGTTTTGCTTTATGTTTTAAGGGAAAATGGGTCTTGGAAAATATGGTGCAAGAAAGTGAAAGATTATTTGAATGTATTTCGATTGGTACTTTGGCTACATGCATGATAGGTAAACTATGCTAAAATGTTGTGGAGAGTTTAGTTAACAACGTGAAATATTTTTTTTGGGATCTATATATCATTTTAATAAAGTACACAAGGGCTATAAATCTTGGCACCATGCTTGATATATGATGATGATGTCCTTCAGAAAAAATAGGCTCAGTCCATCTTAGCTTTATTAGCGCCTGCATCATGTGCCATCCATCATATTGCAGTTGCCGACAACATCATCAAACCTATTAAAATTAGTGCAAAGTTCCTGATTGTTATTGTTAAATAATTAATTAGATATTTTATTAAATGGATGCACCTTTTGACCGGTCACTTCCCAAAGTGTCCCCTGTTCACTTATTCTAGTGATCTATATAAGACCACGAGTTTGGATGGCATGGTGCACCTGAAAAAAAGAGTGATCAATTTTTTTTCTTAAGATCAAATTTTTTTTCTTAGGATGCTTTATCCCTTATTTCTTTTTCAGAGTTTGAATACTCTTCTACTTTTATTTTTTTAATGAATTTGAAAGGTCTGTCAACCCTCCTCTAAGAGAGGGTATCCTAGTTTTATATTAGAATAGAATTCTTGATAGTTACTAGCACAAGCATTGAAGATTTGTCTTAGGATGGTGATCGCATATTTCTAGATTTTCTCCTTTATCTATTTCTTAAATTAATGAACCAATCTAACCAGGCTCTAGGTCTAATTTCTATTAAACTCTTTCGATTTTACCAAAACTCTACTTTATCGAAACTCTATGCCGATCTGAAATTTATAAAACTTTTTATTTAAAAGTTTCTCAAATTTATAGAACTCTTTTAATTTTAGATTAAACAAATTCAAAATGACTCTTTCTAAAATCCTTTCACAATAAAGAATTTCTATGTAACACTAACTTCTCTTAAATGGACAGCTCGAAGCACTTGGCTAGTTATAGATTATTGGCTAGCTTATAGGTTTACTAAAACATGCATCATATTCTAAGCATGAGTAGATTATATTTTGAGATGGACTGCACTCCACTCGAGTGAAGAGGTTATCTACTCCTCTGGTACTGATCGAACCTAAATTAAGGATTTATATTGTTAATTGTAATCTATACTACTAAAAATATATGAAGAGCAAAAATAACATGCTCGAGAAGCCTCTAGTATATATATCCAGTGAGTGCAAAAATATAAAGTTAAAAATGATATATAACCATATCTTCTATAATCCGAGCATTAAAATTTATTATTTTTCAATCCATACATATTTCAATATATGTAGACCAGTACCGTGAATTTTTAGTTTAAACTTTTTTTTTATGTAGTATAACATGCTAGCACTATAAGAGTTGTGTCTACTTGATGAATAGATTAGAGACCAAAAGACATATTTTTGGTTTCTAAGTATTTTTAATAGTATAAATCATAATCAAGAATGTGAATCTTTGATTTAGATGCCTAATTCTCAATTTTGGATCTAAGTAAATACCATTTTTGTTATGAAAAATCTTTATTCTTTTATATCTGGATCATGCTTTTACGTTCATGCAAAACCATAAATTATGAAAGACACACTTGCACCATTATTCAATCTATAGATCGTGCAATTCTTGAGATGTCCTTCCTTCATCACGAGATAACTGATCTTCTCTCTCCTCACCCTCTTCTCTCTTATGTGGATGATCGATGGAGAACCGTTCATCGTTGTTATGAGAGTTAAAAAAAAGAGATCATGTTATCTCTATTTTTATATCTACATATGTCTCTCCTATCAGAAGACTAATACCTTAATTAGAGTTTCACTCCAATTCTGTTTGATCAATAAGATCAGTTTTATCAAAAATAATTTTTCTTAATCAATTAGATTCTGATTTAGCACTTATGATTCATTCAAAGAATTGAACATGACTAAGTAGTAATTAGACCACATATTAGATATTAAATCTAATATTCTTCTACTTGGTCTGTATTATTACTTAAAAATAATTTTTTGATTCTACCAAAATATTTTACTTTATAAAAATAAAATATTTTAATTTTTAAAATAAAATAATAGTACTGAATCAAAATTTCTGAAATTGATCAGATGAGTGTACTCATTTTAAAAATTTATCTAATTATCTTTTTCTTAACAAATCCTTTATACTTTGATTAAATAGAAAATCATTGATGCAAATCACGACAATCATACATCTTGATTGACATACTCCCTTCCATGTATCATGATATCTGTTGGCTCCACCCAGTGATTTTGATGAATAACAAAACATTGAGTACATATTGTATTCTAATGAGGATTTCAAGTTGTAAGTTTTCAGGAAGAAAGCACCTCAAAATTCCAAAAATTATGGTGTATGGCACGCAATGGCACGGAGCAATTTTCACATATCCGGGCATCCACTTCATTGAAAAAGGGCTTATAATTACTTAACTATTATGTGTTTATGCATTCATGAACTTTATTTTTGATTTCGAGGCTTTTACACTTGAATCTGGATGTTTTCAGTCTCAAGTGTTGACACCTGGACAGTCAAGTGTCGACACTTCACCATTTGGCACGGACAAAAATCCTTGGCACGCCAAGTGTCGACACCTATATTCAAGTGTCGACACCAAGTGTCGACACTTACGTTCCAAGTGTTGACTCAAGGCCTGAATTTTTGAAAATACAGAACTTTGTTGGTTCAAGAATTTTTGTGTCAAGTGTCGACACCTGTGCATCAAGTGTCGACACTTGAATGTTCAAGTGTCGACTCCCAGAAATCAAGTGTCGACACCTGACAGCCAAGTGTCGACACTTGCAGCCTGACAGCTCTAACGGATCTATTTTTCTGGCTTGCAGAAACTGGTTTTCAAGCTTCAAACGGCTATTTCCAATGCTCCAACGGTCACAAACCATTTTTAGAAGGTTTTTGGTGTATTTAATCTCCACCAACCTCATTTTAAAAAAAGGGATGTGAAGAGAAGTGAAGAAAAGAAAAGAAAAGAAGAGAGAAGTCTATTCAAGAGCATTCAAGTCCACTCAAAAGCCAAAAAAGCCAATATTCTCTCCAAACTTCAAATCAAAAGCCTCTTCTAGCTCGATTCCACTGAAAAAGCCTACTAGCTCAACTTTACTACATTCCAAAAGGAGGCAACTTGAAGGAGAGTGAAGTCAAAGCATCCTTTGGGCTTCAAAGATTCCAATCTACTCTTGAAGAGAGTTTGTTGTAGCTTTTAAATTTTATATCTGTTTTATTGTGCTTTAACCTTACTTTCAAGGGTGTCTTGAAAGAAGGTTATTGTGGTTTGTTGGTGAGCCAAAGTGTTAAAACCAACTAGGGTTAACTTGTGAGCCCGAAGACAAAACAAGTATTTAGGTTTGTTGGTGAGCCTAGGTGATAAAACCAACTTAGGTTTTGACTTGTGAGCCTTGTGAAAAATAAGTCAATGTAATCTGGTGTGGATTATAGTGGAATTCCCAAGGGTGGCTTGGGAGTGGATGTAGGTGCTAGGTTTGCACCGAACCACTATAAACCTTGTGTTTGTGTGTGATTGCTCTTTTCCTCTCGTATTCTTTAATTAATTGCTATCATCTTGCATCTAATTTATTATTGCTCACAAGCACCACTAGACCTTCACTTTATTGTGTTAATTTTTTAAAGATCCAATTCACCCCCCCTCCTCTTGGGCTCCATTTTCTGGGCAACAAGTGGTATCAGAGCACCGGTACTCTCTTGTAGTCCAAGGATCTTGAGTAAAAGATCATGGCAACCCCAATAGGCATGGATATTGTTGAAGGTCAAGCTTCAAACCGACCCCACTTTTTAATGGCACAAATTACACTTACTGGAAGACACGCATGCGCATATTTATACAAGCTCTTGATTATAATTTGTGGAGAACAATAGTAAAAGGTCCTCATCAGCCTACAATGATGATTAATGGCATCTCACCCTAAAATGGAAGATGATTGGGATGAGAATGACATTAAGCAAATTGAGCTTAATGCTAAGGCAATGAACCTTTTATTTTGCTCTCTTGATCCTAGTGAGTTTAATAGAATATCAAACTGTCTCTCCGCAAAGGAGATTTGGAATACATTGAGGTTACCCATGAGGGTACACACCAAGTGAAGACCACCAAGGTTAACATGCTAATTCACACATATGAAATGTTTAAAATGGAACCTACTGAGTCTATCAGTGAAATGTATATTAGGTTCACAAACATTGTGAATGGCATGAGAAGTTTAGAAAAATAATTTCTAACGGTGAACTTGTGAATAAACTTCTCAGGTCTCTACCAGCTTCATGGGATGCAAAGGTCACTGTAATTGAAGAAGCAAAAGATGTCATCACACTCTCCCGCTGGAACAACTGTTGGGTTCCCTGATGACATATGAACTATCCCTCAAACAGAAGAACGGAGAGGTGGATAAAAAGAAAAAGACAATAGCATTCAAATCTACTACCAGAGAAGACTCGAGCGAAGACTCTGAAGAGGATGACGAAGAAGATGAAACAGCTATGTTAGCAAAAAATTCAGAAGGTTTATAAGGAAAAAGAAATTCAATTACAAAAAGAAACCTCTGAAAGGTGAGCCAGTAAAGAAAAAGATAAGGAAAAGAAGGAGGAGCAGCCCACATGTTTTGAGTGCAAGAAGCCAGGGCATTTCAAGGTAGACTGCCCCTTACTAAAGAAAAGCAGAAGAAAGCTAAGAAAGAAGGCCATGATGGCAACCTGGAGTGAAAGTGAAGACTCCAGCTCTGAGGAAGAACAACATGAAGTAGCAAATTTCTGTCTAATGGCCGATCAAGAAGAGGTATGCTCTGAAACTGAAAATGAAATATCTTTTGATGAGCTTCATGAAATTTTTGATGAACTAGTCATAGAATTTCAAAAATTAAAGTCAAAACATAAAGACTTAAAGAAGCAAAATTTGGAACTAGCTAAAACAAACAACAACCTTACAAATGAAAATGAACACCTTCTAATACAAAACAAAAATTTAAATGATAAGATTATGGCTCTTGAAAATGAAAAGAATATATTTGAAAAGAAAAGTAACTTACTTTCAAATGAAAAATTGTCAAGACAAAACGAAGAAATTTTAATGGAAAACAAAAGATATAAGGAGGAAATCGATAAACTAAAGCCTTTTGTTGAAAAATTTACTTACAGTTCTGAAAAGTTAAATTTACTGTTAAATAACCAAAGAGCAGTATTTGACAAAGCTGGATTAGGATTCAGAACTCATAAGAAATAGAAACTCTTTAAAAATTTCTTTGTGCCTGCATCTTCATCAATTACATGCTATACTTGTGGTGTTAAAGGACATAAATCTTATATGTGCAATAAAAAAAATTAAGGAACACTAAGAAAGTTTGGGTTCCAAAAGGAACCAATGCCACTAACCAAAAAGGACCCAAGATGGCTTGGGTACCTAAAGTCTCCACTTGATCTTTATTGCAGGTATGCCTTGCAACCAACAAGAAAAGAATGTGGTACCTTGATAGCGGTTGCTCAAGGCATATGACAGGAGATGTGGAGCAGTTCTCATCACTTACATATCAAAATGGTGGCAATGTAACTTTTGGTGATAATGGAAAAGGCAAAATCATCGGTATTGGTAAAATCCATATCACCCCTACCTCTTATATTGATAATGTTTTATATGTTGATGGATTAAAACATAACTTGCTTAGTATTAGTCAATTTTGTGACAAAAATTTTAAAGTTATTTTTGAATCTTCTTTGTGCATTGTTTCTAGTCTAGATGACAATGGCATTAAGTTCATCGGTCATAGGCATGGCAATATTTATATGGTTGATCTTGATGATCTCCCTATTCAGAAAGGTCAATGTCTAGTGGCAATGGAAGCCAAGATCGATGAAACTAGTTGGCTTTGGCATCGTAGACTAGGACATGCAAGCATGCATTTAATTTCAAAACTTAGCAAAAAGAATTTAGTAAAAGATTTGCCTAAACTCAATTTTGATAAAGATAAGATTTGCAGTGCATGTCAACTTGGAAAACAAACAAAATCTTCTTTCAAACCTAAAGGAGTAATCTCTACATCTAGACCTTTGGAATTGCTTCATATGGACCTCTTTGGCCTACTAGAACATCTAGTTTGGGAGGTAAGAAGTTTGGTCTAGTCATTGTAGATGATTTCTCACGTTTTACTTGGGTCATGTTTTTAGCACATAAAGATTAAACGTTTTCTGAATTTATAAGATTTCACAAAAGAGTTTTAAATGAAAAAGTGTTTCAGTAATTTCTTTAAGAAGTGATCATGGAACTGAATTTGAAAATGCGATTTTAATAAATTCTGTATTGAAAATGGAATTAATCATAATTTTTCTGCACCTAGGACACCTCAACAAAATGGGGTAGTAGAAAGAAAAAATAGAACTCTTGAAGAAATGGCACGCACCATGCTTTGTGAAAATGATTTACCTAGATACTTTTGGGCGGAAGCCATAAATACTGCATGCTATATTTTAAATCATGTTTTAATTCGACCGATTTTAAAGAAAACCCCTTATGAGCTTTGGAAGGCAGAAAACCTTCAATCCGTTATTTTCATGTTTTTGGATGCCGTTGTTTCATCTTAAACAATGGTAAAGATAATCTAAGTAAATTTGATGCCAAATCAGATGAGGGAGTCTTTCTAGGCTACTCCACATCTAGTAAGGCATACAGGGTCTTCAACAGAAGGACACTTGTTGTTGAAGAATCCATTCATGTAGTATTTGATGAAACTAACCAAAAATCTTCAAGAAAAGAAGATGTACTTTTTGATGAATCAGGTAACAAAAAAACTGAAGAAATAAATATCAATGAAGGACTTACCAAGGAACAGAATGATGATCAAAACACTGACGGAGATCAAGCACAAGGTGATGAAGATACATCAACTGTTGATCCTTTACCAAAAGAATGGAGGTATGCTCATGGACACCCAAAAGAACTAATTATAGGTGATCCATCTAAAGGTGTAAGTACTCGATCATCTCTTAGAAATATCTGTGATTACTTAGCTTTTGTGTCTCAAATTGAACCTAAAACTATTGAGGAAGCTGAATGTGATAGTAATTGGATAAATGCTATGCAAGATGAACTTAATCAATTTAAAAGGAACAATGTTTGGACACTGGTAGATAGACCTTCAAACACATCAATTATTGGCACAAAATGGGTTTTTCGAAATAAACTTGATGAAAATGGAATAGTAATTAGAAATAAAGCTAGACTAGTTGCCAAAGGATACAATCAGGAGGAAGGGATATATTTTGATGAAACCTTTGCTCCTGTGGCTAGACTTGAGGCAATTAGGCTATTGTTGGCTTTTTCCTGTTTCATGAACTTTAAACTGTATCAGATGGATGTTAAAAGTGCTTTTTTAAATGGATTAATTGAAGAAGAAGTTTATATTGAACAACCCCCTGGTTTTGAAGTTTCTGAATTTTCAAATTATGTTTATAAACTTCATAAAGCCTTATATGAATTAAAACAAGCTCCAAGAGCTTGGTATGAACGTTTAATCTCCTTTTTGCTGAAAAATAATTTTACTAGAGGTAATGTAGATAAAACATTGTTTTTAAAGAAAAAGAATGATGATCTCTTAGTAGTACAAATCTATGTTGATGATATAATATTTGGTGCTACTAATGAATCTCTTTGTCAAGATTTTGCAAGTCTAATGCAGGGTGAGTTCGAGATGAGCATGATGGGAGAACTGAATTTCTTCCTCGGACTCCAGATAAGGCAAACCAAAGAGGGGATTTTCATCAACCAAACAAAATACATAAGAGATATACTCAAAAGTTTGGGATGGAGAATACTAAGCCATTAGGTACCCCTATGAGCTCCACATGTAGACTTGACAAGGATGAATCAGGTAAGTCAATAGACCAAACATTATATCATGGCATGATTGGTTCATTATTATATCTTACTGCCAGTAGGCCAGATATCATGTTTAGTGTCTGTATGTGTGCTAGATATCAGTCCAATCCTAAAGAGTCTCATCTTTTGGCTGTTAAACGCATACTTAGATATCTATCTGGCACAATTGGAATTGGTTTATGGTACTCTAGAGAATCTTCATTTGATTTAATTGCTTATTCTGATGCTGATTTTGCTGGGTGTAAACTTGATCGTAAAAGTACTAGTGGAACCTGTCAGTTTCTTGGAGGAAATTTGATCTCCTGGAGTAGCAAGAAACAGAACTCAGTTGCTCTATCTACGGCAGAAGCCGAATATATAGCAGCTGGGAGCTATTGTGCTCAAATCCTCTGGATCAAACAACAACTCGAAGATTTTGGCATTAAACTAACTAAGACACCCATAAGATGTGACAATACTAGTGCAATCAACATATCTAAAAATCCTGTGCAACATTCAAGAAGTAAATACATTGAAATAAGACATCATTTCATAAGAGATCTGTACAAAACTCTAATGTAATTCTTGATTTTGTCTGTACTAATGATCAGTTAGCTGATGTGTTTACAAAGCCTTTGAGTAAGGATAGGTTATGTTTGATTAGAAGAGAATTAGGTGTCATTGATCCATTCTCCTAGGACTCTCTTAGTATCATTTTACCTAAGTCTTAAAGCTTAAAACCTATTGTTTAAAACCCCAAGAATTTTGTCAAAATTTTTCCTATTGTTTTCGGAATTTCTCGAATTTTTTTGGCCAAGTGTCGACACTTGGAAAGTGTCAAGTGTCGACACCTGACCAAGTGTCGACACTTGACAAATCTGAAGTGTCTACACTTGCGAATCTGAACTGTTTTAAACAGATCGAACAAAGGGTTTTTTGAAAATTTTCTTTCCCCAAATTTCTTGGAACAGTGGTCCCCCCTGTCCAAATCCGTCCTTTCACCCCTCAATCCTTCACAAATCAGGTATTTTCCCTCTCTAATTTTATTTTTATTTTTCTATGATTTTAATTTTATTGTTTTCAAACCAAACGATCGTGTTTTAGATTTTTCGAACATTTTTCTTGAATCTAACCGGATTTTTGCGTGTTTTAGTGAATTTCTAAAACTCCATTTGAGGGAATCATGTTTTAGATTTATTTTTTCTCGGATTTCCCTCATCTTTTGGGCGTTTTTCAACCCTTTTTCACAAAAATCACTGTTTCATCAATTTTGGGTAAAATAAAATGGGTTTTCATCTAATTTAAGCGTACTAAATCCTTTTATTGATGATTTAGAAGGGTTTTTAGTAATACATTTGCAACATTTTCACCTATTTGCAAAAACCCTAAGTGATTAAAACCCAAATCCCATGGTTTTTGATTTTTAGACCTTACAAAAATAATTCTTTTTGGGATTCAAATGTGTTCCACCTAACACAAATTTTTCCTACAAATTTTGCTCAAAAATTTTGTCATTTGATCAAAACTTATTGATTATGGTTTTTGAAACCTATCTGAACTCTAATCTCAACCTATAGCCAGTCCTTTGTTCTAAACCCTTCTTCATTCTTCCTGGTCAGTTGGCTGATATGGGTCCTAGGAAGAGACTTGCAGTTAGGGCGAGGCCTAGTCAGGGTACTGAGAGGAGGTCGAAGGCCAGATTTAATCCCGCACAGCAGAGCAGTACAGCCACTCCGAGCTCCCCCCTGCAGAGAGGATGGCAGGGAAGTCTGTAGCTTCAGGGAGGAGAGTTGATCTTCAGTGTTTCGACATGCACCACTTTGGCATTAGGGAGATACTCACAGATGCAGGACTAGTACCCTTCTGCACCATGCAGGAGAGATACTATCCTCACCTGGTGAGGGAGTTCTACGGTGCACTGGACTATCGACGACTTTTATGGACGACATCCGTCAGGGGTACACAGATTTCTTTGACTGATGAGCTGTTGAGCCGAGTATGGGAGATACCCCGGAGAGGAGTCTGTGCATTTTCTGTTGATGATAGAGAGGCAGCTTTCAGATGCATCCTTGAGCGAGAGGATGTTCGCGGTATCTCAGTGGTTACCGCGAACCAGTTATCTTTAGAGATGCGACTGCTGCACCACATTACCGCACGGATCCTTCTACCGAAGACTGACAGATTCGATTTCATCACCGAGAGAGAGCTCATGTTGATGACCAGTCTGATCGAGAGGAGACAGATTGATATACCCGCCTTGATGCTTTCACAGATGCATGATGCTACCACTCAGCGCCGACACTGTTTGCCATACGGGATGGCACTGACCCGTCTTTTCAGAGCTTGTGGAGTATCATTGGAGGGGGAGATCCCCAAAGAGATACTACACACGGATGTATATGATGAGAGGTCACTGCACCGGATGGGATTCAGGATGGTTGGAGGTCGATGGGTTCGGAGAGAGTCTGGCCAGGAGCCAGATGAGGAGGATGAGATTCGAGAGGCTGAGGCTGGACCATCTGAGCCAGTAGTTCTTCCTCCAATAGATATGCCATCGACACAGGCAGAGCACCTGTCGCCTGACACTTCAGCTCCTCCACCTCCATCTACCAGATTATCTTTTGAGGAGCATGCCAGAGCACAGTTCACACAGATCAAAGGTGAGGTGACTCAGCTACGTAGCGAGGTCGAGCTTCTACGAGCACAGACTACCTCGAAGCATGCTGAGATTCGCAGATCCATGGAGGAGGGATTTACATGCCTTGAGAGTCTACTGAGATCACTTATACCTCCTGCTGCACCTGCACTTGCTCGATCTGATGATGATGATGATGATGGCGGCGATCACCAGAGCGACCATGCTGATTTTGCTGACGGAGGTGATCAGGATATTGACCAAGCTACTGAGGTAGTGGGCACTGACAGCGACAGTATAGGCGGAGCTGATGCTTATGAGGTGGTCAGTCGAGATCCTCCTACCACACCTGCTCCTTCTACTGCACTGGTTGACTTCGTTCCAGATCCTGTTGAGCCAGCTGATCGTATTTCACCTCCTTCTATCAGATCTTCTAGGGTTGTACCCGCTTTTGGCCCTGCCGGTCGTACCAGGAGTCTTAGAGCTTTAGCACCTCCTAGGGCTTTAGCCACCAGATCTAGGATTAGTGCTCCTTTCAGTCTTGATGTTCCATCTGATGAGGATTAGCCTCACAGATGTCTATTTCAGATCTTGTTTTGTATGTTTGATACTTGACTGACTCTATTTATATATGTATGTTTCAGCTCTTTTGTACTGAAAATTTATCTCATATATATATTGTTTTTGTTCAGTACCTTGTTATCTTGAAAATTTTGTGCTTCAGTTTATCATTCTTTAGCTCTGATACTCTTTATATACTCTTTTTGTATCCATGCAAATTGTGAGGGGGAGGTTATTCCCTTTTCTTATGATTGACAAAAAGGGGAAGAACAAGTAATGATTTTAATCTTATTGAGAACAAGTAATGATTTTAATCTTATTGAGAACAAGTAATGATTTTAATTTTATGGAGAACAAGTATTTGATTTTATGAAAAAAGGTGTATTATATTGATTATATTGATTTCACCTTGCAAGAATCTTTGAAGTTTACCTTAATTTACCTTAATAAGAAGTATCTAATTAATGGGGAGATTGTTTTCTCCTATCTATAAAGTTGTTGCCTCTACTGTGACTAAAATTCATGTATATAAATTCTATGATTAAAGTTTGAACTATATTGTCTCTTTTTCTCAAGGTTTTGTCATCATCAAAAAGGGGGAGATTATTGGCTCCACCCAGTGATTTTGATGAATAACAAAACATTGAGTACATATTGTATTCTAATGAGGATTTCAAGTTGTAAGTTTTCAGGAAGAAAGCACCTCAAAATTTCAAAAACTTATGGTGTATGGCACGCAATGGCACGGAGCAATTTTCACATATCCGGGCATTCACTTCATTGAAAAAGGGCTTATAATTACTTAACTATTATGTGTTTATGCATTCATGAACTTTATTTTTGATTTCGAGGCTTTTACACTTGAATCTGGATGTTTTCAGTCTCAAGTGTCGACACCTGGACAGTCAAGTGTCGACACTTCACCATTTGGCACGGGCAAAAATCCTTGGCATGCCAAGTGTCGATACCTATATTCAAGTGTCGACATTAAGTGTCGACACTTACGTTCCAAGTGTCAACTCAAGGCCTGAGATTTTTGAAAATACAGAACTTTGTTGGTTCAAGGATTTTTGTGTCAAGTGTCGACACCTGTGCATCAAGTGTCGACACTTGAATGTTCAAGTATCGACTCCCAAAAATCAAGTGTCGATACCTGACAGCCAAGTGTCGACACCTGACAGCCAAGTGTCGACACTTGCAGCCTGACAGCTCTAACGGATCTATTTTTCTGGCTTGCAGAAACTGGTTTTCAAGCTTCAAACGGCTATTTCCAATGCTCCAACGGTCACAAACCATTTTTAGAAGGTTTTTGGTGTATTTAATCTCCACCAACATCATTTTAAAAAAAGAGATGTGAAGAGAAGTGAAGAAAAGAAAAGAAAAGAAGAGAGAAGTCTATTTAAGAGCATTCAAGTCCACTCAAAAGCCAAAAAAGCCAATATTCTCTCCAAACTTCAAATCAAAAGCCTCTTCTAGCTCGATTCCACTGAAAAAGCCTACTAGCTCAACTTTACTACATTCCAAAAGGAGGCAACTTGAAGAAGAGTGAAGTCAAAGCATCCTTTGGGCTTCAAAGATTCCAATCTACTCTTGAAGAGAGTTTGTTGTAGCTTTTAAATTTTATATCTATTTTATTGTGCTTTAACCTTGCTTTCAAGGGTGTCTTGAAAGAAGGTTATTGTGGTTTGTTGGTGAGCCAAAGTGTTAAAACCAACTAGGGTTAACTTGTGAGCCCGAAGACAAAATAAGTATTTAGGTTTGTTGGTGAGCCTAGGTGATAAAACCAACTTAGGTTTTGACTTGTGAGCCTTGTGAAAAACAAGTCAACTGTAATCTGGTGTGGATTATAGTGGAATTCCCAAGGATGGCTTGGAGAGTGGATGTAGGTGCTAGGTTTGCACCGAACCACTATAAACATTGTATTTGTGTGTGATTGCTCTTTTCATCTCGTATTCTTTAATTAATTGCTATCATCTTGCATCTAATTTATTATTGCTCACAAGCACCACTAGACCTTCACTTTATTATGTTAAATTTTTAAAGACCCAATTCATCCCCCCCCCTCTTGGGCTCCATTTCTAGGCAACAATATCAACTATCCTCACTTAACCTAGTCTTATATATTGGAGTATATAGGCTATCAAAATCATAATACCTATCATAATGGTCCCACTGTAATATCATATAAATGATCCTTCTATTTACTTTAAGTTTGACAAAAGTCAACCATAATGTATATAAACAATAATTGAATAGAAGTACTTGTAGTCAATAAATTATTAAAAGACCTAAAAAAAGTGTCTATTATAAATTAAATATCCCAATGATAAACATCCATAAATTTTACATGCTCTTTGAAAACTTTAGATACTAAGTCTTTAGTCAATGGTTCAGCTACCATAAAAGCAGTACCAATAAAATCAATAGATACTTCATGACTACTAATTCTCTTATTTATACAAGATATTTAATATCAATATGCTTGTTTACATTAGTAATCATGCTATTATTGAAGAATAAAATTGTAGCAGAATTATCATGATAAATTCTCGGTGGCTTGAAAATAGAATCCATAACTTCTAGTCCTGAGATAAATTTTCTTAGTCATAAAATATGTAAAAAAGTCTCATAACAGCTTTTATATTCAACTTCCATAGTATAGCAGCAGTAATGCACTGTGTTGTGCTCTTCCATGAGATTGCTCCACCAGTCAATAGAAAAATACAGCCTGATATGAACTTTCTGCTATCAAGATAACTAGGATAATCTACATCTGAATAACTAATCACCTCCAACTAATCAGTCATTCTATAGGTGAGCATGTAGTCTTTAATTTTCTATATATAATGCATCACCTTCTTGGTAGCTTTCCAATGGTTCATGCTTGGATCACTTTGATATTTACCAAGCATTCTCAAAGCAAAACTAATATCATGATAAGTACATATTTGAGCATACATAAGACTACCCACTGTGGATACATAAAATATATTATTTATTTGATTTCTTTCATTATTCTTAGGATACTGAAATTTACTAAATTTATCATCCTTAATAATTGGCACTTCACTTGATAAGCAACTTGATATTCCAAACCATTTTAGGATCCTAATAATATAATTTTTCTGAGATAAACCAAGCAACCTCTTACTTCTATTATGATAAATTTCTATACCAAGAACATAAGAAGCATCTTTTATATCTTTCATATTAAAATATTTAGAAAGAAACTTTATAGTTTCATATAAGAACCCAAATCACTATTGGCTAGTAAGATATCATCCATATATAGAACAAAAAATATAAACTTACTTCCACTCACCTTCAGATATATATTGATCGGTAATATTTTTCTTAAATCTGAAAGAAGTAATGATATCATTAAGTTTTTAGTACCATTATCTGGAAGCTTGTTTAAGATCATATATGAATTTCTTTAATTTGCATACCAACCTTTTATTTTCTTGTACTGAAAACTTTTTTGACTGTTTCATATATACTTATTCCTATAAATCCCCATTCAAAATAAGCTACTAATGTTAAAATAATTCTGAATGAATCATTTCCAGAAGTAAGAGAAAATGTTTCAAAATAATCAATGCCCTATTTTTAAATAAATTTCTTTGCTACAAGTCTAGCCTTATATTTTTCGATATTATCTTTGGAGTCTCATTTGGTTTTAAAAATCCATTTACAACCAACGAGCTTAAACTTTTCATGTAATTCGACAAGTTTCCAAACTTAATTTTTACTCATAGATTCCATCTCATTTTTTATGATATCTAACCAAAGTTTAGAATTATCACTATTCATGGCATCTTTAAATGAAACTGGATCATCCTTAATCTCAATATCATAATCATATTCTTGTAAGTAAATAATATAATTATCTATAATAACCAATTTTTTAATTCTAGCAGATCTCCATAATACTCCAAGTTTAGTATTATTTGATTATTTTTAATCAGATCACGTTCATTGATAGGCTATTCAAGAGGTGGTATATCAACCTCCTATTGATGTTCCATAATTTTAGAATAAATAGTTTCATGTAGAACATCTTTAAGTGTTACTGTAATGAAAAAATATTATCTTATTTTTTTAACACCATATCACATGGTTCACTACTCCCACTATTATCACCATCCTTAATGAACCTACCAGTTTCAGTTTCAATATTTTTTTTGGTATGCAATGGATAATAAAATTTAAAATTATTTGACCTTTTTAGATATCCAATAAAATAATAACTAATAGTTCTAGAATATAATTTTTTTATGAATTATATAATCAAGCCTTAGTAGAATAATCTTGAACATGTAGATGTGCTAAATGTGATTTCTTATCTATCCATAACTTAAAAGGAGTTTTAGCAATAGTTTTACTTGGTACGTGATTTAGGATATATATAGCAGTTTTCAAGGCTTTTCTCCTTAAATATAAAGATAATGAAAAATTACTAATCATACTTCTCACCATGTCCATTAAGTTACAATTATGCCTTTCAGCCATATCATTTTGTTGAAAGTTATTTGGCATAGTATACTGCACTATAATATCACATTGTTCAAATAATTTGGTAAAAGGTTCAGGATTATGGCCAAATTCATCATATCTACTGTAGTATTCATCATCTATATCAGATCTCGTAATCTTAATTTTTCTATCTAGTTGATTTTTTACTTCAGCTTTGTTCACTTTAAATGTTTCCAAAGCTTCAGAGTTTTTATGTAATAGGAAAACATAGCCACAACATGAGAAATCATCAATAAATATGATGAAATATCTTTGCTCTCCAAAACAACATAAAAAATAGCTAGAAAAATCACTATGTATCAATTCTAAAAGCCTGACTTCTAGTAGCATGCCTTTTATGATTTTTAATTTATTTTTCTTTAATGCAATCGATGCACGTACCAAAATTACTAAAATCTAGATTTGATAAAATATCTTTCTTAACCAATCTAGTTATCCTTTCTTTTGATATATGATTTAATATATATGTCACAACATCGAAGAACTCTTATTTATAATACTATATTTTATTTTGACATTAACATTCAAAACAAGTAAAGATTGTACAAAAGAAGAATCTAAATTTATTTTATATAATTCATTGCACAATATTCCAGTATCAACTAAAATATTTTTTTATTAATTTAAAACTTGAATTTATAAAAATAAATGAAAAACTTTCTAAATCAAGTTTTGCTAAATAAATTAAATTCCTATATACTGAAGGAACATAAAGAATATCATGTAGATTTAATTAGAAATCGATATTTATAATGAGTTTGTAGGTTCTAACTAAAATAACTTTGGACTTCATCTGGTTTCTCATAAAGATCCATCACTCTCTATTTGGTTTCTAGCTTGAAAGCAATCCTTGCAATGAATTAGAAATATGAATTACAGTATCCAAAACAATCCACCATGTATTAGAAGGAATATCAATAAAAATAGTTTCATAACAAATAAGCGATAAGGAAATATCTTTCTTTCCAAATCATTTCCTTCTTTTCTCACAATCCTTCTTAATATGTCTTTCCTTATTACAGAAGAAATATTTCAATTTGTATGAATATTTCTTTGGTGGATTGCTCAGTCCTTTATTTCCTTTCTTCACATTCTTTATTTAAAATGCTTCTCAGAAATTATGTGAATAATTGGGATCCCTTCCTGTCTCAATCTCTCTTCCTCTTGCACATATTGGAAAATGAGCTCATTGACCATGATTCTTTATGTATATTATAATAAATTTTAAATCGAGTAAACTGTAATGGATGAGAGTTAAGAATAAATTGGACAAGAAAGTTTTTATATACTGTTGGCGTGGAGTCTTTGGATCAGCCGGTCGGAGCCACTGCGTCGCAGGACCACTCCCCGGTTCACCTACAAAACAGGTCCCTTGCCGGAGTTGTTCCGGCGGAGGACACTCTGATACCTAAGTCAGTGGCGGATTCTAGCCACAGAATGGGGAAGATGTCGAGAGTGAAAGAGAAAAAGAGTTCTTGGAGATTGAAAATGTGTATGTACGAGATTATTCACGCATACCTCTCGAGCCATCCTTCTTATCCATATTTAAAAGACAGCCTCTGGTCTGTGGCCCGCTCTTTTTCTGGAGATCATGGGGAGCCAATCTCTCCCATGATTGGCGATCATGGATTGTCAATGAGCAGTTCCGGCCAGATCGGAGATGTGGTTGCAGGAATTGCACACCATGATCATGGCATGATGAGTGTCGATTGTAACCGTTGGTTACAGCTTTTTTTTTGGAATAGATTATGGTTCAAGCTTCGAGTTTCCCCTTGCATGGGCCGAAGGCTTGGTATTTCTCCGAGGCCGGAGATCATATCTACGCGGGGATCGAAGTTCATGTCTTCGAAAGTCGATGAGTAGTTCAGACTTCGGCCGGGGTCAAAGGTGCTACCCGAAGGACTGGCCTTCAGATGTTGTAGTTCGGTGTGAAGCCTTGAGTTGCTTGCGGTTGGCCTTCGCTTAGTCCGAAGTCCGTAATCCGGAGAACCGGGGCTTCGATAAGTCGAACCGGAGCTTGGTTCGTAGCTGAACCAGGATACCCCAACATTTGCCCCCTACTCTCAGTTGTCGAAGCGAAGATCTGCCTCGAGAAGTGAGAGTATTATGGCCTTATCATTTTGCTCCTAAGAGATGGCGCAGTGAATGATTACGGGACCTCTATTGGGCTGTCCATCATGATCTGAGAATTAGATAGTGGACAGGTGCCATTCCCGGATTGGGGAAAAGTAGGTGGCCCTGAGGCTATTTCTTCTTGTCCCGTTGGATGAAGGATAGATCTTATCCTGGCGGTCAATCACAAGTGGGCTGCCCTAGAGCCTCTGCCGACTGGAGTCGGACTTTCGGAAGTGGGCTGCCCTAGAGCTTTTTCCGACCAGAGTCGGACTTTCGGAAGCGGGCTGCCCTAGAGCCTTTGCCAACCGGAGTCGGACTTTCGGAAGCGGGTTGCCCTAGAGCCTTTGCTGACAAGAATCGGACTTTCAGAAGCGGGCTGCCCTAGAGCCTTTGCCGACCGGAGTCGGACTTTTGGAAGCGGGCTGCCCTAGAGCCTTTGCCGATCGGAGTAGGACTTTCGGAAGCGGGCTGCCCTAGAGCCTTTACCGACCGGAGTCGGACTTTCGGAAGCGGGCTAACCTAGAGCCTTTGCCGACCGGAGTCGGACTTTTGGAAGTGGACTGCCCTAGAGCCTTTGCTGACCAGAATCGGACTTTCGAAAGTGGGCTGCCCTAGAGCCTTTGCCGACCGAAGTCGGACTTTCGGAAGTGGGCTGCCCTAGAGCCTTTGCCGGTCGGAGACGGACTTTCGAAAGTGGGCTGCCCTAGAGCTTTTGCCGACCGGCAGAGAGGATAATAGTGGTCCTTTTAGGCACGTGTTCGGATTTTCCGTAGGGTAGGGTGTTTACACCATCCCTGTGCACTTTCTATCGTGATTAAGGTAGGCTGTTCAGGCCCGCCTCGGCGCGTGTTCGGATTCATTGTAGGGTAGGTTACGAAAACCATCCCTGTATCTTTGATCTTTTTGGTGGCCTAGTTAGACCATCCATTGCGCTCGTCGAGCATACTGATAAGGTGAGTGGATCAGACTCTCCTTTACGCAATTGATCGATTTTTCAGATCGGGTCATTCGAACTGTTGTCGTTCAGTCGATGCAACTAGCCGTTCTGAGTTGAGTAGGGTTGAGGAGCTTTGAGGCTTCATCTTCATTCCTTCTCCAGTTGGTGGGCCGGTGTATCATCCTTACACCTCCGTTGGTGGGTCTTTGATTTGGCAATTCGGCCTCTTCGGGAGGTGGCTGGGGAATAGTTGCTTCCGACCGGGATCCCTGGCGACCGATGTACCGCCCCAGGTATCCTCTCTTAATGAGATCCTCGATCGCATCCCTTAGCTGGATGCATTCTTCTGTGTTGTGGCCGTGGTCCCGGTGGAATCGGCAGAATTTGTTTCTGTTCCTTGCGGAAGAGGAGGCCTTTATAGGATGGGGCGTTGGAGATAGTTTTATTTTTCTATCTTCATGAGAATCTTCTCTCGAGGGAGGTTGAGGGAGGTGTAGGAGTCGAATCTTTCTTCCAATGCTCTGGGCTTGGGAGGGCTTCTCCGGTGGTCTGCATATCTGCCGCCGTTGTTATTGAAAGTTTTGGGGGGCCTTGCCCCCTGTTATTCTTCTTCTTTGAAGGAGGTTTCCCTTCAATCAAACATCGATTCGCCGCCTGCTCTTCAGTATCGGCATATTTCTGAGCCCTTGATAGGAGCTTAGCGTAGCTTTTAGGGAACTTCTTGTCCAGGAAAAAAGTAAGCTTGGAGGTTCGAAGCCCCTTCTTCAGTGCTGACATGGCCACGTGCTCGTTGAGATCAGGGATCTCAAGCGTGGCCGCATTGAACCTAGAGATGTAATCTCTCAGGCTCTCTCCTTCATTTTGGTGGAGGAAGAGTGTGTCCGTATTTCGAGGAGTCTTGCGGCAGGTCCTGAAATGCAAGACAAACAATTTTTCTAACTCGGAAAAGGAATCGATGGTACCTTGGCGCAGGCTCAAGTACCACGTCCGAGCGGACTTCTTCAAGGTAGCCGGGAACGCCAAACAGTACATCGCGTCCGGAGCTCCTTGAATCATCATATGAGCTTTGAAGCTACCCAAATGGTCGAAGGGGTTGGAGGTGCCGTCGTAGGGTTCCATATGGAAAATCCTGAAGTGCCAAGGAATGTCCTCAGTCATGATGCGGTCGGTGTAGGGTGGACGTAGTCACCCACAATCAGGTCCTCGGGATCTCTCTGATCCCGCATTCTCTGTTCTTGCACCCTTGCCATCTCTAATTCGATGGATCGAAACCTACCGTCATAATCGGGAGTCTGCTTGGACGCTCTCTCCACCAGAGTGGAGTCTTCGGAGGAGGAGGAAGTTTGCCTAGGCCTTTTCCCTTCTTGTGGGGAATCGGCAGACCTAGGCAGTCTCGAAGTTCGACCTTCGGGAGAGGGCCGAGAATGGGGGGAGGGATGCGCTGAATCCTCCCGTGGTGCTCTCCTTCTTCGGGATCGAGAGCTATGTCTAGAAACAGCCGGTGGGTTTGCTACCGGAAAGGCTCTGTCTTGAACCATGGCCGTCAGGTTAGCGACTTGGTTCATAAGAGCTTCAAACTGCTGTGCTCCCACAGTAACCGTGGGAGATGGAACATCGTTCTCCTCCAGGGGTGCACCCCCTGAGACGGAGCACGACTCCGGCTTGTAGAAGCATTTTGAGCATTTCCTCTTACCATCAAAAAATTCTTTGTTTCTTTCTCTTGTCTGGGAGGGAGCTTAACAAATGTTAGTAATACTCACTCCCTTCCTGGCGCGCCAATATGGCGTGGAGTCCTAGATCGACCGGTCGGAGCCGCTGCGTCGCAGGACCGCTCCCTGGTTCACCTGCAAAACAGGTCCCTTGCCGGAGTTGTTCCGGTGGAGGACACTCCGATGCCTAAGTCAGTGACGGATTCCAGCCACAGAATGGAGAAGATGTCGAGAGTGAAAGAGAAAAAGAGTTCTTGGAGATTGAAAATGTGTATGTGCGAGATTATTCACGCGTCCCTCTCGAGCCATCCTTCTTACCCAAATTTAAAAGATGGCCTCCGGTCTGTGGCCCGCTCTTTTCCCAGAGATCATGGGGAGCCAATCTTCCCATGATTGGCGATCATGGGCTGTTAATGAGGGATTCCGGCCAGATCGGAGGCGTGGCTGCAGGAATTGCGAGCCATGATCATGGCATGATGAGTGTCGACTGTAACCGTTGGTTACAGTTTCCTTTTTGGAACAAATTGTAGTTCAAGCTTCGGGTTTTCCCTTGCGTGGGCCAAAGGCTTGATATTTCCCCAAGGCCAGAGATCATGTCTACGACGGGGACCGAAGTTCGTGTCTTCGAAAGTCGATGAGTAGTTCAGACTTCGGCCAGGACCGAAGGTGCTACCCGAAGGACTGGCCTTCGGATGTTGTAGTTCGGTGTGAAGCCTTGAGTTGCTTGCGGTTGGCCTTCGCTTAGTCCGAAGTCTGTAGTCCGGAGAACCGGGGCTTCGATAAGTCAACCGGAGCTTGGTTCGTAGCTGAACCAGGATATCCCAACATATACTATCATTCCTAGGTCATTCAATTTTTTAGCTATGTCATGCATTTCTATAATATGCTTTTATACTCCAGAAATTCTATCATATTTCATAGAGATTAACTTATTCATTAGGATACCGACTAAGGTTTTATTTGACTTGGTAAACTATTATTCTATAAAGGAAAGGAACTTAGAAGCCAATTCATTATTAGAAATAGATTTCCTTTTATCTCTTGCTATAAAGCTCTTAATGATCATGAGAGATAATCTATTAAAATGCTCTTACTTTTCATATATATTTTTTTGATCAGAGGAACTAGTGGGATTTAATGGATCATGCTAAGATTTGCGAAGAGCCAAATCTAAGCCTAAGCATCCTAGAATATGAAAAGCTACTCATGCCAATTATAATAATTTGATCTATTCAATATAGGAATATTAGTTAGATGCGATAAGAATAAAGCAGAGATCATAGCTATAAATAAAAAAAATATCCATACAGTTACTATCATGATGCAAATTCCAAAAATAATAATTTTATCAATAACACTTATTATACAACTATAAAATACCTTTGACAAGAATTATAGCATATAATAAGTACTATAACTAATTTAATCATAAATTTAAACATAATAATGCCAAAACATGCATTACATAAATCACAAATATAAAAATTTTCATAATCAATAATAATATGAAATATATAAGCAAGAATAGAAATTATGATATAAATATATATTTATGTTTAAATTATGATTTATTATATTAATTATACTTTCAATGATTTAACCAATTACGATTATAAAAATATGAGATTATTCCAACCTTTGGGTGTAGAACTCCTTGTCTTTATGCAATTCAAGTTGGTCAACCTATAACTATCAAATTTGCATCTAATTACACTCACCCTTGGATCAACTATAATAGATACACCTTTATATAATTCCAAAATATAATGAGAGAGAAAATTATTCGCTCTCAATGACTCAGCTACTCAAAATCCATAAAATGCTCCGGATCCCTTGGGACTATGCGAAAACATACTTGAATAATGTAGTAGTGAATAAAATTACATATAAATAATTTAAAATTATTTAAATATTTTATCATACATGAAGAATTCAATCAAAATATTTTTCAATCATTATGAGTCCAATAATTTAAAAATTACTTAAATCGGATATAAAACGAGCAAGTTATAACAATTTTAGTAAAATTTAATAATAAAGTACTGAACTGTAAATAATAGATAATATAGAGAGCTTTTTATAAATAGAATCAAAAAACTGATAGGGATCTAAATGTAATTTTAATTTGGACTTATATATATTTAAAATTTTATAGGGGCTAAATTACAAAGTTTCCTTTAATTTAAATTAAAACTAACCTCATGTAATCAAGTTTAGCCAATTCATTAAATGGACTGAATTAATTAATGGATCTATGTTCGGGCCTTAACGGATATCCAAAAATTCAAAACCCAAACCCGTTTAAACCTTTCCTTTTTCCTCCCGACCGATGCTTCCAAGAAGTCCATTAATGGAGTCTCAAGGTTAGCATCTCCCACGCCGATGGGTCACCGGCCAATCCGAAAGTTCGGCGGCCATCTCCCAACCACGGATGACCTTCTCACCGACCACATGAGGGCTAGGAGCTGCCAAAGAAAGAAGAGCCAAAACTACCATAATCAATGCCCCTGTCCACTTTCAACCCTGTGGCTGATCCATCTCGACTACCGGCGGCCTTCTCCCGACCGCCAGTGAGCCTAAACCAAAGGCCAAACCTCTGTTCGGCGTTCCTCCCACAAACCCCATCCGACAGCCACCAGAAAATAATATAGCAAATCGCTGCCACTGTCGAAACCCATCAACCATCCTTCGGCAAGTCACCGACCGTCCCAAAATATTTGACGACCGGCTTAAAAACCTCTAATTGCTAGTGATTTGTAGGAGATCAGCAGAGAAGAAGGATAATCAGTAGGGATATACCAACGTTTGATAGAAAGGAGATTTCTTGACTAGAAGGAACGAAGACCACCAGTTTCTCTCCTTTTCTACTTTATTTATTTCTTTAAAGTATAATTCAGTATAAATAAATAAATAAAATATAATAATAAGATGGGTTCCGGAATGTTGGCCCGATGATGAACAACTCAGCGGGTGGCCGGTTGGGAGAGGGAACCGAAGTCTTTTCCACGAGAAGAATTTTATTTTATTTAATTTTAATTTTATAAGAAAATCAAAATTAATTTTTTAATCTTTAATTTAATTCTAAAATATAAAATATAATTTTAAAATTTTAAAATTAAATTCAGATTTGTCTTAAATTTTTTCATGAATATAAACATGAAATCATGCTATGATATCATATGTCATGAAAAATCTTTAATTTTTTATATTTGAATCGTGCTTTTGCATTCATGCAAAACCATAAATTATGAAAGATAGACCATACGTTATTGTTCAATATGTAGATCGTGCAGTTCTTGAAATATTCTTCCTTCGTCGTGAAGTGACTGGTCTTCTCTCTCCTCACCCTCTTCTTCTTTATATAGACAATCGATGAAAAACCATTCATCGCTGTTATGAAAGTCGGAGAAAATAGACTAGGTTATCTCTATATCTATATCTACATATGTCTTTCTTATCAGGAGACTAATATCTTAATTAGAGTTTCATTCTAGTTCTATTTGATAATTAAAATCAATTTTATCAGAAATAATTTTTCTTAATCAATTAGACTATGATTCAGTATCCAAAAAATTGAATATAGCTAGGTAATAATTAGACCATATATTAAATATTAAATCTAGCAATTTTTATCAAAAGTTGCTTTACTAGTTTTTTTTTTTTTTTTTCCCTCCGTAATGCACATTATGTGTTTGTTATTAGAAAAAAAATAAAAATCCTTAATCCTAAATGAAAGACCTATAAAAAGCAAACGTGCGCATGAAAAGGAAAGCTTTGGCTTTTAGTTGACCGGATCACTCAACCCGAGACTTCTCTCTCTTTTAACTCCGGAGTGGAGCTTTAGCTTTTAGTTGAGCAGATCACTCAACCAGAGACTTCTCTTTCTCTCTTTTTACTCCGGAGTGGGATACTGAGGACATCTTTCCAATTTCCACAGTGGTGGGTGCTCCATTTTCACGTGCCCGTCTTCTTCAAGCACTGCATGGAGTCAAAAAACCAAAAAAAAACTGCATCCATGGAGCTGCACCGAGTAGGGATCGGTAATATTCTATACATTAGAAAACTTTTAGAGTCAAGCCTTTGAGCTCACCGCACAACATTGGTCCCTCGGTGCATCAGGTTCTGCCTCATCAGTCATCAATCTTCTCACACTTTCCCTCGCTGGCAATGGATCAGGAGATTGGAGCTACAAATTTTATGATGTTTGATTAAGACAATAGCACCTCCTTTTCCTGATTCCAATTTCAATCATCTTTTTATTTGATCAGTTAATTTTGATCAACAATAATAAAGATGGTGCCCATGTATTGCTGTATCCAATTTAGATTGGATTTCAACAAAGGACTCTGAATCATTAAAATTCTGAACTACCCAATTGATCTTTTTTTTTCCTTTTTTCTTTTTGGCTTCTCCCTTCATGAAGTTGCTGAATAGGCATACAACAGTAAACGTGATTTAAGGGCCTGCTACCCAAGAGCATTACCTTGCTCCTTGTTCACCTACCTCTCTAAAAGCAACGATACTGGCCAGAATTTTATATTGCAACTTTCAACATCTGAGAACCACCACAACAAAGGTGAAGGCTCTGCTGCCAAAGACCATCACCTTGCTCCTTGTTAAACCCACCTTGCTAACAGCCACAACACTGGCAAGAATTTTATATTGCAACTTACAGCATCTGAGAATTTTACATAAGCTTCACAACATAGATTTCAATATTCATAACAAAACCCTTGACTAGATCAGACTTTCAGTCACGTTACTAAGAGACATTTGACTAAGAGAACAAGGTGAACTAAAATGAAGCCCAGGAGGGCAACGTTTAGAAGAAACCAAAGAAACAAACAAGAAAAAAGAAAGAATGAGAAGCCAAAGTACCAAAATAAAATTATATGATCTTTCTATGATGAAATTGACACACTTGACTATAAACAAACATGCAAAAACAAAAAAGAAGAAAAGGTAAACAGTTTTTTTCCCGGAAAATGATAATCTCATGACCATAAGCATGTTAATAAATGAGCCGTTATCTCTACTACTAAAACCGCTTGAGACGAATGCATGGAGCGTCGCTTCAACAAACCATAACAAAACGATTAAAAGCATAATCAAAGTCATTGAGGCTAATCCATGAGGATGCTCAGAACATAAGCTAACAGTTTTCTGTTGATCCTGGCAACTAATCATCGAACCAGGAATTTCCTGAATAAGATCCCACTGATCAAGATCCCAGTAATTGAACAATTCTTGTGCCAAATGCAGCCAACATACCTGCAAAGTATATATTTTCATAGAAAAGGAAATATTCCATCATCGTTTGAATTCCCTTACAGCTATCAAAAAGCTTATGTGCCTTTAGGGTGAGTATTAGAAAACTTGCACCATAGACACTCCACCAGACACCAGATTGGACTATAAAAAACTTGTCCGCTTATAAAACACTTTTAAAATATATGGTTCCCTTCTGATGAGACAAAACCTTCTGATGGAAGATGTACACAAATTCGCATGGCTTTATGTAAAGCCACATTACAAAAACACTCCCACTTATTCAATCAAGAACGTAATGCTGCAAAATTCTCCTATTGACTTGTCACAGTACATCTAATTGAATCTTGGTGCATAACAATACATGTTCTGCATCAGCTTAACCTGTTCCGAGAAAAATGCAGAGAGTACTGCAAATTGAGAAGCTTATAAGTTAAATTTCATGTAGTAGTTGATTCTTTCAAGATGATGGAATCATCAATATCCACCAGTCAAAGCATGGTGCAGGTACAGCTTTTGAACCTGGTATGACTGATTTTCTTTTTCCTCCAGCAGTAATGCATTCTATCACTATGCAAGTTTGTGCCAAGAAATTCAATGAAAGAAATATAATCCGTAGAAAAATTTGAGGTGAGGGCCCACGGTGGTGCAACAATAAAATTGCTCCAATGAAGCCTGTCACAGGTTGAAACAATCTATCTGCATGCAACATGGGACGAGCAGGAGCCTCGTGCACTGGGATGCCTTTTTCCAGAAAGTCTATGGAGGAAAGAACTTTCTTTTTATCTTATGTACATCCCATGATCATATCTGAAACTATATGGAAGCTCCGGTGGTAAAACTGAAGTGCTCTAACTTGTATATGGAGGCGTTACCAGTCAGATAAATGCAAAAGAGCAAGTGCCACAAATGTCAACATGGAGTACAAAAAACTAAGCAAAAATGTCCTCTCTATTTACCTTTGTAGAACACATTAGTGCCCAAACCCATTGTTAACAAAAATTTTGGGAAGAAGATTAACTGTCTGAAATCTTCAATGAAGTATCATGATTGCACGAACAAGGTCTCATCACAGCATTTACAGTCTTTGGCTTCATCTATACAAACAAACCCAACATTTGCATCTACATTCTTACCCGAGATCGGCACAGACTCCAAAAGGTTTTGTTTATTTTGAGTTCTTTCAGTCATGAATGAAGAAACTGGTATGAAGCATGCCAAATTTGCATAGGCAAGGGTGAGTCACAGCTACTCACACAAGACAGAGCCCTGCTGAAATAAAGTTGGACAACAGCTAATAGCAATACTAGATATGAAGATCCTCGATATCAGTTAAGCGACCTGCACTACCTACTGATCTCTGTTCTGAAAGGTTCACCACCAGTTGGCCACAAGCACCTTTTATATCTTGACCCATTTCCTGACGAACAGTTGTCCGGATATTATAGATGCCTCTTAGGATTTTCTGGAACTTCCTCACATTCTCTTCGGTGCTTGTCCTGAAACAACTTTTATTACCAATTGGATTGAAAGGTATTAAGTTCACAACCTGTTTCCATCAAGAAACAATTACATTAACAAATGTGAAGGTGATAATTGAAGATATGGTAAGAATTCTCTAGCATCAGACACAGAAACTAATTAAGATGGATCATATTTGTTCAAATGTGCAGGTTCCTCACCATCTGACATTGTGCACATAGCACAAATTGAAGCTGGAAAAGGTGCCAAAAACTAGAATTGCAATTCTAACAAAAATCTGATCCACCGTAAGGATTGTCATCACCATGTTATAACCAGTAGACAGTGAAGTCAACATAAAACATCTAGTAGTCAAAGTCCATAAAATGTTTGCTAAGATTTCTTTTCAAAATCTGACCAGCTGGGATGTTATGTATAGGAGAATAAGCAGGCCAGCACGTCAGCACGTGGATGCCTATACATATAAATACAGAGACCTCAAGGTAATCCTTTTTAAAGTCTATGCACACATCTATAGTGATAATTTCAATAAATATGACAGCAAATATCCAAAATATCTAGCTGATGGTACACAAACGGAGCCTATATTCAAAGCATCCAACAAAAAGCCATCCCACAGATACATAAGCACTGAATCATCATTCAGTGATCTATTAATACATGCATGCAGATAACTAGGCATAATCACACCAGCAAATCCAACAAACCAAACTGAAAAGAATGAGACAATTGCACAAACTTGAATGTAAACTGCACAACAACATGACATCCAGCCAGATGGTTCATTCACCAGAAAATTTGATCAATTTCAGCAAATAGTTGGGTCAAACTTTCATATAAAAAGAATGCAATGTTTGAAATTAACAAGAAAATAAAACAGAGATAAAAGGAGGGGAAGAAAAAGCTCACCACTTTAAGCATTTCTAGTAGATTACCAAGCTGATGTGCATGCTGCTCCTGATCATTAACCCCATCCAGCATGATGTACTCAATAAAAATTTTATGTTGACTGCACAAGGATCAAGCATAAGATTTCGACATTAAACAATGCCTATAGATATGTACAAAACAAAAGTCAATAGACGGGATAGAACTAAAACTTTCCTATTTCTCACCTGTTCTTTTGATATGTCTGTAATGCATCCATAAGCTTTCCTAGAGGAAAAGCCCGTGCTGCAGGCATTATTTGACAACGGATATCTTGATCTGGCGCATGCAGTGATACAGCCAGGTTCACATTAGGCAAGTCATCATGGAGCTTGTTGATGGCATGAATGATCCCAACCTAGAAACATCTAAAATAACATCTCATGCTAGAACTCTGCATGTTTAAACATATTAACCTATACAGCATATAAACTTCTACTAAATAAAGAATCAGCTATAGGAGATCAAAAGGCCACTTCTTACACATTTATAGTGCATAACAAGTATCCACATGATAATGAGGAGAAAACAGTTAAACACGTGTTTCTAACCTGCATTCTTGAAAATGTCATGGAGAAGACAAGCAAATCTGGTTATCTTTAATAATTACACGATTTGATAAAACATCCAATTTATGCCTCCAGACATGGAATACTAATGTATTGACCAGTCTAGCAAACCTCTCGATCCAACATGATGATGTCCCACAAATATAACACAAGAAATTTATGACTTTCACGTCTCTTTATCAGACATGTCAAAGAATTTTCTTGTAACAGCAAACAAAGAACTAGCATGCCAAAAAAATTCCAATCTTATACCAGAAGCAAGCTTCACCACATAACAGAGGCTTGTATTTTAAATAATCTAAAAGAAGCAACAAGAACATGACCACAAAGAGCCTAAGTGTAAGGTTGTAAAATTGATAAGAGAAATGACTACTGCATACTACCAGGAGATAAATAAGCCATAATTCTGCACTGAATATGTTGTGGGTTTTGGTAGATTATTGTCTGATAAAAGACGACAGCAGAGCTGATGTAGAACAACACAAAAGTTCTGATATAGTCCCCTTTATCTATTGTTAAACTTAGATTAAGAGGCTTGTCAAATTCAGGTCAATTTGTTTAAGGTGTTTTTCATCATTAAAAGTGCTAACGACTCACGAAATCAACCAATTGACTAATAGAAGTAAAACCTTTGTCATTTCTTTCTGCCATAAGAAAATAACCTCCCCTATCTTTTGACAGTAATTACATCGATGCTTTGGAACAGAAACATCCTATTAACAAGAGATCCTATTTCCTCGAAGATGAAAAGGACATGAAATCTAAGGATCTTAGAAAACCCCAATACTCTACCAGATACTCTAATTAATAGATCATTAAATTGTGTGACCTAGGGATAAAAATATACAATGTAAAACTTCAGAACCAAAAGCTAAAAGAGAGATGAAAGAATTGTTCTTAAAATAACAAACTTCATTGACTGGCAAGAGAAGGAAATAATACAAATTGGCAAATTGCAAATTACATTACAAAAAAAAGAAGTACAATGTATTGGAGAAACAGGAAACAAAATAGGAAGTTTGGTTTTAGGTGCAGGAGAAAGTTATCAAGAGCAAATATTGCCTACCCTTATGTAGGGACTGCAACGAACTAATCCTATGATATAGCAAACTCCTCTCCAGAATTGGCACCACCGTAACCCAATCATAAGAGAAAGGAAACCAGAAACGACAACTGATGATCCAGAAGAGAGAAGAAAGAGAAAGAGAAGAGAGAGAACAGATGCAAACAAAAGACAAAAGGTTGCAGAGGAACAAAATGAACTGAGGACAAAAGAATTTTCTAGCACATCCTATATTTCACAGGTCTTATTTCCTAAAACACCTTCATCTAGCCAAGAAATAATCCACTTGAATCCAAACAACTCCAAAGAATTAATGCATTACATACACACCACAAAAATTAATCATAGAGTATGCAAAATAAAGAATAAATAATTGTATGCATGAGTCCAGCCCCCTCTCATATCCCTATCACACCATATATGCACACGTGCATGGTCAAACACCAAAATATCTCAAAGGCAAACAGGGAGAAAACAGGTAACCATATATCTAGCCAGTGGCCAGCAAAAGTTATGAAGAAACAAATGTTGTTAAGATCAGGATCCAGTCATAAATCATAGAGGGGCCTATATCAGATCATAAATCGTTAATTTTTTTTATAATTTCTTTCAGAACTCTTTAAATATAAAAGAAATGTAAAAAATTGAAACCGAGTCAATGATAAAGTAGAAGAATGGAGAATAAAAAGGCAAAAATACAATAACTCAAGTGTTCCCGAGTAGAGGCCCAAATAATGCATGTGTCATGAAATTATTTTGTTTGATTATTCAAGAAACTTATACAATATCTATCAATTCAATTATCCTTTTAGGTAGAATATTTAGAAGAAAACAAGGACAAGATTTGAACATATGGTTGCAAAAATACAAAAATTTAGATCTTATGGGCTTGCTAATTTTACTACTCAAAACTAGTTGGTGATAAGTAATTTAAAAGCCATATAGCCACATAAATTATAGATAAGGAACCTTCTAATGATCAACTCGGGTCTCGTGATCCAAAGGAATGGACCATCCATCATATGAATCTAAATCACACTGATCCTGATCCAACAATGGAATCCAAATTGTTTGACTAGATTGTGAATCTTAAGATTTTAACAACATTTGAAGAAACTGTAAATTTGTTATATGTTTCAGAGGAAATTCATTCAATACCCAGTCTGAAAGAAGCTACCAGTTATATGCCTCTTTGGATTAGAAATAAATCCCCTAGAAATTGTCATCAAGCATAATTTTGAACCACAAACAAAGAATGATTTGTTCCTCACTTTGTTTTCATTTTATGTTCCATTCAATACTCAAAACTTTGGCTATGACAATACCAGACAAGACTAATATTTGAAAAACAATTGCAAACTTCTGATTCTCCAAATCTCACCCAGGCCTCCTTTTCGGTGACACTTCTACTAGCATCTGGTACAAAAATATACATATTATTTGATTTTGTTAAGGCCACTTGAAAGAATGGCAAAAGAACGTATAACATTAATAACATGGAAAAAAAAGAAAACATCTAACATTATTACAAAGCTAAGGCCGTTAACAATAATAAAGTAGAATATACAACTTGCTAATGAGGAGCTGAGGAGGATATCTACAAAATCACATAGAAGAGGAAGGATAAGTACAGAGATTGACCAGATTATTTGCTATTAATAATGAAGTAACATTGTCTATTGAAAGATTTTTTTGTTCCTTTTTTAAAGCTTTTAGCAAAAGATAATCAGATCAAGGACAACTGCAGTGGAAATTGACTTCATTATTTGTATTAAGCAATTGATCCTTAGGTACCAAACTATCCAAATTGCTCATCTTTCATTGACTCTTCAATAGGAGGAAACTTTTCATGAGAAGGGATATGGAGTATCTAGATTTTTTAATCTGATCAATCCATCCAAAACCCTAAAAAAGATTTAAAGAAATAAATAGGAACACCAATACATATGATAACAAATGCTTTAGGTTAACTATAAGCCTAACATTCCAAAGTGAATCAGTTCATAGAACCTACAGTTGAAACTGTAATTCTTTTAGGTGACAGATGAAATGGAAATCCTGTCATGATCTGGATAGCTTCCACAACAGCAGAATAGTTGTTTAACGGCTCGCCCATTCCCTGCATACATACATCATAACTGTACCAAGGTTATCGAGCATCATATAAGCCCAGGAAGCAGTTTAAATATGAAAATAGCATAAAAAATAGCAGTACAACAACATAACTTTTTTGTTTATTTGTCACATGAGCTAAAGTTGGAATTTGGGAATAGCAGAACAGAAGCTTGTGCAGCTAAAAGCATGTCAAAAGAAAATTTAGAGCTACAGAAGAAAAATTAGATGACAAGCTAATGCAGCTCAGCAGCCCTTAAGATCAATATTTTACGCCATTCAGGAGCAAAATAAAAGTTATACAGAACCTTCTTTAATATAAATAAGATTTGTGATCAAAAAACTAAAATGTTTAGGTGTAAATGCAAGACAGAACCAAGATGAACAGGAATAACACAGTATCCACATGAAAATTACTTCCAAAAAGGTATGCAATAACAATGCACCTTTTGTTTCATTAAACCCTTTGCATACTGATTTTTTCCAGAGGAAGTCAATCAGATATGATCCCTGTTACTATGACACTTTTGACAGGAATCACAGTAGGAACAAGTAACACAGAAACAGAACCAACAAATGTTACATTAGATCATACCATGAAAACAACATTTCGTATGTGTGAGAAGCGATGTGCATGGACCAACTGCTCCACAATCTCTCCAGATGACAGATTATTCTTAAAACCCATCGTCCCAGTGGCACAGAATCTACAACCCATCTTGCAACCCACCTTAAAAAATAGTAAAAGCATAAAGTTAATGATCTGGCAAAAGATAACTTACCTCAGAAATCATCAGTTGAAGCCAAAAACTTTTATAGTTAACCTGATAATAGTGTTAGTAAAATCAAAAGAAACATTACATGCACAAAAGCATAGAATAAGATTCTACCTGAGATGACACACACAAGGTTGATCTTGGACCTCCTGGTCGAGGTTTCCCATCATACTTTCCCAATCGTGTATCATACCTCATAATTACAGCTTCAACAGAAGTGCCATTCTGGTAACCGAAAATTATAAGTTTTGATTTTTCTCTTCATCTTGCCTTCACAACAGAATAAAGAAAATACAAGAAGAAAAGTTCTAACTAAGGAACCAAGCTCAAACATGCCAGATGCATATACAACTGATCTACCATCCCATTAAATCGTATGGACTGATAAAAATGATTCAAAAATCGGATTGAAGTCCAAAACTCATCAGAACTCCTACAGGACTATGTCACATACTGGGCCATGGAAATCCAACAAAATTCTGAACAACCTTCAGCCACTAGAATGGGCTGGTTTCATTTACTACAGATTTTCAAGGATTCATTGAGTAGCTTCGAATGACTAATGGTAATGCATTAGTTATAAAGCCATTAACTTGCAATGAATATCTTGGACAACAATAAACTACAAAAACAAATACACCAATTTGTACTCTCCTACGGATGCATCCTTCTCTCCCACTCAACAAGACAAGGAGACCATTGTCTAGCCATGGACGTTGTCATAAGTCCGACAATAATCATTATATACCACCTAACTAACAAAAATCCTTTTATTTTGCTGAAATTAAAGTTTGTCAAACATTTATATAAATGACAACAAGGTAAATTGTCACATAGATTGTTATATAAAGAAAGCAGAGAACATTCCCATCTGCATTAGCACAACCAGGAGAGACAAATAAAATATTTCACCATAATTTCCACATATCATATCTCATATTGTTAATGATATACACTTTTTAAGAAATACATAAACGATCACAATTAAGGCTCAAAATCCAGGAAGCCTATCTCTACGATCTTCTTAGTGCAAGCACCTAATGTTTACAACTCTTTATCGCCATGAAGCCCACAAAATAGAAATTCAGAAAGACAATTTGACCCTATAAATAAGAAGCTCTTGTCAACTCCCAGATTTGACTTCAAAACATCAATTGGTCCATATTTTAGGCAATGAGAACCAACAACGGTCCTTCCAGAGGTAGCTTACCTTAATTAGAATCTAAAAATTGACGTGTCATAAGAGCATGAAAATTAAAAGTCTAAGTCTAACGTGAGCTAACGTTTGCTGAACTCTGTCTCCATTGAGAAACAATCCTCCAAATAAATCAATCAGCTCCAACGTAACCTCTTACGACACGTCAAGAATCTCTAGCGTGTGGCTATTCTCCATTCGACATTACTTACACTGCTCAGAGAAAGACGAGCAATCCATCTAACTACTCAAGAAACCAATAAACCTGACTAAGATGAAATGAAGTGAACTAAAACCCTAAATATTTGAAGATTTCAATTAAAATGTAAACTCAGTGTCCGATACCACTAATCAAATCAACCAATCTTCAAAAAAAAATCTCCAAAAAAAAAAAGAAAGAGAGAGAATTTGAGATGTCCAAGGGAACTCAAACCAATAATCCGGTGAGGAGTAAACCATCGATAACACCATCGTTAACCAACAAAAGAAAGCAAAACATAGAAAAGAACAGCAATAAAGAAAGATTGGAGAGAAATTTTGGTGGATGCGAAGCATCGGGAGCACCTGGAGGCAGATGAGGAGCTTGGTGGTGACCCGATCCTTGGAGTCCACGGCGGAGGAGAGGGACGACGTCATGGCCCGGAACCTGGAGCGGAGGAGAGGGTAGGCCGAAGAAGGGAGGGAGGGGACGTCGTCCAGCTCGCAACTAGGGTTCTGGAGGACGTACCTGGGATGCCATTAGAAGAGGACACCCTAGATCAGAGACTCGAAATAGATAGGGTTTCAGAGAGAGGCTGAAAGGAAAGGGGAGTACCTCCATATGAGGGGGATGAAGTGAGAGCTGATGCCAGCATTCTCGAACTCAGTTCGGAGAGCTCCGTGGTCGAAGATGGAGCGGAACGCCATAGATCAGAGGAAGTCGGCTTGCCTTCTTCCTTTCTTTTCTGCGGAGCGCGCGATTTAAGTCCGTTCTTCGGTGGGTAATTAATTATATACGTTGGCCAATTTTTTCTCTCACCAATTTATCTATATTTTTATATTTTTTTAATAAATAAATTATTTTTTATAATAATATTTAGTTTTGGAAGCGAAGAACCGAAGAAGAAAAAAAAAAAAAATATTTCCTCTTGGTCGAATAAATTTTTTATTAAAAAAATAAAAAATATAAGTTTTTATAAATAAAAGGAATAGAGGATTAAACCTTATTTATAGCTATTATGTAGTGGAGAACTACGTCAACCTGATACCACTAAAATATCTCAAATACGTATATTAAATTGATATCATTAAAATGCCGACTAATAAAATGGAATATAAAAAAAAGTAAACTTTGATCTCTCACTCAAATTAATCATCGTAGATTTCATGAAACAAATTTTTTTTTTATAACATTTTTTTTTCCAGAATCGAGCGAAGTTCAAGATAACAAAATTAAAAATTTAATATTTTTATAAATTCTATCATGTCTCTCTAATAATAAAAAAATTATATCATTTTCTTTATTCCTTTTCTTCTCTACTTTAAAAAAAATAATTTAAACTTCCAAAAAAAAAAAAAATATTTTCTTGCTTTTATTTATTTTCTCATTATTAATAATATTTTTTTCTATTCTTCTCCAAATTCCCAACCAAAACCAACTAAAAAATATTTTTTTTAATTTCTAATATATCTCTGATTATATAATAATATATAATAAAAAATGCTATGAGTGTTTAAAAAATTAAGGTCGTCATTTTTTCAAAAAATAAATTCATCATTCAATTAAAAAAAAATAGTTACATGCGAGATACAAATTAGTTCTCGTAATAGTCAAGATCGTGGCTGGTGTAAGTAATTTTTTCAATATCTAGCTATAAATTAACAGGGAGTGGAATGAGTAAAGCAATAAATTTTTAAAATTTTTGGGATATTTTTAATATTACTTTCTTTCTCATTTATGTTCTTTCTTATTGTCGATCTCATAGCTTCATCATTCTCGATCTCTATCTCCCGTTACCAAGAAGCATTGAAGAAGAGACCAAGAAAAGAAATTACAGGGGAGAGAGGAGAAGGGGTGCAGGGATGCCACCGACATACGAATGCAATGGGCAAGCGAACAAAAACAGGCTTGGAGGATGGGAGCAAGCATGGAAAGGGGATGATGGTGCTTGGAGGTAGGCGGCAAGAAGATGTCGATGGCAAGGTAGGAGAGATGGGCATAGGAAGGCCATTAGCACAAGGATGTAGTAGGCAAACAAACGGGGATGGGTATAAGGATGGAGGCACATGTGGAGAATGGAGCAGAACATAACAATGGAAGGGGAAAGGCAACGGGAGAGCGAAGGGAAGTCAAACTTTTTATTTTAAAAAAAAAAATTTTTGGATCGATCAATTTAGCAACCAGCTAAAATAGAATTTACTTTATTAACTCTTTCTAATCAATGATTAAGATGATTCTTATCTTCTAATAAAATATAATTAAAAAATACCTTAGTAACTTCCTAATATAATCATATAATCATAATATAATAATGATATAATATACATTAGAATATATTATAATATATTATATACTTTATTATATTATATATTATTATATATTGTATTATATGTAATATAATCTAATACATTAATATATAATATATTATACTAATATAATATATTTTATAATAATATACCATGTTATTAAAATATTATAATATATTATATTATTATGGCAATACAATATAATATAATAGTATATGATATTATTATAATTAATCTATTATTATAAAATAATTTATTATTATATAATATAATAAATAATTAATAGTAGAATTGTTTGAAGAAGATTGATGGTAAAATTATAGGCAGGCAGGTAAATAGTAAAATTGAGAATTTCTGCTGCAGGGGTGGAGGGGGGGAACATCGGGTATAGGGAGAGAGGGTAAGCAGGGTAGACGTCTTGGGGAAGGCCCGCAGGTTTCCAAGGGGGAGGGGTGCTCTGGGGAGGCAAGGAAGGAGGGGGGAGGCCAGCGGAGTGGTGGTGTTGGGTCTATGGCTGCGAAGAGGGGATCAGGGGAGGGAGATGGGAGTTCTGGGTCTTCAAGGGAGGACGAAAAGGTGGGAGAAGGGAATGTAGGAGCTCTATTGTCAGGTTCTGGCCAACCTTTGATCCAGTCGATAGAGTCTGCTGCTGGGGTTAGCCTCAAGACTAGAGGAGGTTCAGGGGTTGAGATTAAGGGTGAAGAGGCTTTGGGGGGACCAGTGATGCCTTGGGGGGGGGGAGGGTGAATCAGTGCAGTCCTGGCACTCTCAGTCAGTGCTAGGTGCAGGGGAGAAAAAAGAAAAGATTACCACTGATCCCAACAAGAATGAGACCAAGTCCCAGGTGGGGCTGTCAGGGGGGGGGGAGATACTTCTCAGGGGGAACATGGAAGAATCTGTGTCAGGGTTAAACAAGCATTGGCGACAGTGGGAGGCAAAGTAGTTAGGGAAGGCCACACCTACAATGTTCAGAAAAAAGGCGAAAAGATCTATGGGACTGACACAGCCTTGGGAGCAATGAAAGGGAAGGAGGCAGACAGGGAGCCGACCCTGTAGTTTGACTGTTCTTATAAAAACTTTTGTCTGGAATGTTAGGGGGGCCAGAAAACCCTCCTTTTTATCAACCTTTCATAGATATTTACAGTTATATAATCCCCAGGTTTGTGTTT
The DNA here is from genome assembly GCA_021397845.1 of Areca catechu. Lineage (NCBI taxonomy): Eukaryota > Viridiplantae > Streptophyta > Magnoliopsida > Arecales > Arecaceae > Areca > Areca catechu. Next base: position 168,755,163 of record CM038041.1, read on the forward strand.
TGCTTGAGACAAGGATTTCTGGTCTGAGTCTTGAGGCATTGAGACGTCGCTTTCCCAGGGATTGGGGTTTTTACTCAGTCCCATCGCAGGGACTGGCTGGTGGCATTATTGTAACTTGGGATATGAGGTCTGTCACGGTGGATGTCTTCCACCAATCTCCTCAAATGGTGGCTATTGTGGTTACTGAGCCAGACCGGCCACCTTGGCTCCTATGTGGTGTTTATGTAAGCACTTCATATATTGAGCATAGAATTCTCTGGGATGAAGTGTCGGCTTTGATTGATCAAGGAATCCCGTCAGTAGTTGCGGGGGATTACAATTCGATTGACAAGCCGGAGGACAAACGGGGTGGCAAGCCCTTTGTCCACGATGTCGGAACTAGGGAATTTTCTAACTATTGGGAATTGTGTCCCAAAGCCAATCACCTGGGTTGTAGGCGATTGTGCTAAGTATTATATTCATTTTATGAATTAATAAAATATTATTTTTGGTAGCTCATCACATACTTAATTTTCCTGAAATGAACTCTTTCCATGTGATGAAGTCTTTAGGACTATACTGACTTCGATACAGAGAGGATGTATCGAGTGGTCCTTAAATCCTGTTCACAACCAAAGGATATATTGTACTGGACGGCAATATATCAAGTATAGGTTGTTGTAGTTCACATCGTTTGGTTGTCCTCTTGACCAAATGAGTGTGGTGACACTGATGTGATCTGCAAGTGGGATATGTGATATCTCATTGAATGTGACTCCGTGCAGCCCTTTTCTGCCAAAGGGATACTTACGATTGGATATGGGTATATGTGTCCCTCAGACCTGAGGTCATCACGGTAGCTTGCAAGCAACTCCCTGTGCTTTGGTGCCGGACTACCCGGATTTTTAATCCGGTGACGGAAGGTTCTGGGTACAGGCAAGTACTTGTGGGGCAGTGATGGACCAAGATGGAATTGACCTATCCAAACAGTTTGGATTGAATATCTCGCAGTATCTCAATTTAGCAAATCCTCGGCCGGGGTAGTCCTAGTGAAGAGTCACTGGGCTTGCGAGGTTGAGACACGTTGTCGACTGACTCAGTCTTGGTTGGCAGCCCAATCTCAGTCGTCCTGAGCATTAGAGGTCAAAAGGATGAATTATACAGTAACCATATGCCAGAAATTCGATAGTTTGCTCCCGCATCTTCGACCTATCCGGATGCCGGGATCCATTGCTAGATGGTTTCCTGTGCTGGTACTAGAAATTGTTCTAGTGCTACCGTTTAGGTTCGAACCTATGAGGTCACACACCACAGAGGATAACTCTCTGATCCGGATACCGATTACGATTGGGAATCGTCTCGGTTTTATGGTCACAGTATTTTTGAGCATTTTTTTCCCTAGTCTTGCCTTTGTCTGTGTCGACCGGAAAATGTTCCGGGTTGACCGGCACTGCGCCAGGATTTTTCTGAATCAATTTTGAACTGATTCGGAGTTCGTTTCGGCCTCCAATTGGTTGTGAACCAATTTTAATTCCCTGAACCAGGTTCAATTGGATTGAACCACCGTTGGGTTTGAACCAAATTGATTTAATGGGATTGGACCAATTTTGGTTGGACCGGTTTTGGATGAACCGGTGTTTTTCCTCTCCTCATAACCGTTTACACGGTGTTTTGCTGGGAGTTATTCTAAACGTTGGAAGAAGCCAAAACGACCGGTTTTTATCTCTGGCATCTCGTCTTCTCCTCTCCCTCGTTTAAGGCTCCTTAATGGCTTTAATCCCTCCCTTAATGTCTTGTTAATTGGGTTTACTGCTGCTACCAACTGCTGTCGCTGCCGCTCCCCCTCCCTTGCTCCTCCCAGCAGCTTATAAGATGCATCAGCCGTCCCCTGTTTCAAAGTGATTGGGAATGAAGTTTCAACGATAGATATATATTTCTGCTGGGTTGGTTTTGCTTCGTGTGAAGAGAACAGCAAGTGTTGTTCTTCTTAGAATTTACAAATCCCCTGAGAGCTTGATTCCTTCCTTTGGGTATTGCAAGGGCTGGGTTTAGGAGGGTGTGAGGGAGAGTTTTTCCATTGTTTCAAGTGCTCCAATTCCCTTTTCAGCAAAGCCTTGTTGCTAAATTTTCTTATGACCGTGTTGCTCCTTCCAGCGGCTAGCACCACGTGTGAAGGCGGATCGGAGGGCCCCCGGTGTGTCTCCCCTCTAGAGGGAGTACTCTTTTACTCCTGGAAGCAAGCCACGCGAGCCGGATCACCCGCTGCAGCTCAAAACACAAAGAAAAGTGCTGCTGTCCTGTTCTGCAAAAATTTTTAGCAGCAGTCTTTGGCGATTTTTGTATTTTTTTTGGGCTTGTTTTGGTTGCAGTTGTTGGTGGCAAACCGAAGAAGACTTGTCAAAGAAGCCGCTGCTCAAATTTGGGAGCAAATGGTGGTCCGGAAGGTGATGTTCCGGTGCCATTTTGAAAGCCAAAAACAGATCCTTTTTCAGCCCAACGAGGAAGATAACTGGAATAACTTTATTCCAGTTATTCCAGTCTATTCCAGGTTTATTCCAGAGTTATTCCAGGTGGAATAAAGGTATGAATTATTTTTTTTTAATCATGCATGGATATATTAAATTGTTTAATATTTTATAAATATTTTATATGACTATGCATGCCTAAATGCAACTAGATTAAGATTAGTTCCTGGCGGAGCAGATACCCGCTGCATAAATTTTAAAAATTATTTTAAAATCCAATCTGCTCCTGCAGATGTTTGCATGCCTAGTGTAGGATCTTGTCAAACCACCTGCATCAGTTTACTTTCATTGGTATCAGAGCCAGGTTGAATTTGTAATCTAATCTAGTATGCATGTTTACAGATTAAAATTGTTTAATCTTAAAAATATATCCAAGTTTTCTTTTTGGAACCTAGTTGAGACCTTCACCATGACCGTGTGTCATTGACACGATGCGGATCGTCTGTGTTGGCCTCTTCAGAAGGATCCTTAAAGAATATTTAAAATTAAAATTGTTTTAATTTGCAGATACATGTTTTAGGCATGTTTTATAAAATATTTATATTTCTTGATGCATGATTTTTTGTTTATGTAAAATTGTTTTACATAGAGACTTAATTAAAAATTATTTTAATTAAGAGTTTGGCTTATTAAAAATTTTTAGGTTTATGAAATCTAATCAAAATTTGCATAAGTCATTTTGGGTTAATTGGGTTAGCTGACTAGTTGGGTCCATAACTGGGTTAGACCTAAGTTTAGTTGAACTGGATAATAAGAAGAAGCTTAAACAAAAGTTGTATAAGGTCATTCTTTAGAACTATCTAATAGTTAGAATAGTTGATCCGTTCATCTAAAATGGATCCAATTAGTGGCTCAGTGGACGCCCGAGTCTTTAGGCTAGTCTGATCGAGTCTGGTAAACCGACTGGTGTCGAGGTAGGTTTGGCATTGTGATCATGACTGTATGAGGCTACCTCTTTCCTGGCCAACTTGGTTGGTGTCTAGGAAAGATGGTTAATGGCAGATACTCACCCATTATCTCACCTACATGGCTAGTCGAGTCGACCAGAACTGATTGGAAAAGCTCAATGACTCGAGTTAACCCATGTCACCTAGGTTGATCGGTCTGACTGATCTATAGGTGCCCATGGATCATTTGTTGATTTATTTCAACCCTCTTGGAATCTGATTGATTCAGTGGGAGGATGATCCATGTCCTTATCTCTTTCTTCTGTCACAATTAAAAATTCTCTAAAATTATTAGGTCCTTAAAAAGACTAAGTCAAGGATTTGATAGTGTCTTAGCCTCCCATTAAGTTGGATAGAAATGTGTCCACTAGCTTGGTGTGCATCGGCAATTCCATAGAACGGGTGTACATCTGGCGACTGAAATTTCTATCTGATCGATGATGGTTCAGTGCAACCTCCTTAACGGGACCAGGTGGGACGGCCATAGTCGGGCTTGGTCTTTAGTTAATTGGAAGCATTGGATTTGTCATTTTAATGATTGGACTTAACCAGAGACCCGCAATAGGAGGCCCCTAGGCCGATTGGGGTGCTCTCTGGGGCAAAATAAAATACTGAAAATAGTTTAGGGAAACAATTGGTTTACGAACCTACTTTTAGGCTCGTATGGGTGAGCCGGCCATAGTCGAGCTCTTGTGAGGCCTATTAGATTTCAGTACTCACTTGAGAAAAAGTGTTTTCATGAATTGGAGTTAAAGGCTACCAATCTGAAAAATTAGTGGGAGAAACCTTTAGACTAAAGTCCAAGTCTTTTGGTTAAGTTATTAATTCATAAACTAATTTGGTCTTATTTTCTTTTCAGATGTCTTCCAATTTATTGCTCCGGTTACTTCTCGATAACGAGAAGTTAAAGGATCATAACTTCGGTAGTTGGTATCGAAGATTAAGAATTGTTCTGGAGCATGAACGGATCCTATATGTGATAACGGATCCGGCACCTGAAATCCCTCCCGCTAATGCACGGAGTGCGGTCAGAGACGCTTATCTGAAGTGGGTCTCTGATCGCACTACTGTCCGGTGCATTATGTTAGCAACGATGAACGACGAGTTCAGTCAAAAATTCGAGGAGGCCCAACCTGATGAAATCCTTCAAAAATTGAAGGAATCCTTCGACACCCCGGATGATGTAGAATGGTACAAAGTGTCTTGTGCCATCTACAACTCCAAGATGCCGAATGGTGGTTCAGTCACTGATCATGTATTGTACATGATCGAGCTGATTGAAAAACTGGGCAAACTCGGATGCCCCTTGCATGAGCAGCTCGGCAAGGATGCAATCCTGAATTCTCTTCCCTCCTCCTATCTTGATTTTCTCGATCATTACAAAATGAGCAAGCCTGCAGTCAACTACCATGGTCTTTTGGGGTTGCTACAGACTTTCGAGAAAGACCACCAACTGAATAAGGGGGTGGTAAATTTAGTGGGAGGAAGTAGAGGTTGTCGTCCCTTTAAGAAAGGGAAGAAGAAAATAAATAAGAAGGGAAAGAAGGTGCATAATGCTCCTGGCCCTAGTCAGACCAGGAAGTATAAGGCTGATCAGTCTTCTGCAGAGTGCTTTTACTGCAAGAAGAAGGGACACTGGAAGAGGAACTATCCTCTTTATATTGTGTCCCTTGATCCGAACAGGCCGAGGAAGCAGAAGTCTGCTGAACAAGGTATTTATATGATAAAACCTTGTAATTACTCAATTGTTGATACTGCTAACTGGGTATTGGATACTGGTAGTCCAATTCATGTTTGTAATTCGTTACAGGGACTTCAAGTTAGCAGAAGATTTGAAGATGGAGAACAGTTTCTGAGCGTCGGGAATGGAAATCGTGTTCCAGTACTGGCGGTCGGAGTCCTGCATCTTGTCTTTGAGTCTTGTACTGTCGAACTAGTCGACTGTCACTATTGTCCTAGTTTCATTATGTGCATAATCTCTGTAGGCCTTTTGGCCAATTGTGGTTTTGAACTTTCAATAAAGGAAGATTTTTGCAATGTTATTTTGAATAACTCTCTGATTATGAAAGCTAGATTAAATAATGGCATATATGTACTATCAAGGCCTGTTAGTGTAATGTACACTTCTAGCAAATGCCCAAGGTTAGATAATGTCAATAATTTGTACCTTTGGCACTGTAGGCTAGGTCATATTAACCAAAATAGGATAAACAAGATGCGAGGAGATGGACTCCTCGAGGTCAGTGATTCTGAATCACTGCCCACTTGTGAATCCTGTTTACTTGGTAAAATGACCAAGTCACCTTTTACTGGAAAGGGTGAACGAGCTACAGAACTTCTAAGTCTAATACATACTGATGTATGTGGACCGATGTCAGTTAGTACCAGAGAAGGGTATAAATATTTCATTACTTTTACAGACGACTTTTCAAGATTCGGTTATGTCTTTTTAATGAGACATAAGTCTGAATCGTTTGAAATGTTCAAACGATATCGTAATGAAGTAGAAAAGCAAACTGGAAAAAGTATTAAAACCCTTCGATCTGATCGAGGTGGTGAATACTTATCTGATGTTTTTTTGACATATCTTGAGGAGAATGGAATTCTCTCTCAATGGACTCCTCCAGGAACACCACAGTTGAATGGTGTGTCCGAAAGGAGGTATCGAACCTTGTTGGACATGGTTCGATCCATGATGGGCTTTGCAACTCTGCCGCTATCCTTTTGGGGATATGCGCTTCTGACAACCTGTTACTTATTAAATAATGTTCCAAGTAAGTCTGTTGTCTCCACTCCATATGAGATGTGGAATGGGCGTAAACCCTCAATCTCACACCTTCGGGTCTGGGGTTGTCCGGCTTACGTAAAACGTTTAGACTCAGACAAACTTGGTCCTAAGTCTGACAGATGTTTATTCATTACTTATCCTAAGGAAACCAAAGGGTATTTCTTCTACTTGGAGAATGAACAAAAGGTGTTCGTTGCTCTTAGAGCTATCTTTTTGGAAAAGGAGTTCCTTGGAGAAGGAACTATAGCTTCTAAGATTGAACTTGATGAAGTTCAGCCAATAGAAGAACCTACACACTCTAAGGACATCGTAGAACCGGCTGTAATTGAATCACACCCAGAACCCATTAGGAGATCCGGTAGAATACCACGTCACCCGGACAGATACTACGGTTTCTTGGTCCGGGACGGCGATCCCATTGAGCTCGATGAGAACAATGAGGATCCGATCACCTATATGGATGCACTTCAGAGATCTGACTTGAGGCATGGCTTGGAGCCATGCGATCCGAAATGGAGTCCATGGAAATCAACAATGTTTGGACATTGGTTGATCCACCTGAAGGAATAAAACCCATCGGGTGTAAATGGATCTTCAAGAGAAAAAGGGGCGCAGATGGGAAGGTAGAGACCTATAAAGCCCGTCTGGTTGCCAAGGGGTATCGTCAGCGATATGGTATCGATTATGACGAGACTTTCTCCCCTGTGGCAATGCTCAAGTCCATTCGGATCATGCTTGCTTTGGCAGCATATTTTGATTACGAGATCTGGCAGATGGATGTTCGAACCGCTTTCCTGAATGGGGAGCTGGAAGAAGAGGTGTATATGATACAGCCTGAAGGGTTCACATCCACAGATGAATCAAAAGTATGCAAGTTGCAGAGGTCCATATATGAACTCAAGCAAGCGTCTCGAAGTTGGAACTTACGATTTGATAGATGTATCAAATCGTATGGCTTCGTTAGGAACGGAGATGAACCGTGCATCTATAAATGGGTTAATGGTTCTGTGATCGTATTCCTAGTACTGTATGTTGACGACATTCTCTTAATCGGGAATGATGTCGCAGCATTACAAGGAATAAAGGTCTGGTTATCATCTCAGTTCTCCATGAAGGACTTGGGTGAAGCTTCTTACATACTAGGTATGAAGATCTATAGAGATAGATCTAAGAAACTTTTGGGACTGTCCTAGTCTACGTACATTAACACTGTGTTGAAACGGTTCAGCATAGAAAATTCCAAGAAAGGCTATCTTCCGATAGGTTCTGAAATTACTCTTTCCAAGAAGGATTGTGCGACAACTCCTGAGAAAAGAGAGCGCATGAGTAGGGTACCTTATGCTTCTGCAGTAGGCTCTATCATGTATGCTATTACTTGTACTAGACCAGACGTGGCATACTCACTAGGAGTAGTGAGCAGATACCAGTCTGACCCAGGTGAGGTGCATTGGAAGGTGGTTAAGTCCATCCTTAAGTATTTGAGAAATACTAAAGATCAATGGTTGATTTATGGAGAACCTGACTTGAAACTTGTGGGGTACTCTGACTCCAGTTTCCAGTCAGATAGAGATGATAGCAAGAGTGTGTCAAGGTTTGTTTTTACCCTGAATGGAGGAGCGATATGTTGGAAAAGTTCCAAGCAGGCAACTGTTGCAGACTCGGTATGCGAAGCAGAATACATTGTAGCATCAGATGCGGCAAAGGAAGCTGTCTGGTTGCGGAAGTTCCTTGGAGAGCTAGGGGTGGCACCTTCCCTAGATGGTCCTGTTCCGGTGTACTGTGACAGCACTGGAGCCATTGCTCAAGCTAAGGAGCCTAAAGCTCATCACCGCACCAAACACATTTTGCGGTGCTACCACCTCGTACGAGAGATCGTGGAACGAGGCGACATCAATCTTCTAAAGATCGATGGAAAAGAAAATCTGGCCGACCCCTTCAGTAAAGCCCTCGGAATAAAAGAGTTCGACTATTCTAAATGGGAAATGGGTATTAGATACTCTTCTGATTGGCTTTAGTACAAGTAGGAGTTGTTGGGAATTGTGTCCCAAAGTCAATCGCCTGGGTTGTAGGCGGTTGTGCTAAGTATTGTATTCATTTTATGAATTAATAAAATATTATTTTTGGCAGCTCATCACATACTTAATTTTCCTGAAATGAACTCTTTTCATGTGATGAAGTCCTTAGGACTACATTGACTTCGATACAGAGAGGATGTATCGAGTGGTCCTTAAATCCTGTTCACAACCAAAGGATATATTGTACTGGACGACAATATATCAAGTATAGGTTGTTGTAGTTCACATCGTTTGGTTGTCCTCTTGACCAAATGAGTGTGGTGACACTGATGTGATCTGCAAATGGGATATGTGATATCTCATTGAACGTGACTCCGTGCAGCCCTTTTCTGCCAAAGGGATACTCACGATTGGATATGGGTATATGTGTCCCTCAGACCTGAGGTCATCACGGTAGCTTGCAAGCAACTCCCTGTGCTTTGGTGCCGGACTACCCGGATTTTTAATCCGGTGACGGAAGGTTCTGGGTATAGGCAAGTACTTGTGGGGCAGTGATGGACCAAGATGGAATTGACCTGTCCAAACAGTTTAGATTGAATGTCTCGCAGTATCTCAATTTAGCAAATCCTCGGTCGGGGTAGTCCTAGTGAAGAGTCACTGGGCTTGCGAGGTTGAGACACGTTGTCGACTGACTCAGTCTGGGTTGGCAGCCCAATCTCAGTCATCCTGAGCATTAGAGGTCAGAGGGATGAATTATACGATAACCATATGCCAGAAGTTCGATAGTTTGCTCCCGCATCTTCGACCTATCCGGACACCGGGACCCATTGCTAGATGGTTTCCTGTGCTGGTACTAGAAATTGTTCTAGTGCTACCGTTTAGGTTAGAACCTATGAGGTCACACGCCACAGAGGATAACTCTTTGATCCGGATACCGATTATGATTGGGAATCGTCTCGGTTTTATGGTCATAGTATTTTTGAGCATTTTTTTTCCCCATCTTGCCCTTGTCTGTGTCGACCGAAAAATGTTCCGGGTTGACCGGCACTGTGCCAGGATTTTTCTGAATCAATTTTGAACTGATTCGGAGTTCGTTTCGGCCTCCAATTGGTTGTGAACCAATTTTAATTCCCTGAACCAGGTTCAATTGGATTGAACCACCGTTGGGTTTGAACCAAATTGATTTAATGGGATTGGACCAATTTTGGTTGGACCGGTTTTGGATGAACCGGTGTTTTTCCTCTCCTCATAACCGTTTACACGGTGTTTTGCTGGGAGTTATTCTAAACGTTGGAAGAAGCCAAAACGACCAGTTTTTATCTCTGGCATCTCGTCTTCTCCTCTCCCTCGTTTAAGGCTCCTTAATGGCTTTAATCCCTCCCTTAATGTCTTGTTAATTGGGTTTACTGCTGCTACCAACTGCTGTCGCTGCCGCTCCCCCTCCCTTGCTCCTCCCAGCAGCTTATAAGATGCATCAGCCGTCCCCTGTTTCAAAGTGATTGGGAATGAAGTTTCAACGATAGATATATATTTCTGCTGGGTTGGTTTTGCTTCGTGTGAAGAGAATAGCAAGTGCTGTTCTTCTTAGAATTTACAATTCCCCTGAGAGCTTGATTCCTTCCTTTGGGTATTGCAAGGGCTGGGTTTAGGAGGGTGTGAGGGAGAGTTTTCCCATTGTTTCAAGTGCTCCAATTCCCTTTTCAGCAAAGCCCTGTTGCTGAATTTTCTTGTGACCGTGTTGCTCCTTCCAGCGGCTAGCACCGCGTGTGAAGGCGGATCGGAGGGCCCCCGGTGTGTCTCCCCTCTAGAGGGAGTACTCTTTTACTCCTGGAAGCAAGCCACGCGAGCCGGATCACCCGCTGCAGCTCAAAACACAAAGAAAAGTGCTGCTGTCCTGTTCTGCAGAAATTTTCAGCAGCAGTCTTTGGCGATTTTTGTATTTTTTTTGAGCTTGTTTTGGTTGCAATTGTTGGTGGCAAACCGAAGAAGACTTGTCAAAGAAGCCGCTGCTCAAATTTGGGAGCAAACGGTGGTCCGGAAGGTGGTGTTCCGGCGCCATTTTGAAAGCCAAAAACAGATCCTTTTTCAGCCCAACGAGGAAGACAACTGGAATAACTTTATTCCAGTTATTCCAGTCTATTCCAGGTTTATTCCAGAGTTATTCCAGGTGGAATAAAGGTATGAAATTTTTTTTTTAATCATGCATGGATATATTAAATTGTTTAATATTTTATAAATATTTTATATGACTATGCATGCCTAAATGCAACTAGACTTAGATTAGTTCCTAGCGGATCTGATACCCGCTGCGTGAATTTTAAAAATTATTTTAAAATCCAATCTGCTCCCGCAGATGTTTGCATGCCTAGTGTAGGATCTTGTCAAACCACCTGCATCAGTTTACTTTCATCAACTTCATCCAGAACAATGGTTTGATTGATTTAGGGTATCTGGGTTCTTGCCACACCTGGTGCAATAACGCTCTGGTCAAGCCAGAGTCTGGGAGAGGTTGGATAGATACTACTCTACCCCTTCCTGGATTTCACAGTATTCGGAATATACTGTTCGACATCTTAGTCGGATAGCTTCGGACCATGCTCCTATTCTTCTCACATTAAATACTGCCCACAAACGAGAGACGCCATTCAGATTTGAGAAGTTCTGGCTGTCTTATCCAAGGGCGAAGGATATCGTCAGGGAGGTGTGGAGAATGCCCGTTTGTGATGATGCAGCCTACAGGATATCAAGGAGACTGGACCTGCTAAAAAGATGGCTCTTGTGGTGGAATAGAGTGGAGGTGGGCAATCTTCAGAACCAGCTTAAAAATACAGAGGCTTCTATTGTTTCTTTGCAGGTAAAGGAAGATACTGATGGATCTTTATCGGAGGAGGATCTGGATGCCCTTCGAGGCTTTCTGGCTCACCACCACTCTTTATTACGGAAATAGGAGATTCTCTGAAGACAAAAGTCTAGGGTTCAATGGTTGTGGGAGGGAGATAGAAACACTCGGTACTTCCACCATGCCACCATCATCAGGAGACATGTCAACAGGATTCGAGCTCTTTTTTCTGATCAGGCCGGTTGGATCGAGGAGGAGGATGACATTAGGAGGGAACTACTCCAGTACTTCGCAGCCAGGTGGACTGTTCCTTCCTCTATCCTTACTTCTGCTTCTTCATTTTCTCCCCAGAACTCAGTTTCTTCTATCCAGAATACTGTACTTCTAAATCAGGTCACTGAGGATGAGGTTAGAGCTACTCTTTGGTCCCTTGCAGAGAACAAGGCTTCGGGTCCGGATGGTTTTCCTCCTTTCTTTTTTCGAGCTTACTGGGATATTTTTAGGGTTGATATGGTCGCTGCTATTCAACTATTTTTCAATACTACCACTATGCCGACCAATTGGAAGCAAACTTCTATCACCCTTATTTCCAAGAGGGCTGACCCGATTCACCCTTAACACTTTCGGCCTATTAGCCTCTGCAATACTCTCTATAAAATTTGTGCAAAGTTGCTGGCAAATAGAATGAAATCTATTCTTACTCATCTGATCAGTCCGGAGCATGGTGCCTTTATTGGGGGGCGCAGTATTTCTGATAATATCCTCATAGCTCAGGAATTTATGCATGACCTCAATCGTGCTTCTCGGTGACACAATCTGATGGCTATAAAGCTTGATATGGAAAGGGCTTATGATTGTGTTAACTGGACCTTTCTTGCCAGGGCTTTGGAGGACTTTGTGTTTAATCATGCATGGATCACTAAAGTTATGGCGTGTATCACTAATCCCTCATTCTCTATCCTTATTAATGGCTCTCCAACGGATTTCTTTCACTCCGCTCATAGACTCCGACAAGGTTGTCCCCTATCTCCGTATTTATTTATAATTTGTGCTGATTTCCTTTCTAGACCCCTTTCGGAGGCTATGCGGAGGTCGGAGATCATTCCCTACACCCCTGGGCCGGGTGGGCTATCCATCTCGCATCTCCTATTTGTGGATAATTGCCTACTGCTTGGTCGGGCTTCTCTGACTAATGCCAGGGGATTCAGGAGAGTAGTCGAGCATTATTGTCTTGCATCTGGACAGAGGGTGAATTTCAATAAGTCAGGAGTATATTTTAGTCCGAAGGCAACTTCGTCTCTCCATGTCAGGATTCTTCATATTTTGGGAATTCAGGAGCAGCAGGGGCCACTCCGCTATTTGGGGATTCCTATATCGGGAGCGAGGCTTTCTAGAAATGATTGTGCTCCTCTTATGGTGGCTGTGGCAGATAGGATAGCAGGATGGCAAGCCAGATCTCTTTCTGCTATGGGCAGACTCACTCTCATTTGCTCGGCTCTTGCCTCTCTTTCAATTTACATGCTTTATAATGCTTTCATTCCCAAGTGCATTATTATCAAGATTGAACAAATGATCCGGGCCTTTCTATGGGATTCTTCTGCTGCCGGGAGGAGGATTCATCTTATAAATTGGGAGATTGTGTGCCGTCCGATTGATTTGGGTGGCTTGGGTATTCCGTCCATTATTGATAGGAGGGAGGCTTTCATGACAAGACATGCGGCAAGGTTTTCCCAATGCCCGGATGGTATGTGGTCCTCATTGATGAGGGCCAAATATGGAGACATCTCGACCGATCCGGATGATCCCACTCTTCCTAGGAGATCATCGGTTCTTTGGCGGGAAATGCTCTCTAGGACGCCGCTCATTACCCCTCACCTTTCTTGGGTTATTGGGGATGGCCGATCGATAAAAGTTCTGTACGACCTTTGGATATCGGACATCCCATTGAGCCGCTGGCCCACCTTCGTCTCGGTGCTTATTCCTCCTTCCACTACTATTGATCATCTTATGGTGCCGGTCAGGCATGCTGGAATGGGAAGGTTGTTTTTGACTACTTTGGGGTTATTCTTGGGCCTAGGGTTCTCTCCATCGCTCTGCTGCCCATCAGTGCTCAGATACCAGAGTCTGGAGTAATACGACAACATCCCGGGTGCCGATCTCAGATCTTATTCACCGTCCTCCTTTGGAGCCTCAGATGACTAGGAATTACCGGTGGATTTGGAGACTTCCAGTTCATCCCAGGGTTTCATTATTTATTTGGAAGCTTGCTTGGAATCGGCTCCCCACTCGTGAGTTTCTTATATCTAGAGGTATTCACATCGCCTCCGATTGTCCTTTTTGTCGGGACCCTGGAGAGTCGCAGCACCATGCTATTTTCCACTATATTCGGGCGGATACCATATGGAGACTGGCGGGAATTCTAGATCTATTCGTCCAATTTGATCTTGGTGTTGACTCCTTTCTTCATAAGCTAAGGGAGACTCCATCTACTCAGGTATATTTTACTGCTTTTCTGGCCTACCATATTTGGATGTCCAGGAACGAGTGGATTTTTTCTTCCATGATGGTTTCACCGAGGGTGGTTGTAGAGAAAGCCTGGAGCGTTGCTGTTGACTACTGGAGATCGATGGTGAGATCTACGGAGACCTGGGGTTCCTCCTTCGCTCCTCGAGTGACCCGGAGGGTTTTTATCAGCTGGGAACCCCCTCCTCTGCTTTATGTCACTATCAGCTTCGACGGTAGTCTTCGGCATAGGCTGGGGAGAGCCGGCTTCGTCATTCGGGACTCCTCTATCGGATTCCTGGCTACTAGTGGCCTTTCAATGCTGGATGTCTCAGTTCCATCTGCTGAGTTATACGTGGTTTGGGCTGGGATCAAATATGCATGCTAGGTCCTCCACCTAGATCGATTGATTATTGAGGGTGATTCAACCATGGTCATTGCCTGGATTTCACACTCCTCCTCTGGCCCTGATTCTCATCCCTTACTTCGTGATATCAGGCTTATGCTGAAGGGTTGTTCTATTGTATTATTTAGGCATATTTATAGAGAGGCCAACTTAGCTGCTGACTGGGTGACTTCCTATATAGCACAACACACAGAATTTGCTTTTTGGTCAGACTGGCTTTCCGCACATGTACAACTAAGGGATCTTATTTTGGCAGACTACTTAGGTTGTATTCATACTCGTTTTGTGCAATGAATACACCGGTTTATCAAAAAAAAAAAAGAGAGAATTTCTTGAAAAGGACAAATCGTAAAATTGCAGGTAGGTAGGCAAATAGTAAAATTATAGAAACTAAATAACATGTAAATGGTAAAATAGAAACTAATAATGGATGCCATGTTCAGGACAACCTTTCAGGATGTCTCTATTTATTGTATCACCATTTCAGGGTAACCTTATATCATACAGATTCCACTCTTAGAAAATATAGTAAATAGTAACATATAAACTTAGAAAATATAGTAAATAATTAACATTAAACTTGATAAATTGAAAGCAGAGTTAAACAAGAGAAGTGATTGAAGATATATATGTAATTACTAAGAAAATAAATCGTACTTTGGCTCGCAAGCAATCCATGAATATCACTGCATACAATGACACAAGAAATGGGGGAATTGAAGAAGAAATTTTATTGATTGAAAATAGTAGCTTTGATACATTCAACCTTCAACATAGCTATTTTGAAAACAGGGACTTCAAATAGCTTGGATAGGTTTGATAAAGATTTTGGAGGTAACAATTGTTCTAGTTAGTTGGATATAAATTAAGGACATAGGTTTGGTACAAGATTTTTGGTTTTTAAGAGGCTTGGCTAAAGAATTGTGATTTGAAAGGCCCCCTCTACTTCTGGTTTCCTTCTTTTTTTAAAGGCTTCAAGTTTTCTATTGAACTTTATTGTTAATTAAATCCAAAAGATGCTCTTCTTGTCTATTGAGCCGTGCTTTATACTTGGACTGGAATGCTTGGCAAAGATATACTTGGACTGGAATGCTTGGCAAAGATGTCATCCTGTTTGTTATTTTTTATGCTTTGTTGAGTTATTTTTGGCAGAAATGCTTTACTTTTTTTTTTGGTAAGTAAAAGGGTAGGAGATAAATTCTGGTGTAGCTACCCCTGCAAGCTCCCGTCTTGCTCAGTAATTTTCAATTCAAGACGCTCAGATTTTTACAATTTTTCCCCATCTAAAGGTGAGTACGTCAACCTGATACCACTAAGACATCGGCTAGTAAAACGGGAACAAAAAGAAAGACTCTAACCTCTTACTCGCATCAACGATCGTGGGCTCTAAGAAAATTTTTGAATTTAATCAAGTTATCCACGGGATCATGCCTCAAACCCGCGACCGGTTGGTAGTGAGGCAAGCCCTCTACCAACTGGACTACCACCTTAACAATAGGAATGCTTTACTTTTATTGGAATGCTTTATCCTAATTGTTGGTCCATTGTGTTGGAATTCGAAGTGCTTTTGGATATTGGCCTTTATAACTATATTGGAATTTGAGATATCCAAAGTACTTTGATTTTTGTGTTCTTCAATATTTGTGATGTTTTGATATTGGTGCTTGATGCTTTGATTTTTATGCTGCTTCAATTATTGTTATATTCTTTAGATAGAGAGAAAGAAGTCTAAGCAATCATCTTAATTACTTGGCACGTATTATATTGAAGATGGGCTTTGAGTGCTCTTATTGTCTCCTTCGCCTTCTTCTTCGCTTTCCAAGTTGGAAAGCATCTTCAGTAATAGCCTCTTATATTCTGATTTTGACTGCGCCATGATAATCTTGAACTGGCTGTTGCTTTGTATTAAAGAAATCTTGTAGTTGATGGTTCTATGGTTATTGAAAGTTGAGATACTTGGAGAACTATTCTAATATTTTTGATTTAGTGTCTCTTTCTAGATTGAACTTCTGTCTTCATTGGACTTTGAATTTTTTGCCTAGAGTAGGAGGGTGTGATGGATTTTGAACAAAAGTATACTCCCAAACAATCCAGGCCAAAGAAAATTGGGAATAGAAATTCAATAATATTGGAATTTTGCAACTCTAGTTGGATAAAGAAATCTTTTGCTGAAATATGTCAAATCCTTCAAGAACTATTAGGGAGAGTATTTACTAGTGGGATCATAATAGTCTGGCCAATTAGAGAATCGGTGAGGAAACTGATAATTGACTTCCTTTTTGAGATAGAATAACCAAGAATGTTTGAAGAACTGATTGTAAAGCAATAAAGCAAGATATTAGGCATTTTGGTAATCCTAGTAATTGAAACATTGTGAATTGAAATTCTAGAAGAATTTCCTATGATTGCTCAGATTGTCTCTTCATGTAAATGGGGTTAAGACCTGGAATATTTGAAATGTGGAGTGTGTGGTTATTTGAGGGTTGGTTTTATCTTTTCAACTACTATTTTGCAATCGAGTCATATCGACTAACACAAACTCATAAAACTTTTGGCTTCTTTGAAATTCTTTTGGCGGAAAATGCCAGGTTGGAGAAAATATCTTTTCAACTACTATTTTGCAGATTTTTCCCATATATTCATCTTCTATTGAAAGAATAGGTTATATTTGTTTTTCCTCAAAATATAGGGGATAAGCTTTTTGGGGGAAAATCTTTTGAAGGGGTGAAGGATCGGAAGTCCCAATCACTTGTTTTTGTTTTGAATATTTTTGTTGTAGAGCCCTGTTTTCAATTTTCACAATGGCCTTTTGAAAATTTCAAAGCCCGATAAGGTTGGGTTGGACCTGGCTAATTTTGTCATTTGGTCTTGAGAAAATATTGATTTTTGTTGTTGTTGCTATGCCTCTTCCTGGATGATAATCTCATATTAGGTTAGCTTTGGTTAGCTACATTATGGTGTTTGCAAAGGAGTTATTGGATCCCTTTGGGTTGTTTGAGTGAACGGTTAAGCATTGCTTGATTTGATTTGCCTTTGGGTTACAGAAGTATTGGAGAGTCTTCTGGGCAGCATTTTGGGTTTGAATTGAATTTTGATTTCCCTGCAACAATTTATGGAAAAGGAAGTCAGGAAGGGAGTTATTTTGCCACTGAATGTATTCAATATCAAAGTTAAATACTAATAAGATAGTGTTGAAGTCCGTCGATGAGTGAAAAAATCTAGAGAAGTCTATCGATGAGTGAGAAAGGGAAGTCAGTGATTAGGGTTTCTTTCGATCGGCCAAATGGGAGTGATGAGAAGCTTGGAGGAGAGGGAAATGACTCTGTTTAGCCTCTCCTCTATGGAGAAAGTTTGGATTCTGGCCATCGCAAAAAGATGGGGCCATCTCAAATCTCTTCGTCTGCTCATAAAGTGTCTGATAGTTTCTTGGGGAATGTTAGAGCTGCCCAGGAGCATCGCTGATCTTCCTCGAGAGTACGGGGGAACAGAAGTCCCTCATAGAGGTGCAATTGGTCCCAACCAGCAATCAGAAGTTTCGTCCCAATGACCCTCGTTAGGTGCTCAACCAGGAAAAGAAGGATCCACCATGGATTCAACTTGAAGCTAGTCGCAGGTTGTCCAAGCATCAAGAAGATTTCACTGGGAATCATCTAGAGCTACAAGCGATGATATTGCATCTCTGGAGGAAAGATTTTCTCGGGTTATCACTTTCTCTTCCGACAAGGTAAGTCAAGCTAGAAATAAACTTCAATCTGGTCTTATGGGAAGGTTTTTGGGGAGGTGTTGCCCAGGTGGCTTCCTAAGAGGGGGGTGAATTGGGATTAAAAAAAACTTGCAAGAATGTGCACTTTGAAAATCTTTTAGTGTTGTGATAGATTATGCAACGGATGCAAGTAAATCAACAATCACAAATAAGTCAAGTAAACACAATCACAAACGCAAGAGATTTAGAGTGGTTCGGAGCAACTTTGCTCCTATGTCGACTACACAAGCACCACTTGGGATTTCCACTATATTCTTCCTAGAATACAGTCGGATTGTTTTACCGAGATCACAATCCAAACCCAATATCCTTTAGTTTTTACACTGGGCTCACCAAAGAAACCCAACTTAGATTTTAATAGGCTCACCTAATAACCTTTCAACGCCCTTGGTTTTAATCCGGGCTAACCAAGAAACCCAACTTAGATTTTAATAGGCTCACCTAATAACCTTTCAACACTCATAAGACACAGCCCCTTGCTGCTCTTGGAGAAGATATAAGATATTTCAAAAAGAAACTAGCAACTTTATAACAAACTCAAGTTGTTTAGTAGTTGCCGATAAAGCTCAAATTGAAGCCTTGCTTTAGATGCTCTTGAATACTCTTAAAGCTACTTCTTGACTTCCTCAAAAGTTGGATTCAGTGATTGAAGATGAGTTGGTGAGCTTTGAATCCTTTCTTGAATGCTCTCTTGAAGTTGGTTGGTGAAAGACTTGAAACTCACTTGAATGCTCTTTAATTTTTAATGAATAATTCAAAGAATTCACTTAATCCATCATAAATATCTTCCTTTTATAGTTTTCCAGTAGTTCTAGCCGTTGTAGGACCTAGGGAATCGAAATAAAGCCGTTGGAGCCTTCTTGGAATTCCAAAATTTAATTTTGCAACTAGTCGTTATAGGTCTAAACCCGACACTCGAGTCGGCTCGAAGTCTCAGTCAAGAGAAAAACAAACTTTGGATGAGTCGGCTCGGATCTCTGAGTTTCTAAATCCTGTGATTTGGAATTTCTGGATGAGTCGGCTCAATATCTTCGAGTTGGCTCGAATTTCTGAAACTCTGAAACTCTCCATGCTATGCCAGAACAAAAGTCAGCTCTTGGTCCATGAGTCGACTCTTGATCCATGAGTCGGCTCAAACAAAACTTCTTCAAAACTTCAACCAAAGGAATCTCCAACTATTGCAAGTCTTCCGAATACTTCAAAATAATTTACAAAAAATATCTAATATATTCAAACTCATTTTTACTAATTTTTAGCCATTTTTACAAGATTATAAGAATAAAAAATAGGGCTTTACAACTTTGAGATCTTCAATACAATTTGTTTATACAACTCTTCATCAAATAACGCAATTACACTGGAATAAACTTCAACTAAGTAGGAAATAAAATAACACATTGATAAATGCTTCATACAAAAACTTCTTGGATAATTGAAAAGGTTAGTAATAAATACATGCTCCAATATTTTGTAATCATCAAAATCATTTCAGGGGTCAACAATCTCCCCCTTTTTGATGATAATAAAATATTGTGCATGAAAAGCTTTAAAAATACTTTATAATTGCATGTATAGTAACATACTATGTACCGATATTCACATGTATAAATGCATATTCAAAAGAGTATGTATCGGAACAAACAAAGTATTATGATATTGTATCAGAGTTAAAATGAACTAGTGTCAAAACAAAGTATTAACAATTAAGAATATGTATCAGAGCAATAAGGTTAACAAACCAATCATGCATTGAGGTTAAAATCATGTATCAGATTAATAAGGAATCATAATGTATCAAAGTTTTCCCCTTTCATTATATTATATTCATAAAAACTTTTCAATACTACTTCAAGAATTTTTAATAATTGCTTCCTCTTTTCATGTAACAAGGTTAATTACAATTCTTCTCATTTTCATGCTCACATTTTCTCAATTCTTCTCATTTTCATGCACTTCTTGTTGGTTTTCTTCCAGGAACAGAGAATTACAATCGAACAGGCATCAACAGCCTATCGCAACAGAAGCGGATATAAAAATAATTTATATCTAATCATGCAATTCATAAATAAATCTAATTTATTTAATATAAATTTCTAACATGCTACAACATATGAGAAAAATATTAGATCTAAAATAAAAATTATTTTAAGCATAAAATACTTACCTGTATCGCTATTCAGGATTGCTTTGAAAAGCATGCAGATCCGCTACTGAAAATTGAGATTTTGTCGGAGCCATGCAAATGCTTGGACTCTATTTGTATCCACACGAAGCTCTCACAATCGAGTCGTTGAGGGCACCGAACTGCTAGATCCTTGCAGCCCTCTCCTCTTTCAGCAAATCTCCCGCTTTAAAAACTATGCCGATCCGAATCCAGACCGATTTTTGGCTTCTATCTTACAAATCGGACTATGCAATACCTTTGGACCTTTTCCTCTCTTCTTTATCTAGTAGAGCATCTCTCTAGATCTTACTCAAGAAAAGAGAACAAATAAAAGGGAAAGAACAGTTTGAAGCCAGGAGAGAGATTCTTTGGTGTTCATGGCCAAGAGAAGAAAGATGCCCAAGAAAAATCATGCCCCCCTTTTTTTTTGGTCGGCCACCCCTTCCTTTATTTATTTTCTAATGGTAAAAGTCTCTAATTTGATTTCTCCATGCCAAAATAAAACATCAGTGTTTTAATTTCAACCAGTGGAAAATTAAGAAGAGTGAAAGAGAAGGACTCTTCCCTCTCTTAATTCTCTTCACGCCAATCACTATTAGCGCCCTCCTAGTTTCACGCCCCATCCTATTTGTCACACAAAATAAATGGGCCCACTAGTTGGCATGTGGAGAGAAGGGAAGATAAGGAGAGAGAGTCTCAGTCATACTGGACTCTAGGTCATGGTCCAAATGTAGTGATTTGATAGCCAAATCAAAGCCGATTTTAAATCCGATCGAACCATTTCGAAATGGACATTGATCCGAATCAATATTAGGATCAATTAATTGAGTCTAACTCAATTAAATTAAATCTAATTTAAATAAATTAATAATTAATTCATAATCAATTAATTGTAATATTTATAATTAGGTCAAATATTAATTGTAACACTTACAATTAGGTCTAAATTAATTTGCTGATTGGTTACTTGAGCTCCTAATATGTGTGACCCCTCAAGTCCTATCCTGTCTGGTAATGAGACATGCTACAATCTCCATTATACATCATCGAAACTCCTTTCGATGGACTGAAATAATTTCAGCTCAATCCTAATTAGAATCATCGATCCGAGAATGATCCTAATGGGCTCTCATAATCTACCAGTGATACATAGCAGTATGTAGTAGCAACCCAGCAGAATAAGATTGGAACCCCTAGGTGTAGTTACCATATGATTCGGTTCCTCTATCAAAATCCTAACATGATATTGGTTACGGATACTCATCAAACCCATCAGTCATATACTTAACTTAATCAACTCAAGTCCAATTGTGATACTAATGAAAACACCTTTTCATTATCACCCTGTTATGGCCATAGACTTCTGGACTTAGTTTCATTAAGCTTGTATAAGATTATACCTTACTACTAAGGCTGATAGATCCCTACAAGTGAACACCCTACTCTTACAATAAACTTACTTCAACCAATGAACACCGCAAGATCCCATATGGATAGGAGCCATATGATTATGCTGTCAAACTACAACAATCTTATTGTGAGTAGTTGAGACACTCTAGGTCAAGGAACTATTCACACGACTACAGTATCAGAAAGTTATCGACGAGTGAGTAGCCATCCATATAACTTCCTGTATTTGGTCATGCTCAGTATTGTTGATCTCTATCAACTACCTGCACTCTCACTCTAGTGTCACCACACTATATGTCAGAGACTTATCTATCCAAAAGGGAAGTGATCTGTGCACCGATTTTAATAGATTAATCACCGTCCTCGTGATATTCCAATAATCGGGAGCTTTTAGGAGTTAATTTATAAAGACGCATGTCTCAGATTCTCAACTCTTGAGAATATGTGTCATTGTCCATTAACTTCATGGACAATTCATAGACACAATAATATGAATGAAACTAATGCCCTTTTTATTAATAAGGAAAATTAAGTACAAAGTTCATGTCCTAAAATTAAAATGTGTCATGCCAATATGACTTTTAGGGCATACACCTAACAATCTTTCACTTGCACTAAATCCAATTGGTTACATATCTAAGTCTCATTTTCTCAAAGTGGACTTCAGCCTTCTGATGGCTCAGAGTCTTAGTTAGTGGGTCTGCCAAGTTGTCCGTGGAGTCTACTCTTCGTACCTCAATATATTTCTTCTCGAGGTAGTCACGTATGATATGAAACTGCCTCTCTATATGCTTGGACTTCTGGTGAGACCTGGACTTCTTAGCTAGAGCTATTGCACCATTATTATTACAATATATGGGGATGGCATCAGATGACATCATTCTAAGCTCTGCAATGAACTTTTTGTACCAGAAGACTTCTTTTGTAGCTTCAGAGGCAGCAATATATTCTGCTTCCATTGTTGAATCTGCTATGATGGGCTACTTGGAACTTTTCCAACTAATTACTCCACCATTGCCTAAAACACAGATCCTGATATAGACTTTATATCATCAGGATCAGACATAAAGTCTGATTTTGTATATCCCTTTATGTCTAATTCTGAACTCCCTCCAAAGACTAAGAATAAATTTTTAGTCCTTTTCAAGTACTTAAAAATGTTCTTCACAGCTATCCAGTGTTCTTCATCTAGATTCGACTGATATTTGCTCGTGACACTCATAACAAGACCTATATCAGGTCGAGTACACAATATGACATACAAAAGACTTTCAATTATCGAAGCATATGGAATTTTGCTCATGCATCGAATCTCTTCAGGTATGTTAGGACACATTTTCTTGGAGAGATTAATGCCATGCCGAAGAAGGAAAAATCCTCTTTTAGAGTTCTCCATGCTGAACCTTTTCAGCACTTCTTCTATGTACGATTTTTATAAAAGACCAAGCATTCGATTAGATCTATCTCTATAGACCTTAATCCCCAAAATATAAGATGCTTCATCTAAGTCTTTCATAGAGAATTCCTTAGATAACCAACTTTTGATCGAAGTCAACATGGAAATATATTCCCAATAAGGAGGATGTCATCCACGTACAATACGAGGAATGTCACTGCCCTCCCACTGGCCTTCTTGTAAATACATGGCTCATCCTCATTTTTGATAAAATCAAATGATTTGATTGCATCATCAAAATGAGTATTCCAACTCCGAGAAGCTTGCTTCAATCCATAGATTGATCTATGCAGCTTGCAGACTTATGATCTTAATCATTGGAAGTGAAACCCAAAGGCTGCTCTATATAGATATCTTCATCAAGATATCCATTCAGGAATGCATTTTTTACATCCATCTGCCATATCTCATAATCATGATATGCTGCAATTGCAAGCAATATATGGATGGACTTCAGCATAGCTACTGGTGAAAAGGTATCATGATAGTCAATGCCTTCATGTTGATTATACCCTTTCTCACTAACCTAGCTTTAAAGATCTCTACCTTACCATCTGCACCTATTTTTCTTTTGTAGATCCATTTACAACCAATAGGTACAATACCCTCTGATGGATCCAATAAGGACCAAACTTGGTTAGAATGCATTGAATCAATTTCTAACTTCATAGCATTCAACCATTTCTCGGAGTCGATGTCTGATATCGTCTCATCATAAGTCTTAGGATCAATCAATTGATCTTTGTCCCCAACAAGAAGCATTTCCTTTATATCCTCTGTAAGTATACCCAAGTACCTTTCAGGAGGTTTGGAGACTCTAGTAGACCTACGAGGTGGAAGAGCATTTTTGTGTAATTGGTTGATTAGGTTCGATCTGATCTCCAGCTGGCAGCTCTTCAGAGACTTTCTCATCGAGCTCAATTAACCTCTCATTACCACCTTCCTGAATAAACTGTTTTTCAAGAAATGTGGCATGTCTGCTCACAATCACATTATGATCTTCTGGAAGGTAAAAGTAATACCCTAAAGTTTCTTTAGAATATCCTATAAACCAAGCTTTCACAGATCTAGATTCTAACTTGTCCACCATTAGTCTTTTGACATAGGCTGGACATCCCCAAATCTTGAATTGAGTAAGACTTGGTTTTTTACCATGCCAAATCTCATATGGTGTGGTAGGAATAGATTTAGATGGAACCCTATTTAGAATATAAATTGAAGTTTGTAGGGCATCTCCCCAAAGAAATAAAGGTAAATCAATGAAGCTCATCATGGATCGGACCATATCTAATAATGTCCAATTTCTCCTCTCAGACACCCCATTGAGCTGAGGCGTACTAGGTGGAGTCCATTGTGAGACTATGCCATTGTCCTTAAGATAACCTAAAAATTCCCTACTAAGGTATTCTCCTTCCTAATCTGATTGAAGAACCTTAAGGATTTTACTTGTTTGTTTTTCTACCTCATGTCTGAATTCCTTAAACTTTTCAAAAGCTTTAGATTTGTGTCTCATAAGAAACACATAACCAAACCATGAACAATCATCAGTAAAGGTTATGAAGTAGTAAAAACCATCCCTGGACTGCACATCAAATGGACCACACACATCAATGTGTACCAGGGCAAGTAATTCTGTGGCCCTCTCCCCATGTTCTATAAAGGGTATCTTGGTCATTTTTTCTTGAAGACATGACTCACAAGGTGGATATGATTCAGAATTAACTGAATCAGGATCCCATCCCTTTTCAATTTGTTTATTCTGTCCTCACCTATATGATCGAGCTTTAGGTGCCACATGTATTTATCATTTAGGTCATCTCTAGGATGTTTATGTCCTATGGCATTCACTTTAATATTCTCGTTAATATTCGAAGATGCATCGTCATGCAAATGATAGAGACTGTCAATTAAAATAGTTTTTGCAACCAATTTATTTCTCAAATAAATACTATAAAAGTCTTTATTGAATATAAATTCAAATCCTTCCTGTACTAGCACAGAGATAGAAATCAAATTTCTACTAGCTCCAGGCACAAAATAATAGTCACTAAGTACTAATCTAAACCCTAAAGATAACACTAGAGAATATGATCCAATGGCTTGAGCAGTAACTCTAGCTCCATTTCCGACACGTAGGACCATCTCACCTTCTCTCAGCATTCTACTTCTTTCCAGCCCTGCATTGAAATGCATATATGAGCACTAAAGCCAGAGTCTAAAATCCAACTGGAAGTAGATGAAACTGTTAGGTTAGATTCAATAATGAGCATAGGCTTAACTTTAGAAGGTGCATCCTCCTTCTGTTTCTTTAGGCTTTCTAGGTAGAGAGGACAATTCCTTTTCCAGTGGTCATCTGTATTGCAGTGAAAATATTTTTTTTTGCTAACCTTGGCTTTCTCGGAAGTGTCCTTCTTCTGTTTGCTTTCTTTCTTCTACTTCTTTGCAGGTTTCTTCTTCTTCAAAGTAGACTTTCTTTTAGAGAAAGACTGCTTCACAGAGAAAACAGAGCCCCTTGAACTTTTCAGGGTCCCCTCATTGCTTACCAACATGTTCAATAATTTAGGCAAAGTGTAATTCAACTTGTTCATATTATAGTTCATTACAAACCGAGCAAATGCACTAGTCAAGGACTGGAGGATCAAATCCACCTATAGCTTTTTATGAATCGAAATACCCAGCTTCTCAAGCTGTTCGATGTCCTTGATCATTGTCAAACAATGATTGTGCATTGATTGCCCTTCACGCATCTTGTTGTTGAAAAGCCTTTTCAACACTTCGAAGCGTGCAATCTGACTTTATTCACCATATAACTCTTGTAGGTGAATCAGAATCGATTTAGCAGTTAGCATATCCTCATATTGGCTCTGGAATTCATTTGACATTGAGGCCAATATATAACATTTAACCTTATTATCATCTTCCATCCATTTCTCATATGCAGTCGTTTGACGAGCATTTGGATGGTCAGGTAAGATAGGGGGTTCTTGGTCAAACATATAGCCCAACTTCTCATAACTCAAAATAATTTTGATGTTTCTCAACCAATCTTTAAAATTGAGGCCTACAAGTCGGTTTGTCTCTAGAATACGGACTAAGGGATTTGAAGCAGACATTGTTAACTGCAAGAGTAGAAGATTTAAATTAGATGCTTTATATTTAATCATAAAAATTATTCTAGGATCTTTAAGAAATAATTTTAGAACTCTCACTATTTTCTCGGATCTCTCACACTCCCCGTGAAGATGCGAAAACCCTGCGACTCTAGGTTTCTAGTGGGTGCTATGTCCCATCGATGTGCGACACCTCACCGTATATGGTTATTTGTAACATGCTACATCAATAAGTGGCCAACTCTTGTCCAATGTATCTAATACAAGATGTACCTACTTGATCTCTAAATCATGGAACCTCAAGATGCTCGTTTATTGGTCCAATCATTAGTTAAGTTAGACCCACCATTCCTGCTAGACAAAGCCATCATTGAGTCCCTCAACGTGTCCATTTATTGGGCCTAACCCTATCAGTGCCTAGCAACATCTCATGCCTAATAGGGTGGTTGTCTTCCCGATGCAACTAGATCACTGTAACCAGCTGAGAATAATCAACACCAGTAGGACACCCGCACACCTACAATGGTGGAAGACCTATGACTTAATATTTATTGGGAGCTTAGGTTCATGTCTCTTCTAAATTGATCAGCCAAATCATGACTAACCAATTACATTAAGTCAGTATAATTTCATGACTAATTACATTCAGTCAGCACAATATTATGTCTGACTAAAATTAGTTAGCATGGATTAACTCAAATCAAAAGTGACCCTTTTAAAAACCTAATCAACCAAATTGGCCAGGCCAGTTTGATCCATGGGAGGGTTCTGCCAATTTACCTTCTTTCCGCCAAACTAGTTGGTTGAGAAAGAGTTAGCCCCAATTAAAATCATGATCGAAACCTTCCTTAGACACCAATTGAATGACAAGATTCACTTAGGTCATTTAATGATCTGAGCTCATCACTAAGCCAAATTAGGTCTTAACTTATCGATTCACTATCAAATGAATCGATCTGACCAGACTATATCTAAAACCAATTTTGAGCACACTTGACCTAACCCTAATCATCATCCGATTAGGTTAAGTCACTTGCTCAAAATTAAATTAGGGTTACTAGTTGATCTAATCAAGCCCTAATCACTGCAGCCCAATCTTTAGACTTAATTTGTTCAACCCAAACCCTCATGCACCTATTTTGATTTTCTTGATCAAATCAATTTTAAAATTAGGTTCAAGTGCATGACATTAATGGCTTATGATCATGAATCATATTTAAGATTTAAATCCTAATTTTGTGCATCACATACAACAATATACATAATCATAAATTGATCAAAATTCTTTTGAAAATCACTTTTCAAATCCAGGTGTACATCAAAGTAGGACAACCTTTGCACTATAAGGAATAAACCCTATAGCAGGATAACCTTATGTCACTTTGTGAAACCCTTGATCAATTAAATTTTAGATTATTAAATTTAATTTCATATCTAAAAATTATGATTTTAATTTCAAAAATAATTTTTCAAAACATGAAATTCTATGCTAGAACAATCTCATGTTCAACATAGATCCGAAAAATCATAATCTATCTATTTGATCTGAATATTTTTCAGATCTAATTCTCATGCATGCATGTTAAAAAGGAGAACCGTGGCTCTGATACCACTGTTGGTTTTCTCCCTAAAATAGAGAATTACAATCAAACAAGCATCAATAGCCTGTCGCAGCAGAAGCAAATATAAAAATAATTTATATATAATCATGCAATTCATAAATAAATCTAATTTATTTAACATAAATTCCTAACATGCTGCAACATATGAAAAAATATCAGATCTAAAATAAAAATTATTTTAAGCATAAAATACTTACCTGGATCACTATCTGGGACTGTTTTGAAAAGCATGTAGATCCACTATTGAAAACCAGGATTCTGTCAGAGCCGCGCAAATGCTCGACCTCTACTGGTCTCTACATGAAGCTCTTACAATCGAGTCTTATAGGGCACTAGACTACTAGATCCTTGTAGCCATCTCCTCTTTCAGCAAATCGCCCACTTTAAAAACTGTGTCGATCCAAATCCGAACCGACTTTCGGCTTCTATCTTACAAATTGGACTATGTAAGACCTTTGAGCCCTTTCCTCTCTTCTTTATCTAGTAGAGCATCTCTCTAAATCTCATTCAAGAAAAGAGAAAACAAATAAAAGGGAGAGAACAGCTTGAAGCCAAGAGAGACTCTCTGGTGTTCATGGCCAAGAGAAGAAAGATGCCCAAGAAAAATCACGCCCCCTTTTTTTATGGTCGGCCACCCCTTCCTTTATTTATTTTCTCATGGTAAAAGTCTCCAATTTTATTTCTCCATGCCAAAATAAAATACTGGTATTTTAATTTCAACCGGTTAAAAATTAAGAGGAGTGAAAGAGAAGGATTCTTCCCTCTCTTAATTCTCTTCACGCCAATCACTATTAGTGCCCTCCTAGTTTCATGCCCCATCCTATTTGTCGAACCAAATAAATGGGCCCACTAGTTGGCGTGTGGAGAGAAGGGAAGACAAGGAGAAAGAGTCTCAGTCATACTGGACTCTAGGTCATGGTCCAAATGTAGTGATTTGATAGCCAAATCGAAGCCAATTTTAAATCCGATCGAACCATTTCGAAGCAGACATTGATCCGAATCAATATTAGTATCAATTAATTGAGTCTAACTCAATTAAATTAAATCTAATTTAAATTAATTAACAATTAATCCATAATCAATTAATTATAACATTTATAATTAGGTCAAATATTAATTGTAACACTTACAATTAGGTCCAAATTGATTTGCTGATTGGTTACTTGAGCTCTTAATGTGTGTAACCCCTCAGGTCCTATCCTGTATGGTAATGTGATATGCTATAATCTCCATTATACATCATCGAAACTCCTTTCAATGAATTGAAACAATTTCAGCTCAACCCTAATTAGGATCATCGATCTGAAAATGATCCTAATGGGCTCTCATATCCACCAGTGACACCTAGTAGTATGTAGTGGCAACCCAGCAGAATAAGATTGGAATCCCTCGGTATAGTTACAATGTGATTCGGTTCCTCTATCAAAATCCCGACATGATGTTGGTTACGGATACTCGTCAAACCTATCAGTCATATACTTAACTTAATCGACTCAAGTCCAATTGTGATAGTAATAAAAACACCTTTTCATTATCACCCTACTATGGCCATAGACTTCTGGACTTAGTCTCATTAAGCTTGCATAGAATTATACCTTACTACTAAGGCTGATAAATCCCTACAAGTGACACATACAATAAACTTACTGCAGTCAACGAACACTGCAAGGTCCCATATTGATAGGAACCATGTGATTGTGCTGTCAAACTACAGCAACCTTATTGTGAGTAGCTGAGACACTCTAGATCAAGGAACTATTCACACGACTACAGTATCAAGAAGTTATCGACAAGTGAGTAGCCATCCGTATAACTTTCTGTACTTGGTCATGCTCAGTATCGTTGATCTCTATCAACTACCTGCACTCTCACTCCAGTGTCACTTTACTATAGGTTAGAGACTCATCTATCCAAAAGGGAAGTGATCTGTGCATTGATTTTAACGGATCAATTAATGTCCTCGTGATATTCCAACAATCGGGAGCTTTTAGGAATTAATCTATAAAAACACATGCCTCAGATTCTCAACTCTTGAGAATATGTGTCATTGTTCATTAACTCCATGGACGATTCATAGATATAACAATATGAATAAAATTAATACCCTTTTTATTAATAAGAAAAATTAAGTACAAAGTTCATGCCCTAAAATTAAAATGTGTCATGCCAACATGGCTTTCAGGGCATACACCTAACACTTCTCCCCCTTTTTATCAGCAACAAAACAAAATAAAAACATACATTACCGGGAAAAAGGTTAACATGTTTGAGATAAAAGCACTTCTCCCCCTTTTTATCTGACCGGGGAAATAGTAAGATAAAAATAAAAAATGTTTGAGACAATTTCACCAAGACATTTAAAGTTCAAATCATTCATCCAGAATGATTCATAAGCATTCATACATCAATCATAACACAAGATTTCCAGAATATATTTATATAAAGAGTGTCAGTACAAGATATGATACAATACAAAAGTGTCAATGCACTACAAAATAGTATCACATACAACAAAAACACAGAATAAGTGAGATTTAAACTCAAAAAGTTGGGCTAGACTCATCTTCACTAGAAGAAGAAGAGCCAATTTCTTAGATGCTAGATTGAGGTTTGAACTTAGAAAACCTAGACCTAAGGTCCCTAAGTCTGGTCCTAGTAGGAATAGGTGGTCTAGCAACTCTGGGTCTAGAACATGAAGACTCAGCTGAAATCAAGATAGGAGTTGGCTGCACTGAAGGAATATCTGACAATGCCAAAGTGATGGTACCGGAAAGAATCTGCGTCGCTGGAGTATCTAAAATATCAATGCTCTGCTCCTCAGTGACTATAGGTAAAACAATGGCCTGTGTACCAATACAATGCTCATCTATAGGAGAGTCTACAATAGGTGTGCCAATAAAGTGCTCAGGCTCTCCATGTCCAAAATCAAAACCAACATCTGGTCCTCGTCCATCATCTGGTGGTGGAGGAGGTGCTGATGGTCCAGCTGCATTAATCTCCCGAAGAGCTGCTAAAATCTGCTGAAATCCATCCCTCATCTCGGTCTGTAAAGCATCTATCCTAGCATTAGTCTCAGCTCTGCCTCACTATAGAGCAAAGAGCTCATCTAAGATAGTCTGCAATCTCTGATCATCATGCAAACCACCAGTATCCGGATCTCTCACAGGTGATCGAGGTGAAGTAGGTGCTGGCTCAGAGGGTCCAGTCTCATCTGTAGGTCGCTCAGTCTCGATGTCCTGTGGCTGTCTAGTCTGCTCATCCTCAAAAGACTCATCATCAGAATGTACCACTCTCTATCCTGAGATCTTCCGAATCCATCAGCCTTCTACTTTATGAAATCCCATCCTGTTTAATGACTTAGCATTGTACCTGTCAGTATGCAATAAAGGTTTCCTATCCTCACCTAACAAGTCAACACCAGCATCCTCGAAGAGTAGAGTAAATACCATACCGTATGGAAGACAGGTTCGTTCCCTACGAGCTGCTTCCCTCATCTGAGAGATCATAATATATGGCAAGTTGAGGGCCTCCCCCCAATCAAACACTTCATAAACATTAAATCTCTTGCACTTACCCAGTCGAATCTTCCAGTTCTGGATAAAGACACTCTGCTAATTATGTTATGTAACAGTCTCATTTCCAAAGAGAATAGGTTAGCTTGAACATGTATTATCCTTGATACATCACTCCTTTCTAAAATTTTTCTTAGAGTCCTTTGTTTATCTTTCATAACCAAAAAACACTCATCTTCTTTTGGTATTTGCAGTAAACTACTCAATGTTTGCTCATTCACAATAATACTTTTACCTTTAACAACATATTCAAGATGAAAAGTACCAAGAGATAGATTTTCAAAAAAATTTCTGACTAAGGTTGGATAAGTGGGCAAATCAAGCATACAAAAGTGTCTCCAACCCTGAACATCAAGCTAATCACCTATCCTCAAGTTCTCTCCCTCTAGGAAATTGAAATCCATGGTTCTTCTAGAGGTTACCTGTCGATTATCCATAAGAATGATCTATCGTGGAGCTTCTAGAACTTCGATCAGCTGTTGCTCATGCTATTCTTCATTTGATTGAGAAGCTGAAGCATCTTGCCTCTGTTTGGTCCTTCGTTCCTCCGCAATGGATCGAATCACCTTCCTAGATCTTTTTGCTACAACCTTCCTAGGTGCCATAGAGCTCGGATTAGGGATTAGGAAGGGTTCTAGAAGTGTTCCTAAGGCTTAGGAGGAGAAACCGATGGAGATAAACAGTGGAAATTGAAATGAGGTTAAGGAATGAAAGCTATGGAACCCTATTTAAAAAGCCCAAACTCGTCCTTCGAGTCGACTTGACAAGACAGGGGATTGCTCGAGTTAGCTCGAGCAAAAACACTGGATCAAGCTCAAAAGATCAAACTAAAGGTTTCTATAGCTAAATCAGTACTAAATGAAGTGGTCGATTGCTCTAAATTGAATTTTGAAGACTCTAGATAATTTTTCCTTTTTTTTAAAAAAAAAGGTCAACAATCTTAAGATGGGTTACATAACCCTAACTCTCCTCTAATCTTTTCAAATCTATCTTGGCTAAGAGGCTTGGTAAAAATATCAGCTAGTTGGTTCTCAGTTAGCACAAATTCTAATTCTACATTATTACTCAAAATATGGTCTCTAATAAAATGATGCCTTATTTCTATATGCTTAGTTCTAGAATGCTGAATTGAATTTTTTGATAAATTAATAATACTTGTGTTATCATATTTGATAGGAATCTTAGATTGGATAGCACCATAGTCTTCTAGCTATTGCTTAATCTACAACACTTGTGCACAACAGCTCCCTGCAACCACATACTCTGCCTTAGTAGTGGATAGTGCTATAGAGTTATGTTTCCTACAGTGCCATGAAATTAAGTTAATACTTAGAAATTGGCATGTGCCACTGGTGCTTTTTCTATCAATCTTACAGCTACCATAATCAGCATCTGAATAACTAATTAACTTTAAAGATGAATGCTTGAAATACCACAGTCCTACATTACATGTGCCTTTAATATATTTGATAATTCTTTTAACAACAATAATATGTGATTCTTTTGGATTTGATTGAAAATGTGCATATATACAAACACTAAACAGAATATCAGGTCTACTGGTAGTTAAATAGAGTAGAGATCTGATCATACCTTTATATAACTTTTGATTAACACTTGTGCCATATTTATTTTTATCTAATCTGCATGCAAGACTCATAGGTGTTCCAGCTTCTTTGCTTGATTCCATGACAAACTTTTTGATAATCTCTTTAATGTATTTGGCTTAGTTGATTAGAATCCCTTCCTTCGATTATTTGATTTGAAGCCCAAGGAAGTAGTTCAGCTCACCCATTAGACTCATTTGAATTCACCCTGCATTAACTTAGCAAAATCTTGGTATAAAGATTTATCAGTAGATCCAAATATTATATCATCAACATAAATTTGAACAACCAAAATATCATTATTTTTCTTTTGAATAAATAAGGGAGTATCTATACTACGACTTACAAATTATTTTCAAGTAAAAATTTACTTAATCTGTCATACCAGGCTCTTGGTGCCTGTTTAAGACCATATAAAGCTTTATTTAACTTGAAAACATGATTTGGAAAAGAGTGATCGATAAAACCAGGTAGTTGTTCTACAAAAACTTCTTTGGATAAAAAACCATTTAGAAAAGCACTTTTTACATCCATGTGAAATAATTTAAAGTTCATGAAATATGCATATGCCTAAAATAATCTAATAGCATCTAGTCTAGCTACTGGTGCATAGGTCTCATCAAAATCTATTACTTCTTCTTGGTTATAATCTTGAACTACTAGTCTAGCCTTATTTCTAATTATATTACCTTGTTCATCTAGTTTATTTCTATAGACCCATCTAGTATCTATAACAGGGTAGTCAGATGGTCTCTCTATAAGTGTCCAAACATTGTTCCTCCTAAATTAGTTAAATTCATCATGCATAGCTAACATCCAATTAGGGTCGGTTTCAGCTTCTTCTATGGTATATGGTTCTACATGAGATACAAAAGCAATTAAATCATGTGCATCCCTATGTGAAGATCTAGTCCTAACACCTTATGATGGATCTCCTATAATGAGTTCTTTGGGATGTGATTGTACATACTTCCATTCTTTAGGTAGATCTTCATGATTCTTACTTACCACTTCTTCTTGTTGTTCACCTGCTTGCTTATCTTTGATAATCATGTCCTTTAATCTATTTTCAAGTGTACCTGCATCATTATCAGCACAATCTTCTTTTCTAGAAGATGCAAAGTCAGTCTCATTGAAAATAACATAAATCGATTCTTTTATAGTTTAAGTTCTTTTATTGAAAACTCGATAGGTTTTACTACTTGTAGAATAACCAAGGAAAATAGCCTCATCAGATTTAGCATCAAACTTACCAAGGTTATCCTTACAATTGTTAAGTAAAAAATATTTGCAACCAAAAACATGAAAATAATCAATATTTGGTTTTCTATTGTTCCATAATTCATAGAGGGTTTTTCTTATAATAGATCTAACTAAAACTCTGTTTAAAATATAACAGGTGGTATTTACAGCTTCTGCCCAAAAGTATTTTGAAAGATTGCCTTCATAAAGCATTGTCCAGGCCATCTCTTCCAAGGTCCTATTCTTTCTCTCTACAACACCATTTTGCTATGGTGTTCTAGGAACGGAGAAGTTGTGGTCAATACCATGCTTTGTGCAAAAGTGATCAAAATATTGATTTTTGAATTCCGTACCATGATCACTACGAATAGAAATAACAGAAAGATTTTTCAAGTTTGAAACTCTTTTGTAAAATTTCTTAAATGCTTTTAAAGTTTCATCTTTATGTGTAATAAATAAAACCTAAGTGTATCTTGAAAAATCATCTACAATCATAAGATCGTACTTCATACCACCTAGGCTTGTTGTCCTAGTGGGTCCGAATAGATCCATGTAAATTAGCTCTAAAGGTCTAGTGGTAGAAACAATATTTTTGGATTTAAAACTTTTCCTAACTTGTTTATCTAATTGGCATGCATCACAAACATAATCAAAATCTACTTTAAACTTTGGCAAACTTTTGACTAAATATTTTGAAATAAGTTTTGCAATAGTATGCATGCTAGCATGTCCAAGTCGTCTATGCCATAGTAAATTTGATTCCTTGCTCTTATCATTCACTGCTACAAGACTTGTGCTTCTTGTCATAGCTAGATCATTAATATCTACCACATATATATTTCCAAGTCTATGTTCAATGAACTTTGTACTAGAGTCAAGAAGATCAACTAGTATACACATTGAAGTCTTGAAGAAAATATTAAAGCCAATATCACATAATTGACTGATACTTAATAGATTATACTTTATTTTTTCTACTAGCAGTACTTCTCAATAAAGGTGGAAGGGAGTTATTTTAATTTTACCAATACCAATTATCCTTTCTTTATGGTTGTCACCAAATGTTACCATGCCACCATCTTTTTCTTCAAGGGTGAAGAATTGATCTATATCACCCGTCATTTGTCTTGAACAACCGCTATCAAGATACTATCTTTTCTTTGTGTTCATGGCTACAAGACATCCCTGCAAAATAATCAAGTAGTGGATTTAGGTATCCAAGCTCTCTTAGATCCTTACAAGTTAGTAGGATTGGTACCTTTTGGAATCCATATTTTCTTGATTTTTTTTTTGCCATTATATTTTAAATGATACTCAAATGCTTTGTGACCTATGTTATTACATGCATAGCAAATAATTCTTAACTTGGGATAAGGAGCATGTGATGTAAACTTATGTCTATATTGTTTTAATGCAATGAACTTTGGAGCATAAGAAGTGGAAGCAGAAAACTTATTTGTATTTGTACCTTTATAACCGATTCCATACTTATTACTAGAATCTCTTTGATTTTTCAAAATCAATTTAAGTTTGTTAAAGCTTAAAGTTAACTTTTCAACTAAGGGTTTTAGCTTTTGAACTTCCTTTTGCAAATCAATATTTTTTTTTTATAAAATTTTATTCTTTTCAAGAAGTTCTTCCTTTTCAAATTGGATGGTTTTAAGTCTTTCACAAGTCATACTTAATTCTCTTTGCAAAATTTTGTTTCTTTCATAAACTTCATTTTTATCTTTTTCAAATGTATTACGGTTATTTTTTAAACTCTTTATTTTCAAACCAGCCTTTTTGTATTCAATCAATAGTTCACAAAAAGTATTATGAAGCTCATCATAAGTAAAATCTAAATTAGGTTCAGAAATTGTTACCTCATCCTCCAAACCCATAAGGCAAATTTGAGTAGTCTTCGTTGTATCTTCTTCTTCTTCTATTGATGTAGATTCATCACTGCCGCTCCATGCCGCAAGCATTGCTTTCTTTTTCTTTCTCTTAAATAACTTTTTCTTAGCTTCTGGACAATCAGGGCATATGTGTCCCGATTTCTTGCACTCATAATAAATTGGAGTTTGATCTTTGTCCTTGTTCTTTTCTTTGTCTTTTTCTCTTTCCTTTCCATATTCTCCTCTTTTAAATTATTTTCTCCATCTATTTGTTCTTCTTCTGCCCATAAATTTTTTGAACTTTCTCATTACTTAGGCAATTTCATCATTCTCCAAATCATCATCATCAGACGTACCTGAATCTTCATCTTTATCCTCTTCAGTTGCTTTAAATGCAATGGTCTTTTTCTTCTTTAAGTATTCTTCTGTTCTTTGTTGCATGGCTAGCTCACGGGTAATCACTGACCCAACAGCTCTCTTTGGTTTTATAACTAGGCTCACCAAAGAAATCCAAGCTTAGATTTTAATAAGCTCACTTAAAAACCTTTAATACTCACAAGACACAGCCCCTTGCTGCTCTTGGAGAGACAAACAAGATATATCAAATGAAAAAAGCAACTTTATAACAAACCCAATTTGTTTGGTAGTTGTCGATGAAGATCAACTTGAAGCCTTGCTTTAGATGCTCTTGAATGCTCTTAAAGCTATTTCTTGACTTCCTCAAAAGTTGGATTCAATGAATGAAGATTAGTTTAAGAAGCTTTGAATCCTTTCTTGAATGCTCCTTGAAGTATGTTGGTGAAATACTTGAAATTTACTTGAATGCTCTTGAATAATCGATACTCATCTGTTTAATCCATCATAAATAATCCTTTTTATAGTCTTCAATCAAAACTAGCCGTTGTAGAGCCTAGGGAGTCGAAATAGAGCCGTTGGAGGGCTTTTGGAATTCAAAAATTTAATTCAGCAACTAGCCGTTAGAATGCCAGAACTCGTCACTCAAGTCGGCTCGAGAACCTTGAGTCGGCTCGAAGTCTCAGTCAGGATAAACATAAACTCTGATCGAGTTGGCTCTTCTAGGTCGAGTTGGCTCGTGGCTCTAAGTTTCTAAAACCTGAGAAATGCAAACTTTGTGTGAGTCTGCTCATTATCCTCGAGTCGGCTCGAACTTTTGAAACATTGAGACTCTCCGTGATGTGCCAGATCATTAGTCGGCTCTTGGTCCATGAGTCGGCTAGAGGTCTATGAGTCGGCTCAAGCAGAACTTCTTTAAATCAAATTTTCAACAAGAGCAAGTCTTCCAATCACTTCAAAAAAAACTTACCACAGATGTCCAACCTATTCATACTCATTTTTTATTAATTTTTAGCCATTTTTACAAGATTACAAGGATAAAATTAGGGCTTTACAACTTGATATGTGCATAAATTCATACAATACTTTAACTGAATAGAAAATCAAATGATACAATGATAAATACTTCCTGCAAAAACTTCTTGAGTAATTGAAAGAATTAGCAATACATACATGCTCCAATATTTTATAATCATCAAAATCATTCCAGGAGTCAACATAACCTCATGATTATTTCAAATTGAGATTGCTTTTTCATCAATTTTGATTTTATGTATGGAATTATTTTAAAGTTATTATGTTTATAAATTGATATTTTTGAAATTTTAGGGGTTGATCCATTGCCTGTCTCTCATTTTATTATAAATCCTTCCATGCTAACATCCCCTTCCTTGGAACAAGAGCAAGTAGAATAGGATCTAGATAAAAAATTCATCATGAATCTCGATACTCTAAGTCTCCTAATGAAAGCCTTATATATATATTTTCTTCAACTATCTCTCCCCCCACTGGCTCCATTACCAACTAGATTGAGGTCGGATCTATAAGAAGGATAAAATTAAGCGAAAAGGAATAAAATAAAAAGAAGAGATAAAAGAGAACAAATATTGAGAACAATTAACGGTAAAATTACTTGAAGAAGATAAATAGTAAGCAAATACTAAAATTGAAAATTGCTTGAAGAGGATAAAAATAAAATTATGGGTAGGTAGGCAAACAGTAAAATTGCAAAAACTAAATTGCATGTAAATGGCAAAATTGTAGGCATTGATAGAAACTAAGAATAGATGTCATGTCTAAGACAATCTTTAAAATGGCCCTATTTGTTTTATCATCATTCCAGGACAACCTTATATCAAATGGATTTCTATACTTAGAAAATATAGTAAACAATAATATGAAACTTGATGAATTGAAAGAGCAAACTTAAACAAGAGAAATGATTGGAGATATATATGTAATTATTGAGAAAATAAATTATAATCTGGTTTGCAAGCAATCCCCGAGTACCATTGCATATAATCACACAAGAAATGAGAGAACTAAAGCAGAAATTTCATTGATTGAAAATAATAGCTTTGATACATTCAACTTTCAACTTCGATACTTTTGAATGTAGGGACTTCCAATAGCTTGGATAGGCTTGACAGGGATTTTGGAGGTAACAATTATTCTAGTTATTTGGATATAAGGTAAATAGGTTTGGTATAGGATTTTTAGTTTTGAAGGGTCTTGGTTGAAGAATTGTGATTCGAAAGGCCCCCCTCTCCTTCTAGTTTCCTTTTCGTTTATAGCCTTTAGGGTCTTCTTTCAGACTTCATTGTTAATTAAATTTGGAAGATGCTCTTCTTGTCTACTAAGTCCTGTGGACTGGAATGCTTTGTAGAGATGCTATCTAGTTTGTCATCTTATATGCTTTGTTGAGTAACTGTTGGCAGAAGTGCTTTACTTTTATAGGAATGCTTTGTCCTGACTGTTGGTCCATTATGCTAGAATCTGAAGTGCTTTTGGATATTAGCCTTGATAACTATGTTGGAATCTGAGGTATCCAAAGTACTTTAATTTTTATATTGCTTAAATATTTATCTTGCTTTGATATTGGTGCTTAGTGCTTTGATTTTTGTGCTGCTTCAATTCTTGTTCTACTCCTCAGATGGAGGGAAAGATGCCTAAGCAATTATCTTCGTTACTTGGCACGCATTCTATTGAAGATAGGCTTTGAATGCTCTTACTGTCTCCTTCATCTTATTCTTCGCTTTCCGACTCAGAAAGCATTTCTAGTAATAACTTTTTGTATTTTGCTTTTGACTTCACTGCTAATATTTTTGAACTGTCGGTTGCTTTGTGCTGAAGAAATCTTATAGTTGATGGTTCTATGATTATTGAAAGTTAAGGATGCTTAGAGAACCGTTCTAATATTTTTGGTTTATCTATCTTAAAGTTTTTCATGATTACATGTTGCCCAGATGTAATAATCTAAGAGGGAAGCTGAATTAGATTTTTCAAAAATTGTATAACTAAAATAATTCTTAAGTATAACTAATCTAAATTTAATTATGCAATGTAAGGTTGAAATAAATATACGCAGCAAAACAAGTAATAAGTCAAGCACAAAATAAGAACAAATAATACACATATAATAATGTATAGAGGTTCAGTACCAAACCCAGTACCTACATCCACTTTTCAAGTTTCTCTACTTGAAAATCTTGCTATAGTCCATCTAATTACTATGTGATTGTTTTACCTGAGATCACAATCAAAATTTAATTGATTTTTTGGGCTCACCAACCACAATCTCACAAATCGATTATTTGGAGTGGGCTCACAATCAAATCTAATTGGTTTTGTAGGCTTATCAAACAAAAACTTTCTAAGTTATCTCAAGACTTAGTCAATACAGCATCTAATTACAAGCTTGAATAAGCCTTTTTCACAAGTTTCTATCCAAGAAATTTGCAAAGAAACAAGATATACAATAAAAATTGGAAGAACAAGTATGAGCACAAGAATAATAAAATTTGTTGAAGCTTGGTTGAATTGATAATGATTGCTCTTTGAAGCTTAAACTTCTCTTCTTCAATTAATGAGAGATTTTTTAAAAAATTATTGTAGATGTGCTTAAGATAGTTCACTGAATAAATACTCTTGATTTCTCTTTTTTAAACTAGCTCAAAGCTCTTACCAAGAACTTATGTTTTTCTTTTTTCTTTCTTTTTAGATTCACTTGACTTGCTGTCTAATTGAATCCATGGCTTTAAATAGTTTTAATCTTGGCTAGAGGAAGTGACTAGCCATTGGAGAGGTCAAATTAGTTATTATAGTGAAAAACTAGCTGTTAGAAGTTGTAGAAAAACTAGTCATTAGGTTGTCAGGTAAAATTTAGTTAACTCAGATTGCCTTAGAGTTAACTTGAATTGTCTATGAGTCAACTTGGATTATATTTGAGTTGACTCGAGTTTTAGCCTAAAAAACTTAGCTTTATATCTTTCTATCTTTGCTGAGGGAATCAACTTGGGCTCAATTAAAGTTGACTTAAGCACCGTGAAAACTTCTAAAATATTTAAAAAATATTTTTAAGCACTTCAAATACTTCTCTATTTTTTTCAATTATTTCAAATACTTCTACAACAAAAGATTTATTATTATAAACTTCTCCATACTTCTTTAAACGTTCAAGCTTGATTGTGCTCCTTATAAAATAAATTAACTATTCCATAAACATACAATCATTAGTATCATACTCAAATATTTTGTACTTATTAAAACCAATCATTGGATCAACATCATGTATAATTTAGGTTTTGATTTTGATTTTTTATTATTTATCGAAGAAGTTGGAGATATTGATAGGGATTGGTGATTACCTGATGTTTCTTCATATTGTATTTGAGAGTTTTTTTGATCAGTTTTGACTCCATTGAGTTTAGTAAAGTGGGCTAGAACAATAATGCCTAGTTGGAATCGAGGATAACTTGATCGAGTCTATCATGCAATTTTGACTCCTAATTTTAGGTCTATGAGATTTTATTGACACATCTCCTTCTAACCGAGTAGTTATTGTTTCAAGGGTACTACTCTCTTGCTTAATTACCATGATCGCCTTCTTCAAAAGCTAGTCTTCCGGTAGGGTTATTTGATCCCAGATCAAGGTTGTTGGAACATGAACATTTCCTTTAATCAAGTCTGTTTGAAACTAAATTGTTTTGCCTATTGTTCTTTTATTTATTGCTCCTATATGATCTAGGATATATATTTATTGTTTTATAATAAATTCTATAGATTACCGCCATAGGATATGATTTTAGGAGTATTTGAAATCCATGTAGCTTGACATTTAGCCCAATGACTTTTAAAATAATTTGTCTTTTAACTTGATTAGTAAATCCATATTGCAATTGAAGTAAATTGGTCTCTCATACAAACTACTTCCACCGTATCTAAGAGGAAATCTTGAAAGTTTGTTAGTCAGCCATCTCTTAGACACAATAATTTTGCTATGTCTATGCCTCTTCAAACCAAAGGTTTAACTGCCACTTGAATTAACCCAATATGGATGAATTCATTTTTGGACATGTAACTTTTCATAATTTCTTTGATTATCATTGGGTTAACCTCATAACTATGAGATTGTTTTTTCATCAATTTTGATTTATGGTATGGAATTATTTTGAAGTTACTATGTTTATAAATTAGTCTTTTACAAATAATAGGGGTTGACCCTTTGTCTATATCTCATTTTATTATAAATCCTTCCATGTTGACGGCCTCTTCCTTGGAAGAAGAGCAAATAGAATAGAATCTAGAAAAAAGATTTATCATGAATCTCAATACTAAATCTTCTAGATAGCCAACGATTTTATGCCTAAATGGCATTAACACCCATTATGATAAATTGCCTGAACGGCAATGCAACTCGAGTAAGACAAGACTCAGAGAACCGAAATAGATAAGGAATGCCTTATCTATCTCTTTTTCAACTATCTCTCCCCTCGTTGGCTCTGATACCAACCAGAGGTAAGATCTTTAAGAAGGATAAAATTAAGAGAAAATAGATAAAATAAAAGGAAGGGTGTAGTATTAAGAGTATTGAGAATATTTTAATATCTACTATTTTATGCGTCTATTTTGTTTGGAAGGGGATATTTGATCCACCTTAATATTTCATTATGAATTTATAATTAGTTACTAATCTTGGAACCCCTCTATCTATTCTAACCAACCTAAGATGAAAAAACCTTCAGAAGTCGAATTCTTCTATAAGGAAGGAATTCCTATAAGAAACATATTATTTATATTATATTATATATTAACATATTAAATTATATATATTATAATATAAATTATAATTTATGTAGTATATTATTTATATAATAAAGGGTATTATAGAAAATATGGATAATTTTTAGTAATTTATTTAGAAAAGCCGTAATGCAAAATAACATGTGATATGGCTACTACGCTGACATGGCGCGCGTCTCAGGTCCCGCCGAACGTGGTCAGTACCACGTGGTTTTTTTTTTCAGAGAGAAAGAGAGAGGAGGGTCACCTCGGCCGAAGTCGAGCACCTCTCAGCCACTCCGCCAGGTGTCTACCCAGGAGGGGTCGACCTCGGTCGAAGCTGGCGGTCCCTTGCTCCCTCGCCAGGTAGCGCCCGGAGACGAGTCCACCTCAGCCGGGATCGAGCCGGGCTCTCCTGCTCCTTCGCCAAGTGGCGCCTGGAGATGGGCCCACCTCGGCCGAAGTCGAGTACATCTCTGCCGCTCCGCCAGGTGTCCACCCAGGAGGGGTCCACCTCGGCCGAAGCTGGCGGCCCCTTGCTCCCTCGCCAGGTGGTGCCCAGAGATGGGTCCACCTCTGCCGGGGTCGAGCCGGGCCCTCCTGCTCCTTCGCCAGGTGAAGCCCGGAGACGGGCCCATCTCGGTCGAAGTCGAGCACCTCTCTGCCGCTCCTCTAGGTGTCCACCCAGGAGGGGTCCACCTCGGCCGAAGCTGGTAGCCCCTTGCTCCCTCGCCAAGTGGCACCCAGAGATAGGTCCACCTCCGCT
The DNA here is from genome assembly GCA_021397845.1 of Areca catechu. Classification (NCBI taxonomy): domain Eukaryota; kingdom Viridiplantae; phylum Streptophyta; class Magnoliopsida; order Arecales; family Arecaceae; genus Areca; species Areca catechu. The sequence goes on from CM038041.1 coordinate 168,797,888, forward strand.
GAGGTCGAGCCGGGCCCTCGTGCTCCTTCGCCAAGTGGCGCTTGGAGACGGGTCCACCTCCGCCGAGGTCGAGCCGGGCCCTCCTGCTCCTTCGCCAGGTGGCTCCCGGAGATGGGCCCACATCGGTCGAAGTCAAGCACCACTCTGTCGCTCGACCAGGTGTCCACCCAGGAGGGGTCCACCTCGGTCGAAGCTGGCGGCCCCTTGCTCCCCCGCCAGGTGGCGCCCGGAGACGGGTCCACCTCTGCCAGGGTCGAGCCGGGTCCTCATGCCCCTTTGCCAGGTGGTGCCCGAAGACGGGCCCATCTCGGCTGAAGTCGAGCACCTCTCTGCTGCTCCACCAGGTGTCCACCCAGGAGGGGTCCACATCGGCCGAAGCTGGCGGCCCCTTGCTCCCTCGCCAGGTGGCACCCAGAGGCAGGTCCACCTCCGCCGAGGTTGAGCCGAGCCCTCCTGGTACTTCGCCAGGTGGCTCCCGGAGACAGGCCTACCTCGGCCGAAGTCGAGCACCTCTCTGCCGCTTCGCCAGGTGTCCACCCAGGAGGGGTCCACCTCGGCCGAAGCTGGCAGCCCCTTGCTCCCTCGCCAGGTGGCGCCCGGAGATGGGTCCACCTCTGTCGAGGTCGAGCCGGGCCCTCCTGCTCCTTCGTCAGGTGGTGCCCGGAGATGGGCCCACCTCGGTCGAAGTCGAGCACCTCTCTGCCGCTCCACCAGGTGTCCACCCAGGAGGGGTCCACCCCGGCCGAAGCTGGCGGCTCCTTGCTCCCTCGCCAGGTGGCATCCGGAGATGGGTCCACCTCCGCTGAGGTCGAGCCAGGCCTTCCTGCTCCTTCGCCAGGTGGCACTCGGAGACAGGTCCACCTCCGTCGAGGTCGAGCCGGGCCCTCCTGCTCCTTTGCCAGGTGGCTCTTGGTGACGGGCCCACCTCGACCGAAGTCGAGCACCTCTCTCCGCTCCGCCAGGTGTCCACCCAGGAGGGGTCCACCTCGGTCGAAGCTAGCGGCCCCTTGCTCCCTCGCCAGGTGGCACCCACAGACGGGTCCACCTCTGCCGAGGTCGAGCCGAGCCCTCCTGCTCCTTCGCCAGGTGGCACCCGGAGACGGGCCCACCTCGGTCGAAGTCGAGCACCTCTCTGCCGCTCCACTAGGTGTCCACCTAGGAGGGGTCCACCCCAGCCGAAGCTGGCGGCTCCTTGCTCCCTCGCCAGGTGGCATCCGGAGACAGGTCCACCTCCACCGAGGTCGAGCCAGGCCTTCCTGCTCCTTCGCCAGGTGGCACCCGGAGACGGGTCCACCGCAGCCGAAGTCAAGCCTCTTTCCACTCCTCCGCCAGGTGGCGCCCCCTGACGGGTCCACCCTGGCCGGGGCCGGCCCTGCTCAGCGAGGCCTCCGGGAAGTGGGGATGCAGGTTTCAAAATCGCCACTCGGGTAGCGCGCGCCGTGCCTCGTAAGGGGCGCCGGTACGGTCTACAGTGACGCGCGAAACCTCGTTTACATCGGCTGGATGGGCCCCGCAACCGAGAAATGGAACCCTTGCAGGCAGGAGCCCGCAACGATGGGGCACTCATCGTCAATGCCTTGGAAGGAGAGCGCCCGTGCTCGGCCCAAAGCCTCGCCTGTATCCTTCCCCCCCCCCCTTTTTCTTGCTAGGCACAACAAGCAAGGCGATGGGGCCACCGGGTTCCCAGGCCCGAAAGGGAAAGGAAAAGGGGGGGGAGAAAGGCGAGAGGCGGGAGGGAGCCCCCCGAGGGGAGGGGGGCTGGAGGCAACATGATGGTATAAAAGGGATGGTAAAAGCGGGCAGCGAGGTAGGTGAAAAAAGAGGACGAGAAGGCACCGAGAGAAGGATCTGAGGGATCCGAGAGGGGTCCTCAGGCGCGAGCTCGGTGAACTCAGCACAAGGAGCTGGGCCTCAATTCCACTCTTTCCAACACTTCTTTTGTTAATATCTCCTCTAAGTCTGGGGGTCCTTCGGGAACCCGCCTTAGGGGATTTGTTCCATCTCGCCGCTCTCTAACTTGACCGTCGGAGCTCCCTCGCCGGAACCCCCGGCTAGGGTCTTTGACCTTGTTTTGCAGGACCGGAAGCTCGGAGATCTCGAGGTGAGACGGTCTAAGACCGGAGCCAGCTCTGAAGCTACAGGTCACCGCGGTGAGATCGGCAACAGATTTGTGTGCCAGGTATGGGGGCAGGACAGCAACCCCAGTGCGAGCCAGCTCTTCGCGGGCGAAAGCGCGCTCCGACCATGGTGATGACATGCAGACGCGAAGCGTCCACCAGTCGAGTAAGGGAAGTCCCTTCCCCTCAAGGGTCGCGTAGCCCGGAGAGGGAGCTTCATGCTCCACCTCCTCTTCCTCCGTAGCCGTCCCTGGTGGATGGACCTTTCACAGCTGTCATCCAGCAGCTGCAAACCCTGACCACAGCAGTGCGATAACTACAGCACCAGCAACGCTCCGTAGCCACTCAGCCCCAGCCAGGGACCCCCACGGCTCGGGCCGCGGGGCCCCGCGGAAGCCAGCACTCCATCCAGGGTAGACCCTCTCATCCGCGGGTAGTCTCCAACCCCCGCGGGAGCCACCAAACTCCCGCGAAGAGGAACTACCCTGGTTCGGCGGATCATGAGAGTCGATCCCCGGCCAACGATACCGAGATGGTGCGGCACAGTAAGCGACATCGGGGCAAGGCCCCCCGCCGAGACCGATCGGCACCCCCTTCGCCAGCGACCTCGGTGAAAGATTCCACCGACGAGGCCATTAGGCGCCAGGCCGAGAGGCGCCTGGAAGAGCACGAGCGCAAGCTGGCGGAGTTTGCCCACCGCTTTGCTGACATGCAGAACTCCCCAGCGGACCCGGCGGGCTATGATGCTCGGCCACCCTTCTCCCGAGAAATCCAAGAGGAGCCGATTCCGGGTCGGTTCCGCATGCCACAAGTGGATCCCTACGATGGGACCACCGACCCCTTGGATCATTTGGAGAGCTACAAGGCTCTCATGATGGTCCAGGGAGCCATGGACGCTCTCTTATGCGTTGCCTTCCCTGCCACCCTTCGGAAGGCCGCTCGAGTCTGGTTCACCTGTCTCGAGCCCGAATCTATTTGCTCCTTCCATCAACTGGAAAGAAAATTTGTGGCACACTTCGACGCTTGCCGGAAGGTGCCAAGAGAGGTGGATAGCCTATTCTCTATCTATCAACAGGACCAGGAGCTGCTACGGGACTACGTTACCCGCTTTAAGACCGCTGCCTTGGAAATCTACAGTCTGGACGAGCCCATTGCCATGCTGGCATTGAAGCGCGGGCTCAAGACCTCCCGCTTGACCTATTCCCTGGATAAGAAGCCTCCCAGGACGCACTCCGAACTCCTCCTCCGTGTCCACAAGTACATCCGAGCGGAGGAGGCCGATCACACCAGGCGAGAGCTGGACGGGAAGTCCTCGAAGAAGCCTACCCCGAGGGATGCCCCCAGGACCCGAAGGCCTGGACCACCTGCTGATCTTCATCCAGGCCCGAAGTTGAAGAGCGATGCTGCCCCAGAACAAAATTTCACCCCTCTCCTTGCTCCCAGGATGAAGATCCTCATGGAGATTGAGGGTGAACACTACCTTCGCCGACCTCCTCCTCAGAACCCAAGGAGCATTCGTGACAAGACAAAATACTGCCAGTTTCACCGCGAGCACGGCCACGACATGGAGGAGTGCCGCAATCTGAAGCAGGAAATTGAGGAGCTGATCAAGAGGGGCTACCTCAGGAAGTTCGTGAGGAACGAAGCCCCGGCGGAGGGACAGCCGCTCATAGCCCTTTCCCCGGTCCCTGCCATTGATAATCGCCCAACGGAGAAGCTGGTGGGCATAATCTCCTGGGGGATTGGGCGTGCGACGAAAAGAGCCTGGGAGGCGGGAGACCCAGAGGATGTAGCCCACTTTAAAAAGGAGAATAAAAATAAAAATGTAAATAATGATGCAATGGTGGTCGATATGACCATCGTGAAGCATCCTGTACATCGCATTATGGTAGATAGTGGGAGCTCTACTGACGTGCTTTTTTATGACACTTTCTTCCGAATGAACCTGTCTCATGATCAATTAAGGCCGGTGCACACCCCTCTTGTGGGCTTTACCGGGGATTCGATGAGGGTCGAAGGGGAAATCACTCTTCCTGTCACTGTCGGATCCCCACCTTGGCAGACTACTGTCATGATGACGTTTACTGTTGTCAAGCTCCCCTCACCTTATAATGCCATCCTTGGTCGTCCGGGGCTCAACTAGCTGGACGCTGTCATTTTCACCAAGAGGTTGCTGGTGCAGTTCCCTACCACCTCTGGGACTAGGGTGATGAGGGGGACGACCCAGCTCGTCCAGTATTGCCTTCAGACGGTCCTGGGTGCCCGGGGCACTGAGCTCGGCCCCGATGTCAACGACCTCGACCTAAGGGAGAAGGACCCCAGGGGAGGACCCGTAGAACACCTGTTGACGTATCCTCTCGGTTCGGACCCTCAGAAGACTGTGCACGTGGGAGCCCAGCTCTCGGAGGAGGAGTGGATCCGCCTGCTGGACTTCCTCTGCGCGAACGCGGATGTGTTCACCTGGTCCGCAGCCGACATGCCAGGTATCCTCTCAGAAGTCATCACCCACAGGTTGAATGTTGACCCAAGGTGTCGCCCTGTCCGCTAGAAGAAGAGGAGTTTCACTGCAGAAAGGCAGAAGGCCATCAATGAAGAAGTGGGGAAACTCCTCGCCGCTGGCTTTGTGCGGGAAGTACAATATCCCAATTGGCTGGCGAATGTGGTCATGGTGAAGAAGAGCAGTGGCAAGTGGAGGATCTGCGTAGACTACACCGACCTCAACTGAGCTTGCCCGAAGGACAGTTTCCCTCTTCCGAAGATTGACCAATTAGTGGATACCACTTCAGGGCATCGCCTCCTCTCTTTCATGGATGCCTTCTCCGGGTACAACCAGATTCAAATGCACCCGGAGGACGAGGAGCACACTGCTTTCATCACCGACCACAAAACTTACTGTTACAAGATGATGCCATTCGACCTCAAGAACGCCAGGGCCACGTACCAGCGGCTGGTTAACAAAGTTTTCAAAGACCAGATCGGCCGCAACATGCAGGTGTACGTGGACGATATGCTGGTAATGAGCAAGCCTCTTTTGGACCATGTCGGTGACCTGGCGGAGACCTTCGACAACCTCCGGCTTCACTAGATGAAGTTGAACCCGGCGAAGTGCGCCTTCGGCATGTCCGCCGGGAAGTTCTTGGGGTTCATGGTGACCCAAAGAGGGATAGAAGCCAACCCGGAAAAGGTCCAAGCTATTTTGGACATGGAGCAACCTACCTCTAAGAAACAAGTACAGCGACTCACCGGCCGGATAGCCGCCCTAAGTCAATTTATCTCGAGGTCTGCCAACAGTTGTCGGCCCTTCTTTAAAGTGCTGAGGAAGATGAACAACTTCACCTGGACTGAAGAGTGCCAGGAGGTGTTTGACGAGCTGAAGAGGACACTTGCATCCCCGTCACTGCTCTCCAGGCCCGGAGGAGAGGAGCTCATCCTGTACCTGGCGGTCACCCCGGAGGCCGTCGGTTCGGTCCTAGTTCGGACTGACGACCAGGGAATGCAGAGACCGGTGTATTACACAAGCAAACTCCTCCATGATGCGGAGCTTAGGTATTCCCGGTCTGAAAAACTCATTTTTGTGCTAATTGTGTCCGCCCAGCGTCTCAGGCCTTATTTCCAAGCGCACCCCATTGCTGTCCTGACGGATCAGCCGCTGAAAGCGATACTCACCTGACCTGACACATCCGGATGATTGGCGAAGTGGGCACTCAAGCTTAGCGAGTTTGACATCACTTATAAGCCAAGGTCGGCCATGAAGGCACAGGTACTCATTGACTTCTTGGTCGAGTGTGCAGGCCTGGGCAAGGGGACGGAGGAAAGCTCGCTGGACCAATAGCCAGAATCAGGACTCGAGGAGGACGTTTGGATCCTTCATGTAGACGGGGCCTCAAATTCCAGTGGGAGCGGAGCTGGTCTCATCCTCGCCAACGGCGAGGGGGTCGTCACCGAATGTGCACTCTGGTTCCAGTTCGCCGCAACTAATAATCAGGCGGAGTATGAAGCGATCCTCACGGGGCTGAGAGTGTCCCGCGAGTTGGGCGTGGCTAACCTCAAGGCCTTCATTGATTCATAGCTGGTGGCCGGGCAGATCTCTGGGGAGTACGGTGCGCGGGACCCCCAAATGGCGAAATACCTGGAGCTCGTGAGAATGAGGGCGGCAGGATTTCGGTGCTTCAGCGTCTCCCATATATCCCGCGAGGAAAACGCTCGCACGGACGCACTCTCCCGACTGGCGACCTTGCCGGACTCGTTGTTGGGCTGCGCCTATTTCGAGCATCTCAAGGCCCCGAGCTACGAGATGCCCATGGAAGTCCAACAGGTCAACCAAGAGCCCAGCTGGATGGACAAGTACGTCGAGTACATTACCAGCGGCACCTTGCTGGAGGACTGCATAGCGGCTTGCCTCATCAAGAGGAAGGCCATGCGGTTTGTCTTAATGGATGGACTACTGTATCAGAGGTCCTACTCCTACCCCCTCCTCAAGTGTCTGAGACCCGCGGAGGCCTCACTCGTGCTCCAAGAGATCCACGAGGGTGTCTGTGGGAATCACGTGGGGGGCAGAACACTGGCATACAAGGCCCTCCATCAAGGTTACTTCTGGGAGACGATAAAGGAAGACGTAGCTGACTTTGTGAAGAGGTGTGATCGATGTCAGTGGCATGCCGTGGTGCAGCGTCAGCCCTCCGCTCCACTCTCCGAGCTCTCCGCTCCATGGCTGTTCGCTCAATAGGGGATGAATCTCTTGGGACCATTCCCCCGACGTCCGGGTAGCGAAAATTTCTGATTATGGCCATCGACTACTTCACGAAGTGGGTCGAGGCCGAATCCCTGGCCTGGATCACGGAAGCAAAGTCGCCAAGTTCCTCTAGAAGTCAATAATCTGCCGCTTTGGCCTACCGCACACCATCATCACCGACAACGGACGTCAATTCGACTGTCAGGAGTTTGAGGAATTCTGCAACAACCTCGGCATCCACCATCGCTTCATCTGGTGGCGCATCTACAGACAAACGGAGAAGCCGAGATAACGAATAGGACCATCTTATAGGGCCTTCGGACAAGACTGGACCAAGCCAAGGGCAGGTGGGCGGAAGAACTCCCGAGCGTCCTATGGGCGTACCACACCATCTCGAGGACGACCACCGATGAGACCCCGTTCAACCTTGTCTTCGGGGCCGAAGCGGTTATCCCGATTGAACTCAGCCTACCCACCCTGCGCGTGGAGCAGTACGATGAAGTGGAGAATCCCGCCAGGATGCTGCTAAACCTAGATCTCCTTGAAGAGACAAGGGACAAGGCTCGAGTCCGAATGGCGGCCTATAGCAAGCGAGTGGCTAGGTACTACAACTCCAGAGTGCGACCGAAGTCGTTCACCCGGAAGATCTGGTGCTCCACCGAGCTGAAGCATCCCAGCCACGGGAGTGCGGGAAGCTCTCCCCGAACTGGGAAGGCCCTTATAGGATGGCGGAGGTACTCCCTCGCGGGGCCTACTACCTGGAGGAACTAGGAGGATCCCGGTTCCCTCGGACCTGGAACGCCTCAAACTTGAGGATGTATTACCAATAGTATAAGGCTCCTTGAACTTCAGCAATAAAATCCTCTTTTTCACCAAATGCTTCTTCTCACCTCGTAGGGAGAGAGCCACCTAGCTCTGAGTTCGGCGGACACGAGCATGGCAGAAGACCCGTGAAGGCGTCGGGTCCTGGACTTCGGTCTGGAAGGCGGGGCAGAATCAAATTTGCCCATGCAGTCCTGGAGAACAGCCCGACAAGCCGCGCAGGGCTCAGATAAAGCCTGCGGTCCCGGGGTTCAGTCCGGAGGTCCCGAACTTCGGTCTGGAAGGCGGGGCAGAATCAAATTCGTCCACGTAGTCCCGGAGAACAGCCCGACAAGCTGTGCAGGGCTTAGATAAAGCTTGCGGCCCCGGGGTTTAGTCTGGAGGTCCCGGACTTCGGTCTGGAAGGCGGGGTAGAGTCAAATTCGCCCACGCAGTCCTGGAGAACAGCCCGGCAATACGCGTAGGGCTCGAATAAAGCCTGCGACCCCAGGGCTCAGTCCGAAGGTCCAGAACTTCGGTCTGGAAGGCGGGGCAGAATCAAATTTGCCCATGCAGTCCCGGAGAACAGCCCGGCAAGCTGTGCGAGGCTCAGAAAAAGCCTGCGGCCTCGGGATGCAGTCCGGAGGTCCCGAACTTCGGTCTGGAAGGTGGGGCAGAATCAAATTCGCCCACGCAATCATGGAGAACGGCTCGGCAAGCCATGCGAGGCTCAGGTACAGCCTGCGACCCCGGGGTTCAGTCCGGAAGTCCCGACCTTCAGTCTAAAGGGTGGGGCAGAACTAAGTCTGCCCACGAGCTCGGCTCGGAATGCACTACAGGACTCAGTCCCAGTGCCCGGCACCAGAGTTCAGTCCGGAAGGTACAAAAAAAAAAAAGAAAGAGAGAAGGAGGAGAGAGTGAAGCAACGGTCTGGTGAAAAAGAGGCTTCATTGCTTTCGGAATGTCGGTACACAGGAGGAGTCCCAACAGGCTGGGAGTACTCAAAAAGAAAAAGAAAATACAAGGAAAAAGGAAAAAAAAAAGATGATAGTGCCGGGGAGGCTATTTCGACGCAGTAGCGTCCTCCTTGGGCTGGGGCACACTTTCTCCGCCTGTGCCATCGACGGGTGATTGCTCGGGAGGCTGCTCCGCAGTCGCCGCCTCATCACCAGCTGCTGCCGGAGCTCCTCCACTAGGCTCCTGCCTTCTGCCACCGAGGACTACCCCGCTGAGATCAAGCTCGGGATAGAAGGAGCTTACCTTCTCCCGGCATACCGGAACCCCTTCAAGAAGGAGTCCACGACAGCCTCCCGAACCTCTGCGACGTATTCCTCCAAGGCCCGGAACCTCGGGATGGCCTCCTGCGCCTCCCGTTTCGACGCCTCTAGCAGCCCGTTGACGTAGGAGCTCTTCTCCTTGGCTGCACTCAGCTCCTTCAGGACCTCCTCCACCCGGCGCTCCAGCGGCCGGGACTGAGCCCTGAGGCGGGTTTTCTCTGTCGCGTCCTCCTCGGTGCGGTGCTGGTTCGAGATCCTCTCCTCCGACAGAGAGGTCTCGAGCTCCTTAATACGCCCCTCGGCGCGGGCCAGGTCACCTTGGAGGACCTGGTTGTTCCCTCGCAGCTCGACCCCTTTTTTCATAAGGTCTTTAACGTCGGCTGCAAGCTTGCCGAGCTTCTCCTCCTTCTCGGCATCCTTCTTGGCATAGCCGGTGAGGAAGTTCCTCAGCAGCAGCACAACCATCCCGATCTGCATCAGAAGAGAAAGGGGTCGGCATAATCCAACTGGAACTTTAAAAGGAAGGAAACTCGAAGCTCGGGACTTACCGTGAAGAGCTGCGGTAGGATCCCGAGCAGCGCGTCACTGTAGTCCCGGCCACCCCTTAGACGACGATCCCGGGAGGTGCAGGCGAACTCCATGACTTTCTCCGCGAGGCCCTGGTCACGGATCACGGAGCACCGGCTAGTAAGGCTCGGCGGCGGGGCAGACACGTCAGCAGTGGTAGAGGTGGCCGTCCCCTCGCAGGGAAGAGCAGCTGTCGGTGGAGCCGTCGCCATCCTGGTGACCGCCGTGGGTGCGGTCGGCGCGGTAGCTGAAGCAGGTGCCACCCAAGGAGGGACTGGCCCCCCCTCTTCCACGATCCTGTCGAGGTCGATGACAGGGACATCGGGCGCCCGGGCCCGAGGTGGCCTGGGTACAGGAGCCGCCGCCACAGGTCCGGTGATGGAGGTCGGCACAGCCTCCTGGCTCGTCTCGGTACGAGCTCTCTTCGCCGGGGGTTCAGTCCCCTTGGCGGCATCTCTCTGCGCAGCGCCCTCCAGCAGGTTCTCTAGAGAGAACTTCATACCTGAAAGGAAGTAGAGGTCAGCCGGACCAGTTAAAAAGAAAAGAAGAAGGAGGGGGGAATGCGAAGCGGAAGGGAAGTCCGAGCCTCACCCAGCTCCCGAATGGGACTGATCCCCGCCTCGAACAAGTTCTGCTCCGAGAGCAGAACATCAAGGGTCAGGACCGCATCACTCAGCAGCTGTGTGAAGACCTCTTGGTCCATTGGATCGACCTGGAAATTCCGGTTCGGAGACCGGTCCGGCTCGCTCCAGGCCTAGTCAACATCGTCAACCAAGGCGAAAAAGAACCGGTTCTTCCAGCCCTTAATAGACGAAGGGAGGTCGAACCTGAGGCACCTAGGCCGAGGTGAAATGTACCACCAGCCATCATCGGTGGAATAACGCTTCAGGGTGAAGAGAGCCCTGAAGAGGAGGGAGAAACAGGCAACGAACCCGTGGAAGTGACAAAAAATAATGAAGGCGAAGATAACCCGGATGGCGTTGGGAGCTAATTGGGCTGGGACCAAGCGGTAGTGGCTGAGAAAAAAAAGGAAGAAAGGGTGCAGGGGAAATCGAAGACCCCCAAGGAGGAAGTCCTCGTAGAAGGCGACTCGCCCGGGGCCGCTTGAGGTCACTCGATCTCCGGGCCACGGGAGGGAAAGACAAGTCGAATCCGGGATACCATAGACTTCCCGGAGCAGAGAAAGGTCATCTTCGGTCATCGTTGAGACGTGACCAGAGGGACCGGTGGGAGAAGTGGCCGGAGCAGGAAGAGAAGAAATCGGACGGGCGGAGACTACGGGAGGAGACCTAGGACCCCTAGGGACGCCTATGGTTACACCCCCGGGTTGGAGCTGCCTGCGGATCTCGTCCGGAATCACTTCCCCTTCCGAGGAAGAAGGCGATGGAGTCCTCGGCCGGGAAGGACCGGCCTAGTCCGGGTTAGAAGAGATATGACGACGACGCGCCATGGGAAAAGAAGAAGTGCAGAAGGGTCGATAGGGCCGAGAGATGGAAGGGGGAAGGAGACACGGGCACTCACCGAGATACTCTGTGTAAAAGGATGGCAACCCCGGAAGGTGAAGGAAAGCCCACTTTAACCTCCGATGGAGCGCGAGAAAGTGGAGGGACTTCATTTCCAGAAAGTCCCCCTCCTTTTCAAACTCGATCGACAGTGGCCGTACCCCTCATTCCATTCCGAACCACCAGATGGATGCCGCGTGGACGCACACCCGACATCGATGCTTTGGTTCGATGGAAACTGCCTCCTTTTCGAAACGGCACATTAATGGCCGTCGGAAGCGCGACGCGTGGCAACCTCTCAAAGGACCTCGGGCGTAACAAGAAACGGCGACAGGGATTATGGCAATTATGGCACGAGATTTTCGCCTTCCCCATGTCACCTCCGCATTAAATCCCCACGTCCCGAGCCACGATGCCTTGGCGGAACGAGGGGATGGGGGGCAACTGATATGGCTACTACGTTGATATGGCGCGCGTCTCAGGTCCCGCCGGATGTGGTCAGTACCATGTGGTTTTTTTTTCAGAGAGAGAGAGAGGAGGGGTTCATCTCGGCCGAAGTCGAGCACCTCTCAGCCGCTCCGCCAGGTGTCCACCCAGGAGGGGTCCACCTTGGCCGAAGCTGGCGGCCCCTTGCTCCCTTGCTAGGTGGCGCCCGGAGATGGGTCCACCTCTGCCGGGGTCGAGCCGGGTCCTCCTGCTCCTTCGCTAGGTGGCGCCTGGAGACGGGCCCACTTCAGCCGAAGTCGAGCACCTCTCGGTCGCTCCGCCAGGTGTCCACCCAAGAAGGGTCTACCTCGGCAGAAGCTGGCGGCCCCTTGCTCCCTCACCAGGTGGCGCCCGGAGATGGGTCCACCTCTACCGGGGTCGAGCCGGGCCCTCCTGCTCCTGTGCCAGGTGGCGCACGGAGACGGGTCCACCTCGGTCGAAATCGAGCACCTCTCTGCCGCTCCGCCAGGTGTCCACCCAGGAGGGGTCCACCTCGGCCAAAGCTGGCAGCCCCTTGCTCCCTCGCCAGGTGGCACCCGGAGACAGGTCCACCTCCGTCGAGGTCGAGTCGGGCCCTCCTGCTCCTTTGCTAGATGGCGTCCGGAGACGGGTCCACCTCCGCCGAGGTCGAGCCGGGCCCTCCTGCTCCTTCGCTAGGTGGCTCCCAGAGACGAGCACACCTTGGCCGAAGTCGAGCATCTCTCTACCGCTCGGCTAGGTGTCCACCCAGGAGGGGTCCACCTCAACCGAAGCTGGCGCCCGTAGACGGGTCCACCTCTGCCAGGGACGACCTGGGCCCTCCTGCCCCTTCGCTAGGTGGCGCCCGGAGATGGGTCCACCTCTGCCAGGGTCGAGCCGGGCCCTCTTGCCCCTTCGCCAGGTGGCGCCTGGAGACGGGCCCACCTCGGTCGAAGTCGAGCACCTCTCTGCCGCTCCGCCAGGTGTCCACTCAGGAGGGGTCCATCTCGGCCGAAGCTGGCGGCCCCTTACTCCCTCGCCAGGTGACACCCAGAGGCAGGTCCACCTCCGCAGAGGTCGAGCCGGGCCCTCTTGCTCCTTCGCCATGTGGCTCCTGGAGACGGGCCCACCTCGGTCGAAGTCGAGCACCTCTCTGCCGCTCCGCCAGGTGTCCACCCAGGAGGGGTCCACCTCGGTCGAAGCTGGCGGCCCCTTGCTCCCTCGCCAGGTGGCGCCGGAGACGGGTCCACCTCTGCCGAGGTCGAGCCTAGCCCTCCTGCTCCTTCGCCAGGTGGTGCCCGGAGACGGGCCCACCTCGGTTGAAGTCGAGCACCTCTCTGCTGCTCCGCCATGTGTCCACCCAGGAGGGGTCCACCCCGGCCGAAGCTGGCGGCTCCTTGCTCCCTCGCCAGGTGGCATCCGGAGATGGGTCCACCTCCACGAGGTCGAGCCAGGCCTTCCCGCTCCTTCGCCAGGTGGCACTCGGAGACAGGTCCACCTCCACCGAGGTCGAGCCGGGCCCTCCTGCTCCTTCGCTAGGTGGCTCCCGGAGACGGGCCCACCTTGGCCGAAGTGGAGCACCTCTTTGCCGCTCCGCCAGGTGTCCACCCAGAGGGGTCCACCTCGGCCGAAGCTGGCGGCCCCTTTCTCCCTCGCCAGGTGGCATCCACAGACGGGTCCACCTCTACCGAGATCAAGCCGGGCCCTCCTGCTCCTTTGCCAGGTGGTGCCCGGAGACGGGTCCACCTCAGCGGAAGTCGAGCACCTCTCTGCCGCTCCGCCAGGTGTCCACCCAGAAGGGGTCCACCTCGGCCGAAGCTGGCGGCCCCTTGCTCCCTCGCCAGGTGGCGCCCACAGATGGGTCCACCTCTACCGAGGTCAAGCCGGCCCTCCTGCTCCTTCGCCAGGTGGTGCCCGGAGACGGGCCCACCTCGACCGAAGTCGAGCACCTCTCTACCGCTCCGCCAGGTGTCCACCCAGGAGGGGTCCACCCCGGCCGAAGCTGGTGGCTCCTTGCTCCCTCGCCAGATGGCATCCGGAGACGGGTCCACCTCCGTCGAGGTCAAGCCAGGCCTTCCTGCTCTTTCGCCAGGTGGCACCCGGAGACGGGTCCACCGCAGCCGAAGTCAAGCCTCTCCCCGCTCCTTCGCCAGGTGGCGCCCCCTGACGGGTCCACCCCGGCCGGGGCCGGCCCTACTCAGCGAGGCCTCCGGGAAGTGGAGACGCGGGTTTCAAAATCGCCACTCGGGTAGCGCGCGCCGCGCCTCGTAAGGGACGCCGGTACGGTCTGCAGTGACGCGTGAAACCTCGTTTACATCGGCTGGATGGGCCTCGCAACCGAGAAACGGAACCCTTGCGGCAGGAGCCCGCAACGGTGGGGCACTCATCGTCAATGCCTTTGAAGGAGAGCGCCCGTGCTCGGCCCAAAGCCTCGCCTGTATCCTTCCCCCCCCTTTTTCTCTCTAGGCACGACAAGCAAGGCGATGGGCCACCGGGTTCCCAGGCCCGAAGGGGAAAGGAAAAGGGGGGGAGAAAGGCGAGAGGCGGGAGGGAGCCCCCGAGAGGAGGGGGGAGCTGGAGGCAGCATGATGGTATAAAAGGGATGGTAAAAGCGGGCAGCGAGGTAGGTAAAAGGGGGGACCTGTCCACCAGCTCAATAATGGACTTAATCCAACTAAAAATTTCACCTCTTTCCATCCCCTGGCAACCTCTTCCTTTGATCCAATAAACCAACATAAAGGATAAAATTTCAATTTGTAAATACCCTGGCCAGCTTGGGGAGGCAATTGGGTCGGGCTGAAAGTTAGATACAAGTTTTGTCAAAAATCTATCAATATAAATTTGACATATTTATTAAATAGATCAAAATTCTCATCTAAACTTTAACTTATTTATTTAATATATAACCCAACCCGACCTGCATAATATGTTTGATAAACAAATCAAGTTAGGTTAAATGAGTTAAATAATTAAGTAGACTTTTAATAGATTAAATGGAGATAAAAGGATCAACCAAATTAAATAGGTTAGGTTAAATAAGAGAAACAAGTTAAACATATTTTAAATAAGTTAAATGGGACGGTATATGATCTGAGTTAATTATTAAATAAGTCAAAATGAGTTAAAGGTTCAAATCCAAATCTAACCTATTTAAGTTGATGGGTTAACCCATTTGCAACCCAAATCCAGTTACACCAAATCCTAACTTTCTTAAAGCAGATTGTTTGCTGGTTAGATTGATAAATTTCCACTACTATTGCTAGCACGAGTAGAAGACGGTAATGAAATGACATTAAAAAAAACTTTAAAATCATGGCAAATATAAAGAAAATCCATTTCTTTTTGATTTCCAGAGTGAACCCACTCCAGAAGTAATAGATTGAAGTCCGTTTCCACAAACTGGTCCTTGGAATTGAGTTGGCATATTGGCCTTATTCCCCAAAATTTTCTTGAACAGGCAATTGGCTTTAAAAATCTAGTTTTAGGACATGATTTTAAAGTCTAATTTGCGGGACAGGCCCTTTTCTGGCTATGACCGGCTTTTAAAGCTGGACTTTGTAAAGAACAACATTAACCCTGCAAAGCCTTTACGTTTCAATATTTTAGATAATCAAATGGTATCAATTTTTAGGAATATTTCATGGGAAGCACCATCATGTGTAAAATGTGTTTTGTGTAATCAAACCAAAGAATTTCCTCGCCTTTCTGTCCATTTGAAGCAGATGTTCCGAAACTGTCATACAAGAACTCTCAACTGATGCCTAAAAAGAACGATCATACAGCATAAAAGCTTTGGTAGCTGGACACGGTTGGGTTATACAAGAAGTTTTGGATGCTGGCAAAGAAATGGTTACAGCTAAGTCCTTTTAAGGACGAAAAGAGAGGAGATTTAATGGTGTATTTTTTGGCAAGAACTTGATGATTAACGCCAGGGAAAATCCTTAGTCAATAATGCTATATTAGAAGTGAGGACTGGCGTGCCTTCTACAAATTGATGCAATATAGTAGGTCCCAAAGCATTTTCCATAAGAACACCTTTAGTCGTTCCAATTGGAACCTAAAAACAGCATTCTAAAGACGGTACCACAAGAAGGCCAGCAAGCGGAGAACCCAGGGACACGAGCAGATAACAAGCAACAAGCTTCCATCGCTGGGCGCAATCTGTTTGTGGATGGCTGCTGCAACAACAAATATTCCATACACAGAAAAACAAAAGTTTGCCATGTAAACAGGTAGTAGAATCCAAAAAAGAAATGATGATGCTATTAACATTTTAAATTCTATAGAACAGATTTATCTGTCTTTTCGTGGAACAGAATGCACTGTTATCTCGTCTCATCTCAATATGAGACTTAGAGTAGGAGATTTCCAAGATATTCCAATCAAAATATTAGGACACTGACAGGACGGTTCTATCTCGATACATGAGATGAATATCCTATCTCACCACCCCCTCACCATCCCATGGAACAACCTGCCAGAACCTGAATCATTAGATGCTATAACTGGCTAAAGAATGGCATCAATGCCGTCTTCCATGACTGTTTCACAAAAACGCTTGCCTTCTACAACTTGTAAATATGCAGAGAATCACAAATTTAACACAACCAGATGGCACAATAGAAACAAGACAAATTTGGAGCAAAGAATAGCAGGATTAGCAAAATAGAAAGAAGAAAAACGGAGCTAAGAATAACAGGATTAGCAAAATCTATACGAGATCAATCGTTCAAATCAATCCACTCTTTTAGAAACATAAATGGCATCTTTAGCAAATGTTTCAAGAAAAATGAAGATGACTTTGCTTTTGGAGAGGCTAGATACATTACATTCAAAGATGACTATCACACTGCTACTTGAGAGAATGAACATGCAACACTGAGTACACCAGGCACCCAGTTCAGCTTGTCAACTGCTACAAGGAACAAAAGATACACCATCGATCCATCAGGCTAGCACAACTAAACACAAACAAGCACTACAATGATAACAATGCTTCAACCTTCGCAATCTGCTCTTCCTCATTCTTTGGAGTTGGGCTCCTATTTGCTTCATCAAACAAATCGTGCTTCCATTTTTCTACTTGAAAACCACCTTGGCGGTAGGTGTTTCTCTCACCATACCTTCCACTGAACCTTTCCCTCCCCCTCATGCCCCTGCCAAACCTATCCCTTGATTGATAGCCAGCTCTATGCACATCTCCCCTCCGATCAGTTCTCTCATCAGCCCTGTTGAATGGTTTCTCAGGCTTATCCAGTCCACGAGAATAATAGCCACCCCTTTCTTCCCTTCTTGAAGAACCTGAAACAGGTTGATCACGATGAGGCAACCTTGATTCTGACCCTATGGCAGCTGCCACGGATTCTGATTCTGCCGGCATCTTCTGTTCCCTGAATGCTGGTCTTTTTCTGGCAGGTGGTTTCTCAGCCTCCAGTTCAAAGAATCCATCATGTTTCCATATAATATTTTCACCTGCATGTGCTCGGGTCCTCTCATCTTTTTTCTGCAAATCATATGCCTCGGCCTTGTCTTTAACCCTGTCACCAGATTGCTCCTTCAGATCACTCCGCCATCCATGATCTGTGAAAATCATATGCACCAGCAAACAGATTAAGAAAGAGATACCTGAGCATAAAGAAACAGGGAATTCAAGCAAAAACACTCTTCAGCACAATGATAAATCACCATTTGGTTTGCGGTAACTTCGACCACCTTGCCCAGAACTGCCACGTTCATCATGCTGCATTGGTAGCCTAAAATTGTTATATACAACGAGGCACTTGAAGGCATGGGTACGAACAAGAATCCCACCACATCAGGAGAAAATATGGTTTGCATATAATAAATGACAACAGTAAGTAAATAATTGTATCAGTTAGCCCAGCACTCTTAGATTATTTTTTTCTGCAACCAAATACTGGTGGTGTCAACAATGCATATAAACAAGATGAATAACATAAAAAAGGCAAGTGTAATATAAGGCACTTACTAAGAGTCAAGAACTTTATACGTGACAACCAAAAAATATGAAATGAAGTACCAGAGTCAGGTCATCCACATCCAGGGGATTTGGTGACAACTTTATCATTCCTCTATGGTGGATCTTGAGGATGCTCAGATTCAAATAAGAGATCTTGAGGGTTCAAACCAAAATGGTGACTAACAACCAATGTATTCTCAATAATGCACAGTATTTGTATTAGTCCTCTGCCATAAGGAAAATTAGAGCCTCCATATTGTATCTTTTCTTCCACCGACCTAGGCTAATAGGATTGTTAGTTCTCCCACCTCACAATGAGTAATTCCTTGAAATCACAATTATAAACAAAAAGTAATTTTGTTAAAACTTAGATTTCCTGTCAGAATATAATCACTGACTAGCAAAACGAAATACATGGTAGCACCTTCATACCACTATCAAGTTAGCTACGAAATGAGATTTGCCTCACCATGGTGGCATTCTCCATTCTCTCACAAGAGAACCAAAATATGGAAGTCTCTTACCATCAGAGGATATTTTGGGCATTCCTGATCATGGAATAACTTCAAAAGGTAAAAGCATGTTTGTTAAATGAAATTGATAAATCTTGAATAGTTTAAAGACCCCTACTTCCTCTCAAATAAATTTAGGGCTTGCAAGAAAGGTTTCTATTGGAAACTTCAAGAATCTGCAACGAAAGTGCGTGCCGAGAGAATGGAACTTCCCTATCACTATAAAACCAGTGAAAGCTGATATTATGGAGAAAAGACTGAAAACAAAAGAACGCAATTGTTTAGAATGAAAAGGGAACGACACCATTGCTTGGTCAAAAAGAGAATTAAAAGACAATGTAGCGGAGAACATAAATTGTTGGCTTGCTTGGACACTGGGATGAAATTGACTAGCAATGAAGGCAGCAATAGTGGAAATAATGTTGATTGCCAAGATCATTGTTTGCAGAATGCTAATTTTCTGCATCTTTGTTATAGCTTCTTCTTTTACAGGCCTCAAATTTTATTTAGTGTACACTGACTCGTGCCCATGCAAATATCCTGGATTTGATGAGGAAGATCTTCTAGCACATTTTACCATAACTAAAACCAAGTTTGCAGACCATGGTTAGAGGGAGCCTGCAACCTGCTCCAGCATTGATGATGCAGGCCAGACTAAAGATCATGCACTTGGGGCAATCAAGGGTTGATAATGGGCACTTGAGTTCAAACCTAGGTTAAGTGTGTTCTATTAGAGGCATTTTTTAGAGCTAAGAATGTCCTTCCATGATTTAGTTTATGTTTGATGGACTCAACTGTAAGATTTAAGCTTCATCCACTGTAAGATTTAAGCTTCATCCAGTGATTGCAATTAAGATTTACCATGTCTAGGCAATAGCATTTACTAGGTTCAACTCATGTTTTAGGCTAAGGGAATAGAGCGTATACGCATTAGCAATAAAAGGCAAGATAGCATCATGGGGCCTGCCTGCTGGCTTTCTCACTTTTCAGCATAAGAAGCCACATGCCCCTCATGCTGCAGCCAAGGAGGTTTGCAGATGAGGGATTCAGATACAAAGAACTTACAAGAAGGGGAGGAAACAGAGGAAAAGAAAAGAAGGAACGCAAAGAGCAATCCAATGAGATAGGAAAAAAGTAAAAGATAAAACAGGGCAAAAAAGAAAATAAAACTAGCTAGATAGGACAGCAACCCCTCAACTTTATTGAGTATCAACCATGGCTCCGTAAGGCATCCTACCACCATTTGGAACTATCTAATCACAGTAAATCACTATGGTCTGTTAGTTTAATATTATCTATTCTTCTAAATGAGATAGCCAGGTCATAGGAGGGTGTAAGGAGGGCAAAGGAAGAGGGGAGAGGGAGAGGAGAGTCCATGATTGCTGCTAGATGGCAATTGGGTCGGATCAAAAGTTCAGATCCAAACTAGAGTTGTTTGTTAAACAAGTAACCTACCCATCCCATATAACCCATTCAGTAAACATATCAAGTCATATCAAACAAGTTAAATGGGTTTTTAATGGATTAAATCGATTTAAATAGGTTAAACAAGTTAAATGGGTTTTTAATGGATTAAATCGATTTAAATAGGTTAAACAAGTTAAATGGGATAGAAACATGTTAAGCAAGTTTTAAATGGGTTAAGTCAGTCTTAAACAGGTTAAAAGGGCCAGGTCATGACCCACCTCAATTATTAAACAATGCAAAATGGGTTACATGGGTCAAAGGTCAAAACCTGAACCTGACCTATTCAATAAATAGGTCTAGACAAGTTAACCTATTTAAAACCCAAACCAATTTATGTCAAACCCTAACCTGCTAAAAGTGGGACGCTTTCAGGAGGGTTGTATCATAAATTGCCACCCCTAATAGTAGGGAGGAAGACGATGGGTTAGTTAGGAGTTTCATAAGGAGGATAATAACTAGTTAGATTATAAAGGGGGGCTAATATGACCTCAGTTCACTCGAGGTAGAGCCAACAACCAGGACCAAGCCCGCATAACAATTTAGTCTAGGTCACCAGGTTCAAAATATTGGTCATTCCAGAGTAAAGTGGGTTAGGAGTTCGTAAGCTCATTTATCCTCAGCCTTTAAGAAACAAGCCAAACTCAGCCTTTAAGAAACAAGCCACACTTGATAGAACAATGATAACTTCAAGCTGGCCATCACAAGCATTAAGGTCCATAAAATAGAAGATAAATTATTATTACCTCAAGTATTGAATTAAACTATAGAAAACCACTCAAAGATTAGATTATTCATACTCAACAAACACTATTGCATTAGTTGGGAAACATGCTGAAGCAATTGATAGTGAACATGCATGGACTTCACAGGAGATGCTTATATTCTAACAGGAGAGAACAAAAGAAATTGTTGTATCAAATGGAGTGGGGAAACAGTTTCTTATAAAAAAAGAAACGATTTCATAAGTTATGAAATGGATGTCCACCTGAAAATATGATCGAGAACGTGGCACTTCAGCTGGGTCAGAAGAGTGTTTGGTGCCATCAGGGATTTCATCAATCTTTCTGTCTGAACTCTGTTTCACAGTATCAGGCTGCAACTTGGTTTCAATTGCTGGAGGGGCCTCGAGTGGCAAAACATCTTGCAGACGCCTACGTTGCTTATGATCCTGATCAGCTGCACTGGCAACATCCAAATCACGATATGTTCTCTCTGTTGCTGGTTTTCCATCTCTTCTTGTTTTCTTTGGACTACATATCATATAGCAATTAAAGACAAATTAATGCATACGACATACTTTCAGACCAAGGTGTTGGTTCTGAAAATTGTATCTGCTGGCAAAAAGATGGCAAGAGCATAAAATAAACAAGCTCTAAGGGTTTCTAAAAAGGGAATGAATTTTACTCTACAATCTACAAACTGTTAATTGTCATTCTTAGTGGCCCATTAGTTTTACAAGATTTTAAACTAAACCTAGCTTAATAGGTAGCAAAAAGTAAGCCCCTGCATACTCTTAAAATTTTAGGAACGAAAAGTGCTTTTAAGCTTAAACACAATATCTTCTGAAGCCTTAATCAAATCCTAGCACAGCTCAGAATCCAGACTACACAATATCAAGATTTTAATCCATGCATCATCATGATCATTTAAACTTTAAGGAAAATTAAAAGAATAACAGAATTTTAAATAAAAATTTATTAGCAATTTTAAAATAACTATTTGTGAGAACCGGGCTTCCTGGGCTGAAGTCGGCAGTCCCAGCTGACTTCGACCCAGCACAAAGGAATAAAAGAAGAGGGATGCTCATCCGAACAGGGGATCTCATTCCCCTGCCTAACCATCGCCAGAAAAGTCGGAAAGTGCTGTGGGGAGGGAGAAGACGGTCGAAGGACCGTCGAGAAAGGGCAGCACTCTCAGACGGCCAGCCATATCTCCGATAAGCCATGGATAATTCTCACCGAAAACTCTTATTTAAAACCCTCTTCACTGCCTCTAATAAAGTTGATAACGAACCCTCCGCCTCCCTCCTCTATCTTCCCCAGCTCCGGTAGTGGCGGAGTTGACATGTGAAGCCGATTGCCATCAGATACTCCCAAATCCTCCTCCCTTCCCATCTCTTTGATCCATGGATTTCGAAGGGTTTTGGCCTCTACTGCCGCTGGAACTCAAATGCTGCCGGCCCCGTTTTCGCCATCGTCGCACCTCACCGGTGAGTTTCCTCTCCCTCCTCCCTGGTCCATAGTAACGGGGAAGGCCATTCGGGCCAAGCCAACAAGAAAAAAAACAGGGATGGAAAAGAAGAGAAGAAAGGAAAAAGAAAAAGAAGGAAAAGAAAAAAGAAAAAGAATGAAAAGAAAAAGAAAAAAAGAAAAAAAGAGAGAGAGAAGAAGAGAGGAAAGAGAGAGGAGAGAAAGAAGAGAGGAAAGAGAAAAGAGAAGAGAGAAGAGAGAGGAAGAGGAGAGAGAAAGAAGAGAGAGAAGGATAGGTCTTGAAATGTTGTTGCTGTTTATTTTGTCATGGTGCTGTTTATCCTATTATGTATTGGATATTAATTTGAAGAATAAGCCTTGCATATTAGATAGGATTTAATCCTAAGAATATGCGGCCGTCTGATGCACATCTGGCTCAGGCATCGGGTTGGGACGTGATAAATTTAATGATATTAGAGCTAGATTCCTTCCGGATCTCCAGTGGGACGATCATTGGCACATGACCGGTGGATGGTATGTGTGGTCAGGATCCGATCTCTTTCAGGATTAGCCGTGGACCGATCATGACCATAGTCAGAGGGATTAGGAGAGTAAAGTAGAAATGGTTAGCCATCCATAGTCGTATTATTTGGTAATTGATGTGCATTTTGTTTATTATGGCGTTGTTTATTTTGTCATGGTACTGGTTATTCTGTTATGTATGATTTGTTATGTTTGTGAATTGTTGTTGACATATTTATGCATATATTAAAGGTGATGATAACCTACTGAGCCTATAAAGCTCACTCCCTATTTCCTATATTTCTGTTATAGATCTGGAAGGTCAATCAGGCTTTGAGACCGGTCAATGAGTTAGGGTTTAGATGTTAGTTTCTTAGTTTATGTTTTATTTGAAATTCTAGTTAAACTTTGCTATATTATATCTTGGATTATTTTAGTGAAACTTCGTTCATTTGTTAGTTTGGATTGAAAAACTTTAGAAATAAATAAATGTTTAATAAATTTATTTTCTACCATTGCCTGGATATTAATTTGAAGGATAGGCCTTGCATATTCGATAGAATTTAACCTGAAGGATATGCAACCATATGATGCATGCCTGGCTCGGGCATCGGGTCGGGGCGTGACACTATTATAATGAGAATATTGTACTTAGGGGATACTTAGTCAATAATGAGTTGCCTTCTATCATATAATTACATAAAACATAATTAAGCTACAGGATTAAAATAATATAATATATGACCCCTTAAAACAAATGAAATTACCTGGCAATTAAGATATTAAATTTGAAGGTATATCATGAAAATCGGTCGTATCAACCTGAGCGAGAGTGGGGTGTAATTTCTACATCTATGTAACAAAAATATGTATGCACATACATGCAGATACAGAAACCAAACACAATTATAAAAGTCAAGAACCTTAACATATTGAAATACAAGAAAATTTGAAATATAGAAAACAAATTTATGGCTATGAAAAATTATTAAGCAAAAAAATCAGTATTCACAAGTGGAAGCATGCACATTACAGCATCAGTGCCACTGGAGACATCTATCACTGGTGCATATGACAAGCTGACCCATATAGACAACTCAACTAAGAAAACTAAGGTTTCTCTCCATCAACATTGATTATGAATAAATTTGCAATGCCAGCGAGATCAGTAATTGGGAATTGTTCACGAATTTTTACTTATTCTGTCATATTTCTGGAGTATACTATTATTTGATCTAATTCCAAAATTTCCTAAAAGAGTCTAAAAAGGTTACTCAAGATCTAAATTGAATCACCTAGGGAAATTGTATAACTAATTTGTTTATAAATCATTTTTAGGGTTGCTCTCGATGTCTTCAAATGCCGGTGACAGACAGTGCAAACCTAATATGTGATTGAGTAATACGAGTCACGTTTTAGGCATGTTATATAGGTGATTAAATTTTAGTCACCAACATACAAATGTAAAGATCTTTTTGCATATAACCCCTTCCATTATAGATAAATTGCAAATAAAGACGCCTCTTTTCAAGATCTCCCTCGTACCAGAATTTCCTACATAGAAACCTAAGTTCACTTTCCATCAGCTATAATACAAAATTTATTGTCTCCTCCCATGCCTCTCTTTGCTCATCCCTTTGGAGCTTACAGCTAGTGACTAGTCAAGATTTCTGATATTAGCATCGTTGGATTAGAGCATCTCATTACCACCATTGCTAGATTTGAATTTGAAGATCAGTGTTGACTAATAGCATAGCACAATAGTCAGAATCTCCAATGGGCTTGCAATAAATATACCATTATGGGCTCATGGAAAGTTAATGTGATGTCTTATTGTGCAAAATCCGGGATTAAGGAAGGTTTTGATATGCAAAATTATGTAAAAGAGACATCATTATATACCATTAATCTACAAAGGGAGAGCTCATATGCAGGGGGGGAAAAAACATTTTTAAATTGAACATATGGAATCATATCTTGTGTCTTGGTATAACTAAAACTATTCTAGAGTGAATTCACCATCATCCACCAAACTATATCCCCAGGGCATTAAATGTTCTTCCTTTATCCTTCATTCAGCATTCCTCTCTCTCAACAATTCTTCTATTGTGGATCACATCCAGCATCACATTGTCTGAAAAATTCCACTGCAGCTTTTAATCAATCAGGTCACACCAAATGAAAATTAGAATATGAAGGGGTATGTTATACAGTTCCACAGAAAATCCATGTATGCACATCTAATTATAACATCCAAACAGTTAGGTCCTTATAGGATCAAGTCTTCTCAACTCACAGGGCTAGAGATACGCATATTGCGCCAACAATGTTACCAGTTACCACACCTATAGAGGTACAACTTTCGAACATTTAGGTTAGCCATAGCACCATGAATACAATATCTCCAACAACTATTAACTTAAGTGAATATATCCAGCTTATGAGACATGCATGAGTGTGTTAGGCCTTAGAAGGCACAGCTGCCTGAAAACCCTACTGCATCCAACTCCAAACTCCGCACTTCCAAATCATATATGGCTAGGAAATGCAAATCTTACCATCCCAAATTTCTAGTCCGAAGAACTATCCAAATTAGGGCTTAAACCAAATCTGATATGGATTGGATACCAGTATATCCATATCCATATTTGTTTTGTTTAACGAATACAAATACCAAATACGGATACAAATATTAGTCCGACGCAAAAATTCATATCCATATTTGTTTTAAATGGATACGGATACAAACTAGATATTGAAAGTATGAATGTAAATATGGATATAAATATGATAATTAAACTTTATGACTATATAATTAAAAATATTACTAAATGGATGATTAACCAAGTTCATAGCAATGTTAATACATTTGTATATATATTTTTAAAAGTTAATGGCTGCTATATAAAATTACATAAGGTTACGGATAGAATTGAATGTTCGAATATGGATTAGATAGTTGTCTATCCATATCCATATCCATTTTTCTTTGATGGATATAGACATGAATACGGATATTAGTTGAATGCTCAAATTTTGGTCCATATCTCAATAGATTTAGATATGATAATGGATCTTGTCGGATATTATCCATACTATTTTCACCCTTAAACCAAATCATGTATGGTTACCAAGGTGGATAAGAGAGAGTGGGAATTTGATCAACAAACAATTAAAGTGAAAACCATAGGGGTATATTTTTCTATGATTGGCAAATGGATAAAGAGGGCAGTAGTGGCATTGGTTGAAAGATGGCAAAAACCAGCAACAAAGAATTAAATACTATTGGAATGGGAAAATACCATTAGTACCATACCATTTAAAAGGAAAATCAATATAACACGTGGAAATGCCAAAACCAGTTGGCCATTGCATATCATCCATACTAGTTGGTACCAATAGTCCATATCGATAACACACCGGTTGTTTTTCATTTTTATTAATTCAGATAATCTCAATACATACCAACCATACTAGTACCATATTTTTCTAGGATAATACTGCTACAGGGTTCGGTACTGATATTTAAAACCTTGGGCAGCGACATGGATAGGGGTTTCAACAATGTCAACCATGGTTGGAGCAATGGGATCCTAAACCAGGATGCTTTGTTGGCTTGGTGCACTTTTGGAGGCTTGAAGCTATTAGGTTTCAGAGAGAGAGAAAGAGGGAGGGAGAGAACGAAGAGAGTGGGAAAGGGAGGGGTTCAAACCCACAAGACATGTTTTCTCCAAGATTAGTGAGTGGAGTTAGGTCGGTACACATGGATATTCCTTCTTTCTATGGAAAAAGAAAAGAGAAGCAATGAGAGAAGGGTTGATGGTGACGGTATCATGCTGATTTATTTAATGAGATTAGGTGCACTAGGGAAGAAAAAGGGATTGATGTTATGTTATAGAAATATGCACAGCTAATTTTTTTTTATTTGATTGCATTAACAAATAAAAATATCAAGAATAAAGTATACATAGCTCATTTGATTAAGCAAGTCTATCGATCAGTAGGGGCACTTGTACATAAAAGAGTGGTGTCTAGTTTTTCCATCAGATCAGGAGGGCACAAGCACAAAAGGTCAACGAATCATTAGCTTCACAAGATGTGGATGGGGCGGTCTCAATCTCCTTTCTCCATTTTGTTCGTCTTTGTTGGATCCAAACCAAAGCCCATTCTAACAAGTTTATAACCTCTGCATAAATTGGACAAAAACATCTATGATATCTTAGAAAGTTTTCCATTTATCAAAAAGTACCATTTTGCAAATTTACCATCATATTTTAATGGTTATTAAAAGAGAATATTTTTGAAGCTGGTCATTCTAAACATAAGAAAAAAGCTAAAATTGTAATAAGTTATATATCATAGTTTTTAAACATATAAATTGTATAGATGCTTCCTGGACACTTGCACCCCCTAACTTTTAAACCTCACTGCTTCCCCACACCCAAACCAGCACCCACATCTGGCAACTGAAGTGCAATAGAACCTGAGCTAAGCTAGGCTGGAGTAGGTTTAATTTATAATAAGATGCCAGGGTAGACTATAAGCAATATATACACATAATCATTAATAAATAACAGTTACTAGAAAACACCTGTATTTGTATAATTTAGAACTTGGATTTTTTTAGATGCATACAGCTATACCTCTAATATTGTGACATGAAACCTCAAACGTTGTGGTGAAGCCACAAATAGCTGCAGATATTCTTAGCTAAACAATTATGTACACTGCACATGCCTAATTTTATTAATTCTTTAGTATTCACCAATGATGGTTGGTCGCATGTGTTACAATCTATCTGAAACGGAATTGGCTTCAGCATTTATAAATATCTTATGAGCTGCACAAGACCCAGCTTGAACCTAGAAAAGATTGAACATCTAAATAAGCCATGATGTAACCTAACAAAATAGAATAGAGACTAGCTCAAGTTGATCGAGAGCCAAGCATCCTTGGGATTTTGAGTTGGACACAAGCAGCCTAAGCTAAGCTTAACTTGGCTGGTTGATACACCTAACTCATACATTTTGGAAAAAGAAAACATCATGTTGGCAATTATCTCTACCAAATGTCAAAGTACTTTTAATCTTCACTGGCAATATGCACTTCTGGATGGGGAAAAAAAAAAAGAAGAAAGAACTTATCTCCATAACATGTACAAGCACTGTTAGTGAAAAGTTCACAAAAGGGAACCATTCAATAATGCAAACCAAAACTGAAAATCTCAATAATCAAGATGGTCACAATGTGCTCCAAAGAAAAACCCATAGTGAATAAATAAACCTATCAAGCGAGTTTTTCTCTAATAAGAACAAATATTTGAAGAAAAATCTTAAACTTATAAGACATAATTTCTTTACAGACCTTTTTATGAAATATTTTCATTTTAAAAAATTATTCAGCTTCTTTAGAGATGTAGTTATTTCTTCTAGGGAGATTCCATATTTGATCAACAACTGGCTAAGTCAGTGGGTCCTACATGAAAAAGGTTGCAAAAATCATTATAAACGGGAACAAAAGAATAGGAGAATTAGTGCCAGTAATCCAGTAAAAGATATTATCATAATTAATAGAATTAAAATCATATTTAAAAATCAGCATATCTTCTTGGCCGCAGTTGACCCTGTATATGAAGCAAATCAAGATAAATCTGTGGATGTAAGTTACCCTAAATATAACTCCTAGAAAAACCCAAAGGTATAGAAAGCTGTCCTGCACCAATCTTTAATTCTGTTTCAAGTTCATCCTCCAATTTATAATTCAATACAAATTTAAACCTAGCATTGAAATATCACATCAATCCATAAAATCATACAAAAGTAATAACAACAAAACAAGAATGCTTTTGTCATGTGTCTAACTTGGAAAGCTGAATAAGCACATATGATGCCATATATTGTTTGGTTCAGATTGCATCACAACCCACAAACCAACAATAAAAGGTATAGCGGCTTGAGGGTCCTCACTGATGATAGGATTCTCAACAATAATTACACATAAATATATCACCAACAAAGGGTCCTCATGGACAAAGTTTAAATTATGCTAAGATGCTACATATTGCTAAAATAGTACCAGCTACAAGAGAGCACCTGTACTTACATAATTTAGAACTTGGAATTTGTTTTCAGATGCATACAGGTGTACCTTTAATATCATGACATGAAAACCTTCAACTTTTGTGATGGTTGTGATGTAGCCACACATAGCTGAGAATATTCTTAGCTGAACAATCATGCACATCCCATATGCCTAATTTTATCAATTACCTAATTATGATTGATGATGGTTGGTCACCAGTGTTACAATTTCTTTAAAATAGAATTGGCTTAAGCATGTATCCCATATGCCTAATTTTATCAATTACCTAATTATGATTGATGATGGTTGGTCACCAGTGTTACAATTTCTCTAAAATAGAATTGGCTTAAGCATGTCTAAATATCTTATAAGCTGCAGTCATGCCCAGCTTGAGCCTAGAAAAAACCAAAGATCTAAATAAGCCATGCCTTAAGCCAAGAAAAATAAAAACAAGACCAAGGTTGGCTGTGCTGGTACCGGGGCATGTACCAATTGGCTAGCGGCATAGTTCGGTAAGCCCTATGCTGTTCTGTGCTAGGCCAAAACCAACACATAAAATAGAGTCGGGGAGAGGGAGAACCATAAAGAAAAAAAGAGAGAAGAGAGAGAGAGATAGAGATGGGGAGGGAAGGAGAGGGCAGGAAGGCCAGCAATGGCCATTGACTTCACTATGAATCGACAAAAATAAAAAAAGAACGAAATGGGGGTGAGTCGGCACTGTTTCAATTCGGAGGAGGAAGGAGCCGCTCCTCCATCCAGGGACCTCTACAGCCCTCCGACGGACATTGCTAGCCTCCCTACCCCCTCCTTCATACCCTCTCACTCCCTCTCCCACCCCCTCTCCCTCTTTTCTTCTCTCCAGAAGACGGAGATCCGATGACCTTCCTGGCCTTTCTCTCTCCTCCTCTCTCTCTTCCTCTCTTTTCTTCTCTCTCCCCTTGTCCTCACCAATGTCTCATTTCCAACACCAAAACCACCCCGATTAGACATCGGTATAATTCAACACATCCCGAACCAGACAGTTCATGACAATTCCACCATTCATGAATAAGACTATTCAAGCTGATCTAGGGCCAAACACCCTTGTGACTATGAGCTAAAAACTAGTGCTAAACTAAGCTTAACTTGGCTGGCTGATGAATGTAGTGCATGCTATCTAAAAAGTTAAAACATCATGTTACAGTTATCCGTATCAAAGAATTTTTATCTTCATTGGCAATATACATCTCTATCAAATGTGTAAGTACTGATAGTGAAATAGGTTCACAAAAAAGAAACTTTCAATTATGCAAGCCAAAGACTATTAAAATCTCACTAGTTGAGATGGTCATGATGTACTCCAAGAAAAACCTATAGGGAATAAATAAATCTATTGAGCGAGTTGTTCACTATAAGGATGAATATTTGAAGAAAATTCTTAATCTGATAAGAGATAATATGCTTACAAACCCTTTAATAAAATATTTTTCTTTCAAAAAAATATTTTGCTTCTGCGGAGAGGTAGTTATTGCTCCTAGCAAGATTTCATATTTAATAAAAAAACTAGCTAAACGGTGAGGTCATAACAGGAATCCTACATGAGTTGAAAAAATAACACATCACTATAAATAGGAAAAAAAGAAAGAAAATAATAGGAGATTTAGTGTCACTAATCCAGCAGAAGATATTATCATAAATAATAAAATTAAACAAATATAGAATCACTATATATTCTTGGGTAATGCACCCGTCTTTTTCAACTATTTTGAGCTCATTCTCAACTATATAATTCAATGTAACTTTAAACCCCAGCCTTGAATTATTACATTGATTGAAAGACACATACAGCACTAATACGAACATAGGATAACACTCCTTCACTGTTCACAGTGTCTAAGCATGCATTAGTCATGTGTCTATTTTTGAAAGAAGAAAATAGTTCATTGTGTCAGACATGCATTTCTCTCAGATTGCATTCACAGCCCACAAATTAACACACATAAATCATAGTGGCTCAAGGGACCTTGTATAGTCTCAGCAACTACTGAGTTATAACAATAGTTATTAATCATTAGATAAAGCATTATGCGGATGTCAATGTATTGATAGGGCATATCAAAGTGCTTCCATCATCTTAAACTTTAAGTTTTGGGTTTTGGCATCAAATATGATGCACTACTAACTTAAAGTAAAAAAGAGGAGGATTTTACGGGAGCCATGAAAAAACCCAACAAATTCATGAAACCTAGCTATTATCTTATACTTACACATTTTCTAATACATAATATTCTACAGCATTCTTATTGACATGTCAATTTGTCTTTTTGGAACAACATGTATAATGCCTTTACCATTGAACCCGAGTTAAAATTTCCGTTTCAGAGCCGATTCTGGTTTGCCTTGGCTCTTCTTTTTTTTTTTTCATTCAGTTGCAACTGCAATATTCCATCAAAATAAACCGACCAATCATGTGACCAGCTGTAAAAAAAAAGTGGTCTGAACAGCATGAATTAAACAACTCCATGAAAAGGTGAAAACTTTTTGACACCCAATTTCCCAATTATCTCGTTAAAAATCTAAACCACTTCTAAAGATCGGGGAAATCAATATTTTCTCACGAGATAAAGCTAGTAATCACTACATTATTATTTAGAATTCAAGTAAGTAATAATTGTCTCTTTCAATTTCAAAAGCATCATGAACCCATGGATACAATCATGTATCAAAAAATCTAGAGAATCTCAGGAACAAAAGTAAGAGGGCACAGTTAGCTGACCCTAGCCAAAAACTTGAAAAAGCTGATCAACCTAGCTGACATATTAAAGGACAAGGCCGAAATCTAAACATGAACTGGCTTCTGTTGCGCCAAAAACCAACAAGAGAATCTCTCTTTATAAAGACAAGTACCAACCAAACACGGAGATGGATTTGACTTCTCGACACATTTCAGGAACGGCTTAATCAATCGGTTTACGAGCCCTATTAATACACGAAGAACCAATTAACACCACGAGGGATCGGATTTGGTGATCGAAAACGAGATGGATTTATTAGAATTCAGTGATTGGAAAGGCACTCTTTGCCCTACCGATGCGAAAGAGAAACAAAAAAATCGATCGAGAGGGAGGAGGGGTACCTGGATTCTCGTTCGGATCGGGAATGGGGGCGTTTGGCGTGGGAATCGCGGCCCTCCCGTCGAGACGACATGACCGCCTCCGACGCGCTCCTCCTCCGGCTCTACTAAGTTGCCAAACAAGACAAACTAGGGCTCCGTCTCACGTCTATCACCTCACTAGCTCAGCACACACGTGCATCTACCTTCGCTCGTGTGTCCGCCAACCCACTTTTAGACAACACCATGTTAAATATAGAATCACTATATTAATTACTTTTTATTAGTTATTAACAAGTAAATAAAAAATATGTTCGCATGAAGGATAAATCCTTTTTGATATACGATGACATAGATATTCTATTTTTCAAGAATATGGCCACAGGTGATCGTGGGATGCATTCGCTATTTCAGGGGATATCCGATAATGATACCTCGGACGACAGAGTGGATACGATAAATTTAGAGGAGTTCAATGTTAGACAACCATCACAACAAAGTGATGGAGTCTCCAACTCATCCTCCGATTCCTTTGATATATTTGAAGATGTGTCCCCCACCAGCCCAACGACATGTGCCACGACCATAGCGATGAAATGTCCTCTGGATGCATGTCTTTCCTTTAGTGCTGGAAAGAGGAAACGGTCAGCATCCATCACTCCTACAATAAGTACGACTAGGCTCTCTCTGATGCAGCTGATGGATGCCCTTCTACATTTGGTGGAACAAGGTAAAAAGATATTGGAAATAGCTAATGAGATTCTAAGGAGGGGTCAGGTTGCCCGTCCTACGATGCATTCAATTGATGAGGGCATGCGGAAATTGGAGAGTCTCTCTGGGATAACTCCTGAATGTATTATTGCTGTAGGGGAGATTTTAAAAAATGAGATGAATAGATAGTTCTTTATGCATTATAAAGGGCCACTACTGCAGGCTTGGCTTAATAGACAAATATCTGACATCTACCGTGTACCACCTTCAATGGCAGTCCCTCAAGCAAGTTATGCTCATGTGCCTAATGTTTTTATGCCTCCTGCAATGCATGGTATTCATGAAGTTCGCCCCTGTGTATTTGTGCCTCCACCTATGTATGATGTTAATCCAAGTGGCACTATTCTATCAATGCCTCCATCATTTGGCCAAGCAGTGATGATGTTTTTTTCCAGGATTGTACCTGATGTGGTGGGATCGCTGACGTGGGGGAGCCGACAAGCGCCACGTCAAGGGAAGACGCCGTGTCGGACGCCGCGTCAATCCTCCTACTCGGACTCCACTGTCGAGCTGAGCTGAGCTCCCTCGAGACAGCGAGCCGAGCTCCGTTCTCTGCTAGGTCGGGCCCGCGAGCTCGGGACGCCAAGGTCGGAGCCGCACTCCGCCTTCCAGAGCGAGACCCTCGGAGGATTGAGCCCTGTGGTCGGAGTCGAGCTCAATACTCCTCCACCACATGGAGCCTCTTCGAGCGCGAGCCCTCTGGACCGGGCCTGCACTCTGCCCTCCAGAGCGAGACCTTCGGAGGATTAAGCCCTGTGGTCGGAGTCGAGCTCAGCACTCCTCCGCCACGTGGAGCCTCTCCGAGTGCAAGACTTCTGGACCGGGCCTGCACTCTGCCCTCCAGAGCGAAACCCTCAGAGGATTGAGCTCTGTGGTCGGAGTCGAGCTCAGCACTCCTCCACCACGTGGAGCCTCTCTGAGCACGAGCCCTCTGGACCGGGCCCGCACTCTATCCTCCAGAATGAGACCCTCGGAGGATTGAGCCCTGTGGTCGGAGTCGAGCTTAGCACTCCTCCGCCACGTGGAGGCTCTCCAAGTGCGAGCCCTCTGGACCGGGCCCGTACTCCGCCCTCCAGAGCGAGACCCTCGGAGGATTAAGCCCTGTGGTCGGAGTCGAGCTCAGCACTCCTCCGCCACGTGGAGCCTCTCCGAGCGCGAGCCCTCTACACCGGGCCCGCACTGCGCCCTCCAAAGAGAGACCCTCGGAGGATTGAGCCCTGTGGTCGGAGTCGAGCTCAGCACTCCTCCGCCACGTGGAGCCTCTCCGAGCACGAGCCCTCTACATCGGCCCGTACTCCGCCCTCTAGAGCGAGACCCTCGAAGGATTGAGCCCTATGGTCGGAGTCGAGCTCAGCACTCCTCCGCCATGTGGAGCCTCTCCGAGCACGAGCCCTTTAGACCGGGCCCGCACTCTGCCCTCCAAAGCGAGACCCTCGAAGGATTGAGCCCTGTGGTCGGAGTCGAGCTCAACACTCCTCCGCCACGTGGAGCCTCTCCGAGCGCGAGCCCTCTGGACTGGGCCCGCATTCTGTCCTCCACCAAGACGACCCCGCAAGCTTGGGGCGTCTAGGTCGGAGCGACCCCTGCCATTCCAACTCAGCCCCAGCTCGGACATGGACCCCACCAGCCCAAAACACTGGTGAACTGCCCGAGGACTACACTGGAGCGCCTCCCAGACCGTACTGACCGCCTGCAGCAGCCGGTTACACTAGAAAGGGGAGAAGCACACTGATTGAGACGCCACGCCCTCACCAACCACCTGGATCATCCAAGAGGGGAAGCCAACCGGGAGATTCGAATCCCAGGGGCGGCGGCCCACCGTTCGAGGTATTGCCAGATTTCTCGGAATGAGGCGACCAAGAGGAGTGTCGGAGCGCATGACAGCTCTCCTTATCATGAATCGAGAAAGGCTCCTTGGGACACCGCCGCATGCGCCTAACAACCCAGTGGAGATCCCGAAGCGGATGCCCGACGGTAACCTAGTTTGCAACAAACTTGGAGGTAACACAACAACACCAACACACAGGCAAAAATATAAGGGAGAACACAAAAAAAAGAGGGTGAAAGCCCCACCAGAAGGGGGGCCACGGCACCACCAGCACTCTCAAGCAAGGTCGAGGCGGAAGGGCCGCACAGAGACTCCCTTTAACCAGGCTACACTTCCCCGACACACTTGCATCCCACTTATACACAACTCACTCCTCCTCGTGTGGAGTCCATCAAGAGGGGCTCGACCAGGAGGATCTGTTCTCCTGGATCGTCACTGACTTGACCGTCGGAGTGCCCCCGCTGGAAACCCCGACCTGGGTCACTAACCTCTATTTTGCAGGTTCAGGACCAGAGGATCGCCAGGCAGCGAAGGGAGCGCACTCCAGCACCGGCAGCAGCTACGGGCCACGGCGATCTTGGCAGCAACAGATTGGCATACCAGGTAGGGGGATTAAGCCCTCCATCTCTTTGCAGATTGACACTCTACAGAAGAATGGTGACGACACAAGCACGAGAGGCCTCCATCAACCATGCAAGGGACTCCCCTTCCCGAGGGAGCCCACGTCATCTCGAGGCGGGGCCACCCGTTCCGGCAGTCCAACCACCTCCAACTGAGAAGGCAACGAGCCAGCTTTGCCGGCAAGGAGAGCCACTCACCAAGTCTCGGGCGGGCGGTGCCCAGACCCCACCGGGGCAGAATGGCCAAGACCCCCCATCATGGGTGCTAGGCACCCACGTCATCTTCTCCGTCTCCTTCGGCGGAAGGGTCCACTGACGAAGCCATCAGGCGCGCAGCGGAAAGGCACCTGGAGGAACATGAGTGCAAGCTAGCGAAGTTCTCCTGCCGGTTCACCAGTATGCAAGGCTCAATTAGCGAGCCAGCGGACTACAACGCCCACCACCATTGAAGTCCTTCACCGGCCGTGACAAGACAAAGTACTGTTGCTTTTACTGCGATTACGGCCACGACACCGAGGAATATCATAACCTCAAGTGAAAAATTAAGAAACTCATCAAGAGAAGCTACCTCAAAAGGTTGCGGGGGGCAGACCTCAAGTGGAGCCCCAAGTGCTCATCGCTCTCCCGCCAGCTCCAACCATCGACAACCGTCTTACCGAGAAGCCGGTGGGCGTGATCTCCTAGGGAGCTGTGCGCGCGTCCAAGAGGACCCGGGGGGGCAGGGGACCTACGATCGCGAACCACCCTAAAAAAATGCATCATGGCCGATAACAGAAATTCCGCAGGCATGCTTCCTTATGACGCCCCCTCCAAGAGCACCACTATGACGACTTTTGCGATCGACGGGCTTCCTACAGCCCACAACATCATCTTGAGATTGACTCAGGACCAACCTGCTCGACACCAACTTCAACAAAACTCGCCGGCAATGAGCAGCCCGGCACTACAATGCCCGGGTTTGGCCAAGAACCTTTGGGCCCGGAAATTTGGTGCTGTGCCAGGCAGAGGCACAATCCCGAGAATGCGGCAAGCTCCCACCAAACTGGGAAGGTCCCTACAAGGCGGCCGACGCCCCATCGCAGGGGGTCTGTCATCTCGAAGATCTTGTAGTGTCAGGCTCCCCCGAATATGGAATGCCTGCGGTCTGCGAAGACGCCACCAATGATGTAAGGTTTCTTATCAATAATAATGATAACGATTTTTTCCTTGCACGATTATCTATATGTCTTGCAGGGAAGAATCGACAGCGTCCCCGAGCCCAGCTCCAGGATGTCAAGGGACCATCGAGCCATGCCGCTCTCAATCTCAAGCATCCCCGAGCCCAGATCCAGGATGTCAAGGGATCTTCGAGCTATGTCGCTCTCAATCTTAAGCATCTCCAAGCCCAGCTCCAGGACGTCAAGGGATCTTCGAGCCATGCCGCTCTCAATCTCAAGCATCCTCGAGCCCAGCTCTAGGACGTCAAGGGATCTTCGAGCCATGTCGCTCTCAATCTCAAGCATCCCCGAGCCCAGCTCCAGGACGTCAAGGGATCTTCGAGCCATGTAGCTCTCAATCTCAAGCATCCCCGAGCCCAGCTCCAGGACGTCAAAGGATCTTCGAGCCATGCCGCTCTCAATCTCAAGCATGATGCAGAACGAATGCTCTGATACCAAAAATGATGTAGAACAAAAGAGGAGATGATGCGATGCGGAAGTAAATTAAGACTAATTCTTTTTTTTTTATATATTTTCAGAAGTCGGCTTGACTCAAAGGAAAGTTAAACTAAATTGAATGAAACTATATAATAATTGAAAGCACAATTCAAAGAAACTAGATTATCAGAGTAGTTCAGAAGTAAAGGATCGTTGGGGGTTGAGAAACTCCCAGACCTAGGGTTTCGCTCTGAACTTTCAACAGGACAGAAGTAAAGAGAAGAGAAGGGTTACAGACCAGGCTGTGATCTTCACAGGGTTTAGTGGAAGGACTCTCTTGAGCAAATTGTTGGATCCCCGGATTCAGATATCTTCGCAATGGATCCTCCAATACTGGTCCTTTGGCAGAGTTGGCTTCTCCTGAACTCAAGATCTGGGAAAGAAGAAGAACAATTTATGGAACCAGATACTCAAGGAAGGATTTACCAGATAGAAGAACTTGAAAGTTGATGTTGTGAAGTCCTGATTCTCCTGGAATGCTGATCTGACTTCCTCTGGATTTGCTCTGTCTTCGAAGTAACCGAACTGGACCTGGATGCTGGTGGTCGGCCTCTACTTAGAGAGAGGGGCCGTGAGAGATGGGGTAGGCTAGGGTTTGGTGGAGTGAAGAGGATGATGGGCGGCTAGGGTTTGGAAGTGAAGTGGCTAACCTAGGGTTTTGGGGTTGGAGATCTCACACCTCCTCAAGGTTCCTGGGGAACCCGGATTTACTCCCTCACGGAGCTCAACACCTGGATGCAAGTGCGGAAGAGAGAAACACAAAGTTTGCTCACACATAAATTGGATTCATTCATTAGATATCTTTAAAACTTACAAGAGGGGTTTAATTTATAGGACTTTACAAGAGAGCAGGGTTTTACATCTTCCCATGTGGGACTAATAGGATGGATCTTCAAATTAGGTTGGTAGAATCAATTCCCACACATATGGCCGGCCAAGAGGTTCCAAAAATGTTGATTGGTGGCTCCAAAAGGTAAGTAGGTGGCGCCTCCTAGCCTTGTTCTTCAAGAGAAAATTTCTTTCCTTCCATGGCTCAACTCTTTTGGACACCTCCTTTTCTTTCTCCCTAAGTCATGGTTCTTCCCATCTTTGCTTTGGGCTTTTTAGGCATGGATTGGGCGCCCCCTTGAAGTGCTCCCCAAGAAGAGCTTCTTTCTTTACATAGCTTGGCTCTTATGGAATGTTTTGGCCGCCCCCTTGAATTGTGGATCCCAGATTATTTTCTCCTTAAGTGGCGCATGAGAGAAGGGACCTGCTATCTTGTGGTGTGGGGATCAGAGCATACTGGATGGAGATGTGGCGCCCCCTGGACTCAGGCGTGTGGCTGGGAGTGTGGCTGGGAGTGT
Source organism: Areca catechu (assembly GCA_021397845.1). Classification (NCBI taxonomy): domain Eukaryota; kingdom Viridiplantae; phylum Streptophyta; class Magnoliopsida; order Arecales; family Arecaceae; genus Areca; species Areca catechu. The sequence continues at coordinate 168,835,429 of CM038041.1, forward strand.
GGCGCCCACTTGCTTGGCCTTGGGAGAAAAAGTGACACCCTGGAGAAGACCTAGACCACTACTAGGACTTGTACTGAGTCAACATGACTCAACAAAATTTAAATTGCAGGGAAATACAGACTCAACTAAATTTGAGTTGACCAAGTCAACCCTTATTACAAAACCAGAAAACCCTAATTCTTCGGGCAAGGTCAATCAGAGATCCAGATGGAGCCCTGAAGTCTTCTTTTGAGTCTGGTGCCCGCACCAAAGCATCCCCGAGTCCAGCTCCAGGACGTCAAGGGATCTTCGAGCCATGCCTCTCTCGATCTCAAGTATCCCCGAGCCCAGCTCCAGGATGTCAAGGACCTGAGCCAAGCCCTCAGGCAACCCTTGGACCGGAGCCCAGCTCTCCGGCCATGAAGGCCTCGAGCCTAGCTCCAAGGCAACCAAATCCTGTGACCCTCTTCTCTGATCTCCCCACTCATCAAAAAAAAAGAGAGAGAGAGAGAGAGAAAGAGGGGAAGGAAAGAAAGAGAATAAGAGGGAAATGCAGCGACAGAACTTTCATATCATCGCCCAAGACCGGAGCTCAGATCTCCAGCCAAGGGACCTCCGAGCCAAGCTGCTCTCAATCTCAAACGTCTCCGAGCCCAACTCCGAGATGCCAAGGGATCTTGGAGCCAAGCAGCTCCTACTAATGCCTCGAGCCCAGCTCCAAGGCACCAAAGACCTGAGCCAAGCCCTCATGCAACCCTTGGACCGGAGCCCAGCTCTCCAGCCAGGAAGGCCTCGAGCCTAGCTCCAAGGCAACCAAATCCTGTGACCCTCTTCTCTGATCACCCCACTTATCAAAAAAAAAAAGAGAAAGAAGAAAAGAAGAGAGGGGAAGGAAAGAAAGAGAACGAGAGGGAAACACGGCAATAAAACTATCATTTCTTAGCCCAAGATCGGAGCTCAGATCTCCGGCCAAGGGACCTTCGAGCCACGTAGCTCTCAGTTAACAACATCCCCGAGCCCAGCTCCAGGATGCCTGTCCTAGACCGAAGCTCAGATCTCTGACCATGGGACCTTCGAGCCATGTAGCTCTCAGTCATCAATGTCCCCGAGACCAGCTCCAGGATGCCTACCCAAGACCGGAGCTCAGATCTCTGGCCAAAGGACCTTCGAGCCACGCAGCTCTCAGTCATTAACATTCTCGAGCCCAGCTCCAGGACATCTGCCCAAGACCGGAGCTCAGATCTTTGGCCAAGGGACCTTCGAGCCACGTAGCTCTCAGTCATCAACGTCCCCGAGCCCAGCTCCAAGATGCCTGCCCAAGACCGGAGCTCAGATCTCTGGCCAAGGGACCTTCGAGCCACATAGCTCTCAGTCATCAACGTCCCCGAGCCCAGCTCCAGGATGCCTGTCCAAGATCGGAGCTCAGATCTCTGGCCAAGGGACCTTCGAGCCACGCAGCTCTCAGTCATCAACGTCCCTGAGCCCAGCTCTGAGATGCCTGCCTAAGACCGGAGCTCAGATCTCCGACCAAGGGACCTTCAAGCCACATAGCTCTCAGTCATCAATGTTCCCGAGCCCAGCTCTAGGATGCCTACCCAAGATTGGAGCTCAGATATCCAGCCAAGGGACCTTCGAGCCACACAGCACTCAGTCGACAACACCACCGAGCCCAGCAGCTATCGAATGCCATAGCCTTGCACTCGACTTGCCGGCATTGAAGTCCAATAACTTAACCCTAAGCAATGTGAGGTCCCCTTCTCTGATCTCCCCAAGCCTCAAAAAAAAAAAAGAAAAAGAAAAAGAAGGGGAGTGAAAGAAAGAGAAAAAGGAGGGAAGAGCCAAGCGGAAGACAGGTTGCAAGGAAATTCAGGTTTTATTGATTGAATAGTACTAGTTACAAGCATTTTGTAGGCCCCCAACATGCCGGGCGACCCTGACCAAGCACAGAAGCAAAAATACAAAACAAAAAAAAAGAAAAGGGCTACTCCGCGCCGGCCGGCCCCCTGCTGAGCCCTGAGGCTGAGAGTTCCCGCCTTCAGGAACCTCCGGCTGGGCGGCTCTAGTTTCAGATGGTGCAGCCTCGGTTGGCGTCAGAGGCTCTGAGGCCACAGCTTCCTCAACAACCTCCTCGTCGGGCTCCGTGTCCGAGGCCGAAGGATATTTGAGGTAGTTATGGCCCTTCTTGAGAACAAGTGCCTCGATCCGGTCGTGCAAGAACATGAAGCCCTTGTAGAAGGAGTCCGACGCCATCTGATGAATCTCTACGACGAACTCCTTCGAAGCCTTGAACTTCACAACAGCCTCCTCGGCGCCCTTCTTGGCCTCGGTAGCCCCCTTCCTAGCCTCAGTGGCCTACATCCTGGCAGTCTCTGCCAACTTGGCCGCCACCTCTATCGCCTTCTTAGCCGTGGCCAGCTTCTCTTTCCCTGCTGCCAGCTCTGCCTGGGCAACTCGGGAGGCCTCCTTGTATCGATCAGCCTCGGCACTATACCAGTTCAATTTCTTTTCGACGGTGGAGAGATCGTCGATGGCTTTCTTCGAGCGACTCTACTCCAAGTCGCGGGCCTCTAGGAGTCTCTTCACTCATCCCTTGGCGTCGGCGAGCTGCCTCTCTATGTCCTTGACCTTCTGTTCGAGTGCCCCACTCGCCCCGGCCTTCTCCTTCAGGTCGATTTTTAGAGACTCGATCTCGACCGCTTGTTGCCACTCGAGGCGCTCCTAGTTCTGATAACAGCCCTTAATGAAGAGGGCCTCGGTACTGATCTGCACCATGAAAAGATGTCAACTCAAAAAAAAAAACAAAACAAAAAAAGAGAGAAAGAAGAAAGGGACATCTCACCGAGTAGAGCTGGGGGAAGATAGCGCTGATGACGTCGCCCAGTCGCATCCCGGTCATATCCTGCCGGTCGCATGTCCGGATCGAGAAGTCCATCATGCGCTCAGCCAGTTCGGGGCTCCAAAGGAACGAGCTTTCCGACCCCATCTTGAAGGGGAGACGGCGTCGCGCCTCCTCCCTCCTACCCTCTCCAGAGGTGGGTAGCCTTGCCCTGCTAGCTGCAGGGCCCCGGGAGGCCGATTGGGGAGCTGACACTGGTGCAGGTGGCGCCTCAGTCGTGGTCCTGGCAGCACCCTGGACCTTCTCATCCCTGATCTCGATCGGAAGCGGGCTTGGAAGACTACAAGACGTGGCGGTAGCAGCTGCGGCCCTTGCTCGAGTCACTACCTCAGGCTCCGCAGCGGGGGCCACCCCGTGATGACCACGCTGCTCGGGAACCTTCCGGGCCTCCTGTTGGACCGGCCTCAGTGCTGCAGATGCCACCCTCTCCACTGGTGCAGGGGCAGCTCGAGTCGCCTCCGAGCTCTGACCGGTTGGAGCAGCAGAACTCGGACCAGCCGCTGTGGCGGTAGCAGTCGTAGGCGCGCTCTCACCATGAACCCGCCTCGATGGAGGCTTCCCAGCCAACCCAGTTGGCGGCCTCTTCCGAGTGATCGCCAGTAGATCGCTCTCGGTGAAAATCATCCCTGCATGCAAGTCACACAACGGTCAGAATCCGTGGGAAGCAATGTAAGAAATGCAAGGAAAGAGAAGGAAAGCTCAGGTCGAACTCACCCAACCCATTCGTTGGGTCGACCCTGGAGTCAGTGAGGTTCTGCTCTGATAACAGGACCTCGAGAGAAGGGATCTGGATAGTATGGAGCCGCTCGTAGTCATCCCGGTCAGCCATGTCGACCACATAATCTTGGTTGGGGGACTTGTCCGGATCACTCCAGACCCAGTCAACCCCCTCAACCTCAACAAAGAAGAATTTACTCTTCCATCCCCTGACAGAAGAGGGGAGCTCGAACCTAATACCCCTCGAGCGGGAGGACAAGGACCACCACCCATCCTTAGTTGGGTGGTGCTTCAGGGCGAAGAAGGCCCTGAATAAAAAAAACCGGGCAATGAACTCGTGGAGGTGGCAGAGCACAATGAAAGAGAAGATGATCCTAATGGCGTTTGGCACAACGTGCAGGGACCAAACGGTAGTTGTCCAAGACAGACAGGAAGAAGGGGTGAAAGGGAAACTGGAGACCCCCGGAGAAGGTCTCCTCATAAAAAGCAAGGTGGCTCGGGCCACTGGAAGTGACCCGTTCCCCCGTACGAGGGATCATGAGTCAAACAGAAGGTGGGATACTATAGACATCCCGAACATTCCCCAGTTCCTCGGTGGTGATCGTCGAGGCGACCCCGCCAGGACCCGTAGACCGGGTAGACTCAGAAGCAGGAGGAGGGAGAGAAGGACCGGACCTTGGCTCCCTGATGAGCACAGGACCGGGAGGACGCCTCCTACTGAACTCGAAACGAGTTCATCCTCCTCCCCGCCAAAAGAAGAAGAAGATGCCGGCCTCCTCTCGGAAGGACCGGCCTCATCCTGATCAGTGGAGGGGCGAAAGCCCGGGCCAAAGCGGGACATCTTCAAGAATAAGGAGAATGAAAGACTCGAAGTGAGGGACGGAAGAGCAGACTCAACTCGAAGAAGACCCCAGGCCCGGAGAAAGAACCCTACTCTAGCGGGGGAGAAGGAGGAAGAGACTAACCTGGTTCCTTAGAAAATCTGAGGCAACTGTGAGGAAGAAGAAAGCTTGGGCAGCTGCAGCAGGCATGAAGAATTCAAAAGAATGGATGTTTTGGGTAAGGCCCTCCTTTCATTTCGAAATGACCCGATGGATTCGTACCGATCCGATCCCTTTGCCAACGGCTCCATGCCACATGATGCCCATCGACGAAAATGGCATCCCGGCCACTCTGAATTCTGTGCCAACATTAACTACTCCTCGGATGTGGCCACGTGGCACCCCCGTACTAGCCCGCAAGGCCATCTCTTGAAGCACCAGCAATCATGGCCATCATCATGCCAGATTTCCGCCTTTCCATGTCAGCACCGTAATTACTCCCTTTGACCCGAACGCCGTGCACTAACGAGCCTCGAGAGTGGGGGGTAAATGATGTGGCAGGATCGCTGATATGGGGGATCCGACAGGTACCACGTCAAGGGAAGACGCCGCATCGGACACCGCATCAATCCTCCTGCTCGGACTCCACTGCCGAGCTGAGCTGAGCTCCCTCGAGACAGCGAGCCGAGCTCCGTCCTCTACCAGGTCGGGCCCACGAGCTCGAGGTGCCTAGGCCAGAGCCGAACTCCGCCCTCCAGAGCGAGACCCTCGGAGGATTGAGCCCTGTGGTCAGAGTCAAGCTCAGCACTCCTCCACCACATGGAGACTCTTCGAACGCGAGCCCTCTGGACTAGGCCCGCACTCCACTCTCTAGAGCGAGACCCTCGGAGGATTGAGCCCTATGGTCGAAGTCGAGCTCAGCACTCCTCCGCCACATGGAGCCTCTTCGAGCACGAGCCCTCTGGACCGGGCCCGCACTCTACCCTCCAGAGCGAGACCCTCGGAGGATTGAGCCCTGTGGTCGAAGTCGAGCTTAGCACTCCTCCACCACGTGGAGCCTCTCTGAGCATGAGCCCTGTGGACCGGGCCCGCACTCCGCCCTCCAGAGTGAGACCCTCGGAGGATTGAGCCCTGTGGTCAGAGTCGAGCTCAACACTCCTCCGCCACGTGGAGCCTCTCCGAGCACGAGCCCTCTAGACCGGGCCCGCACTCTGCCCTCCAGAGCGAGACCCTCGAAGGATTGAGCCCTGTGGTCGGAGTCGAGCTCAGCATTCCTCCGCCACGTGGAACCTCTCCGAGTGCGAGTCCTCTGGACCGGGCCCGTACTATGCCATCCAGAGCGAGACCCTCAGAGGATGAGCCCTTTGGTCAGAGTCGAGCTCAGCACTCCTTCACCATGTGGAGCCTCTCCGAGTGCGAGCCCTCTGGATCGGGCATGCATTCTGTCCTCCACCAAGATGACCCCACAAGCTCGGGGCATCTAGGTCGGAGCGACTCCTACCATTCCAGCTCAGCCCCAGCTCGGACATGGACCCCACCAGCCCAGAACACCGGTGAACTGCCCGAGGACTACACTGGAGCGCCTCCCAGACCATACTGACCGCCTGCAGCCGCCGGTTATACTAGAAAGGGGAGAAGCACACTGATCAAGACACCACGCTCATCACCAACCACCTGGATCATCCAAGAGAGGAAGCCAACCGGGAGATTCGAATCCCGAGGGCGGTGTTCCACCGTTCGAGGTACTGCCAGGTTTCCCGGAATGAGGCGACCAAGAGGAGTGTCGGAGTGCATGACAGCTCCTCCTATCACAAACCGGGAAAGGCTCCTCGAGACACCGCTGCACATGCCTAACAACCTGGTGGAGATCCCGAGGTGGACGCCCAACGGTAACCTAGTTCGGAACAAACTTGGAGGTAACACAACAACACCAACACACAGGCAAAAACACAAGGGAGAACACAAAAAAAAGAGGGTGAAAGCCCCACCAAGAAGGGGGGCCATGGCACCACCAGCACTCTCAAGCAAGGTCGAGGCAGAAGAGCCGTACAGAGACTCCCTCTAACCAGGCCATGCTTTCCCCGACACACTTGCATCCCACTTATACACAACTCACTCCTCCTCGTGTGGAGTCCATCAAGAGGGGCTTGACCAGGAGGATCTGTTCCCCTGGATCGTCACTGACTTGACCGTCGAAGTGACCCTGCCGGAAACCCCGTTCTGGGTCACTAACCCCTATTTTGCAGGTCCAGGATCAGAGGACCGCCAGGCAGCGAAGGGAGCACACTCCGGCACTGGCAGCAGCTACGGGCCTCGACGATCTTGGCAGCAACAGTACCCTTTCTTCTCGTGGAAGTCCCGTGGATGTCCTTCCTACCACAACTATGCCTCTACCAAGTAGAAGTGAATTTCACGGTCCTTGGGGGCCGTAACTTAAATTTGTCATGTTTGGGTTGATGGACAATATATTTTGTTATATGATGTTCAATTATGTAATATATGTTTATGTCACATGTGAACCTTTCTGTGACAGATTTTGGTGTAAATATGAATATGTATGTTACTTTGTCAGAATGTCATGTTAATACATTTTATTATCTTTCATTATTAGCAGCGTTGACATAGTAATGCATATTCTTCTATCATTAACTAGTCTATTTTTTTAATAGATGGATACATTGCATCAGCTCATGATATTTTTAATAGATGAGGACAACTTTTGGGATGATGTCATAACTGCACTAATAAGTAGTGGCCTCATTAATATGCAAGATTGCACCGTAATTTTGAAGATGCCATGTCGAACTTGTCCATTCTCGGGGCATCAACTCATAAAAGATATTTTGAGTGGACATCCTGATAGAGGTTATGATCACTTTAGGATGACAAACACAATGTTCTTTAAGCTTGAAGAGTTGCTTATATCACGTGGCCTTTTAACAAGCACATGAATGTTATGGTATAGGAGCAACTAGCATGTTTTCTTTATGGAATAGGCCATGGTGTAACGAATAGAGTTTTGGCTGAAACCTTTCAGCATTCAGGAGAGACAATATCCCAACATTTTAATAAGGTATTGAAAGCAATTTGTACATTGAAACAAGAATTTATAATTCAACCAGGTGAGGATGTTGGCGTGCACCCACGGATTCATGAAAATAATCATTTTCATCCCTACTTCATGAGTACCTACGAACAAACTTAACATTGGTGTTTAATTTCTAATTTTGTTAACATGTCTTTGATATAGTTGCTTGTATCACAAAATGCCATCGAAGCTGTTGATGGTACACACATACCTGCATTAATAAAAAAAATGAAACAACCCCGCTTTCATAATAGAAAAGGCAACATTTCATAAAATGTTATGGCTGCAGTTTCATTTGATCACTCTTTCCTTTTCGTGTGTACTGGGTAGGAAGGATCTGCTGCCGATATGAAAGTATTGCATTGGTGTGTCGAGTCAGGAGGCTTCACTGTACCAGCAGGTATTCATATGATCAGATATTTATTTAATTATATATTTTTAAGTGAAGTTTCGAGTTTATTTAGTTATTGCATTTGTTGTATACAGGGAAGTATTATCTTGTTGACTCAGGATATGCCAATACAGATAAGTTTCTTGCTCCTTTTTAGAGCAACAGGTACCACTTAAATACTTTTAACAATCCTAGGGCTTGAAGATATAACAATTATCGAGATTTATACAACCATCGACATGCTCAACTCAGGAATTGCATAGAGAAGGCCTTTGGGATTCTTAAAAAATGATATAGGATTTTTAGAAGTAACATACCATATCCCTTCAAGGTCCATAAATGTATTGTAATAGCTTGCTGCATTCTTCACAACTTTATATGATGCACTCAGAGAAACGACAAATACTTCAACATATCAATTGAACTGTTGCCTGTTGACCACGATGAGGACGATGTGGACCCTCATTTGATTGTAGGGGATGATGAATCTTAAAGAGGTGAAGAACTATGCAATTCTATAGCTAATGTTTGATCATGTCATAGATAGTGGTATCCATTTATTTACAAACTTAGTAAGAGTCATGTAACATATATGGCAATGATGATGGGCAACCTATTGATTGAGCATTGCTTGGAAGAAGGAGTAGAATACAGTGCATTGTTTCACTTCTTCATACTATAGTTTATGATTTGTTGGGCATACAGCGCATTGTTGCCGTCATGCTCAAGTGAGATTACATTCGCTGTCTTGAGCCATTTTTCTAAAATATATATTTGTAATAGTATTATTAATGGCAGCTGTTATGTGCTATGCCTATATTCCTGGCAACCCTTAATGTTCCAACAAAATGACATCTCATATGGATAGCAATACGAAACTGGTAATTTGATGAAATGCCTGTATTTTATTTTTTTATCTTCTAACCAAGACTATTATGTTGCAATGTCAAATTTTAAGTTACTCTTATTGATTGTCATGATTATATTTTCTTGCACTGGTTTGGTACTTGATATATCTGAATTTATGTAGTTTAGGTAAATTATATATTTTGCACTACCATCAAGTATTTATTGTTAAAGATAACTGTTTATTTTTTGTTACAAGGGATATAATGCAACAAAATGATCCGGGGAGCAATTTGCACAACCACATTTATTATGAGTTCGTGCTGATGATTAAGGACTGAAGTGCAACGTATGAAACATAAACTGTTTTGTAGTCAATTGTATCAACTTTTTTTTTTTTAACTTGTGGGAATCCAGTTTAGTTTTTGTATTGTCTGGGCGTGTATGTTATATTCGTATTCTTTTTTTGTAGTCATCTTGTATAGAATTCTTATGATAATTTAGATTAATGATAAAATAGGTACTGTTCTTGGGAAAATAAAGAGTTTCCTCGTATCACAGGATATTTTCTACTTATGTTGTTAGATATCTGATTTGTATATTAGTCATTTCATACACAATTTAATTTAAAAAAATAAGAATCAAATATTTGTTATAACAGGGATTCTTTCAATTCATGTATTTATTCAATCAATAATAAACCGTTTCTTTAACATTGTCCACTACTAAATAGTCAAATTAATCAGAATTAAATAGATGTAATAGTTGTTTTCATAGATCATAAAAATAAATCAAATTGTCTAATAAAACTTTAATGGATCATAATAATAAATTAAGTAATATATCTTAAATTAGTGATATTAATTTAATAGGTTGTAATAATAAATTAATTTGTATAACATAATTTTAATACATCATAGTCATAAGTTAATATGAATAAATTAATTTAATTGCTTATTTAAATGTACCATACTAATAAATTATTTAGTATGACATATTTTTAATAGATCATATTAACAAATTAATATGAATAAAAATTATATTTATTTTAATATACAATTAAAAAGGAATTTTATAACTTATTTTACCTTATTAATTGATCAGGGGTATTATTGGGATTTCATAAAAATTCTTTCCCTATTCCTAACGGAATACAGGCTTATTCTCATGTCATCCAAATACCATTAGGAATAACACCGCATTAATTGTATTGAAATAAGGTGGAATACCAGATTTTGAGCCAAACAGAAATTGACAATAATAACGAGAATAAGCTATTCTTGATGAATACCTATTCCTATTCGAGAAATAACTTTTTGCCATCCAAATACTACCTAAAAGATTCTCGATGATTTAAATCTTAGGCTCCATTTGATAGCAGGTAATTTATTCAGGATAATTTAATAAGATCTTATTTTATTATTATATTTAGTATATTTTTATGAGCGCTAATTTATCATGTCTATATGATAATTTGGATTACTATCTCTCATATAATCTTTTGAATAATATTATCCTTCCCTTCTCTATTCTTCATATATTATATTATAATATATAATATAATACAATATAATATAATATAATATAATATAATATAATATAATATAATAAATATATCATATTATAAAATATGAATATTATAAAATATATTTTAATAATATATATTATTGGTGCGGGCACCAGACTCAGAAGAAGACTTCAGAGCTCCATTTGGATCTCTGATTGACATTGCCCAAGAAATTAGGGTTTGTAATAAAGGTTGACCTGGTCAACCAGTTTATTTATTTATTTCTTGAATCACCATTTAAATTTTGTTGAGTCATGTTGACTCGGTGCAAGTCCCAATGTGGTTTCAATTTGGTCCAAAATGGTGCCACATTTCTCTTCCAATCAACTCAAGGTTCAAGCAAGTGGAGGCCACACTCCAAGCCACACGCCCAGCCACACTCCGAGCACACGCCAGAGTCCAGGAGGCGCCATAGAGGCATCCCAGTGTCATGGTCCCCACATCCAAAGAAGGAAAAAATCAAATAGGAGGCTAAATTAAAGGAGGCGCCCACACCTGCCTAATTTACCTAAGCAAAGAAGGAAGAAAACTTCTCTTGGAGAAGAAATCAAAGAAGGACATCCAACCTACTCCTAATTGAAGTTCAAATCAAAATCAAAGAGCTTAACTTGGAGTGGAAGAAAAGAAGAAATACCTTAAGAAGAAGAGGACTCCAAATCCAAATCCAACTCCAAAGGAGGTGCCATAAAAGTTCCAAAACAATTCCTTTATGGCCGTCCCAATTTTTTTTGGACTCTTGGTCGGCCAAGGGAGAGGATTTTCTACCTAATCTAGGGGTTGGAAGAGTTTAGTCCCACATGGGAATTTGTACAAGCTAGGAGAAAATTTTAGGTCTATATAATAGACCTCTCTTTGTAACTTTGAAAAATCAATGAAGAAAAATTATTTTTGCTATTCCCTTGTGTTGAGTGACCTAGGTTTCTCTTCTTCCGCACTATTCTAAGTGTTGAGCTCCGTGAGGGGGTAATCCGGGTTCCATTGGAGCCTTGAGGAGGTGAGAGATCTCCATCTTTATCCAAAACCCTAGGTTAGCCACTTGAAATTCCAAAACCCTAGCCACCTTTCATTATTTTCCATCCACCAAACCCTAGATCCATCCATCTCCCACGGCCTCTCTCTCTCTACAAGTCCAGGCCGTCCACCTTCATCCAGATCCAGTCCGGCTACTTCAGATCCAGAGCAAGTTCCAAGGAAAATCACTTCAACATCCAGGAGAATCCAGTTTTCAGCAATTTCGATCTTCAAGTTCATCAACCTGGTAAATCTTTTCCTTGACTCTCTGATTCCATCAATTGTCTTTCTTCTCTTCCAGATCTTGAGTTCCGGAGAAGCCAACCCGCCAAAGGACCAGTATTTGAGGATCCATTACGAAGATATCCGACTCCGAGGATCCAACAATCTGCTCGGGAGAGTTCTTCCACCAAAATCTGTGAAGATCATTGTCTGGTGAGATAAACCTTCCCTTCTCTTTATTTCTGTTTTGTTGAAAGCTCGGAGTGAAACCCTAGGTCTGGGAGTTTCTCAACCCCAGCGATCCGTTGCTTCTAAACTACTCTGATAATTTAGTTTCCTTAAAATTGTGCTTTCAATTATCATATTAGTATCTTTCAATGTTAGGTTAACTTTTCTTTGATTTGAAGCCAACTTCTACAAACCTATAAAAACAACAAAAAAATTAGTTAATCTTAATTTACTTCCGCATCGCATCCCTTTATTTGTTCTGCATCATTTTTGGTATCAGAGCCCAGTCTAGGGTTTCTGATTTGCTTGCTTGCTTTGATTATTCTCTTTTTATTTTGTCTGCTCGAAGTAGACTCCCCAGGACGTCCGGTCCTAGGAACTAAGCGAGGCGCAAGCCTCCTCCTCCCATTCCACGGGGTGTTCCTAGGGCGTGTAGGGGATCCATTGGGTTATAACTTCGTAGCAGGGATTATAAACGGGGAAGACAATCTAGTTGCAGCCGGTAATTGCCCTGTTGTCTGAATTATTTCTCCCTGCATAAAACTCCGAATTGCATGATTTTTGCTTCGTTGAAACCAGTATAATTGAACCTATTTTCCATAATTTTTCTGTGATTTATTGGTTTCGGTAAAAATTCTGAGAATTAAAATACAGCAACTCTGTTTTTTGTGTTCTGCAATTCAATTCTTTTTGGAGTGATCATCTCATAATTTACTTAAGGGCAATTGAGCATCTAAGATAAGGGGAGGAGTTGATTACCTCTCCTTAGCCCAAAACCACCATCCAATCATTCGAACCTAGACCTAATTTAAAATCAGTTAGACCTAATTTGCCCTAGTGGGCTAGGGACACCAATTGGTCGGGTCTAGGCTAGTGTTGAGTCAGTTTGCTGAGTTATTCTGTGTGTGCTTAGCACTCAGTGTCTAGAACGGTGGTTCAGGGACTACGTCCCGAAGGGCTTGTGTGCTGGTCCGCCTACCTGGCCAATCACTGATTGGTGTCTAGGATTGGCAATCAGGGACCTAACACTCCCCTTACACCTGCCTGGCTGAGTCCTGAGTTACTACAGGCTAGCTTGCCACTCTGATTGGGCATCTAGTTTGGACTCTAGGTCTAGTGATCCAGTAGTCGATTTAGTCTAGTCTCATTTTGTGTGCTTGCTTGAATCATCATGTCTACCAGAAACGGAGTGCCATATCAACCTGGTCAAACCCAACCCGATTTAGAGGCCATGATCAGAACTCTTACTGAAAGTATGGCTAAAATGAATCAGGATATGACAAACACTGTGGCCCAGTTTAGTGCACAAATTCATGAGGATCTTACCCAACTTAGGGACCGAGTCCAAGTACTTGAAGAACCTAGACATCGGAATTGGACTCCTGACCCCGATTTTAATGTGCCTCAGCCTCACCCACATCTGGAGCCTAGAAGGCCTTTATATAGAGATCCTGAACCTAATCATAGGAGGCCTGACCCAGAGCCTGAAGATAGAGATGATAGGTTCATCAGGAACATCAAATTAGATGCACCCACTTTTGATGGTAGTCTGAACCCTAAGGTGTATTCTGATTGGGAGGGTGAGATGGATCAATACTTTGAGTGGTATGCTATGTCTGAGGAGAGAAAATACAAGTTTGCCAAGATGAAATTAGTGCGTCAAGCTAGGTTATACTGGGGGAACATTGAGCTAACCACTAGGAGACGGAATGTTGAGCCCATAACCACTTGGCAGGGTATGAAAGAAAAACTGAGAGATAAATACCTACCCATTTCATACCAGCAAAACCTGTTAGACCAATGGCAAAACCTGAAACAAGGGAACCGATCTGTCTCAGACTACATAACTACTTTTGATGAATACCTAATGAGATGTGATGTGAGTGAAGCCCACGAAGTCACTTTGTCTAGATTTAGGGCTGGACTGAGGGAAGATATCAAGAGAGAACTATTTCTGAGGGAGGTTACTGATCTAGACCAAGCCTACCAGATTGCACTGAACACTGAGAAATTTCAGAGAGGACCTATACCTTCTAGGGTTAGTGCCCCAATCCCAAGGAATGGACCTAGCCAAGTTATCCCTAGTAAACCTTTTCAGGGTACTTCTACCCCTAGGCCCATGGACAAAGGTAAGACACCTGACACCCAGAGAACCCCTAGTTCAAATATCACCTGTTTTAAGTGTCAGAAACCAGGTCACATTTCTAGTCAGTGTACTGCCATAGCCTGTTTCAAGTGTCATAAGGTAGGTCATGTTGCTAGCCAGTGCCCACGGAGATCCCTTTACATAGAAGAGGGAGAGAATGATAATTCCGAGCCCAGTGAGGAATTTGAAGAAGAAGTTTATGAGGCCGAAATGAATTTGGTTGAGGAGTATGAAGGAGAGGAGGAACCCAATGAATCTGACCAATTAGGAGTTGTAAGATGCATCCTATCCCAGAATCTAGTTCAAGAGGATTGGCGTAGGACTAACATCCTACAGACTTTTCTTAAATTAGGGGATAAGGTATGTAAGATCATCATAGATAGCGGGAGCTGTGTAAATGCCATCTCTACTAGCACTGTCAAGATGTTAGGCTTAATCCCAGTTCCCCATCCCAACCCCTATAAGGTTTCTTGGGTAGATTCTACCTCCATACCCATCCAGTCTAGATGTCAAGTCCAAATCCAAATGCAATCTTATCACGAAAAGATTTGGTGCGATGTCTTACCCATGGGGGTGAGCAGTATAATTCTCGGAAGACCTTGGTTGTATGATCATGATGCCACCCTCTTAGGAAAATCCAATACCTGTGTCTTTAGTTTCAATGGGAAGAAGATTACGATCCATTCCGTTCCCCCTAAGGACAAGGTAACTAAAGGAGCTGGTAAGGTTAAGGAGATGAAAACTGGAGTGAACCTAATCAGTGCTAAGGATCTAGAACAAGAAATTCATAGTGGTTCACCCATCTGGATGTTGATTGCTAAGGAGCTTAGAACTTCGGAACCCTCAGAGCCTCCTCAAGAAGTTAAACCTGTGTTAAAAGAATTTGAGGATGTCTTTCCCGAGGATTTGCCAGACCACCTTCCACCTCTTAGGGATATCCAGCATGCCATAGATCTAATCCCAGGAGCAACTTTGCCCAACTTGCCCCATTACAGGATGAATCCATCTGAGCATGAAGAACTGCAAAAGCAGGTTGGAGAATTATTGAGGAAGGGGTTTATTAGAGAAAGTCTTAGCCCTTGTGCAGTCCCAGCCTTATTGACCCCAAAGAAAGATGGCACGTGGAGGATGTGTGTTGACAGTCGTGCCATCAATAAAATTACAATCAAGTATAGGTTTCCCATCCCTAGACTAGATGACATGCTTGATATGATGGCTGGTGCAATGGTTTTTTCTAAGATTGATCTCAAAAGCGGCTATCATCAGGTTAGGATTAGACCCGGGGATGAATGGAAAACTGCTTTCAAAACTAAGGATGGTCTTTATGAATGGGTTGTTATGCCTTTTGGGTTGTCCAATGCCCCTAGTACCTTCATGAGAATTATGACCCAGGTACTTAGAGCTTTCATAGGAAAATTTGTGGTGGTCTATTTTGATGACATCCTGATCTATAGTAAGACCCCAGCAGATCACCTAGGCCACCTTAGAGCAGTCTGCCAAGTTTTGAGGAATGAGAGACTCTACGGCAATCTTAAGAAGTGTGAATTCATGACTAGTAGAGTTATCTTTCTTGGTTTTGTAGTAACCCCTGACGGCGTGGCGGCCGATCCTGAGAAGATTAAGTCCATAGTAGACTGGCCAGAGCCAACTAATGTGCATGAAGTTAGAAGTTTCCATGGCTTGGCTACCTTCTATAGGCGATTCATCAAGGGGTTTAGTACTTTAGCTGCTCCTATCACTGATTGTATTAGGAAGGGAGAATTTCATTGGACTAAGTCAGCCCATAAAGCCTTCCTAGATCTTAAGGAGAAAATGACCCAGGCACCCATTCTGAGATTACCCGATTTTTCTAAAGTATTTGAGGTTGCCTGTGATGCTTCAGGTGTAGGAATAGGTGGAGTCCTAAGCCAAGAGAATCATCCCATAGCATTCTTCAGTGAAAAACTTAATGATGCTAAGCTTAGGTATTCTACCTATGATAAGGAATTTTATGCGGTGGTGCAAGCTTTGCGTTACTGGAGACATTATTTGTTACCGCAGGAATTTGTACTATTCTCGGACCATGAGGCTCTTAGATTTCTGAACTCCCAAAAGAAGCTTAACCCTAGGCATGCTAAGTGGGTAGAATATATCCAGTCCTATACTTTTGTCCTGAAACATAAGGCTAGAGTTGAGAATAAGGTAGCTGATGCCCTTAGTCGCCGATCTCTGTTACTAACTTCTGTTAGAACTGAGGTCATAGGGTTTGAGCAAATTAAAGAGGAATATGAGTCTTGTCCGGATTTCACAACTGTGTATCAGGATCTAGTTCAAGGACCGTCTAGTAATCACCAGGATTATACCCTTGTAGATGGTTTTTTGTTCTTCAAAAATAGGCTTTGCATCCCTAGAACTTCTCTTAGAGAATTTTTGATTTGGGAAATCCATGCTGGAGGTTTAGCTGGCCATTTTGGAAAAGACAAGACCATTCTAGCTATTGAAGACCACTTTTTCTGGCCTAGCTTAAAAGGGGATGTAGCTAATATTGTAGCTAGATGTCGAACCTGCGCTGTTGCCAAACAGCGAAAACAAAACACTGGCCTTTATACCCCACTCCCTGTCCCAGATCGTCCTTGGCAAGATGTGAGTATGGATTTTGTGTTAGGTTTACCTAAGACCCAGAGAAGGCATGATTCTATCTGTGTCGTAGTCGACCGATTCTCTAAAATGGCCCACTTCTTGCCTTGTTCCCAAACTTTTGATGCGTCTAAGGTAGCCACACTTTTCTTCAATGAGATAGTTAGACTCCATGGCCTACCTAAGACAATCGTTTCAGATAGGGATGTCCGGTTCACCAGTTACTTTTGGAAGACCCTTTGGCATAAGTTAGGGACAAAACTTAAGTTTTCAACTGCCTATCATCCCCAAACTGATGGCCAAACTGAAGTAGTGAACCGTAGCCTAGGAAATCTGCTGAGATGTCTTGTTGGTGAAAACACCAGAAATTGGGATTTATACCTACCAAGGGCAGAATTTGCGTACAATGACTCGGTCAATAGGTCTACGGGTAAAAGTCCATTTGAAATTGTACATGGGTACAAACCTCACACACCTCTTGACCTAGTCCCTTTACCTGTCCACACTCGAGTCTCCGAATCTGCTGAGAATTTTGCACAGCATATAAAAGACTTGCATAAAGAAATTCATGCCAAAATAAATTTAAGTAATGAAACTTATAAGAAGTTGGCTGATACTCAAAGACGAGTCAAATCTTTTGTTGAGGGAGACTATGTGATGATTAGGTTAAGGCCTGAACGGTTTCCTCCTGGAACCGTTAGAAAGTTACATGCTAGGGGAGCTGGACCATTTAGAGTGGTAAAGAGAGTAGGATCCAATGCCTATGTGCTCGAGTTGCCTCCAGAACTAGGCATTAGCTCTACTTTCAACATTACAGACTTAGTAGAGTACAGGGAGCCAGCTGTGATTCCTAGTGAGCCTTTTGAGCCTAACCCTATCATTGAGAGTGATCCCGACCCTGTGTGTCCACCAACAAACTGGCCTGTGAGGAAAGAGCAGATTGAAAAGATCCTGGATGATCAGGTTATCTCTACTCGTAATCGAGGATACCAAAGGTACCTGGTCCGCTGGCAAGGAAGGCCAGATTCTGATGACTCTTGGATCTCCCGAGAAGAATTACAAGAATTGGACCCAGACCTCTTGGAGAGATACCAGAGCCAACTTGAGCCTTACTCGACAGGGTCGAGTTCCTCCCACCCTGGGAGAATTGGTGCGGGCACCAGACTCAGAAGAAGACTTCAGAGCTCCATTTGGATCTCTGATTGACATTGCCCAAGAAATTAGGGTTTGTAATAAAGGTTGACCTGGTCAACCAGTTTATTTATTTATTTCTTGAATCACCATTTAAATTTTGTTGAGTCATGTTGACTCGGTGCAAGTCCCAATGTGGTTTCAATTTGGTCCAAAATGGTGCCACATTTCTCTTCCAATCAACTCAAGGTTCAAGCAAGTGGAGGCCACACTCCAAGCCACACGCCCAGCCACACTCCGAGCACACGCCAGAGTCCAGGAGGCGCCATAGAGGCATCCCAGTGTCATGGTCCCCACATCCAAAGAAGGAAAAAATCAAATAGGAGGCTAAATTAAAGGAGGCGCCCACACCTGCCTAATTTACCTAAGCAAAGAAGGAAGAAAACTTCTCTTGGAGAAGAAATCAAAGAAGGACATCCAACCTACTCCTAATTGAAGTTCAAATCAAAATCAAAGAGCTTAACTTGGAGTGGAAGAAAAGAAGAAATACCTTAAGAAGAAGAGGACTCCAAATCCAAATCCAACTCCAAAGGAGGTGCCATAAAAGTTCCAAAACAATTCCTTTATGGCCGTCCCAATTTTTTTTGGACTCTTGGTCGGCCAAGGGAGAGGATTTTCTACCTAATCTAGGGGTTGGAAGAGTTTAGTCCCACATGGGAATTTGTACAAGCTAGGAGAAAATTTTAGGTCTATATAATAGACCTCTCTTTGTAACTTTGAAAAATCAATGAAGAAAAATTATTTTTGCTATTCCCTTGTGTTGAGTGACCTAGGTTTCTCTTCTTCCGCACTATTCTAAGTGTTGAGCTCCGTGAGGGGGTAATCCGGGTTCCATTGGAGCCTTGAGGAGGTGAGAGATCTCCATCTTTATCCAAAACCCTAGGTTAGCCACTTGAAATTCCAAAACCCTAGCCACCTTTCATTATTTTCCATCCACCAAACCCTAGATCCATCCATCTCCCACGGCCTCTCTCTCTCTACAAGTCCAGGCCGTCCACCTTCATCCAGATCCAGTCCGGCTACTTCAGATCCAGAGCAAGTTCCAAGGAAAATCACTTCAACATCCAGGAGAATCCAGTTTTCAGCAATTTCGATCTTCAAGTTCATCAACCTGGTAAATCTTTTCCTTGACTCTCTGATTCCATCAATTGTCTTTCTTCTCTTCCAGATCTTGAGTTCCGGAGAAGCCAACCCGCCAAAGGACCAGTATTTGAGGATCCATTACGAAGATATCCGACTCCGAGGATCCAACAATCTGCTCGGGAGAGTTCTTCCACCAAAATCTGTGAAGATCATTGTCTGGTGAGATAAACCTTCCCTTCTCTTTATTTCTGTTTTGTTGAAAGCTCGGAGTGAAACCCTAGGTCTGGGAGTTTCTCAACCCCCAGCGATCCGTTGCTTCTAAACTACTCTGATAATTTAGTTTCCTTAAAATTGTGCTTTCAATTATCATATTAGTATCTTTCAATGTTAGGTTAACTTTTCTTTGATTTGAAGCCAACTTCTACAAACCTATAAAAACAACAAAAAAATTAGTTAATCTTAATTTACTTCCGCATCGCATCCCTTTATTTGTTCTGCATCAATTATATTATTATGTAATATTATAAAATTTATTACATTACATTCAATTATATTATAATAATATTAAAAATATAATAATATTATAGTATATATAGAATATAATACTATATTATATTAATATATTTTATTTTATTTTATAATATTATAAAATATAAAATATATTATATAATATTTAATATTTTAATATTAATATAATAGAACATAATATAAATTATATTTTATATTTTATAATATAAGTTATATTATATTATATTTAATATAATATATTAAATATAATGAAGTATATTTATATTAAATATAATGTAGTATATTTATATTAAATATATTTATATAAATATAAATATATTATAATAAAATTAATAATGTAATATATATATTTAATATATTATTTAATATATTTAAATATATATTAAATAAATTATCTATTTAATAAATAATTTTTTATATTAAAATTATTTATTATATTTTATTATATTTTATTATATTTTATAAATAAAATATAAATTTAAGTTAGGAATATTTTGAAAATTTGATTTTACCTTATGTAACATTACCTGCATATACCAAACACAATAATCCATATTACTTATAATCAACATTGTTAGCAATCCACATTACTGATAATCCACATTACCTTTTAGGATTACCTAGCAATGCACCATATGCAATTTTATAGTAATCCAATTCTCAGTGATTTAAAATTATTATATTTAATGGGTCATGGTCCAATAATTAATGTTCGCTAGATATGCGTAATTAATCTATTTGGTATTCCACAAAATTTCAAGATCACCAACTATATAATACCTGTTAGGTTATGGCATATTTGACAGACTTATGTTGATCAACGCTAAAGGAGCGCAAAGCCGATCAATGAGCCATAAGGCTGATCAACGCCAAAGGAGCACAAGGCTGATCAACACCAAAGGAGTGCAAGGCCGATCAATGAGCCATAAGGCTGATCAACGCCAAGGGAGCGTGAGGCTGATCAACGCCAAGGGAGCGTGAGGCTGATCAACGCCCATGGGGCACAAAGCCGACCAATGCCCAAGAGGCACCAGGCTGATCAATGCCTAAGTCAATCTTGATGTTATGTCGATCAATCTGATAGATTGGTTGAAGAAGATAAACCATAAGAGCTATAAAGAATAACGATTGGTACACGTGCCAGTCTACTAACAGACTAATCATTTTCAGTTTTCTTAGCTGGATTCGGTTAAGATCTGGGCCTATAAATACTTGCAAGTGAGAGAGAAAAGGGGATTCAAAATAGAGAAATTCTAGCGCACCCTTTGCTCGACTCTTCCCTCATACCTAATCTATCTAGTCTAGACTTCTGTGGCAAACTTGGGTATCGAAACATCACCCCATCAAAAGCTACAAGAAGATAAAGAAAAGCTAGATCAGCTAGCTGAATTCAATTCCAACAAGTTCGATCCAAGCTCAAGCGTCACAACAATCTGGACACAATAGATTGGCATGCTAGGAAGGGGTCTCGACGAGAGATTTTCTCAAGAATCTAAAGGGAAACATGGTAAAGGATAGAATGTAGAATTTTCCTGTAGAAGAGGTTCATCATTCTCCAAGGGAGAATGATCCTATTCTAGATGGAATGAATGTTGCTCCTGCTAGTAATCTAGATCAAGAACAATTGGGAATCCTCCTGAGTAAAATGGAGGTGCTTACTGTAGCAGTCCAGAATCTCCGAGAAATAGCTGCGAGTGGACCACCATGGCCCATTGCTTCAAGGAGCAGCTGGTGATCTTCTCTCCATGTAAGCAGATGCCCAGGTCCAAGTCGATGTTCACCTTGCCAACACTCTTCTGGACAGCACTTTCCCTTAAAACAACGTCTCTGCTCTCACCATCATGTTAAGAGACGGGACAAAGGGAAACGCCCTCGATCTTACTCGATATCTTCCGGTGAATCAACCCCTAACAGTGCTCAGACTCCAGATCTTGGAAAGCCTAATAACGTTGAGAGGAAATTTAGAAAGTTAGAGCTACAAATTGCCATGCTTGGCGAATAGAAAAAGATAGAGGATGCTATTTTAACTTGCGACATTCTGCCTCCCTTTTCCAAGAAAATAATGGAGGAAATTATTCATCACCATTTTAAAATCCCTTAAGTAGAGCCATATGATGGATCGACTGATCCACTTAACCATTTAGGTAGTTTGAAAGCGTATATGCTGATTCAAGGAGCGTCCGATACGCTTCACTACCTTGCCTTCCCAGCAACACTGAAAAAGGTAGCAAGAATGTGGTATTCTAGCCTCCAGCCAGGCACCGTTCATTCCTTTGGATAGTTGGAAAGGCTATTCATCTCTCACTTCAGAACAAGTAGAAGAATGCCAAGGAACTCTGATAGTTTATTCTTCATTCAGCAACAAGAAGGAGAAACTTTAAGAGAATATGTTGCAAGGTACAATTCTACCACGTTGGAGATCCCAGATCTCAACGAACACGTGGCAATGTCAGCCATGAAAAAGGGACTGCGAGCTTCCAGGTTCACATTTTCCTTAGATAAGAAATTTCCAACCAGTTATTCAGAACTGTTGGCCCGTGCCCAAAAATATGCTTAGGCTGAAGAACAAGCCCTTAGTCGATGCCAAGTAGAAAGAAAATCAGCACCAAGCAAAAGAAATTCCAAAGAAGACGAGTTCCGATCTCCTGGAATCCGACCAATTCAATGGCAAGTTCAGAAGCCAAAAAACTTAGTCGACAGGAATTACGTCAACAAATTTGATGCTTACACCTCCTTGACTCTTTCGAGAAAAATTTTTTTGATGGAAATAGAGAAAGAAAATTTTCTCCAAAGGCTCAAGCCAATGCGAGCTCCACCTGCTGTGCACAACAAGCTAAATATTGTCGATTCAACCGCGATCATGGACACACTACAGAAGAGTGTATCCAATTGAAGGATGAAATTAAAGACCTAATTAAATATGGTTATCTGGACAAATATGTCCACAACCAAACTCAGAATCGACCTATTGAAGCAGTAACACCAAGGCCAATGGCCCCAAGAATGATTACTGATGGGACATAGCTCCCTAATCAACAGCCAACTGATGGATTGTCGGAATGATTCATCACCAAGCATGTCACGAAGATGACAGGGCTGCCAAAAGACTTCGAAAAAGCATTAGCTTTTCCGACGATGATCTACAAGGTGTTCAGATGCCACATGATGACCCTGTAGTAATTTCTGTGATAATCGCAAATTATGATATATGCAGAATCTTGATTGATAATGGAAGTTCTAATGAGATTTTGCTTTATGATGCTTTTGTTAAGATGAGCTTGCCTATTGATAAGCTATGGAGAACTTGTATGCCATTGATTGGATTTGGCAAAAATTCTGTAGGAGTAGAGGGAGAAATTATACTTCCTGTAACCCTCGGAACGATGCTAAAACAAAGAACTCTCCCCCTCACCTTTATGGTTGTTCGGACCTCCTCTACATATAATGCAATTTTAAGAAGGCCCGCCTTGAACAAATTTCAGGCCATCGTGTCTACATATCACTTGCTAATAAGGTTCCCGACCCAAAATGGGATCAGAGAAGTGAAAGGAGATCAACCGATAGCTCGTCAATGTTTAATGATTCAAAATCAACGACCAGTGGGCAGCTCAACTTGAGAGCAAATAGATCCGCGGGATCAGACTGAAGGGGCAAGCACGTCAATAGAAAGAACTATCCATGTCCCTTTGAATAGGGATGATCTGACCAAAATTGTTCAGATCGGAAGTTCACTTAATAAAGATAAAAGGAAAGGATTGATCAACTTCTTACAAAAGAATGCTGATATATTTGCATGGACAGTCGTCGATATGCTAGGAATTCCTCCCAAAGTAATCATGCATGAACTTAGAGTAGATCCACTTAGTCAGCCTATTCGTCAAAAGAAGTGGAATTTTGCTCCAAAGAGGCAAAAAGTCATCAATGAAGAAGTAGCCAAATTGCTTGATGCCAGATTTATCAGAGAGGGCCGTTACCCTGACTGGCTTGCTAATATGGTAATGGTAAGGAAAGCAAACAGAAAATGAAGAATATACATAGATTATACTGATCTTAACAAGGCATGTCCTAAAGACAGTTTTCATTTACCTAAAATCGATCAACTTGTTGATGCTATGGCAGGACATAAATTCTTGAGTTTTATTGATGCTTTTTCTGGATATAATCAGATACGAATGAGTCCAGAAGATGAAGAAAAAATATCCTTTGTTACAGACCGAAGAATATATTGCTACAAAGTAATGCCTTTTGGTCTTAAAAATACCGGAGCTACATATCAGAGGTTAGTGAATAAGATCTTTGAAGATCTGATTGGTAAGACCATGGAAGTATATGTAGACGACATGATCGTCAAAAGTAATCAGTCTGATGATCATATTAAAGATCTACAAAGAGCCTTTGACATTTTACGAAAAATCACATGAAATTAAATTCGATTAAGTATGTTTTCAGCATGACTTCTGAAAAGTTTTTAGACTTCATGGTTACAAAACAAGGAATTGAGACTAATCCAAAAAAGATTCAAGCCATATTAGACATGAGGCATACTATAAATAAGAAGGAAATTCAATAATTGGTTGGACGAATCGCGTCATTGAGTCGATTTATTTCTCGTTCGGCCGAAAGATGCTTGCCTTTCTTTAAAGCCTTACGACAATCTAAGGAGTTTAACTGGTCGGGTGATTGTCGGTTGGCATTTGAGAAACTTAAGAAATACTTAATGAATCCGATCCTATTGTCTAAACCTGAAGAAGGTGAAAATCTATATCTCTATTTGGCCGCATCTGATGAAGCCATTAGTTTAGTGTTGGTAAGAAAAGAATCCGATGGGTCACACAAACCCATCTATTACATCAGCAAAGTCCTTCATGATGCTGAAATAAGATATCTAAAACTTCAGAAAATTATTTATACCTTGGTAATATCAGCAAAGCACCTCAAGCTATATTTTCAGTCTCATCCCATCATCGTATTGACCGATCAACCTCTAAGAACTATTTTGCAATGTCTAGATACTTCTGGTCGGATGGCAAAATGGGCAATAAAACTAAGTGAATATGATATTACCTATCAATCTCGCTCTGCGATGAAGGCTCAAGTGTTGGCTGATTTCATTGCCGAATGTACTTAGAATAACAATGAAGATGAAATTCAGGTGTCCGATGAAGTAGAAAAGACTGATTTACCTTGGGTTCTGCATATGGATGGAGCTTCAAATTCTTTTGGTTATAGAGCTGGATTGATTTTATCTAGTCCAAATGGAGATATCATGGAATATGCTCTTCGATTCTCATTTAGAACTTTTAATAATCAAGCTGAATATGAGGCTCTTATGGTCATATTAAGAATTGCAAAAGAACTTAATGTTCAGAGATTGAAGGTACTCTCTGATTCTCAGTTAGTTGTTAATCAAATGAAAGGAGATTTTGAAGTTCGTGATACTACTTTGGCTCTATATTTGGAGAAAGTTCAAGAACTTGAAGCTTTATTTGATTCTTGGGATATCAGCCATGTCCCTAAAGCTGAAAATTTTCGAGCCGATTCATTATCTCGATTGGCTACTTTGGCACTCGATTTGATGGGTTGAACTTTTGTAGAGCATTTGAAAACTCCAAGTATTTCTCTGGATGACCAAGAAAAAGTCCTTCATATAGAACCAGAATTGAACTGGATGAGCCCTATGATTAGATATTTGATCAAAGGAATATTGTCTGAAACCAATGCAGAAGCTAAACAACTACGAAGGATTGCTTCTCAATATGTTATTTTAGATGGACTATTATATAAAAAATCATTCTCCTAGCCATTATTGAAATGTTTATCTCATTTGAATGTTGAATATGCTCTTAGGCGGTGGACGGCAGCATCACACGGTCACACGCGGGCGGACGGACGCCTTCCGCATTTGTTCGTCTTCCCACGGGTGTGGGCGAGGGCCGGCGACCGGGTGAGGGCCGGCGGGCGGCGGGAACGGTGGCGGCAGCAAGTCGGCGGTAGCGGTGGCCGTGGGCCATGGCGAGCGGACGCCTCCGTGTCCGTTCGTCTTCCCACGGTGATTGGGTGGCGATGGCGGCTTCTCCAGCGAGGGCGGGGGACAGCGAACGTCGGTGGCGGTTCGGCGAGGGTGGCCGAGGGTCGGGCGGCCTGGATCTGGGGCCGGAGGGGGCGGAGGCTAGGGTTTGGGCGTTAAAAAAACTCACGGGAGAAGATCGAATAGTGTAGGAATAGATCAAGAATAAGATTGGAATAAAGGTGGATAGTAGGAATAGGTGGAATAGCAAGAATAGGAAAAATAAAAAATCTAAGAAAATAAGAGAAAAATAGAAAAATACCTGGACCTGCCCTAGATCCCCATCATTCTCCTCGATCGCGAAGAACTCGACTCCGTCGAGTTCGAAAAATGGAGCACACCCTAATCCACAACTAGCTCTGATACCAAAATTGATGCGGGACGAAAAATCGATGTAACCTGGTTATTTGGAAAACAAGGAAACAACTAAACAAACTAGGACCGTGGGAGGTCTAAGAAGCCTCCCGGGACTAGGGCATATTGACTCTAAAATCCTAAGATAGCTGATCTCTTTTGTTTTCAATTTTCTGGGTGGATGTAGCGAAGGAAGGATGAAGATGGGGGACTAGGAACTGGAACTCGTGGCCCTGAGACTCACTCTAGCTGGGGACGCACACAGAAAGTCAAGGGTCAAAGCCTAAAGCTACCCTCCCAAGAGATCACAGCACCAGCTACCCTGAGCATAACGCTACCCTCCCGAAGGGATCACAGCACCAGCTACCCTGAGTTCTCATCGAACCCATAATTCACATAATAGGGCTCTCACATAGATGCGCTAGGATGACTCTCGAAGGACATGAGGGGATAAAGAAGACGAGATAGGGGATAACTAGGATGCTCATCGAACCCATAATGCACACAGCAAGGAACGCCTCACACCCCTCATCGAACCCATAATGCACACAGCAGTGAACGAAGAAAAATGGGCCTCAGCACAGAACCAGAACCGGAACCAACCCAAAAATCTATTTCAACTCATCTCTCTACAAGGGGAGAGGGGGCCTTTATATAGAAAAACCAAAACCCTCAATTTCTTGGCCTTTAAAAAAATTAAAAAAGGAAAATAAATTACATCAAAATTCATGTTGCATCAAAAGTAGTGCTGATCTGTTCTGAGAAGCGTGTCGACTTGATGATCTGTTCCAGAAAGTGTGCTGCTCTGAAATTTGGGCTACTCTGGAATCCATGCAAACTCTTCACATGGCCGTGCGGAGGATGGATCGCCCGACGGAGCACATGGCCGGTGACCGGGAAGCAGGCGGTGGACGGGGCCGACGGACGGTGAGCGGCGGGCCACAGGCGAGGCGGCACAAGGACTGGCACGGCATGCCCAGCGTGCCATTTGGTCTCCCATGGCCGTGGGAGACCTCCTGGGCCTGGCGCGACCGGTGGACGGCAAGGGAGGCCGTGGACGGCGGGAAGGTGGCCGGCGGACAGGCGGGCGGCAGTGGCGGTGTCAGGCGATGGACGGCGGCATCACACGGCCACAAGCGGGCGGACGGACGCCTCCCGCGTCCATTCGTCTTCCCACGGGTGTGGGCGGCGGCGGACCCCACCAGCGGCCTGGCAAGGGCTGGCGGGTGGCGGGAACGGCGGTGAAAGCAAGCTGGCAGTGACGGCTTTGGGCCGCGGCGAGCGGACGCCTTCGCGTCCGTTCGTCTTCCCACGGTGATTGGGCGGCGGCTTCTCCGGCGAGGGCGGGGGCCGGTGAACGTCGGCGACGGTTCGGTGGGGGCGGCTGGGGGTCGGGCGGCCCGGATCTGGGGCCGGAGAGGGCGGAGGCTAGGGTTTGGGCATTAAAAATAATTCACGGGAGAAGATGGAATAGTGTAGGAATAGATCGGGAATAAGATTGGAATAAAGGTGGAATAGCAAGAATATATGGAGTAGCAGGAATAGGAGAAATAAAAAAAATTTAAGAAAATAAGAGAAAAATGGAAAAATACCCGTACCTGCCCTGTATCCCCATCATACATTCAAGTCATAGACTTTCATCTATGAAAAATCATAATGAAAGGACCTCACACACCCACAATTAAAGTTAATGATGTAGAGGTTACAAAACCAGAATAGGATTGGGACGAGAATGATATGAAATTAGCTGAATTGAATGCCAAAGCAATGAACCTATTATATTGTGCTTTGGATCCAAATGAGTTTAATAGAATTTCAACTTGCAATTTTGCTAAAAAAATTTAGGACAAATTAGAAATCACACACGAATGCACTTCTCAAGTTAAGACATCAAAAATCAATCTACTTGTACATAATTATGAGTTGTTCAAGATGGATCCTAGTAAGACTATATCTACCATATATACTCATTTTACTGATATTATAAATGGTCTCATGAGTCTAGGTAGAACTTATTCTAATGTTGATCTTGTCCAAAAAGTCTTAAGATCTTTGCCAGACAAGTGGAAAGCCAAAGTGACAGTAATTCAAGAAGCAAAAGACTTAAATACACTGCCACTGGATGAACTACTTGGATCCTTAATCACACATGAATTGGCTATGCAACAAAGAACTGAAGAAGATACAAAAAGAAAGAAAGCCATTGTATTTAAAGCTATTGAGGAAGATAAGAATGAAGAATCTGATTCATCAGATGATGATGATCTTGGAAGTGACGAAATTGCCCTAGTCATGAGAAAATTCAAAAGATTTATGGGAAGAAGAAAAACGAACAGATGAAGAAAGCATTACAGAAAAGGTGACTTTGAAAAAGAAAAGGAAAGAGACAAAAAAAAGATAAAGAGAAAGATAAAGATCAAGTACCTATCTGCTATGGATGCAAGAAACCAGGACACATCCGCCCTGATTGCCCTGAAGGAAAGAAAAAGATATTCCCTAGAAAGAAGAAGAAAGCAATGCTAGCTGCTTGGAGTGATAGTGATGAAACTACGTCTACTGAAGAGGATGAAGAGACAACAAAAACTGCACAAATCTATCTTATGGGTTTGGAGGATGAGATAAGTACTTCTGAACCTAATTTAGAATTCACTTATGATGAATTGCATAATGCTTTTTGTGAACTGTTGATAGAATATAAAAAAGCTGGTTTAAAATTGAGAGATTTAAAAAATAAATGTGATGTATTTGAAAATGATAAAAATGAATCTTGTGAAAGAAACAAAATTTTACAAAGAGAACTAAATTTGGTTTGTGAAAGATTTAAGATTATTCAAGTTGAAAAAGAAGAACTTTTAGAGAAAAATAAGAATTTAAAAAATGAAAATGATGATCTAAAGAAAGAAGTTCAAAAATTAAAACCATTAGTTGAAAAATTAATCCTAAGTTCTAACAAATTTGAATTAATCTTAAAAGATCAAAAAGAAACAAATAATAGATTTGGAATTGGTTATAAAGGCTCTATTTCAAATACATTTTCTGCTTCTACTTCATATGCTCATAAATTCATTAGTTCTAAACATGTTAAACCTAAATTTGCATCATCTCGTGGTTATTATTCAAATTCAAGGATTGTATGCTATGCTTGTAATAACATTGGTCATAAAGCTTTTGAATGTCATTTGAAATACAATGACAAAAAGAAAATTAAGAAAGTTTGGGTTCCAAAAGGAACCTTTTCAACTAACTTGCAAGGACCCAAGAGAGCTTGGGTACCTAAATCTATTAAATGATTATTTTGCAGGGGTCTTGCAGCCATAAGCTTAAAGAAAAGATGGTATTTGGATAGCAGCTGTTCAAGATACATGACGGGTGCGCTGATCAATTCTCATCCTAGAACAGAAAGATGGTGGAATGGTAACATTTGGTGACAATAGAAAAGGAAGGATAATCGAAATTGATAAAATCAAAATTACTCCTACATTTATTGAAAATGTTTTATTTGTAGAAAAATTAAAGCATAATTTTTTAAGTATTAGTTAGCTATGTGACATTTGTTTTAATATATTTTTCAAGTCATCAATGTGTATAGTAGTTGATCTACTTGACTCTAGTACTAAGTTCATTGGACATAAACTTGGTAACATTTATATGATAGATCTTAATGATCTAGCCATGTCAAGTAATACAAGTCTTGTAGCAATGAATGACAAGAGCAAGGAATCAAGTTTACTATGGCATAGACGACTTGGTCATGCTAGTATGGACACAATAGCTAAACTGATTTCAAAGGACTTAGTCAATGGTTTGCCAAAGTTTAAAGTTAATTTTGATTATGTTTGTAATGCATGTTAGTTAGGAAAACAAGTGAGGGGGAGTTTTAAATCTAAAAACATAGTTTCAACTTCTATACCTCTTAGAGCTATTTCACATTGACCTATTTGGACCTACTAGGACTACCAGCCTAGGTGGTATGAAAATGGATTTGTGATTGTAGATAATTTTTCAAGATACACATGGGTTTTGTTTATTGCACATAAGGATGATACTTTTAATGTATTCAAAAAGTTTTACAAAAGAGTTACAAATTTGAAAAACTTATCAGTTATTTCAATTCATAGTGATCATGGCACCGAATTTGACAACCAGTATTTTGATTGTTTTTGTATAAAGTACGGTATTGATCATAACTTTTCTGCACCTAGAACACCACAGCAAAATGGTGTTGTAGAAAGAAAGAATCGTACTTTGGAAGAGATGTCCAGAACAATGTTTTGTGAAGGAAATCTTCCAAAATATTTTTGGATAGAAGCTGTTAATACCGCATGCTATATTTTAAACAGAGTTTTGATTAGACCCATTATCAGGAAAACCCCCTATGAGCTTTGGAACAATAGAAAACCAAATATCAAATATTTTCATGTTTTTGGATGTAAATGTTTTGTTCTCAATAATGGAAAAGACAATCTTGGTAAATTTGATACAAAATCAGATGGGGCTATTTTTCTTGGATATTCTTTAAATAGTAAAGCCTATCGAGTTTTCAATAAAAGAACTTTGACTGTTGAAGAATCTGTTTATGTTGTTTTCAATGAATCTGACATTACATCTTCGAGAAAGGAAGATTTTGCTGATGATGATGCAGGTACACTAGAGCATGGAATAAAAGACTTGACCCTCAAAGACACACAATCAGGTCAACCACATGAAGAAGAGGTGAGTAAAAAGTATGATGATATACCTAAAGAATGGAGGTATGTACAATCACACCCTAAAGAATTAATTATAGGAGACCCATCTCAAGGTGTTAAAACTATATCTGCACATAGAGATGCACATGATTTAATTGCTTTTATTTCACATGTAGAACGACATAATATAGAAGAAGCTAAAACTGATCCTAATTGGATATTAGCAATGCATGATGAATTAAACCAATTTAGAAGAAATAATGTCTGGACCCTAGTTGAAAGACCCAATGATCATCCTGTTATAGGCACTAAGTAGGTTTACAGAAATAAACTAGATGAAGATGGAAATGTAATTAGAAATAAGGCTAGATTGGTTGCACAAGGATATAATCAAGAAGAAGGAATAGATTTTGATGAAACTTATGTACCAGTAGCTAGACTAGAAGCCATTAGATTGCTACTAGCTTATGCATGTTTTATGAATTTCAAGTTATTTCAAATGGATGTAAAGAGTGCTTTTTTGAATAGATTTTTGTCTGAAGAAGTTTTTGTTGAGCAACCTCTCGGTTTTATCGATCATATTTTTCCAAATCATATTTTTAAACTGAATAAAACTTTATATGGTATGAAATAGGCACCTAGAGCTTGGTATGATAGACTAAGCAAATTTTTAATTGCAAATGAATTTGTAAGAGGTAGTGTTGACACCATACTGTTTATTCAAAGAAAGAAAAATGATATTTTAGTTGTTCAAATATATGTTGATGACATTATCTTTGGATCTATTGATGAATCTTTGTGTCAAGACTTTGCTAAGCTAATGTAGGGAGAATTCTAAATGAGATTGATGGGCGAATTAAGTTACTTTCTTGGACTTCAAATTAAACAAATTAAAGAAGATATTCTGATCAACCAAGCCAAGTACATTAAAGAAATAATCAAAAAGTTTGGCATGGAATCAAGCAAGGTAATTGGAACACCAATGAGTCCTGCATGTAGACTTGACAAAGATGAGAATGGCTCAAATGTTGATCAAAAGCTGTACCGAGGTATGATTGGATCATTACTTTATTTAACTGCTGGTAGACCTGATATATTATTTAGTGTTTGTATGTGTGCACGTTTTCAATCTAATCCTAAAGAATCACACATCACAGCTGTTAAGAGAATTATTAAATATCTGAAAGGCACCTGTAATGTAGGTTTGTGGTACTCTAAACATACATCACTGAAATTAATTAGTTATTCTGATGCTGATTATGGAGGATGTAAAATAGATAGAAAGAGCACAAGTGGCACCTGTCAATTTCTAGGTGTTAACTTGATCTCTTGGCACTGTCGCAAACAGAACTCTGCAGCTTTATCTACTATTGAGGCAGAATATATAGCTGCTGGGAGCTGTTGTGCTTAAGTATTATGGATCAAGCAACAACTGGAAGATTATGGTGTTGTCCAATCTAAAATTCCTATTAAATGTGACAATACAAGTGCAATTAATTTATCAAAAAATCCAATTCAGCACTCACGAACTAAGTACATTGAAATTCGACATCATTTTATTCATGATCATGTTCTAAATAATATTGTGGAACTTGAATTTGTACCTACTGAAGACCAACTAGCGGACATTTTCACTAAACCTTTAAGTCTAGATAGATTTGAGAAAATTAGAGGAGAATTAATGTTATGTGACCCATTTTAAACCTATTTGACCTAATTTTTGAAAATTAAGGAAAAATTATCTAGAAATTTCAAACTTCTCTTTAGAGCATAGGGCAACCTAGTTTAGACTAGAAACCCTCAGAAACTGAGTTTGACCCATTTTGATTTTTAGAATAGATTTTTGCTCGAGCCGACTCGAGTTCTCAGAGTTCTAGGTGAGCCGACTTGCAGATCGGGCCGAAGCTTTTTTAAGTAGGGTTTCTACTTTCCCTATTCATTGTATTTTTTAGATTTCGACCGTTTCTTTCTAGCCAACTCCTCACTCCATACTAGAAAACTCTCCAAAAACCCTCTCAAACCTTCTCAAACCTTTAATCTTTGGAGAATGGTGCCTCATAAGGCGGTGGCAAAGAAAGCAACAAGAGTTGTTCGGACTATGGTTGAGGAAAGAAGGAGCAAGAGGTGACTGGATACTTCGATTCTGCAAGAGGAACAACAGGTTGAGCTAGAAGAAGTTGTTCCAGCACCCCAGCAAGTCATTCCAAAGGAAATCGACAAGTGACCCCTGGTAGGTGCATCGATTTCAGTTTTCTAGAACAAGAACAGTTGAATATTGGTATGTGGCTTGAAAGACAGGGTTGGAAGGATTTTTGTCAATTAAATATTCCAACTTACCCAAATCTGGTTCGACAATTCTTTGAGAACATGGCACTATGAGCTTTTCATATTGAAGGAACAATAAAAGGGAAATTGATAGAGGTAAATGAGCAAAAACTTTCAAATTTATTGAATATACCTAAAGAAGGGGAATGCTATTTGGTTATGAAGGAAAGAGTGAAGACTCTTAGACTCATCTTGGGAAGATCTAATATGAAAGGAATTATTCATGTAAGTGCAAATCAGCTCTCATTAGAAATGAGGCTGTTGCACAATATCATTAGCCGGGTTTTCCTACCCAGGACAGGCAGATTCGACTGGGTTAGCGAGAGAGATCTTACATTCATGAGGTGACTAATTGAGGGGGAGCCCCTCAACCTTCCATTTATTATGATTTCTCATATGAGAGAGGTTGTATGTAGGGCACGAGCCTGTTTGCCTTACGGGATGGTATTTACTTTGTTATTCCAGGATGCTGATATTGATCTCATTGGAGAGTACTGTCGTTTATTGCTGCACACTGATAGGTACACAGTGAAATCCCTGACTAGAATGGGGTTTATCAAAGTTGATGGAAATTGGATCAGAAAGACTTCAGGAGTTCCTGTTGCATACTCAAAGGACTCAGATGATGATGTACAGACTGCACAGGGACATGGTGAGCAGATTGAGGGACAGACTGATGAGGTTGGACCATCCGAGCCAGCTCCTACTTCACCACATTCACCAGTCAGGACTCCTACTGCTACCAGACATGATACTGATGATAGACTCCACAGAGTTTTAGAGGATATTTCTTGTCTCAGGATTGACATTGACAGGAGGATTAGTTCTCTACAGTCTGAGATGCAGCAGGGCTTTTGTGATATTATGGCTATATTGAGACAGCTATCTATGGCCAGCCAACATGCACCTTCTACTTCCACAGCGACTAGCACAGCAACTGGCACAGCGACTAGCACGGGCACTGAGACTGGTACTGGCACTTATGCTGAGCAGGAACAGGAGACACATTGCACTGATACACCTTATCGAGCCACACCTGCTGTTGGTGAGCCTCGGGATAGTATGGAGGTTGCTGGATCTGCTGATGTTGGAGTGACTCCTGCTACTTAGATACTTTCATCCATCAGCACTTTGACCCTATCTCTTGATCCACCTATTGCCAGACCTACACCTATCTTTATTTCATCAGAATCAAAACCAAACCTAAACCTAAATCTAAAGTAACTAGGACTTCTACACCTACTAGGACTAGTATTAGGGATCTCCGCCCTAGGTTCCCCAAATTCAAACCTAGTCCAGGGATTCTAGAGGTTGGTTCCTCCTCTGATGAGGAAGAACCTGATAGTGATCCTAGTACCTCATTCTGATGTTTAGGTTTTATCTTTTGAGACTTGATGTTGTTATATTTTGGTTATGTGATACTATTTTTGTTGTGCCGAGGCACATTTGTAAAGTATCACATATGCTATGTACTAGCTTATTTCATATATATATATATATATATATATATATATATTCACTTGTCTTGATACATATTCACTTGAATTAATGTTATGAATGAATCAATGTTATGATTGAATATATGTTATGAATGAATGTCCATTTCTCATACACCTTTTGTTGATGACAAAAAGGGAGAGAATGGAGATTGTGGTTGGCATGAAAAAGAAAAAGTTATATTAAATTAATAAATCTATGCTATATTGATTCATTTAAATTAATAAATCTATGCTATATTGATTCATGAAAGGAATTTATGTTGATTCATGAAAATTTCTTGGAAATCTATGTTGATTCATGAAAATTGCTCAAAATTGTTTACAAATGCTATATGGATAATTGAATGTTATGAAACTTTGATGAAAGGAATGTTTGATTCATGAAAATTTGATGAAACTTAAGTTTACTTCAAAAGTTTGAAAATTTTCATAAGTTTCGATACGCATTGTATAGTTAATACCCTTGATACATCATGTATCGATACATCATGTTATGATACATATGATACATCATGTTTCAACATACTTGATACACATGACATGTAGCATTCAATACAATACATTTGATATATTTTGGCATATTGTATCGATACACCGATACTTAACCTATATGATATGCATAGACTTGAAATTACTGCAATTATAAAGTGCTTTCAATTTTTTAATCATGCCCAGTGTTTTGTTATCATCAAAAAGGGGGAGATTGTTGACCCCTGGAATGATTTTGATGATCACAAAATATTGGAGCATGTATTTGATACTAACCCTTTACAAATTGTTTAAGAAGTTTTGCAGGAATTGGTTACCTTTGTTTAAAATGGTTTTCAAATTTACTTAAAAGTAATTCAATTAAGTTTGTAAAAGCCCTAACTTATGAGTGCTGTAATCATGTAAAATATGCTTAAAATTGTAAATATTTTGATAAAGTATGTATATTAGCTTCTAGCTGATTTAATGTTAAAGTTTTTGGGAAGCTTGAAGCAAATTTTTAAAAAATTGTAAGAGCCGACTCAAAGTGGCACGG
This sequence comes from Areca catechu, assembly GCA_021397845.1. Lineage (NCBI taxonomy): Eukaryota > Viridiplantae > Streptophyta > Magnoliopsida > Arecales > Arecaceae > Areca > Areca catechu. The sequence continues at coordinate 168,870,716 of CM038041.1, forward strand.
CATGGAGGAAGATTCAAAGTTTCAAAACCAAAAGCCGACTCCCAGTTCAAGAGATATAGTTTTTGAAGTTTAGAGAACTAGAGCCGACTCCCAGTTCAAGAGCTGACTCTAGGTATGTATGTTTGTCATGACTGAAAGCTTGAAGGCACGAGCTGACTCCTAGTCCAAGAGCCGGCTCCCACAGAAGTTTGTTTTGGCCTATCTGAGACTTCGAGCCAACTCCTGGAGCTCGAGCCGGCTCGTGGAGCCGTTGTCTGTACTTCAATGGCTAGTTGCTGAAATTAAAAATTGAACTCCAATTCATCCCTAACGGCCATTTCACGAATCCCAAGGCCCTACAACGTCCATATCTCATGGAAAACTATAAAGGGGATTATTTTTGAAGGATTAAACAATCAATTGAGATTTATTGCTGAATTTTCTTGAGAAAACAAAGAGCTTTCAAGTTATTCCTCTACCTACCTCAAAGAGCATTCAAGTTGGATTCAAAGCTTCACCAACTCTACTCTATCATTGAATCCACTCATTGAAGAAGGGAAGAAGCAGCATTGAAGAGCATTGAAGAGCACTCAAGGCTTGACTTCATCTTGATCTACATCGGCAACACCAAAATAAACGTGGTTTGTTGTAGTTGCTTGATTTCATTGTCTTTATTTTTGTTTGCTCTCTAAGCACAGCAAGGGGCTGTATCTTAAGAGAGAGTTAAAGGTTTTTAGGTGAACCTTGTAAAACTTATGCTTGGGTTCTTGGTTTTTCCAGTTTAAAACTAAGTGTTTGGGTTTTCTTTGGTGATCCTGTGTAAAACTAAAGGGAGTTTGGGTTTCTTTGATGATCCCGGTTAAACCAAAGTGTATAGGTTTGGATTGTGAGCCTAGTAAAACAATCTGACTGTATTCCGATTGGGGGATATAGTGAAAATCCCAAGTGGTCCTTGGGTAGTGGATATAGGAGCCGGTTGCTCCAAACCACTATATTTCTTGGTGTTTGTGATTGTGCTTTCATTGCTTGATTGCTTTAATTTATTTACTTTCGCTTTGCACACTTCACTTCTATACTAAAATAATTTCAAAGTGCACATACTTGCAAAAGTTTTTAATCCCAATTCACCCCCCTCTTGGGAAGCCACCTGGGCAACAACACAACCTGAAGTTTCGATACTTGAACGGATGATAGCTCTACAATGGCTAGTTTTCTGAAGAATAGAACTTCTCCAAAATATTTGTAACGGCTAGTTTTTTCTCTCCAACGGTCTCTAACGGTCATTTAAGGTTTGGAGAGCTATATAATCAACACAAATCAAATGGACAGGTAATCCTTTGAGAGAAAAGTTCCATACACTTTAAGGATTCATATTTTAAGAGAGTTGAGCCTTCAAGCATCCAATTTCAAAGAGAGCTTCCAAGTCCACAATATCAAGCTTCATTCAAAGGCTTCAACAAATTGAAGACAAGCTTCTTTAACATCATCCAAGAGCTTCAAAAAAATATTTACTTTATTTTAGAAAGCTTTATTGTATTCTTTACTTTCATTTACTTTGTTATAAAGGTTCTTAGTTAGCGCGGAAAACCAAGGAAGGTTGTTGATGAGCCTTAAAACTAATTAGGTTCTTGGTTAGCTCAGAAAACCAAGGAAGGTTATTGGTTAGCCTTGGAAAACCAATTAGATTCTTGTTAGCCCGCAAAACCAAGGGAGGTTAGTGGTGAGCCTTAAAACTATTTAAGTTCTTGGTTAGCCCATAAAATCAAGTGAGGTTTTGACTTGTGAGCCTTGTGAAAACAAGTCGGATTTTGATTAGTGAGCCCGGAAAACAAATCGGCTGTAATCGATTGAGATTATAGTGAATTTCCAAGGAGATCTTGGAGAGTGGATGTAGGTGCCTTGGAGTGCACCAAACCACTATATATCTTTATGTTTGTGATTGCTTGTATGATTATTTTCTTTGTACATTTACTTTGTTAATTTTGTTGCATATTATTTTGAAGCACACAAATACATTGCCAAAATACAAGCATTGAATTGATCTAGCACATACTTGTTTTAGTTTATTATAAATAGTTTAAAAGTTTTATAAAGCCCAATTCACCCCTCTCTTGGGTTGCATCATCACTGGGCAACAATTGGTGTCAGAGCCTAGTACTCTGTTTGAAAATCTAACGATTTTGAGTAAAAGATCATGGCAACCCTTGTAGGTATTAGTGTTAGACCACCATTTTTTGATGGCACTAATTACACATATTAGAAAACATGCATGCACATTTATATTCAATCTATAGATTATTATCTTTGAAAAATGATTGTTAATGGTCCATATATTCCTTCAATATTGGTTAATGGCATTTCCATTCCAAAACTCGAAGAGAATTGGGATGAAAATGATATTAAGCAATCTGAACTTAATGCCAAAGTAATGAACTTGCTTTATTGCGCATTGGATCCTAATGAATTCAATAGGATCTCCACATGCGAAACAGAAGGAAATATGAGACATACTTGAGATTACTCATGAAGGTACTCTTCAAGTGAAGAATACTAAAATTAATTTGCTTGTACATTCTTTTGAAATCTTTAAAATGATGCATTATGAATCTATATTTGACACGTTTACTAGATTTATGACTATTATTAATGAATTGAAAAGTCTTGGCAAAATCTATATTAATGCTGATTTGGTTAATAAAATTCTTAGATCTTTGCCAATATCATGGGATCCAAAGGTGACGGCAATCAAAGAAGCTAAAGATATAGAAACCTTATCTTTGGAGGAGCTTATTAGTTCATTCATGGCCTATGAGTTGAACTTATGGCAAAAGGAAGTGGATGCTGATGAAAAGAAGAAAATAATCATCTTTAAATCCATTACACAAGATAAGTCTTCAAGTGAGGAGTCCAAAGACAGTGAAGATGAAGATGAGATGGAATTTTTGGCTCATAAATTTCAAAGATTCATGAAGAAAAGGGCCAAAAAGAAATACACAAAGAAGGCAATGATGGCTACATGGAGCAAAAGTGAAGACTCTAGTTTAGAAGAACAATAAATTCAAAAATTAGCCAATCTTTGCTTTATGGCAAATGAGATAATTTCTAAAACTGAAAATGATTTTACTTTCGATGAATTACATGATATTTTTAAAGATCTTGTGCATGAATATAAATTGTTAAAAATTGAGTACAAGAAATTGAAGAAACATGCTAATTCATTCTCTTTTGAAAATAACAATCTTGGAATTGAAAATGAAGAATTAAGAGCCAAGATTGCTATCTTGCAAAATGAAAAGAATGATTTTCTAAAGAAAAAGAATTTTTAGAAAAAGAAAAAGATGTTTTGAAAGATTTATGTAATAAATTTTTGAATGAGAAAAATATTTTGATGGAAGAAAAGAAGCAAAAGTTTTTGAAGAATTTGCTTATTCCTGCTTCTTCCAATTTGACATATAGATCTGGATTTAATGCATATCCTTGTAGATCAAAAAAAGTTTGGGTTCCAAAAGGAACCATATTTACTAATCCTAAAGGATCCAAGAAAGTTTGGGTACCAAAATTGTCCACCTAGTTTATTTTGCAGGAATGTCTTGCAGCCCAACATGAAGAAAGAATGTTTTTGGAAGATGGCTGTACAAGACAATTTAAAGAAGTGAACCTACTACATTTTGGATTAAATGGTAAAGGAAGGATTATGCATATTGGTAAATTCTAAGCATTTCCTTCCATAATTGAAAATGTAGTTGAATACTTGATTTAAATATTGCATCAATTATTTTGAAAAATTATTTTAAATGTTTAATTATAATCAAGTTTAGATTTATAATCATTGATTATGATCATGAACTTTTTGATATTGATGAATTTCATGCTATCATGATTAAACTTGCGATTATAAGACCACTTGATTTTGATTAATGTATCTTAAATTATTTCATGAAAAGTACTTTTAAAGGTGCATATTGAATTGAAAATTATTTCAATTGATTAATTAGAATCAAGCTTAGACTAATAGTCATTTGTTGTGATTATGAACTCTTTGATGTTGATGGTTTCATGCTCTCATGATTAAACTTATGATTATTAGACTTTCACTTGATTTTGATTAATATAGTTTTAAACTATTTCAAGTAAAATGCTATGATTTATGTGTTCTCATTTTTGACATCTATGCTTTAGTTAGAAATGATTTGAAACAAGTATAGAACTGGTAGTTAAAGGTTATATTTAAGAAGAAGGTGTGCATATTGATAAACCCTTAATCCAGTAGCTAGACTTGCTATTGAATTATTTCTAGCATTTGTATGGATATCAAATCATTTTAAATGAATTTGAAATCATGCTAAAAGTTTTTAAGTGGTATCAATGCTTTGCAGTTTGAAAATCATAAATATCTTGAAAAATTTCAGATCTTTGTTATCAGACTTAGAATTATGCTCATATCTCAAATTATCTGAAATTATGATGCTATATGCTTTCATGTTTTATTCCTTAAAATGAATGCATATTTTTAAGGAAAAATAACATTTAGGAGGAGCATCCAAAGATTTGTTGTCATTATATACATGTATGATGCTTTCAATGTTTTCTTGATATCATGCTTTATTTATATTGCTCTATTACTCCTTGCATTCAAATCTATTTTCTTTGAGGGGAGTTATATTCAATTGGTATCAAAACTTATTTTAAATGAGAAAAAGAGCTCCTAGTAACTGTTTTGGATTGGGTTAGTCACCATGGCCGTCCGGTCATAGAAGCTAAGCTAGGTTTAAAGACCCTCTCTTTCCATTCAATGGGATCTCTTATAACGTATTGGGGTGCCACTATGACCTTATCCCATGAACAAGTAAAGTGAATGGATATTATGCACATCAGAGTTTATAAATATTGAGCTATCTTTTGCTTGTGCATATCATTTTTGTGGTATCATATTCAATTGGTATCATATTTCAAGTGCTATATCATGTTCAATCTGTAACAAATTTAAGTGGTATCATAATTAATTGATTTTATGTATTGATTTTGATGATCTACTTGCTATTCTTTCCACCATTCCTATTTTATATTGTCTTTCACCCTTTTTCATGATGACAAAAAGGGGGAGAAAAATGTTAAGTATGAAAAAGAAAAGATTGGATAAACATGAAAAATCATATGAGAAATGAAAGAAAGTGTAAAAGGGGGAGAAGAAAGTAAAATGTTATAATCTTAAGGGAATAATTAGTAAGAGGAAGAAAACTTGAAGATTTTGTATATTTTCAAAAATATTTTTAAAATCATATTTTGAGGGGAAGCTTGATACTCATTGATTTTGAGCTTACATGTTTATCTTATTGTTATTCTTTTTAAGCTTATCATGTTCATATACTTAAAGGTTTTGTCATCATCAAAAAGGGAGAGATTATTTACTCTGGTCTTGATTTTGATGATTGACAAAATATTTAAGTATATATGAGTACTAATGCATGTTAAAAGTGTTTATCAGTTTCAGGTACTCATTAAATATTGAAAGATTAAAAAGATTGTCATTCAGTTAAAGAAGTCCAAATTTAGATAAAAAATCTGCTCAAAGAAGACTTCGATAGTTGAAGATTGCTTAAATGGACATATGAGTTCAACACAAACTTGATTCAGCACAAGTTCAGAAGTTTTGAAAAGAATCTCAGTGATGTGTCGATTCAAAGTATCGACACATGACTCAAGGTATCGACTCAAAGTGTCGACTCAAGCTGGTATGCAAAAAAATTTCATTTGGCATGGCTAAAGTGTCAACATATGGATGTGTTGTGTCGACTCAAAGTATTAACACATGGATCAACTCATCGTCTGAGATTTTTGGGTTACAGAACTTGCTAAAGCTGAAGGCTTGCCTGAAATGTCGACACATGGATGACAAGTGTCGATTCAAAGTGTCGACTCATCAGATAAAGTGTCGACTCACTAGTGCAGAATAGAAGACTTCAGAAGATATTTTTTGATCAAGTGTCGACTCACTATTCCAAGTATCGATCCTAAGTGTCGACACATAACTTGAAGTGTCGACACTTAAACGGACGATAGCTCTGCAACGGCTAGTTTTCTGAAGAACAGAACTTCTCCAAAATATTTGTAACAGCTAGTTTTTCCTCTCCAACGGTCTCTAACGATCATTTAAGGTTTGGAGAGCTATATAATCAACACAGATCAAATGGGGAGGTAATCCGTTGAGAGAAAAGTTCCATACACTTTAAGGATTCATATTTTGAAAGAGTTGAGCCTTCAAGCATCCAATTTCAAAGAGAGCTTCCAAGTCCACAACATTAAGCTTTATTCAAAGGCTTCAACAAATTGAAGATAAGCTTCTTCAACATCATCCAAGAGCTTCAAAGAGATGTTTGCTTTATTTTAGAAAGCTTTATTGTATTCTTTACTTTCATTTACTTTGTTGTAAAAGTTCTTGTTAGCCCGAAAACCAAGGAAGGTTGTTGGTGAGCCTTAAAACCAATTAGGTTCTTGGTTAGCCCAGAAAACCAAGGGAGGTTATTGGTTAGCCTTGGAAAACCAATTAGGTTCTTGGTTAGCCCGCAAAACCAAGGGAGGTTGGTGGTGAGCCTTAAAACCATTTAGATTCTTGGTTAGCCCATAAAACCAAGTGAGATTTTGACTTGTAAGCTTTGTGAAAACAAGTCGGATTTTGATTAGTGAGCCTGGAAAACTAATCGGTTGTAATTGGTTGAGATTATAGTGAATTTCCAAGGGGATCTTGGAGAGTGGATATATATGCCTTGGAGTGCAACGAACAATTATATATCTTTGTGTTTGTGATTGCTCATGTGATTATTTTTTTTGTACATTTACTTTGTTAATTCTGCTGCATATTATTTTGAAGCACATAAATACATTGCCAAAACATAAGCATTGAATTGATCTAGCACATACTTGCTTTAGTTTATTGCAAATAGTTTGAAAGTTTTATAAAGCCCAATTCACCCCCTCTCTTGGGTTGCATCATCACAGGGCAACACTTACTAATCATCATGTTAATTTCTTAATCTCTTATATCATAGTCTCAAACAATCATGACCTGAATTTCGATATCACCCATATCTATTATAATCACTTATGCCACAGTCTCGAATCACTGTAACCTATGTCCTGACACTATTCTTGTCAAATCCTAATAACCATCATATCATTATTATTTTAATCACCTGTATTACCATCCCAAATGATCATAACCTATGCTCCGATACCACTCTGTCACACTCCAAATCCAGCACCAGAATCGGCTACGCGACCGGCCGCACAAACACTAGATTTTATCCTAGAGATCATGCAAGGCCTAGGTACACAAGAGTCACTTATCTCAAAAAATCTCATTCATCACCAAGCCCGAATATCCTGCCAAACTCTGAGAAAGAAGAAAGTAGGGTTGTGAGCTTTACAGCCTAATAAGGTCTCCAAACAGTCACCATCAATAGTAATAATTTGAAAATAGCAAGGATATAAGAGTACGCATCATGCCATGCAACGAAACAACTCAAATGTCACATATGACAAAACCTTTTTAAAAATCATGTTTTTTTCTTTTCAAGTTTTCAATTTAATCATACATCTTCTCTAAGGTTCAGGACTAGCACGGTCATGCTTCAGCCCACGATTGGCAATTTCAGTGTCACACTTTAGCCTGTGACTGGCAATCTCATTATCACACTTCAGCCTGTGACTGGCAATCTCATAATCGACCATGTACAATCTGTCCATGGCCAGGCCCACGTACTAAGCCCGCTCTAGCTGTGTAACCACGATCCCATGGCATAGCTAGTCCAAACATCGTTATCACTTTATCAAATCAGGTCGTACTGTCAAATCATGTCACGATATCAAATCAAATCATATCATCACAAACTTCTCAATGACCGGCATCACGGTCCAAACCATCAAAATATATTTGTTTGATAAACATAATATCCAGAAATATAAATAATAATAACCATAATCATATCGTTCATCATGAAAGCTCAACTATACTATGCAACAACAAATCATGCATGCCAATGCTCATATACTCGGATAAAAACCATGCCATGTAAAATCAATTTGTAGAATTGGTGATCATGTCCAGAATCCTTACCATCCTAAAGCCAATCCAAAATACCCAAATCAGTTTGTATCCGAAGCTTGCTCAACACCTTCCTACTCAGAAGGCTGTCCCCCTACAGGTACAATAACAATTTTTATCAAAAATCCTAGGGTAATTATAAATCCAAACCTTTTATCCAAAATTCTTTTATGATCCATCCGTAAATCCTAATCCCATAAATTTTTCAGAATAAGACTTTTCGATCACCTTCCAATATTTATATAAATTTTTCTTCCTCTTTCTCTCTCTTCATCTTCTCTCTCCACTTTCTCTCTCCTAATCTTTTCTCTCTTCACTTTCTCATCCTCTTTCTTTCTTTTTTTTCTTTTTTTTTCCTTTCCTGAACCGAAACAAAACTTTTTTTTTTCTTTCTCTTCCTTTTCCCGTTCTCTTCTTCTCTCCTCCGTCTCCACCGAACTCCCCCTCTCTCTCTCGGTTCAACTGAGCCGACCTCCTTACGGTCGTCGGTGACCAAAAGAAGTGATCGCCGAGAGGAGCTCGATAGATCGGAGCGGACGACGACACGGCACCAGCAGTCCACGGTCCCAAGAGCCGAACAAAAACCTAACCAAAATCCTCCTAAAATTTCATTAATCTGCTCAAAAATATTAACTAAAAGGAGAAACTCACCGGCTAGCGTTGGAAAGTTCCCGGTCGCTTGTCGGAGAGGGAGAATATGCATGAAGGCTCAACGGGGCGGTGGTGTGGGGAATTTAAAGGAAATACCCGATGATTTCCCCCAACGCTGTTTGGGACACAAACTTTACTCCGATCGGAGTTCTAATCCATCTCATCCACGCCTCCGATGAAGGCCCTCTCTTCCACGACTCCTTCCTCGACTTCTCCGGTGAAGTCCCCGGCCAGATAAGGGAGAAGGCAAATCCCCTGTTCCGATTCCTCTGTTTCCCTTCCTTTTTTTTCTATAATTTGGGCTGAAGTTGGCTAGGCCTGCCGACTTTGGCCCAAAACACAGATTCTCACACCTACTTCATCTTGTTTGGTATAAAACAAAGTGAAACAGGGTGGTTTGTATTTCCTGTTTAAAGAAAAATAATGCTTCATCTAAGATATTTAAATGCAAGTGGGTATGAAAGCAGCAAGTCAAACATAAAAGAGACAGCAGGGCATATGCATGCTACAATTTCACCGTAGCAAAAAGGTCAAATGACATGATTGTCGCTTAAAAGAAAAGAAGCTATTTATTATTGCGTTATGCAAAATAACAGAGATAACATTCCCTTAAGCGAAGAGTATATATAAAAAAAAAAGCACCCTAATTATATCACCTTTCTAATAAATCAATAATTGCTGTTTAGGTTGTTTTAAAGATAGTCATAATATCTTTGTTGACCGAGGAAGCTTATCCTAATAAACTCTCTAGAAATATTACATAATAAACTATCTAGAAATTATTTCAATTTATGTTATTTATCAAACTTCATTCAATCCAGGACATTTGATAATTGGACATCACTCTGGGTGGTTTTAGAGTTAGATATGGTTATAACTCTGATAAGCTATTGATATTACTATGATGGGCTAAGGTTAGTTTAGAGTGCGTCAATAATAATTGGGTTCACTATAGTTGATGTTAGCTCTCAACAAAAAGCTGGATGGTTGTGTTTTAAAATTTTCACAAAAAGTATCACTCTTTATGTTTTAAAGTTTCCTGTCTATAGCCCTTTGGTATTGTTTAGTTAATAAGATTTGCTCTTGTTCAAAAAAAAAAAAAAAAAAAAAAGAGAGAAGAAGAATGAGCTTTTTACATAAGTGTTTTTCTATTTCTATGAAACGTGTTCATAAAATATATAAATCAAGAATTGAAGTCCCATGGAAATATACCCTAGGATATCAGGATGGTTCATTGCCTTCATATTTAACATAACAAAATTATTTTAAGATATATAGGATTTTACATAGCAATAAGTATGAAACAATGATATTTCATATGTAGAGCTTTCATCAAGTTCTTTGTGAAGCGTGTTGCATACTATCTGTTCTTATGATATATCTGAATTTATATTTTAAATTTAATTATGGATAAATTTTATATCATGGTGATCTATAAAATAGCATAGTGACTATCTTATTTGACAACAATAATTTCTAAAGATTGCCAATTCCTTTTAATGTTAAGCAATGGCTAATTCCTTTTAATGACAATCAATGGAAAAAAAAGAGTGATAAATAAAAAGGGACTGCACCATGCCGCAGCCTAAGATATTGTTGCCCAGGTGGCTACCCAAGAGGGGGGTGTATTGAAAATTTAAAAAATTTAAAGCAAGGAATGTGCAATTCAAAATCCTTTGCAAGTGGTAGGTGCTGTGATAGAGTTATAAAATGCAGAAGCTAAACAGAGTAGAGAAAGCATAACACAAATACACCAAATTTATAGTGGTTCAGAGCAACCCAGCTCCTACATCCACTATCCAAGATATCACTTGGGATTTTCACTATATTCACACCCGAATACAGTATGATTGTTTTACAGGATCATAATCCAATACCTCTACATTTTGGTTTTACGGGATCACGAAAGAAAACCCAACACCCTTTGATTTTAACAGGCTCACCAAAGAAACCCAACTTGGTTTTCACAAGATCACCAAGAACCTAACCCTTGGTTTTCACAAGGCTCACCAAGAACATATTTGGTTTTTCAACCGGGCTCACCAATAATCCAACAATTCAAAGATTGAATTGAAAATAAATGTAACAAGAAATGACAAACTCAAGTTGTCGGATAGTTGCCGGTGCAGCTTGTTGGAAGTCCACTTGAATGCACTTGAATAAGCTTTAATTACTTCAGTGGCTTCTTCCCAAAAATTGCTTCAAGCTTCAAATTGGAGCTGGTGAAAACTTGAAAGCTTGACTTGAATGCTCTTGTGCTCTTGTGCTATTGGTTGGTAAGATATTCAATGAATCTCTCTCTTCTTTGAAGAACTCTCTTATTGATTGCTTTAAGGTAGTTCAAATCCTTCAAATTTAAAGTCTTCCATCATCCCAAGGCAGTTCTAGCCGTTGTAGACCATTGGAAAATAATTTGTGACCGTTGGAGCACTTTTTGGCATTCAAAAATAAATTCTGGAACTAGCCGTTAAATACCTAAAAGCGACATTCAAGTCAGCTCGGATTCCTTTGAGTCGGCTTGGATCCTTCGAGTCGATAGGTCGAGTCACCATTTTTTCAATGCAGTTGGCTCTTTATCTCAGGGCACAAAACCTCACTCTAGACGAGTCGGCTCTTTGTCACTCGGGTCGGCTCGAACTTGAATCTTGAAAATCTTGAACTCGAGGAGTTGGTACTTTTCAGCTTGGGTTGGCTCTTCTTCTCAAGTTTGAAAAACCTTACTCTAGAAGAGTCGGCTCGATGCAGTTCGGGTCGGCTCGCTTTCTCAGGCTTTCAGAATTATGTCTGGCAAAGTCGGCTCTTTCTAGTTCGAGTCGGCTCACTTGGCTGTTCTCAGAAGACTTCTGGAAATGGACTATAGAGGAGTCAGCTCGGACTGATTCCAGTCGACTCGAATTCACTAGAGTCGGCTCGCTTTCTATCGAGTCGGCTCGGATTGCTGCGTTCCTGAATCCTTGCTGCGTGCTAGTAAGCAGAGTCGACTCTTCATCTCTTGGGGTCGGCTTAAGTGTCTTCTTCAGGACTTTTACAATTGAACTAAAAGAAAACTCTCACCAACTCTTTTACAAATTCACACAAACCAACTCAAACTAAAATTCATGGCATACATATACTCACAGAAGTAACCATTTTTACTTGATTTTTTTTAGCATTTTCATTGGGTTCTTCTTTATAAAAACATTTACAACACAACTCAAACAAGAAAGTAGAAATGTAGGAGTTGAAGTTTGAACATGTTATACATCCTACAAAAACTTGTCAAACACTTGAAGAGTTGTCAGAAATAAATGTACATGCTCCAATATTTGGTTATCATCAAAATCACTTGTGGGGTCAACAGATATATTTCCATCCCTTTTATGAAAATAATTGGAAACATTACTCCATGATATATCAGGATTCCTTCACTTATAAGCATGATCGTGGAAAAGGTTATTGGAGATTCTTTTAGCACCCAATAAAACAACTTTGAAATAAAAAAATTTTGAAAAAGAAAATACCAGAAGAGAAGAAGAGAAAATACTAAAATACAAAACAAATACATATCTTTAAGCCTCCAAGATAGCCTTTTTATATTTATCCAAAATCTAACCATTTGGATTTTTATTAGCCTATTAAAGTTAATTAGGTATCCAATGGTTAAAAAAATTAAAAGTATAATAATCAAAAGCATAACAATCAACTAATTAAAAGTCCAATGATCAAATAATTAAAATATAGTATAAAGCCCAATGGTCAAATAATTTAAAACAAAACGGTCAAATAATTTAAGATTAAAATTGATTATTGGAGAAAAGCTTAGATTTTCCAACAAGGCATTAACAAAAGAAGGTGGTACAATTCTTATTCGAGCTAGAAATGGTGACCATGTTACTATGACTGATGTCTGTTAATGTACCAAAGCTATGAAGTAACATCCTCAATCTAGGACAGCTCCTAGAAAAAGGATATGAAGTAAATATGAAGAACAAGCAATTATTATTACCAAGTAGTGAGAGAAAACTCATTGCTAAGGTGAAGATGTCAGAGAATTAGATGTTTAAACTAAATTTGCAGCATGATACACTTGTGTTTGAAGATCAGTGTGGCTTCACTTAGTTAGTTGTGGCACATGAGATTTGGCCACTTGAATTTTGATAACTTGAAGAAGCTTGAACTAGAAGATATGGTGACAAAAATGCCTAAGATCCAACAACCAAATCAACTTTATGAAGGTTGTGTTTTTGGGAAGCAAAGTAGAGAAAGCTTTCTAAAGGAAGGAACGATCAAGTCATCAAAAATTCTAGAGCTATCATATGCGGATGTATATGGTCCTATTCAACCTGCATCCTATGATAATAGTTCTTAATTATTTTATATTATTTATTGATGATTATAGCAGAAAATCATTGGTTTATTTTTAAAGATCAAGTTGAAAAGGAAGCATGTTGTGGGATAAAGGCATTGATGCGAGATAGAGGAAGTGAATTCTTGTTAAAAGAATTCATGAACTTTTGCCAAGTTCACGGAATAGAATCTATGTAGTCATACACAATAGGGGTTCTACTTGATTGAATGATTGGATCACGACCTAATTATCAATATGATAAAAAATCAGGATCAATTTGTAATAGTTACATATAAAGGATTAGCTAAAAGTTAGCAAGGAGGACGTAATTGTAATAGTTGTAATACAATTTAATTTGATCAAATAGGGTTCAAGTCCTAATTTAATTAAATTAGATTTAATTTGATTAGACTGGTCTAACTCCAGTCGAATTAAATTTTCCAGTCCAATTGAGACATGGACTTGACTTCTAATTAGATTAGAATTCTATTTGACTTAAATTGGGTTCAAATTGGATTCATATGGGACATGGATTTAGCTCCTAATTAGACTAGGATTCAGTTTAATTTGAATTAGATTCAAATTAGGTTTGGAATGAACCTAATTAGGTTTGGTTTATAGAGTCCCAGTTAGAATGGAACTCTCCTTCATCCCACCCTCCAAGAAGAAGAGGATGCGCACAAAACAAATAAAAGGGACACACCATTTTTTTATTTGTGCATGTGAGAAAAGAAAGATAGAGAGAGAAAGCATCCCAAGTATTTTGGGCACCTGGGACTCTCTCTCCTCTATCTCTATTCCATGCCAAAAACATGTGGTGCACAAAGGATGGCCACTTTTCTTTGGAGGATTTTCATGAAGAAAAGTAGGCACCAACTCCATATGAGACTCTTTCTATTCTAGGTCTCTCTTTCTCCTCTATCTCTATCTCATGCCCCGAGTTTGCACCAAAGTGTTGGTGCACATTATGTGGCGCACATATTTTTTTGTGTGAAGTTTTTTATGCAAAAACTAGATGAGGCACCCCCTCCTTTTGACTCCTTTTGCTTTGGAGCTTTATCCTTCTTTAAAGTTTGAATTAGATTTAAACTTGAAACTCAAATTTCAAACTTGATATTTAAAATTTGATTGAAGAATTAGGTGATTATGATAAGATGGTGCAAGAAATAAAAGAGTGGCCCTTGTGATTTTTTTGATGAGGCTTTTATAGGAGAAAATTAGATGAGGTGCCCCTTCTTGTTTTTGCACCCACTTTCTCCATGCCACACACATACCGAAAGTTAGAGAGAGAGAAAAAAAGATAAAGAGAAGAGTTCTCCTTTCTCTCCTCCCTCCTTTTTCTCCTATCATAGTTTTCCTACTTAGTTCTTGAAAAGAGGCAAAGAAGGGAGTCAGATCTAGCCATTGAAAGAGCGAGACTTGCAAAATAAGCTAGTATCCCGTTGGTTTCGGAGGCTCCTAATCAATGTTGCTCCATATGAAAACCTGTAGAGGCCAGATGTTTATGCAGCTTCATCAAAACCTACAGACATCTTTAAATCTCAACATCAAGTGATAGATTTAGCACGAACAGATATGAGCTTCGATTTTCCATGTTTTTTAATTTTTAAATTTCAGATTTTATACATCTCATGTGTCATATGAACTAGATTTTAAAGTGTTTATTGATTAGATCTATATATGCCTAGGTTAAAAGTGTTTTAATCTTCTCTTCTATTGCAATTATAAAATCTTATTTTTAAAATTCTGCATGCGAATACCTTCGAGAATCTAATATAAAGAATAAAGTTTTTTTGAGATCCGTATAAGGGAAGGAATGATAGAGGATGGAGTTTAAGATCTGTGCAAATGATGAATCATAAAGGATAAGAGCTTGGAAATTGTATGAAAGCCACAATCTGGTCTTTCTAAGTCAAGGATATTTTAGTTTTTTCTTACTCTAGTAATAATATCAAGATCCAGATAGACGGATCTCTGAGCTACATTGCAACAAAAATAAAATTTTAGGGGCTATTAAAATTTTTAAAATTTGAGAATCTAAACATAACTTGTCCAAATTTAAAAAATTTTAGAATCTAAACATAACTTGTCCAAATTTAAAAGGTTTATGTAAATTTTCTATTTATTATCTATTGATGAAGATCTATTTATAAAATAAGATTTACATGGTCTCATAGAGTCAGCGTTGTATGTTTTTTTTGCTTACTAGCATAAATACCGTAACATCAATTATACCTTATATAAACATATAAATATATAAAGACATCAATAAAAATATAAAAAAGGGAGAATCTATGAGCTAGTGATGGGCCTGAATGCACTATTTTACTAATGAGTAATTCTTTGTCCATTGAAGGAGGTGTAGACAAAATATACCACTAAATATGATTGGACCGAGTATGGGCCACATAAATCCCACTTTTTAATATATATTTAATATTTACAACTTCATCTTTTTGTTAAAAATTTTAAATAATAAAAATATTTCTTTTTTAAAAAAAGGATGCCCTGAGGCTTGCATCATGACATCCCATAGCTTGAGTCATGACATCCCTGTTTCATAAGATTAAGAAATATTTTAATCATTAAAAAAATTTAAATTATTTTTAATAATAAAAATATTGTCGACCTTACGATATCATGTAAATTAGATTATGATATTCTGCTCATAAGGATGTACTACAAGGAAAGAGCATTTTCATCATTCAAAATTTTTAATAAAAAAATAAATTACAGGTATTAAATATATGTATGAATGATAAAAATATCCTTCAATTATAACATCCTTTTATAAATAGGATATCATAATCTTATTTATGCGATGTTATAATATCGAGAATGTTTTTATTTTTTTTAAAAAAAATTAATTTTTTTAATAACAAAAATATCCTTAATCATATGATATATGGATATAATAATCTAAGTGACATGATGTCATAATATAAGACATTAAATATTATATTTTTTTTAAAAAACATATTTTTATTTTTTAAAATTTTTAATAAAAAATGAAATTATAAATTTTTTAAATATATATTGAAAAATGAAATTTATATGATTTAATTATATATGTGATATATATATATATATATATTTTTTCACTGGGTGTGAAGTGTATAAAGAATTTCTCCTTTACTGACCGTAGAAGCAAATGCTCTTGAGAATATACTCCCCTACCTTTCATGCCCCTTTGTTTTTAGGGGATTTTAACTAGCGGTCCAATTTTTGACCGCAAGTTTACTTGGAATCCCTGTTGACCCTTTTTTTAACTCCCGATCCAGAACAGACATAACTTAACTTTTAGTCCAAATTTTGAACAATTTTATCCTTTATAAATATCCCATCGGTGTTCCCTTTCCTCTTCCCATGGAAGAACTGCAAGTGCTTCGTCTCTGCCATGGAAGAACTGCAAGAATTTCTTTTCTCTGATTAAACCTCCATTTCCGATCGTAATCAACCTTTCTGTCCATAAATCTCCATTCCCATCCGATTCCCTCTCATCACGGTAAGATTCCTTCTCCGCATAATGTTCGACACTATTTTTTTTTTTGCGAGGGTTTTTCGTGACTGTCTTACCCATTATCGTTGCCAGAGTTGTTACTTACTCTATTTCCTATGGTCCATTGTAGGCAGGAATAATTTTGCAGTCTGCTAAACTCCATGGGATAATTATTTTGAAGGCTTCGCCATTCAACAATCTTCTCTCTCGTTTTCGGATTCGGTGTTCTCCTTCGACCCATCTTGTCTAGCATAAGCATAAGCATTTTCTCCTATGTGAGTGGTGCCCTCTTCTCCTCCTTACGTTGCATTTAGAATAGTTTAATGTAATAGCATGATGGCTTTAGATCATACATTCAGTCCATAAAATTCGAAATAAGTAAATTGAATTATTTGGACAGAGCATTTCTGAAGATAGATAACACAGGTAAAAGAAGATTAGATCATTGTTTTTCGATAAACTTATTCTACTTAAAAGTTAGTATGGAAAAAAATGTAATGCAGGTCATTTTTTTTAATGTAGTAGGAAGGAGAAAGAAAATGTCAGATATTTGAAAAGATATCAAATGTGGTCAAATCATAGTGTTCTGATTTGGGATTAATTAAACATCAATGAAAGTTGATTTGAGCAGTATTTAGATGCCACTTCATGGTTTGATGGTTTTGTAACAAAAACATATAATATGGTCAATGATATAGAAAAAGTAATCTATCAAATATATATATCATTCAACCTTGGGAAGTCATGTTTATCATAGTTGAAAATATATTTCCTAAATCTATTTTTGTATGATTGTTCTTATATAATATTAGTTAATATAGTCTGTTATATTGATAACAAGTAATGTTCGTTCATCAATAGAGGAATGTGTGATAGATTGTGTTGTTATGTCTTTATGATAAGAGCATAATATTTGTAAATTATAATAATTTTTTTAAATTTTATTTGCGATGTAGTTTTGTAATGGCGCCAAGAAAGAAAGGAAAAGAAGTGGTCATTACGTCGAGCACTATGATAAATGGGAGATGCTACTTTCGCAACTACACCACGGTTGCAGAAGATCTAATTAAGTTGATGTCTCTGGCGATCAAAGGCAAAGAATAAATGCTACTCCATTTGGACATTTGCTTGAGCTGCCATACATCAAGCAGAGCATACCATTGTTAGATGCACTTTTATCATTTTGGGACGATGAGGGCAAGGGTTTTATGTTTGGTAAAACTCTAGTTTCATTTGTAGGGTCCGACATTGCCCTTGTCCTTGGACTGAATGCAACGGGTGATGAGGCTCTTTTTCATAGGGAGGGGACAGTTGAGTCAGACATTTTGAACTGTTTTTTTGATGGGGACCATAAAAAGACAACTCGGGATTTAATAAAAAATAAATTGGTGTCTCTTGTTGGAAAGAGTGGATTGGATGATGTGGTAGACTTTACTAAGTTATGGATAGTTTTTCTTTTTGTAACAATCCTCTTCCCAACTACACACTACATCATTCCTAAGGATTTGTTTTTATATATTGATGATCTAGATAGTATAGCTAGATATAATTAGGGTTATGCTATTTATTCTTTCATTCGCCAGCAAATTCCGGGCCTAGCGTATAGCGTCCGGATGAGGAACATGAGCGGCGTAGGTTTTGCTGGCTATATGGATGGTTGCACGGTTGCGTTGGTGGTAAGCTTATCTTTAGTTGCAATATAATTTATTTAGACTTAATTTTTGTACAATATAATTATTTCAATTATCTTTTTTTTTTTTAGGCATGGGCTGTCGAGCATTCGAACAGTCTTGTGGGAAAGCACAGGCCAGCATTTACATATCCTCGTTTGTTCCGTTGGAGTAATGCCCCATTTCCCTGTAAGGTCGAAATGGAATTTTGTTCTTAATGATTTAAATACTATGAAAGTTAAGGATAGAGAATTTGTAAAGACTATTTAGAGATTTAAATGAAAGGAATTTTGTTCTTAATGATTACTATGTATACCTTTTTTTCTTCGCAACATTGTGTATTTGTTCATAAATAATTTTTTAATTTTATTGTAAAGGGTCATTTGAATGTTTCTGAAATGATGTCAAACTATATTGAAATATTCAAAATTGCCAACACACTGTATTCTCTATGAAATTTCTCCAATTTGAAGCATATATATACATATTTTTTAGCATCTTTCCTTTTTCGTTATTTACTAGCCTTTATAATTTCCACATATATGATTTTTAAGGAAATATTTTTAAAGATAACATAATTTCAAGAAGAATTGATTTTTTTTGTTTGTCGACAAATTTGTCAACAATCTCAGAGCTGCCATACAGTTTCAGAGCTTGTGCCAATCCTTTTGTCGACAATGTTGTCGACATATTCGTAATAACTTATTTTTTTTCGTATCAGAGTCCATGTTTGTCGATAATTATGTCGACAATTTCTCAAGAATATTCTATTTTTTGCCTATATTACTGTATTTTTGTCGACAACGTTGTCGACAACATACAATTGATCTTCTATTTTATTATCAACAAATTTGTCGACAACATACATTTCATCCTCTGTTTCTTTTGCATTAACGTACGACTTGTCGACACAATTGTCGACAATGTATCATGGTTGTCGACAACGTTGTCGACAAATCACACTTTTCTGAATAACTGTGTACACCCTTGTCAGGTTTATTGTGTACACACTTCTGAATAACTGCGTACACCATTCTGAATAACTGCGTACACCATTCTGAATAACTGTGTACATCACTTTGAATAACTGTGTACACACTTTTAAAGTTAACCGTGTACACAACTCTGAATAATTGTGTACACCACTCTGAATAACTAAGTACACCACTCTGAATAACTGTGTACACAACTCTGAATAACTGTGTACACCACTCTGAATAACTGTGTACACCACTCAGAAAAATTGTGTACACACTTCTAAAGTTAACTGTGTACACACTTCTGAATAACTAGTACACCACTCTAAATAACTCTGTACACCATTCTGAATAACTGTGTGCACCATTCTAAATAATTGTGTACAGTACTTTGAATAATTGTGTATAGCACTTCTAAAGTTAACTGTGTACACACTTCTGAATAACTATGTACATCACTCTGAATAACTGTGTACACCACTCTGAATAACTGTGTACACCACTCTAAATAACTGTGTACAACACTCAGAATAACTATGTACACCACTCTGAATAACTGTGTACACACTCTAAAGTTAACTGTGTACACACTTCTGAATAACTGTGTACATCACTCTGAATAACTGTGTACACCATTCTGAATAACTGTATATACCATTCTGAATAACTGTGTACAGCACTTTGAATAACTGTGTACAGCACTTCTAAAGTTAACTATGTACACACTTCTGAAAAACTGTGTACACCACTCTGAATAACTGTGTACATCACTCTGAATAACTGTGTACACCACTTTGAATAACTGTGTACAGCACTTCTAAAGTTAACTGTGTACACACATCTGAATAACTGTGTACAACACTCTGAATAACTGTGTACACAATTCTGAATAACTATGTACACCACTCAGAATAACTGTGTACATCACTCTGAATAACTGTGTACACAACTCTGAATAACTGTGTACACCACTCTGAATAACTGTGTACAACACTTCTAAAGTTAACTGTGTACACACTTCTGAATAACTGTGTACACCACTCTGAATAACTGTGTACACAACTTTGAATAACTGTGTACATCACTCTAAATAACTATGTACAGTACTTCTAAAGTTAACTGTATACAAACGTCTGAATAACTGTGTACACCACTCTGAATAACTGTGTACACCATTCTGAGTAACTGTGTACAGCACTATGAATAACTGTGTACACACTTCTAAAGTTAACTGTGTACATAACTCTGAATAACTGTGTACACCACTCTGAATAACTGTGTACAACACTTCTAAAGTTAACTATGTACACACTTCTGAATAACTGTGTACACCACTCTGAATAACTGTGTACACCACTCTGAATAACTGTGTACACAACTCTGAATAACTGTGTACACCACTCTGAATAACTGTGTACACACTTATAAAGTTAACTGTGTACACACTTCTGAATAACTGTGTACACCACTCTGAATAACTATGTACACCATTCTAAATAACTGTGTACATCACTTTGAATAAATATGTACAGCACTTCTAAAGTTAACTGTGTACACCACTCTGAATAACTGTGTACAGCACTTCTAAAGTTAACTATGTACACACTTCTGAATAACTGTATATAACACTTTAAATAACTGTGTACACAACTCTGAATAGCTGTGTATACCACTCTGAATAACTGTGTACACCACTCTGAATAACTATGTACACCACTTTGAATAATTATGTACACAACTCTGAATAACTGTATACACCACTCTGAATAACTGTTTATAGCACTTTTAAAATTAACTGTGTACACACTTTTGAATAACTATGTACACCACTCTGAATAACTGTGTACACAAGTCTGAATAAATATGTATACCACTCTAAATAATTGTGCACAACACTTCTAAAGTTAACTGTGTACAAACATCTAAATAACTATGTACACCACTCTGAATAGTTGTGTACACCATTCTGAATAACTATGTACAGCACTTTGAATAACTGTGTACGCACTTCTAAAGTTAACTGTGTACATAATTCTGAATAACTGTGTACACCACTCTAAATAACTGTGTACATCACTTCTAAAGTTAACTATGTACACACTTCTGAATAACTGTGTACAACACTCTGAATAACTGTGTACACAACTCTGAATAACTGTGTACATCACTCTGAATAACTGTATATACCACTTTGAATAACTGTGTACACCACTCTGAATAATTGTGTACACAACTTTGAATAACTGTGTATACCACTCTGAATAACTATGTACAGCACTTTTAAAGTTAACTGTATACACACTTCTGAATAACTGTGTACACCACTCTAAATAACTGTGTACACAATTCTGAATAACTGTGTACACCACTCTAAATAACTGTGTACAGCACTTCTAAAGTTAACTGTATACAAACGTTTGAATAACTGTGTATACCATTCTGAATAACTGTGTACACCATTTTGATTAACTATGTACAGTACTTTAAATAACTGTGTACACACTTCTAAAGTTAACTGTATACACCACTTTGAATAACTGTGTACACCACTCTGAATAATTGTGTACACAACTCTGAATAACTGTGTACACCACTCTGAATAACTATGTACAATACTTCTAAAGTTAACTGTGTACACACTTCTGAATAACTGTGTACACCACTCTGAATAACTGTGTACACAACTCTGAATAACTGTGTACACCACTCTAAATAACTGTGTACAGCACTTCTAAAGTTAACTGTGTACAAACGTCTGAATAACTGTGTACACCACTCTGAATAACTGTGTACACTATTCTGAATAACTGTGTACAGCACTTTGAATAACTATGTACACACTTCTAAAGTTAACTGTGTATACAACTCTGAATAACTGTATACACCACTCTGAATAACTGTGTACAGCACTTCTAAAGTTAACTATGTACACACTTCTGAATAATTATGTATATCACTCTGAATAATTGTGTACAGCACTTCTAAAATTAACTGTGTACATACTTCTGAATAACTGTGTACACAACTCTGAATAACTATGTACACCACTCTAAATAACTGTGTACAACACTTCTAAAGTTAACTGTGTACAAACGTCTGAATAACTGTGTACACCACTCTGAATAGCTGTGTACACCATTCTGAATAACTATGTACAGCACTTTGAATAACTGTGTACGCACTTCTAAAGTTAACTGTGTACATAATTCTGAATAACTGTGTACACCACTCTAAATAACTGTGTACATCACTTCTAAAGTTAACTATGTACACACTTCTGAATAACTGTGTACAACACTCTGAATAACTGTGTACATCACTCTGAATAACTGTATATACCACTTTGAATAACTGTGTACACCACTCTGAATAATTGTGTACACAACTTTGAATAACTGTGTATACCACTCTGAATAACTATGTACAGTACTTCTAAAGTTAACTGTATACACACTTCTGAATAACTGTGTACACCACTCTAAATAACTGTGTACACAATTCTAAATAACTGTGTACACCACTCTAAATAACTGTGTACAGCACTTCTAAAGTTAACTGTATACAAACGTTTGAATAACTGTGTATACCATTCTGAATAACTGTGTACACCATTTTGATTAACTATGTACAGCACTTTAAATAACTGTGTACACACTTCTAAAGTTAACTGTATACACCACTTTGAATAACTGTGTACACCACTCTGAATAATTGTGTACACAACTCTGAATAACTGTGTACACCACTCTGAATAACTATGTACAATACTTCTAAAGTTAACTGTGTACACACTTCTGAATAACTGTGTATACCACTCTGAATAACTGTGTACACAACTCTGAATAACTGTGTACACCACTCTAAATAACTGTGTACAGCACTTTAAAGTTAACTGTGTACAAACGTCTGAATAACTGTGTACACCACTCTGAATAACTGTGTACACTATTCTGAATAACTGTGTACAGCACTTTGAATAACTACGTACACACTTCTAAAGTTAACTGTGTATACAACTCTGAATAACTGTATACACCACTCTGAATAACTGTGTACAGCACTTCTAAAGTTAACTATGTACACACTTCTGAATAATTATGTATATCACTCTGAATAATTGTGTACAGCACTTTAAAATTAATGTGTACATACTTCTGAATAACTGTGTACACAACTCTGAATAACTATGTACACCACTCTAAATAACTGTGTACAACACTTCTAAAGTTAACTGTGTACAAACGTCTGAATAACTGTGTACACCACTCTGAATAGCTGTGTACACCATTCCGAATAACTGTGTATAGCACTTTGAATAACTGTATACACATTTTTAAAGTTAACTGTGTACACCACTCTGAATATCTGTGTACACCACTCTTAATAACTATGTACAGCACGTTGAATAACTGTGTACACAAACCAACTCTGATATCAAATATAGAATTGAAATACAAAGTTGTCGATAAAGTTGTTGACAACACAATTACACTATTTTTAAATTAATTAATTTGAAATGTAATGTTGTCCAAATATTTGTCGACAATGTTGTTGACAAACAAGCAGAAACATAACATAAAAATAGAAAATTTAATCAAAGTTGTCGACAACTCTGCAGCTATCTAGAAACTTAACAAAATATAATGAAAAATTGTTGACAAATGTTGACAACTTCTGATGTATATCATAATATTCGTAACATCCTTGTTCGTCACGAGCTTCACAAGCATTCTCGAATTGTTTGGAATGTAGAATTTTACATCTATCATTGCAGAGGATAAATGCTTCATCTCTCTACTATTTCACTGAAAATGTAATTCAGGGTTGAATAATGTGATATTGAAATTATGTGACCCTGCCACCATAACTCCAAACAGCCATGAAATTGTCATTTCCATTATTTTTACAATCCATGACTACTACTAAGGTAGATGAAGCCTTTCATAAACGTCTATCAGTTTCTTGAAATCCAACTAATATGTCATGAATAACCTATCAAGACATAATACTGAAGAAGATAATTTTTTTCAGACCTTCGAGATTTCCAACGACGAATAAAATGGTGTCACTCTTGAAGCAAGAAGAACTCATAAACGAAGGTCAGCAAAATAAAAAAAACATTCATGACTAAATAACGATTTTTATAAATACATTCTTGTGAGTAATAAAATATCTATACATCTAATATAATTCCAAGTGATATGGAATTATGGAAAGCCAAAACGAGATTTTATGATAGCTTCTGTTCGAATAGTGAATGGATTACCAAACAGAGATTGGACTTTGCTTCCTTTCTAGTTGATGGAGTTCAGATCAATGACATCGAACAAACTTTGATTTCGGAAGGAAAAATCGAAATGGATTTCTGTATGGAATCAAAGCTTTGAGGGAGAGAGTTTAGCCAATGAAACAGTATCCAAAAAAATATGAAAAAAAATTAACCAACAAACGTTTCTTAGAGTGAGTGCTTTCGTTAAAAAAAAATAAGATTAAATAAAAAAAAACATGTTTTAATGAATACTCCATAAAAAAATTAAAAAAAAAAATATTTTTGATATTTTTTTATTTAGTTTCGCGCCAAATATACTATCATACGTTTTTTCAGGAATTCTCGGGGACCGTAAATTATAATATTAATCAACAAAAATTTTCCGCAGGTTTCTGGTCAAATTGAGAACCGGAAATTAAGTACCCGTTGTTTTTAAGTACAATAATTGCGGGATAAGAGCCCTCATCAAAAGGAAAGGGAAAGTGAAACGGGGAGTGAACCATGGAAGCCCTCTTCTCCGAGTTATCCCTCCTCGCTAACCAAGCCCTCGTTGACGAGAACTTTGATCCAACAAAAATCGAGGAGCTTTTGGGTCTCTTCGAGCAAGAAGCCTATGCGTCCTGGTCATCCGTCGAGACCGAGCACCAGAAGGCGGCCCAAGATGCGACGAATTCCTTGAAGGAAGCCGAGGACTACCTCGATTCAATCATGGAGGCCGCCATGGCTGAATTCTGGAACTCCTACGATGCAACCGAGAAGGCTTCAAAGGAGGAGCTATCGAACCTAGTCCATGCCGCGGACGCTACCTGGAAGATGGGGCAGTCTCTTGGGGCCGCAGTGGCTGGCGCCTCCGAGAAGTATTTGGACGCGGCCGTTCCGTCGGCCATGGCCACCATGAAGTCGGCTTTTGCCACCTCGAAAGTCCACCCTTCTTAGATGGATGATTGATGATGCCACGCACCTCCTGTTTGCCGTTGTATTACGAGTTTGTGATCACCTTTGTTTTGAGCATGTCGTTTAGGCGAGATTGCAAGGTAATTAAACTTGTTAGTTAAAGTGTGGTGGTGATGATGAATGTTCTTCCTTTCCAAATGGGTTCTTTGTGCTTGTTACCTTGGGATGTTTGGATGAGCGAAGGGTTCAGGATACCTTTTGTCTCAATTATTGTTTGGTGCCTTGTCATTTTCTCATCATCAGCTGTAGTTACTTTCAATCTTCCACCGCCCTAGGCATTAAAAAGATGGTAGAGCATTCAATCACATGACTTTCCATTTAGAAAGTATGCATTGTCCTCCAATCTCCCATCACTTGAGCTCTAGCAGTAATGAAAGGTGCTCCAGTCTTCTCCGTTAGAAGGCTTTTTTATGGTTGTCGCACTGGATTGACTTTTAAAAAAAATTATAGATCAGGATTATTGGTAAGGATATTTTGATGCTGAATTTAGTGACAAAATATTAAGAGGTTATAGTGATCAGAGCAAAGAGCCTATGCTAGTCTAGTGAGCGAATGAGAAGCATATAGGAACACTCGGAACTTAATCGAAAGTTCTTCTTACTTATTTGTATGGTTACGTGGCATAATACAATGTCATTACAAGGTATATATCTCTGACAAATATAACAAACTTGGCTGAGATGACAGGATTTTATCTTTCAGGATCTTATTCATTGAAAACTATTTATTATGGTGCCAAGATCCATTGAAATTTTATCCGTCACGATTTATGCTAGGCTGGCCATTGTTGGAAAAGTTGATAGCTACTTAGGTATCACGAACCTTGGGTAGGAGAAAAGACTTGGCCGAGAACTAAGGCAAGTTGGTTAGCCTATCTGTCTAGCTAGTCAGCTCGAATAGGAAATCGCTGTGCTTGTACTGAGATGCAATACTGGCCAGACATGGTGGGTCACCACTACTTGCACTGAAGTGGCTAGTAGGTCAAGAAGGGAGACCTAGTTGGTGGGTCCCTATGCTAGTTCGTTCATGGTGGATAGCTAGTCGGCTTCGATGTCATTGCCTTAGCTAGGTTCATCACTGTTGGCAGTATGAGTGGTGGCCCAGGAAGTCATCGAGGCCATGTCAGTAGTCGTCACATTAGATACCCCCACTCCCAAGTTTAGAAAGTTCCATGCCTTTGTTACTTTTGAGTGAAGCGAGTAGCCAGCTCAGTAGCCTTGGGGACTAGGCTGATCCAGGTATGATTTGGTCATTTGTTGGCCTTCCCAGTGGAATGTCGCCAACTAACCTTGCATTCTAATTATGAGAAAGAGAGTCGCTAAGATGGAGAACCAAAGGATCATATTTATTCTTGATATAGTTGTTGCCCAGGTGGCTATCCAAGAGGGGGGTGAATTGAAAATTTAAAAAATTTAAATAGATAATGTGCAATTAAAAATTCCTTTTAAAGTGTTAGGTGCTGTGGCAGATTAATGATTTGCAGAAGCTAAATGAGAATGAAGAAGCACAATAAAAACATACAAGATTTATAGTGGTTCGGAGCAACCCAGCTCATACGTCCATTACCCAAGATATCACTTGAGATTTTCACTATATTCACACCCGAATACAGTAGGATTATTTTACAAGATCACAATCTAAAACCTCTACACTTTGATTTTAACGGGATCACCAAAGAAAACCCAATACCCTTTGGTTTGAAATAGGATCACCAAAGAAACCCAACTTGGTTTTCACAAGATCACCAAGAATCTAACTTGGTTTTACCAGAATCACCAAGAATCCAACATTTGGTTTTTATCAAAGGCTCACCAAGAACCTATTTGGTTTTTCAAACGGGCTCACCAATAACCTAACAATTCAGAAATGAATTGAAATAAATGCAACAATAATGACAAACTCTAGTTGTCAGATAGTTGCCGGTGCAGCTTGAGAGAAGTCCACTTGAATGTGCTTCAAGGCGCTTTAATTGCTTCAGTGGCTTCTTTCCAAATTGCTTCAAGCTTCAGATCATAGTTGGTGAAGACTTGAAGGCTGACTTGAATGCTATTATGCTCTTTTCCTTGTTGCTGGGTAGGATATTCAATGAAGCTTTCAAAACTTTAAGGAACTCTCTAATTATTTCTTTCAAGAAAGTTCAAAATCCTCAAATATATGGACTTTCATCACTCCAAGACAGTCTGAGACGTTGTAGACCGTTGGGATGTGACATATGACCGTTGGAGCACTTTTTGGCATTCAAAAAGAAATTCTAGAACTAGCCGTTATGTACCTGAAGACGATATTTGAGTTGACTTGGATTCCTTCGAGTCAGCTCGGATCCTTCGAGTCGATAGGTCGAGTCGTCAATTCTTCAGTGCAGTCGGCTCTTTGTCTCAGGGTGCAAAACTTCACTCTGGATGAGTCGGCTCGAACTTTCATCTTTGAAAATCTTGAACTCGAGGAGTTGGCTCTCTTGAACTTTGGTCGGCTCTTCTTCTCAGGTTTTGAAATCTTTACTCTGGAAGAGTCGGCTCGTTGCAGTTCGGGTCGGCTCGCTTTCTCAGGTCTTCAAAATTAGGTCTAGCAGAGTCGGCTCTTTCTAGTTTGGGTCAGCTCGCCTGGCTTGATCTTAGAAAACTTCAAAACTAGACTCTGGAAGAGTCGGCTCAGACTTATTCCAGTTGAGTCGGATTTACTAGAGTCGGCTTTGTTACCTTCGAGTCGGCTCGGATTACTGCGTACCAGAATCCTTATTGCGTGCCATGAGGTAGAGTCGGCTCTTCATTGTATTGGGTCGGTTCGAGTAACTTCTTCAGGATTTTTATAATTAAACTTCAAGAAAACTCTTGCCAACACTCTTACACTTTTCATGCACACAAACTCAAAATAAATTTAAGGCACACATACTCAGAGAAGTAACCCTTTTTATAGATTTTTCTTAACTTTTTCATTGGATTCTTCTTTACAAAATCAGATTACAACACAACTCAAAACAAGAAGTAAAGATATAGGAGTTGAAGTTTAAACAAATAAATCATCCTAAAAAACTTGTAAAGCATTCGAAGAGTTGTTAGAAATAAATGTGTATGCTCTAATATTTGGTTATCATCAAAATCACTTATTGGATCAACAATAGTACATTTGCTGACATGGAGTCTTGCTTGTGGACACGCTGGCAGAAGCCCCGCCACCTGGACACGGTGGCCAAGTAAGGAACCAAGGCGAGCCCTCCTGCCAAGGTTAGCTCCCAATGGGGGTCGTGCTCATAAGACGAGCCCTCCGTCTGAGGTCAGCTCCTGGTTGGGGTTGTGCTCATGCTGCTAAGACGAGCCCTCCTACCAAGGTTAGCTCCCAGCGGGAGTCGTGCTCATAAGACGAGCCCTCCGTCTGAGGTCAGCTCCTGGTTGGGGTTGTGCTTATGCTGCCAAGGCGAGCCCTCCTACCAAGGTTAGCTCCCAGTCGGAGTCGTGCTCATAAGGCGAGCCCTCCATCTAAGATTAGCTCCCGATCGGGGTCACGCTAATGTTGCCAAGATGAGTCCTCCCACCGAGGTTAGCTCCTAGCCAGGGTCGTGCTCATAAGGCGAGCCCTTCGTCTGAGGTCAGCTCCCAGCTGGATCATGGTCATGCTACCAAGGCGAGCACTCCTGTCAAGGTCAGTTCATAGCCGGGGTCGTGCTCATAAGGTGAACCCTCCATCTGAGGCCAGTTTTCTGCCGGGATCGTGCTCATGCTGCCAAGGCAAGCCTTCCTGTCGAGGTTATAGTTCTTGCCAACAGCATGAGGGGGAGGAGGATCAACGAAGATTCAAATCATGACAAAGAGGGGCCTGGCCACCAACGACCTTTGGGAGGTGGTGCACGTCCTGCCACAAATACAGGCTCTATAACGCACCACCTGCACGACCTGCAACCCCCCATGACACAAAAACCTGAACCTTTCCAAGAAGGGTATTCCATTAAGGCCCCAAGCCCTACGATACTCCAATGGTTGCCCCCAGAATAGGAACATACCACCATGGCTCGAGGCTCAGCAACACGGTGCCCACCCCTTCCATGGAAAGTTACACCATCAGAAGGGTAAGACTGGCCCGACATAAGGGCGACAGCGAGCAACTGAAAATCCCTCCAAAAAAGGTATTTGGAAATGGATACCTGGAAGAAGCCCCGGACCTGGTTTGGGCTACCCTACGTATATAAAATCAAAGAGGAGAGGTAAGTAAGAAGGTAAGTAAGCAAACAGAGAGAGCAAAGGGACAAGGAGCCACTCGAGCGAACCTCCCAAGCTCTCTCATTTTTCTCAATCCATCTCCATTCCCTTTTTTCACCCTCTACAGCGGAGAGCCCCCAGCAAAGGGACAAGGAGCCACTCGAGCGAACCTCCCAAGCTCTCTCATTTTTCTTAATCCATCTCCGTTCCCTTTTTTCACCCTCTACACGGAGAGCCCCCAAGCTCTTCGCTGTAGAGGTTCTGTTTTCCTCGATCATCCTGCTGACTTGATCGTCGGAGTGTCTCCACCAGAATCTCTAGCCCAGGTCTCCTCTATTTTGCAGGTCAGCCCGCCAAGGAGTCGACCGGAAGAGAGGACAAAGTGCTCAGCGGGAACTCGATGCTTCAAAGCTACGGGCCACGGTGATCATGGTGGCAACAGATTGGCATGCTTGGTAGAGGGGGCGGCAGAAGGAATGATTGATTTGATACCAGGTTCCCCATTGCTGGAAAGGCATCCATGAAAACCCATGGCCCGATGGTGACCACGCAAGCATGCAAAATCTCCATCGGTCACGTGGGAGAACCCTCTCACCGTGGCGATCAGTGTTCAGAGAGGGAGCTTCCCACTCTTCCACACCTCCTTTGGTGGACCCGTAGATCACCGCATTGGCCCAGCAGGTTTATGCCCTAGCTGTGGCGATACATCAGCTTCATCAAAGGCACCGGCCCCTAGAGACCCAACAGCAACCAGGGACCCTCGCGGCCCGCACCGTTAAACCCTGCACTAGCCTACGGTCCTTTTAGGAGGGGTCGCTGCATGCGGGCTCCCACCCACGAGGAGCCCATCAGACGGTCGAGAGGAAGCCACAGCATGGTTCGACTGACCAGGAGAGCTGCTCCCCAATCTTGTACCATGTCGTGCCCTTGCACCAGCAATGTTGATGTGGCCAGGAACTCAGGCAAGAGTTCCTCCACTCCGACCCTTCTTCACCCTCAACATTCTCTATCGAGGGGTCCACTGACGAGGCCATCTGCCGTCGAGCGGAGAAGCGCCTCGAGGAGCATGAATGCAAGCTGGTAGACCTAGCCCGCCGGTTTGCAGAAGCACAGGGCTCTCCCAACGAGCCCCTGGGTTACAACACCTGTCCTCCTTTCTCCCAAAGACTCCAAGAGGAACTGATCCCCAGCCGGTTCCATATGCCACAGGTCGATCCTTATGACGGGATGACCGATCCCCTGAACCACCTGGAAAGCTATAAGACCCTTATGATGATCCAGGGACTACCGATGCTCTCCTCTGCATCACCTTCCCGGCTACCCTATGGAAGGCCACTCGAGCCTGGTTCTCCAGACTTCAGTCTGAGAGTATCGATTCCTTCTCCCAACTAGAGAGGAAGTTCGTGGCGTACTTCGATGCATGCTGAAAGGTGCCATGCAAGGCTGACAACCTCTTCTCGATCCAACAGCAGGACCATGAGTCCCTCTAGGACTACGTGTTCTGGTTCAAGGCCGCTACCCTGGAGATCTACAACCTCGATGAGCCGATTGCGATGCTGGTCCTGAAGAGGGGGTTGCGGACCTCCCACTTCACCTACTCCCTCGACAAGAAGCTTCCGAAGACTTATTCAGAGTTCCTCCTCCAAGCGCACAAGTACATCCGTGCCGAGGAGGCTGACCAAACTAGGAGGGAGCTGGACGGGAGGCCCCTAAAGAGGCAGGCCATCGGGGAAGCACCTGCTCCCCCAGGTCAAAAGACGGTGCCAGTCTAGCGACTGGGGCCGAAGCCCAGAATCGACCTTACCAAATAAGAGAAGTTCACTCCTCTCCTTGCCCTAAGAATGAAGATCTTGATGGAGATCGAGGGCAAGCGCTTTCTATGTCGTCCTCCCTCCTTAAGGCCATCTACAGGGCACGATAGGTCTCGTTACTACCATTTCCATCGGGACCACAGTCATGACACCGAGAAATGCCACCATCTGAAAAGGGAGATAGAAGAGCTGAACAAGCACGCTACCTCGGTAAGTATGTAGAGGGAGGGCTCCCCAGCGGACCGGAGTGAAGAGCCCTGACCTCTTGCCATCGATAATTGCCCCACAGAGAAGTCGGTAGGGAGGATATCCTGGGGGGCAGGAAAAACCCCGAAGAGGGTTAGGGTAAGAGAGGAGAGTGATAATGTACTCTCCTGTACGGGAGAAGGGTTGGATGGGATGGATAATCCAAATAATGATGCTGTCATCATTGAAATGATGATAGCGAAGCATCTTGTAAAAAGAATCATGGTTGATAGTGGAAGCTCAACGGATATTCTTTTTTATGATGTATTCGCAAGGATGAACTTGTCTGCTGACCAAATAAAGCCGATATTCATGCCCCTGGTAGGCTTAACGGAGATTCAGTTGGGGTGGAAGAAGAGATAACACTCCCAGAAACTGCTAGGACCCCGTCTCGACAAAGTATGGTGCTAACAATATTTACCGTTATGAGGCTCTCCTCACCTTACAATGCTATCTTAGGTATCCCATACTCAATCTGCTCGATGCTATCATCTCCACAAGGTATCTCCTCGTTCAGTTCCCGATCGCTCCAGCTATTTCTGCACTACCTGCAAGCCCTCCCAAGACCTTGAGGGGCCAGTCCGAGCCCCTTAATCGATCAGCCAGACCCAACAGAGATGGAGCCGAAGGGTGGACTAGTTGAGCCCTTGTTATCTTTTTCCTTAGGGGAGGATCCCTCGAGGACTATACAGGTTGGGGCCCCACTGCCTGAAGGAGAGAGATCCTATTTGCTTGGCTTCTTGTGGGCCAACGCAGACATCTTCGCCTGAACTACCACCGACATGCCTGGCATCTCTCTGGAAGTGATCATCCACTGGCTGAATATCGACCCCAACCATCGCCCGGTCCGATAGAAGAAAAGGAGCTTCACCCCGGAGCGACAGAAGGCAATCGATGAGGAGGTTGAGAAACTCCTTACAGTGGGCTTCATCTGAGAGGTATGGTATCCAGACTGGCTCGCCAATGTGGTGATGGTCAGGAAAGCCTCTGGAAAGTGAAGAATCTGTGTAGACTATGCTGACCTCAACCGAGCATGTCCGAAGGACAGCTTCCCACTTCTCAAGATAGACTAGCTAGTGGATGCGACTTCGGGTCACAGTTCCTTAGCTTCATGGATGCGTTCTCTGGGTATAATCAAATTTGTATGCATCCAGAGGATGAGGAGCACATAGCCTTTATGCCCGACAGAGGTATGTACTGTTACAAGATGATGCCATTTGGTCTCAAGAACATGGGAGCCACGTATTAACGTATGGTCAGTAAAAATTTCAGAGACCAGATCGGTCGCAACATGCAAGTTTACGTGGATGATATGATCATCATAAGCAGCCTAGAGTTAGATCACATCACCAACCTAGTGGAGGCTTTTGGTAACCTCCGCCTCTACCAGATGAAGTTGAATCCCGCCAAGTGCACATTTGGAGTGGCAGCAGAAAAGTTCCTGGGATTTATGGTCACCTAGAGGCCAACCCAGAGAAGATCCAGGCCATTGCTGATATGAGACATCCTGTCTCCAAGAAGGAGGTTCAGCGCCTAACAGGATGCATCGCGGCATTAAGCCACTTCATCTTGCGCTTCACTGAGCGCTGTCAACCATTCTTCAAAGTGCTATGAAAGATGAATGACTTCACTTGGATCGAGGAGTGCCAAGAGGTATTCGAAGGGCTAAAAATGCTCCTTGCCTCCCCGCCACTGCTATCCAAGCTTAATCCTGGAGAAGAACTCCTTCGGTACCTGGCAATTTCACCTGAAATGGTCAGCTCAGTCCTGGTCTACACTGATAAGGATGGCTCTTAGTGGCTAATCTACTATACCAGTAAGCTGCTTCATGACGTAAAATCCAGGTACACCCAATCCAAAAAGATCAATTTTGTACTAATAATGTCTACGTAACATCTCGGGCCCTACTTCCAAGCGCACCCCATCACCATCCTCATTGATCAGCCCTTGAGGGCTCTTCTGAGCCACCCTGATGCTTCTTGGTGCCTAGCTAAGTAGATGGTGAAGCTCAATGAGTTTGACATCACTTATCGCCCATGACCGGCGCAGAAGGCTCAGGTCCTTGCAGATTTCTTGGTGGAATACACCTGGGCGGATGAAGACCAGAGTCAGAGGACCGATGGGTTGAATTTGGGCCAGACCCGACTTCGTAAGAGATGACATGGGTACTCCATGTCGATGGCGCATCTAATGTCGAAGGGAGTGGAGCTAGTCTCATTATTGCCAACTTAGAAGGGATTGTCATGGAATACACACTGCGGTTCCTCTTCAAAGCGACCAACAACCAAGCGGAATACGAGGCGCTCCTGCGGGGTTAAGAGTATCCCATGAATTGGGCATCAAGAGGATAAAGGTCTTCACTGATTTCCAGCTTGTAGTGGGCCAAGTCTCCTACGAGTACGAAGCACGGGACCCTATGATGGTGAAGTACTTGGATAAGGTACGTTCGTCCATGGCAAATCTCAAATACTTCGGAATCTCCCATATGTCCCAAGCGAAGAATGCCCGGGTTGATGTCCTCTCCAGATTAGCTACCTTGCCAGAGTCATTGCTAGGGCATACCATCATCGAATACCTTGAGATGCCCAGCCACGATCCATAGCAGAGGTACAGTAAGTCACCTCTGAAGCCAGCTGGATGGACCCCTACGTCAGGATGTCACCATTGGGGCCCTACCTGAGGATCAAAGGGAAGCCAGCCTCCTCAAGAGAAAGGCCACATGCTACGTGATGATGAACAGACAGTTGTACTAGAGATCTTACTCCTACCCCCTACTGAAATGCTTGAAGCCCTGAAAAGCTGCCTACGTGCTCCGGGAAATACATGAAGGCATCTATGGCAATCATGTGGGGGGCAAGACCTTGGTCTACAAGGCAATTCGACAAGGATACTTCTAGGAGACTGTGCGAGAAGACACCGCCGACTTTGTAAGAAAGTGTGATCGGTGTCAACGTCACGCCCACATTCAGCGGTAACCAGCGGCTCCGCTTTCCCAGTTATCAGCTTTGTGGCCATTTGCCCGGTGGAGAATGGACATCCTAGGTCCTTTTCCTACCGCATTCGGTCAACGAAAGTTTCTAATTATGGCCATCGATTACTTTACCAAGTGGGTCGAGGCCGAGTCTCTGGCATGAATAATAGAGGTGAAGGTTAGATCCTTTTTCTGGAAGTGTGTAATCTATCGATTCGGCCTCCCATATTTGATCGTCACTGATAATGAGAAACAGATCGATAATCAGGCTTTCGAGGAGTTTTGTGCTGACCTTGGCATCCACCACCACTTCACTTCAGTAGCTCATCCTCAGACCAATGAGGAGGCCGAAGTGACCTACCGAACCATCCTACAAGGGCTCCACATGGGATTGGATGAAGCCAAAGGTCGATGGGTTGACGAACTGCTTAGTGTGTTGTGGGCTTACCACACTACACCTCGCACGGCAACGGGCAAGACGCCCTTCAACCTTATCTTCGGCACTGAAGCCATGATTCCAGTGAAACTTAGCCTACCCACATTGCAAGTAGAGCTGTATGATGAAGCTGAGAATCCAGCCCATCTCCTCAACCTGGATTTGTTGGATAAGACAAGAGACAAGGCCCGACTTCAGATGGTGGCTTACCAGCAGCAAGTGGCATGCTATTGTAACTCCTGTGTGAGGTCCAAAGCATTCCATCTGAGCGACCTCGTCCTCAGGCAGGAACTCATTTGTCCGATCCCAAGTCTAGTGGAATAAGCCCGGAAACTTACGAAGCCCGGTACTCTAAGCCCGAAAATATACGAAGCCTGGAACTCTAAGCCCGGCACTCTAAGCCCGGAAACTTATGAAGCCCGATACTCTAAGCCCGAAAACTTACGAAGCATGGTACATTCAGCCCGAGAATTACAAAGCCCAGTACTTTAAGCCCGGAAACATACGAAGCTCGGCACTTTAAGCCTGAAAACATACGAAGCCCGGCACTCTAAGCCTGAAAACTTAAGAAGCTCGGCACTCTATGCCCGGAAACTTACGAAGCCTGGAAACTTATGAAGCTCGGCACTCTAAGCTCGGAAACTTATGAAGCCAAGCACTCTAAGCCCGCAAACTTACGAAGCCCGGCACTTATAGCCAACAGTCCCGCCTCCGAGGTCAGGAGACACCAATAACCCCGTCTTCGAGGTGAGTAGACACTAGCAGTCCCGCTTCCGAGGTCCAGAGATTCTCTACCGCCTTGCTCATAGTCCGGAGATGTTGGATGGGAACTCTAAGTAGTCCCACCATCTACCACTTGACTCACAGCATGGCGAATCAAGTAACCCAGCCACCTTGCTCACAATCCGGAGATGTCAGATGGGAACTCCAAGCAGTCCCACCATCTACCACCTGACTCATAGCTCGATGAAGCGAGAAGATCTAGAGGTCTTGCATTTGGACTCGCATGACCTCAAGAATCAAGGAAAAGAGGATGAGGTGCTCCCAAAAACCTTTGTACCTATTCTAAGGCCTTAAAATGGGCCTGGAGTAGTCAAGGCCTACAAAAGGTAGATGCACAACAACTGAAAGAGAGATGGCGCGGAACTTCACCAAGTTCGTTCGGCAAATCAGCTTGCTTTCTCATTGTAAAGATAAGACCCCTGTACACTTCAAGGAATTCCATGAAAGTACTTTCAAAAAAAAAAAGGAAAGAAAGAAAAGAAGAGAGAGAGGGGCTAAGTGAGGAACATAAATTGAAGGAAAAAGATGTTTCATTGACAAAATCTTCTTTAAAACCTTATGAAGGCTCCCTATAGGCGGGAGCCCTTCCAAAATTTTAAGTACAAAAGGAGGAAGGAAAAGAAATTTATGCGTCAGTCGCCAGCTCCTTCCCAGGCTGGTGAGGGACCTCAACTGGCTGAGTGGCATCCTATGCAGCCCCAGATCCAGCCTCTACTATGGCCTCCTCCAACTCCGGCTCTGGCTCCACCTCGATGACTGGCGCGCTCCACTACCTGGAAATAGAAGGGAAGGTTGGATGTTCTCCAACCCCTTCTGTCCGAATAGGCGGACAGCCTTATCCTTGAAGTCTCTGAACTCTTGGTGGAAGGAGTCCAAAACAGCTTTGGCGACTTCTTCCATGAAGGCCTGGAATGCCATGAATTTGGGGATGGCCTCGGCAGCTTCTTTCTTAGCCATCTCCATCATTGTGACGGTTGCCATAGCCTTCTCTATCGCCACCACAGCCCTGGCCATCTCCTCCTCCAGCTGAGCCTGGAGGGTCTGTGCTCTCCCTTCCGGGCGGGCCACCTCCGTCGCAGAAGTGGCCACCTCTCTGGCTTAGCGGGAGCTAACCCCCCTCTCCTTAGTCAAGGTAGCCTCGAGCTTGGCTGCCTTCTTCTCTAGCTCAGCTACCTTGGCCTAGGCACCGGTCAGCTGAGCCTCCAGCTTTTGGGCTTGGCCAGTCAGACCCCGGGCCTCATCCCTCTCCCATTGGAGGCAGGTCTCGTACTTTTGCAGTGCTCGACAAGCATCACGCAGGAGCTGCATATCGATCGCCACCTGCACTAAGGACGACGGTTGATGCCCCTTGTAAAAAGGGGAGAAAAGGAGATATAGATCTAGAGATAGCTTACCGACATCAACCGGGCGAACGCCTCAGTGGCAAGCCCCACCACTGGCCTCCCTACCCGGCTCTAGCAGTTCGATGGCTGGATTAGAGAGTTGAGGATGTCTTTCACCAGCTTCCCATCCTCGGATATCATGGAACCCGCGGGAAGGACGACAGTGAACCTCTTGCCTTCTTGGCTCGATGCCACAGGCGATCCGGTCGGGTCTGGCGCAACCTCAGGTGAAGGCGCCATATCTATGGGACCGTCGTCGGTGGCCCCGGCCTCAGGCCATGGAGATGGCATCTCAGTGGCAGCAAATCCCACCACCCTCACCACTTTCGGTTATGGCAGATCGTCAGTGCAAGGAGGGGCCACTGGAAATGGAGGTGGGGCCCCCTTCGTGGTCCTAGTTTCGTCCCTGGGCTGCCTGGCAGGAGCCTGGACCCTTGGTCTGGACGGCACGCGCGGGGCGGCTGGTCCCCTCACACCAGTCCCATCGTTGGGCCTCGATCTCAATTCTTCCCGAGCCCTCTTCTTGGGCGCTCCCTCGGGCTCTTCGGTAGCAGCCCTCTTCTGGGACATCCCCAGGAGGTCATCGAAACTGAACCTCATCCCTACAAAATGGAGCATATCTATCAGTCTCATTTCAAGGCAAGACTCATTACTGAGTAAAGACGGAGCCCAGCATCAAGCCTTACCCTGGGGCTGGGCTTGGCTGATCTCAGCATCAACGAGATTTTCCTCACACAATAAGTCTCGAAGGGCTGGAACTTGGAAGGAGAGAAGCTGATCGAACACTTCCTTATCGGCCAGCTCGACCATGGACTTTCGGTTGGGGAAGCGGTTTGGGTCACTCCAAAGCCAGTCCACCCCCTCGACTGAAGCAAAGAAGAACCTGCATTTCCATCCCTTGATGGAAATGTGCAGGTCAAACTTGAGGGCCCCCTTACGGGAGGACACGATCCACCATCCATTATCGAATGGGTGACGTTTCAGGATAAACAAGGCCTTGAAGAGAGAAAAATGGGTGACGATCTTGTGATGGTGGCAGAGGATAATAAAGTTGAAGATGGTCCGGACAACATTGGGAGCGAGTTGAGCTAGAACCAAACGATAGTGGCTGAGGAAAGAAAGTAAGAAGACATGGAAGGAAAGCCGAAGACCCCCAAAAAAGAAGTCTTCGTACAGGGCTACCAGCCCGGGCCACTGGAAGTGACTCGGTCCTCCGGCCCAGGAACAGAGAGTTGAATGGAATCAGGGATCCTAAATGACCTCCAAATGCGAAAGAGATCCCCGTCGATCATAATCGAAGCAATGCTGATGGGGCCGCTAGCCTCCTAGTAGGGGAGAGGTGGAGGAGGAGCTACAAGGGGTCCAATGACAATCCTCGTCGGACGGGGATCCCTGCGGAACACAATCGGGACTTCCTCCTCATTACTATCGGAGGAGGGAGGCCTCAGCTGAGAAGGCCCTACACCATCAAAAAAACCCTGGTGATGGTGTCCCCTGCCGGAGGGACTCATCAAAAATGGCGGAATGGAAATCTAGAAGACCTAACAAGAGTACTCCTCAGGTGTAGGCCGAAGGGGGAGAGAAAAAGGAAGAAAGGGGGAGGAGAAGGAAGCCTAACCTGCTGGGACTTTACAACCTCACCCAAGAAGACGAAGGAATATTGCTCTGAGGAAGAAACTTTGTCTTTTGTTGAGAAACGAAAAGGCAAGTCCCTTTCAAGCGACCCGGAGCCCCATCGCCTTGTACTGGCCAAAGGCGTGCGCCATATCTTGCTTTGAGCTAGTTGGAGTGCGCCACGTATTGATATCCATCGGAAGTGATGCCTCAAATTGGAGGCGACCCGTTCGGGCCCAGCATGGCAATTATGGCCACCCTTAATGAGGGGTGATGTGGCATTGCCCTATTGGTGCGGAAGCATAGTCTCCTGAACACCGAGCACAAGGCATTGATGGTGCAGGAGACGCGCCTCTCCACGTCAGCACGATCATTACTCCCCTCGCCCCGAGTGCCGCTTCATTCTTTGGGCTCGAGAGTAGGGGGCATCTGATATGGTACATTTGCTGATGTGGAGTCTTGCCAGTGGCCACGCTGGCAGAAGCCTCGCCACCTGGACACGATGGCCAAAAAGGAGCCAAGGCAAGCCCTCCTGCCGAGATCAGCTCCTAGTCGGGGTCGTGCTCATAAGGTGAACCCTCCATCTGAGGTCAGCTCTCGATCAGGGTCATGCTCATGCTGCCAAGACGAGCCTTCCCGCCGAGGTCAGCTCCCAGCCAGGGTCATGCTCATAAGGCGAGTCCTTCGTTTGAGGTCAATCTCGGCCGGGGTCACGCTCATGCTACCAAAACGAGCCCTCCCGCTGAGGTCAGCTCCCAGCCAGGGTCATGCTCATAAGATGAGCCCTTCGTCTGAAGTCAGCTCTCGGCCAAGATCATTTCATGCTACCAAGGCGAGCTCTCCTATCGAGGTCAGCTCCCAGTCGGGGTCATGCTCATAAAGTGAACCCTCCATCTGAGGTCAGCTCCCGGCCAGGGTCATGCTCATGCTACTAAGGCAAGCCCTCTTGCCGAGGTTATAGTTCCTGCCAATGGCATGAGGGGGAGGAGGATCAACGAAGATTCAAATCATGACAAAGAGGGGCCTGGCCATCCACGACCTTTGGGAGGTGGCGCACGTCCTGCCACAAATACAGGCTCTGCAATGCACCACCTGCATGACCTGCAACCTCCCACGATATAAAAACCTGAACCTTTCCAAGAAGGATATTCCATTAAGGCTCCAGGCCCTGCGACACTCCAACGGTTCCTCCCAGAATGGGAACAAGCCACCGTGGCTCGAGGCTCAACGGCACGGCGCTTGCCTCTCCCACGAGAAGTTACACCATCAGAAGGATAAGACTGGCTTGACAGAAGGGCGACAGCGAGCAACCGAAAACCCCTCCAAAAAAGGTACCTGGAAATGGATACCTGGAAGAAGCCCTGGACATGGTCTGGGCCACCCTACGCATATAAAATCAGAGAGGGGAGGTAAGTAAGAAGGTAAGTAAGCAAACAAAGAGAGCAAAGGGGCAAGGAGCCACTCGAGTGAACCTCCCAAGCTCTCTAGTTTTTCTCAACCCATCTCCGTTCCATTTTTCGCACTCTATGCGAAGAGCCCCCAAGCTCTCCGTTGCAGAGGTTCTGTTCCCCTCGATCGTCCTACTAACTTGATCGTCGGAGTGTCCCCGCTGAAATCCCCGGCCCGGGTCTCCTCTATTTTGCAGGTTAGCCCGTCAAGGAGTCGACTGGAAGAGAGTACCAAGTGCCCAGCGGGAACCCGACGTGTCAGAGCTACAGGCCACAGCGATTTTGGCGGCAACAATTCTAATTATGAGAGAGAGAGTCGCCCCCTTTTACTTTGTTTTTTGCCATCTTTTTCCTCTGTTCTATCAACATGAGTTCATTCGAGGGTGAAAGCCACTTGGTGAGCCATGTATCCAATTTTCTTGGCCCTAAGGAGCCTTATCTGTACGGACTCGAGCCCTTAGACCATGAAGAGAAATAATCTCCTTTTAGGTCATCTACTAGGCTCGACGGCTAGTCAATCTGGGCACTCCAATTCTGGTTCCTGCACAAGTTACATCTTTTGGGGGCTTGGCCAGTGTAGCTTCGAGTGTAACCAGGGAGGATATACTCTGCTTTTAGGGGATGTACGGAATTCCAAGTCATATTTGGATCTTTGCTCCCAACCTAGCCATAGGGTAACCTCTAGTCCGAAAGAGAGAATAGCCCTGTACGAGGGCTTCTTTCATGCGGGACTCTAACTTCCATTCTACCCCTTTATCCACAGCTTTTTAGATCATTACTAGTCATTTTAGCCCAACTAATTCCGAACATCTTTAGGACTGTCTGTTATCTCATAGTCCTTTGTCATTTCTACGGATTTGTCGTTGGGTTCTCTCTGTTTAGCGCAATCTATATCCTAAAATGCCACTTGATCGAGAGAGGGTGATGGTTCATAGCTCCACGATAGCGAAGGACCGTCCCTTTTGACTTGCCCATCACTATCAAAGGCTGAAAGCATAGGTTATTTTTCATTTTGAAGGGATAAATTGGGTTTGGGGTGACACTAACAGGTCCCAAGTAAAAACCCTAAAGTGGATCTTGCTGACTTGGATGTCACGAGTAGCTCCTCAGTTCAAAAATCTCTCGAGAGCAGGACTTATTGTCCGAACAAAACTTGTTTGATGCTAGAATTAGTCCGGCGCGAGCCTTAGATGAGTACTATTATATTTTTTCGATTTGAAACTAATTGAATTTTCTACTCGACCTTTGCAAATATGAAGCTTTTGCTGGATGATTTGAAATGCATCGACCAAAAAAAAGACAGCGGCTAAGAAGTCAAGGATAGTGGTGATGAAGAAAGCCCATGCTGATTCACCGGTCGCCGCACCTGCTGCCATACCCCGTTGGAGGAGGCTCCTATGCTTTGCTTCGAGGAAGTTCCCA
The DNA here is from genome assembly GCA_021397845.1 of Areca catechu. Taxonomy (NCBI): domain Eukaryota; kingdom Viridiplantae; phylum Streptophyta; class Magnoliopsida; order Arecales; family Arecaceae; genus Areca; species Areca catechu. Next base: position 168,912,446 of record CM038041.1, read on the forward strand.
CTATCGCCACTATGAAGGTGATGGAGATCTCATCACCATCACCACCCATCTTGGTGCCTGCCCCAGCCTTCCCTCCAGCTCTAATTCAATTGCCGACATTTCGTGTCCCAACTCTGACGGCATCTCCCCATGGACATGAGGCTCGTGAGTTTCCCGTTAATAAATCTAATAAATATTTCAATAAAAATATCAAAATAAATATCAATTAATTTTTATTTTTAAAAATTGATATTTTTATTCATGTTTTATAAAAAAAAGATAGACATGGATAAAAAAAATTTGATTTGTAAATTAAAAAAAATAAATAGAATTTAAAATGGAGTTGATAAAAAAAAATTAAAAAAAAAAAAAAAAGAAAAAGAAAAAGATAGGAGGGGTATTATCCCGACAAAGCTCCCTATTTTGACCCTTGACCCGCTAGGTCTTTCTTCGATCAAAAGAAATTGTTTGAATGACATCCGTACATGAAATGAAGAAAGCCAAGAAGCGACTGCATGGAGCAAAGGCATTAATTGCATTCTATGCATAAAGGAGGTGCCACGTGGCCCACGTTGCATGAAGCCAAGTCCATGGGAATGGTAAGTTTTGAATGGGTTTTGTACCTCCACGTAAAGAAAAAGAAGTCCCCAAAAGTTACACATGGCGAATCGTGCCATCAAGCGGCCAACAAGCGACAGGAAATAAAATCAAATGGCCAGTGGTAATTCCCACCTGGCTCTTAGGCTTTGATGAAGCTCTGTGCAACGGGATTCTGAACATGATTTCAGCGATCGGACGGCACACACTAATCCCATGCAATGGAGAAGTGTTCTTTTGTGAATTTGATTGGGATTCGGTTTGTTTGAGGGTCTATATAACTAGAACGATGGGAACAGCAGAAGGAGACAGCGATCGAGCACTGTTCAGAAAATTAGTTTAGTTTATTTTTATTTTTATTTTTATTTTGTTATGGGTTTAAAATGGGGAAAAAAAAAAAAATTATCAACTCAACCCATACATAACTAAGACTCCTATATCTTGGCAAAGGGATGAAGTTCTATTTATACCAGATTTATTTTCTTTTCCCCACTTTAATATTTTATTAATATGATTAAAATAAAAATTATTTTTTCTTTTATTTATACTTGTAATGTTTTCTTGAATTAATTTAATTTTTAATAATTTATTCTCTAAAAGAGATGCGCCATGCTTTAACAGGATGTGGTTTGTTCTCGAATATGAAAAAAATTGCCTTGTAGTTAATTTATTTTATTTTATTTGGATCTGGGATAATCTATGCTCGTAAAAAGACGAGGATGATCTTGAGACTACAGTTCGTATTCAAATAGAGATATGTTACACTCCAAACTAGTTAGCCATAAGTTCTTTACATGAACAAATATCAAAATCTGTTAACAAGAATATTGTATTCTTAATTCCTAAGATGTGTTAGATTAATTATCTTTTAAATTAATTTATTCTACTTATTATTTTTTAGAAGTTTGTAATTAAAATATTTAATTATCTTTCTTTATTTCCTTCATTAAACAAATGCCCTAGATCTCCAAGGATCCCTACTTATCCTAGCTATATAGTAGTGACTTAGATTTTTATTTTGACTATCCTATGACAAGTGATCAAATCTTGAACCAGGATCTAGACGTTATTTTTAGATAAAAGAAAGTAAAAACTTAATTTTCTATTTTTATTCTAATTACTGCTTGCTTTTAAGTTTATTGCCTTCTTAGTTTATTATTTTAATTATTATTTTATTTGCCTTTCTGGATTATCTTTTATTCTTGTTAACATAAAAAGAAAAAAAAAAAATATTTGCTTTCTTTTCGTTCACAAGTTGACCCTAATCTAATTTAAGTTTTTTTTTTTTTTGTTTGACCACCTAAAATATATATATAAAAAGAAAGACATCTTTTCATAATACTTAATTAATTTAAAAAATAAATAAAAATCCTAAAAACTTTTACTTTGTTTGGATACCTTATTTTAATTACATTGCATACTTCATAAAATACTTTAAATGCACTAACTTGTTAAACTAAATAAGGTGAAGATTTTATCACCCTTCTTTGATCCACAAACTACTACTCTTCATATTGCATTAACCTAGATTTTTAATTTAAAATTAATTAGATATTAATCATAGGATATTCGAGCCTACTAGGACAAGGCACCTAGAAGAGTTGGACCATATCAGAATTAGCTGGTTGATTAATTTCAGGAAAGGGATTCAAGAATAATGTAGCCCTAAAAAAAGGTGATTCTTTAATTGGTTCCATTGACTGACTTAGTCAATTTATTTGATATAAAAAAAAAGCAACGGGAGATCCCCACTGACCTTACCTTTACCTGACTAGTTGGCTAGTTAGTTTTTAACTTGGAAGGCACCAATATGGCCTTGGTAGTTGGAGCAATCTAGATATATGTTAACCCTAGGATAGAAAATCTATTATATGCTAACTTGTTTGCAATAAACATTAAACCTTATCTAATTATTCTCTATCATCTTTAGATTTAGGACTCTCTAGATTTCTTATCTTTAAAATTCTCCTCTCATCTATCTTTCCTTCCTTTTCTCTTTTTTGTTTAAAAAATAAAAAATAAAAACATATTTCTTGCTAAGATAAAATGATTAGTCAGATATAATCTAAGTCCTACAAGATTATAAGGTCACAATGAGAAATGGATTCCAATATTCAACTTAAAATCCTAAAGGACTATTGGTACCCTAAGAGAGAAATGGATTCCAATGTATAACTTAAGACCCTAAGGGACTACTGGTACCCGATTGACTCAGTCCAACCATCTAGAATTAAATTCTTAGCGAACAATTTTATGAATAGACCTTGATTGATCAACATGCATCATAAATTCACTAGATTTGAAGATGCATACAATTATACATGGGAGTCGGAAGAAGATGTATTTACAACTTTGACCCATATAATTGAAGTCCAAAAATTTAAAGGATATATCCAATTAAACCATGTGCTAGCATCCTTGTGCACTGCATGTGATGCATCAAATCATGTTATAGAGGAGTGTCCTTACCTAATGTAGAGCTATCAATGGATCATATTTGGGTCAGAACTTGGATATCTAGACTAGGACCCAACCATAGCTATTAGACCTAGACCCGAACTGAATACCCGAAGGGTCTAGCATTGAAGTACCAGACCCAGACCCTATGGATCTAGGGTATCCGGACCCAAACTCGAACCTGGGACCTGAAATGTAGCTGAATGCCCTAAGAGAAAATGTACCTCGAGGCTCAAGCATCGTAGGTCACCACCACACTGTAGTACTCCGGCCAATATGCCACTGGGACCTGCTACTATTGGTTCTCCATGATTTGGAGGTGCTGAAACTCCAAAGCCAATTATCTGGATTATAGATGGTTGAACTATCTTGTAAATGTATATGAATTATTGACAAAATAAATATTATTTTTAGCATCTTAATACTATTTGTCATCTTCCTACAAACTCTAATTTGTTTAAGTCCTTAGAATTGTATAGTTTGATAAAAAAAGATTAATTAAGTGATTCTTGAATCGATTCACGACCAAATGATATATTGTTATCTAGGACGACAATGTTTATCGAGAATAAATTATTGTATGCCGTATAGATTGATTGTCCTCTTAACCAAGAAGTGTAGAGATATTGGTATGACATATAAGCGAGTGTAGGAGTACATCTCACAGAATAGTAACCAACTCTGTAGAGTACTCTAATGTCAAGAGTATCTCACAAAAATGGTATGGGTATAAGTATGCCTCCAACCAGAGACTATCATGATGACTTAGTAAGCAACTCACTGTACTTTAATGCTGGATTATCTAAATTTCTAATCCAATGATGAAAGATTTATGGGTGCAGTCAAATACTTATTAAATCGATGTTAAGTCAAGAAGGGATTAACTACTCCAAGTTGTTGGAGGAGTTGCTTGATAGTATTTCAATTTAGCAAAGCCTTGGCTAGGATAATTCTTGCAAGAAGTCATTGGAGACATATTTGGATTCATTATTTGGAGTTGGCAATAAACTCTAAATTCATCTTTAAGCATTTGGGATTAAAGGGATGAATTATATAGTAACCATAGCATGGGTTCTTGAATATTGCTTTGCCATCATTCAACCTATCCAGATGTCGGGTACCACTGTTAGATGATCACATAGATTAGTTTAGGAATTGGTTCTTAAACTATCGGCTTAGTATTTGAATCTATAGGATCATACATATAAGAAGTTTCTAATCAACCATGATGGTTGATTAACGATTAAGAATCATTCAGTAATAAAATTATAAATATAATTGATAATTAATCTAATATAAATATTATAAATTAATTATTAATTACACAATGATCAAATTGCTAGAAAGTTTTGTTCTTAATTTGATTTGGACTTAGACTTAGTTAATTCCAGATTTAATTAAAATTTAATTAATCCTAATTGGAATCTAATTGAATTAGGTTCAAGTTGGTTAAATTAGTTATAACCAAATTAATTTTGGTTCCTAACTAATTTTGATCAAATCTTGGTCAAACCCTAACCTAGTCTAATTGGTTTTCTTCTCTAAAAATTCTCCATGCCTTCCTAGAATTTTATTCATGAATTCTCCATGAAAAATAAACAGTTTTTTTCATCCTCCTTCATTCTCATTTGGATTATGATTAGTTTGAATTTAATTTGGAGGAGTCCTACTGGGAATAAAACTCCTAGTCTTATCCAAACTCTATTTCTTAATCCCAATCTAATCCCTCCTCTAATCAATGAAATTTTATTTTAGTTTTTTTTAATATGTACAACATTAAAAGACTAATTACCATGCAAAATCTAAAGTAAAATTACCATAAAAAATATAAAAAAAGGGGAATGAATTCATATTGGCATGAGGAGTTTTAGATCTGGCACTAGGACTGAAAGGAGAGAGAAAAGGAAAAAGGAAAAGAAAAGAGAGTTTTCTTGACTTTATTTTTCTTCTTCCATCTAATCACCTCTTAATCTTTTTGGAGGGTCCAAAAAGATTTAAAAATAATTTTATTTTAGCCATCCAGTGGCCTTTGCATAAATCTAGCAATCCAAGAAGGTTGATCATGTCAGGACTTCGTGTGGACAATTATTACTAGAACTTTTGGAAAAACAATTGGTTAAGTACCTACTTATAGATGCACTAGGGTTGGCCGAGCCATACTTGGACCCGTGGGTAGTCTATATGGATTTTAGTACCCGCTAGAGAATTAATATAATTCCTTGAACTAAAGGCAAAAGCTACCAATTCATATAAAAATAATAGGAGAACCTTTATACTAAAGTTTAAATCTTGAGGATTAAATAATTCATATACTAAATTGATCTTATGTTTTCTTTCAATAATGGTTACCACTTTGTCACTCTGATCATTGTTAAATAATGATAAGTTGATAGAACCCAATTTCGATAGTTGGTATTGAGAATTAAAGATAGTCCTAGAGTATAAGAGGAACTTGTATGTACTTATAGATCCGGTACCTGAGGAGCCTGCTTCGAATACTCATGGTGCAGCCTAAGATACTTACCAAAAGTGGCTTAATGATCCAAATATGATATGCTGCATAATGAGGATAGTGATGAATGACAAGTTCAGTCACAAGTTTGAGGATGCTTAGTCAGAAAAAATGCTTCAAGTATTGAATGAGTCTTTCAGCACACCTGATGACGTTGAGTAGCACAAGATCTCTTGTATTGTTTTCAACATTTGCATGCATGAAGGGGTATCGATCACTGATCATGTATTGTTCATGATCAAGCAGATCGAAGGCCTGAGCAAACTTAGGTTTCTCTTAGGGGTGGCAATCGGGTTGGGTCGGGCATATACTAGTTGGGTCATATATGGGTCGGGTCAGAAAAATCTCAACCTGAACCCAACCTATTTATTAAATAGGTTGTAATTTAAGACTTGAACCTGATCCATTTAATAAATAGCTAGCCTGACTCAATCTATTTATTCCATTTATTAAATGGGTAACCTGCTAACCCGACCTGACCCAACCTATTTAACCCGTTTAATAATTGAATAACTTGACCAACCCAACCTGACCTAAACAATCGACCCTATGCACCTACTTTTGATGGAAACCCTGAGGTGTATGTCAATTGGGAGAAGAAAATGGATCAATATTTTGAGTTTGATGAAATGTCAGAAGTAAGGAAGTATCAATTTGCAAAATTAAAGTTAGTCCGACATGCTAAAATATATTGGAGAGAAGTTGAGCATAAAAGTTATTATAGTGGGGATAAAATAATTACTTGGAGAGATAATGAAGAGAAAACTGAGAAAAAAATACCTAAGTAGATATTATAAGCAATGACTTTTAGACCAATGGTACATATTGAACAAGATGATGCAATTGTATTTGAGTATATTGCCAAATTCAATGAGTTTGTCAGGAGATGTAGTATAGCCGAATCTGAGGCAATGATCATATCTAGATTTCGAGCGGGTCTATGTAAGGACATCCAGTGGGAATTGTTTCAATGAAAAATTCACTATCTAGAAGAAGCTTATCAACTTGCTAGGAAACTCGATACATATCAAAAGGAACACTTGATAAGTCGACCTAAGTCCAATAAGAGTAATACATCTAGACATAGGCCAAGTTCTAATCAGATTCCTTTAAGCAAGTCAACTCCAATTATCCCAGTAATTTGTAAGGAAGAAGTTTTTAAACCCATTGAAGAGCTAAAGGAAGAAATATATGAAGCTGAGCCAAGTTTAATTGATGAATATGAAGAAGATAAAGAAGAGGCTAAACCCATTGAAAATCTAGAGAAAAAATCTCTTGAACCTATTGAAGAATTTAAAGATGAAATAGAATCAAAGTCTTGTCCAAATGAAGGGCTAGAAAGTGAAGATCCTAAACCCATTGAAGAACTTAAGGAAGAAGTTTATGAAGCTGGGTCTAACCTTATGGATGAGTATGAATAAGAACAATTGCTTGAAGAAAAAATAATTATCCAGCCTAAAAAAATCAACAACGGGAATAATCAACTTGAAGAAAATGAAGTCCAGGGACAAAACCATGAAGAGCAATCTGAGGAGATAATAGAGGACCCGGAATAATCAATGTTGAGGATTTAGATCTAAAAATTAATGAAGGATCACCTAATGGAGTATTGACCATCAGAGAAAACCTTGAACCAATTCCAAAGGATCAACCCCAAGAAATTGTAGAACCTGCAAAAGAATTTAACATGAGGACTGGAAGTGCATAGATGGTAGAAATTGAAAGATGGAAATGGAAGAGATGGAAGATGGAATCTGTATTCCCTGATAATTGCCCTGAGCCTGATTCACCCTTCTGGAACATCCCCAATCCTAATCCACCCAGCTGGGACATCCACCATACCATTGATTTGGTCTCAGTGATATTCAACAGTTACTTTTGGAAGACGTTATGACATATGTTGGGAGCCAAATTAAGATTTATTGCCACTTACCTAAAGATATGTGCAAGAGTCTTAGAAGCCTCTTAAGGAAAATATTGAAAATTAGGAGCTTTTGTTTCATAGCCAACAATAAAGTTCAGTCATTAGTTAATAAAGTCCATTTGAGCTTATCTTTTATTTTAGTATCATTTGAGTTTGTTTTGTCATTTGGTATCACCTATGCATAAGTCTGCCGAATCATATACACAACATCTTAGGGATTTGCATAAAGACATTAGCAAGAAAACCCATTTGAGCAATGAAGCTTATAAGCAGATGATTAACTCACATAAAAGAGCCAAAGAATTCCAAGAAGGAGACTATGTCATGATTAGGCTCAAACCTGAACGGTTACATGTCCGTGGTGCAAGTCCTTTCAAAATAACAAAAAAATTTGGACCTAATATGTGCTAGATTTACCATTCGACTTTGGTATCAGTTCCACTTTCAACATTTCATATCTAGTAGAGTACAAGGAATCGACAATGATACCTAGTGAGCCATTCGAGCCTGATTCTACTCTTGAGAGTGAACCTATCCTTGAGTGTCTACCAACCATACTTTCGAAACGGCGAGATAAGATTGAACGAATCTTAGATGACAAGATTATCACTACTCGAAACAAAGAGTATCAACGCTACTTGGTTCACTGGCAAGAATGTCCTGATTCTAAAGACTCATGGATCACTCGAGAGGACTTACAAAGAATCGACCCTGACCTCCTGGAGTATTACCAAAGCCAGATGAATTTCTACTCAACGGAGTCGAGTTTTTTCCACCTCGAAAGAACTGATGGGACCATCAATAGTAAAAATATATACTTTGATTAACTCACCTTGTTTTTGCAGCTATAATCAATAAAGACTTGAGCCTTGAAGCAAGTTCCAAAATTTTCTTGAAGCAAGTTCATAAGCCGACACATGGAAGAGGCCAATTTTATTCATAAGTTGGTTACATGAGTCGACTCATGAGAAAAGCCAAGAGTCGACTCAAGTTCAAGCATAATGTAGGGCCACCTCTTCAAAGCCCAATTCAAGCCATTCAAGCCCGATCCATGCCAAAATGTGAAGCCAAATTTTTCTCACATGGGGAACACCACATCAAGCAACCTTGGGGGAGAAGGAATTATACTACGTCAAGAGTTTTATGGAAAACATAAAGATTCTTTTCATAACCCAACAATATTTGACATGTGGGATGCCATAACTTAGACACCTAAGCCTCCACATCAGCACTTGGAAGCCACATTAGGACCTTCTAGATGTCACATGTCAAAGTTGTTGTAACTTTCTACCTATAATTTATTTCTATTTAGAACCACTTATCTAAGATTTATTGAAGCCAACTAAGCCATCCTTATCCCCTCCCCTCCACCCTTGGATGAACTTTCCTAGCTTAGGAGCCTATAAATAGGGCTCCAAAGCTCTCATTTATTTTCATGTTATGCTATGATGATTAATGAAAGGATTATTTCTCTTGTATTATTGTTTGGAGTAAGAGTGTTCTTGCTAGCTTGAGTGTGTAGATCCTTATCCAAGAAAAGAGTGAGAGTTTTCTAGTTTTGTGTTTGAGAGAGAAGAGTGCCATTGCAAGGAGTGAAGAGTGGGACATCCCATAGTTTGGTCCAAGCTCAAGATCCAAGCACCAAGGCCGTTGGCCACTTTCTTCTTCTTCCTTTTTCCTTGTTTCCATTCAAACTCCAATTCTTCTTCCATGCCTAATCCCAAATTTATTTGCAGGTTCTCTCAGGTTCCTAAGTCAAGGATGAAGGTCTCCATGCCATGGATCAAGGCCAAGGTAAGTCTCAAAGTTAGGAGTGCTAATCTTGACTTCTAGACCTCAATCCTTGAGTGATGAAAGCTTCTTCTTCCACCAAATAATTAGTCATCATTGTTGGTAGAAAACCTTTTACTTGACTCTTTAGATCTGACCATTTGAAGGAGATTTGATCTAGTAGGAATGGTTTCTTAGCCATGAGATCCATCTCCTATCATTTTGGAAGTGATTAGCATGCGGGTGTTTAATTTTTCATGAACTAGTCTCCTACTTGAATGAAATTGTTCTCCCTTGTGATTAATTTTTGCTTTAAATTTCATTGATCTTAATGGATTGTTAATCTCTGGAAGAACATCATCATCCTTGCATTTCATCCATCCCTACGTCCTGCATCAATTTTTGATATTAGAGCTTTAGGTTCTACTAGATCAAGTTGCTGAATTTTTGTTCCCTTTATGTGTTGCTTGCCTTCAAGTCTTAAATTCAAACCCAAAAATTTGAGATTTAAATTTTAAAATTTGAGATATAAAATTTTAACCCCAATATATAAAGTTTACAATTTAAATTTAAATTTTTTGATATTTTTAAACTTAATTTTTTGAATTTTGAATCTAGTCAATTGGAGGTTTGTTGATTACTGAAATTTCTGTACTAGCACCAATCCGAGATTCCATGAATTTTAGAATTTTTTAAAAGATACAAAAAAAATCCAAATAAATTCTTTTTCTATATTTTAGGAGTTTGGGATCCGAAATATAAAACTTAAAAAAATATTTTTTTGGAACTTTTAGAGTTTAAAATTCAGATTCTTAGGTTGTTTCCTAGAAGCTATTCAAATTCTATTTTTCCCTCCCTTTAGCTTAATTTTCAAAAAAATTCAAAAATATTTTTTTCTCAGTTTAAAATTCTAGATCTGAGATCTAGATGTTAAAATCTGATAATTTTCATTTAAATCTCAAATTTGAGAAGGGTTTAAAACTTGAATTTCGAATTTTGAATCTGGTCAATTGGAGGTTTGTTTGATTGCTGAAATTTCTGCTCTAGTATTAATCTACGCTTTCTACAAATTTTAGTATTTTTTTACAATGCAGAAAAAATCTAAAAAAAATTATTTTGTTGTATCTTAGGATGTTATCATCTGAGATCTAAAATTTAAAAAAAAAAAATTAAATTTTTGTAGTTTAAAATTAGTCATCTCATGTTGCTCCTTTAGTTAGCTAGTACTTGCTTCAATTCTAGTTCATATCATTTAGTTGTTCCATTAAATTCTAATAAATTCAATAAATTATTTTGCTCTCAATTTTAGATTTGGATCTGATATCTCCACTTAAAAATTTGAATTCTGAAATCTTTAAATTTAAATTTTGAATTTTAGATATTTTATGGTTGAGGGTTTGTTAGCTAGAAGTTTCTTGTAACAACTTCTATAACAAGCTTTCAAAATTGAATTTCCTAACCAAAATTCGAGAATTAAAATTCAAGATTTGAAATCTGAAGCCTTAACTCTGAGATCTAACAATTAAAACTTCAATTTCAATTTTTTCTTTTGAAATTTTAAAATTTTAATTTCAAATTTTTTCGAAACTAGCTAGTTAGAAGTTGTTAGTGGCTGAATTTTTTCTTATAACAACTTGTACCTCCAAGAATGAATTTTCTAACTAAATGTCAAAATTTAAATTTTAAAATTTGAGTTTTAAAATCAAGATTTCCAGGTCTGAGATTTTTAATTTAATTTTCGAATTTTTGAAACTTTGAAATTCGGGTTTGACTCATATGTTTGTGTTAGTCTACATATCTTGTTAGCTAGTTGGTTGTTTGTGCATCCATTTCAAAATCATTTTAAGGGCATTCAATATAACATAAGGGAAGGAGGTCATTACCTTTCCTTAGCCCAAAACAACCATTTATCATTGTGCATTGGTCTAATCTTAATTAAAATTGAGTATGAACTTAAACTAGGGACACCCACAAGTCGGGTTCAAGTGCAAGATGAGGCAAAGTGCTATTTGAGTTTGTACTTATCTCGTAAAATTGGTGTCAAGGCTAGAGGTCCAATGTCAAATGCCTTAAGTGGACTTGAAATTTTTAATTAGGACCTCGCAAAAGCGAGAGGAGCCTCCCATAACCCCACCTCTTACCTGGTCAGTGGACAGTATAATTGCATCCTTAATTAGTACCTAGTTAAATCTTGTATTTTGAACTTCTAAGTCTAGGAAGCCTAGAAGCTAGGTTTGTATTGCTTGTCTATTAGGTCAAGAGCTTTAAACCAACAGTCCTACACTCAGTCTAGTTTACTCATAGACCCCAATCTTGAATCCTTTATGAGGACCATGATTGAAAAATTTGATACCCTAACTAAATAATTAGGATCAATGAACAAAGAGTTAGGACAAATGGACAATCAAATCGAGAACCATACTAAGCCCAAATCACCTAGTCCACCTCTCCTTGGTCCAAGAGCCCAATGTTATAATCTCACCCCTGAGTATAATCCTAGATATCCTTGTCAAGACTTTGTAGATCAAGAGGAGAGAGTCTTTAGGAGCAATCGACCCTATGCACCCACTCTTGATGGAAGCCCTGAGGTGTATGTCGATTAGGAGAAGAAAATGGATCAATATTTTGAGTTTGATGAAATGTCAGAAGTAAGGAAGTGTCAATTTGCCAAATTAAAGTTAGTCCAACATGCTAAAATATATTGAAGAGAAGTTGAGCATAAAGTTAATATAGTGGGGATAAAATAATTAATTGGAGAGATATGAAGAGAAACTGAGAAAAAATACTAAGTAGATATTATGAGCAATGACTTTTAGACCAATGTACATATTGAACAAGATGATGCAATTGTATTTGAGTATATTGCCAAATTCAATGAGTTTGTCAGGAGATGTAGTATAGCTGAATCTGAGGCAATGATCATATCTAGATTTCGAGCTAGTCTATGTAAGGACATCCAGTGGGAATTGTTTCAATGAAAAATCACTATCTAGAAGAAGCTATCAACTTGCTAGGAAACTCGATACATATCAAAGGAACTCTTGATAAGTCGACCTAAGTCCAATAAGAGTAATACATCTAGACATAGGCCAAGTTTAATCATATTCCTTCAAGCAAGTCAACTCCAATTATCCCAGTAATTTGTAAGGAAGAAGTTTTTAAACCCATTGAAGAGCTAAAGGAAGAAATATATGAAGCTGAGCCAAGTTTAATTGATGAATATGAAGAAGATAAAGAAGAGGCTAAACCATTGAAAATCTAGAGGAAAAATCTCCTGAACTTATTGAAGAATTTAAAGATGAAATATAATCAAAGTCTTGTCCAAATGAAGGGCTAGAAAGTGAAGATCCTAAACCCGTTGAAGAACTTAAGGAAGAAGTTTATGAAGCTGGGTCTAACCTTATGGATGAGTATGAACAAGAACAATTGCTTGAAGATAAAATAATTATCCAGCCTAAAAAAATCAACAACGAGAATAATCAACTTGAAGAAAATGAAGTCCAGGGACAAAATCATGAAGAGCAATCTAAGGAGATAATAGAGGACCCGGAATTAATCAATGTTGAGGATTTAGATCTAAAATTAATGAAGGATCACCTGATGGAGTATTGACCATCAGAGAAAATCTAGAACCAATTCCAAAGGATCAACTCCAAGAAATTGTAGAATATGCAAAAGAATTTAACATGAGGACTAGAGTGAAGAGATCGTAGAAATTAAAAGATGAAAATGAAAGAGATGGAAGATGGAATTTGTATTCCCTGATAATTGCCCTGAGCCTGATTCACCCTTCTGAAACATCCCCAATCCTAATCCACCCAGCTGGGACATCCACCATACCATTGATCTGGTCCCAGTAATATTCAACAGTTACTTTTGGAAGACGTTATGGCATATGTTGGGAGCTAAATTAAGATTTACTACCACTTACATGAAGATATGTGCAAGAGTCTTATAAGCCTTAAGGGGAATATTGGAAATTAGGAGCTTTTGTTTCATAGCCAACAATAAAGTTCATTCATTAGTTAATAAAGCCCATTTGAGCTTGTCTTTTGTTTTAGTATCATTTGAGTTTCTTTTGTCATTTGGTGTCATCCATGCATAGGTCTGCCGAATCATATGCACAACATCTTAAGGATTTGCCCAAAGACATTAGCAAGGAAATCCATATGAACAATGAAGCTTATAAGCATATGATTAACTCACATAAAAGAGCCAGAGAATTTCAAAAAGGAGACTATGTCATGATTAGGCTCAAACCTAAACGGTTACATGCCCATGGTGCAGGTCCTTTCAAAATAACAAGAAAGTTGGACCTAATATATGTTAGATTTACCATCCGACTTTGGTATTAGTTTCACTTTCAATATTTCGGATCTAGTAGAGTACAAGGAACCGATAATAATACCTACTGAGCCATTCGAGCCTGATTTTACTCTTGAGAATGAACCTACCATTGAGTGTCCACCCACCATACTTCCAAAGCGGTGAGATAGGATTGAGCGAATCTTAGATAACAAGATTATCACTACTCGAAACAAAGACTATCAGCACTACTTGGTTCACTGGCAAGGACGTCCTGATTCTGAAGACTCATGGATCACTCGAGAGGACTTACAAAGTATCGACCCTGACCTCCTAGAGTATTACCAAAGCCAGATGAAATCCTGCTCAACGGAGTTGAGTTTTTTCCATCCCGGGAGAACTGATGAGGACATCAATAATAAAAATATATACTTTGATTAACTCACCTTGTTTTTGTAGCTATAATCAATAAAGCCTTGAGCCTTGAAGCAAGTTCCAAAATTTCCTTGAAGCAAGTTCATAAGCCGACACATGGAAGAGGCCAATTTTATTCATAAATTGGTTACATGAGTCGACTCATGAGAAAAGCCAAGAGTCGACTCAAGTTCAAGCATGATGACTAGGGCCACCTCTTCAAAGTCAAATTCAAGCCATTCAAGCCCAATCCATGCCAAGACTTGAGGCCAAATTTTTCTCACATGGGGAACACCACATCAAGCAACCTTGGGGGAGAAGGAATTACATTACATCAAGAGTTTTATGGGAAACATAAAGATTCCTTCCACTACCCAACAATATTTGACATGTGGGATGCCATAACTTATGACACCTAAGCCTCCACATCAGCACTTGGAAGCCACATTAGGACCTTCTAGATGCCATATATCAAAGTGATTGTAACTTTCTATCTAAAATTTATTTCTAGTTAGAACCACTTACCTAAGAGTTGTTGGAGCCAACTAAGCCATCCTTATCCCCTCCCCTCCACCCTTGCATGAATTTTCCTAGCTTAAGAGCCTATAAATAGGGCCCCAAAGCTCTCATTTGTTTTCATGTTATGCTATGATAATCAATAAAAAGATTATTTCTCTTGTGTTCTAAGTTCTCTTGTGTTCTTATTGGAGTAAGAGGGTTCTTACTAGTTTGAGTGTGTAAATCCTTATCCAAGGAAAGAGTAAGAGTTTTTTGAGTTTGTGTTTGAGAGAGAAGAGTACCATTGTAAGGAGTGAAGAGTGGGACACCCCATAGTTTAGTGCAAGCTCAAGATCCAAGCACCAAGGCCGCTGGCTACTTTCTTCTTCTTCCTTTTTCCTTGTTTCCATTCCAACCCCAATTCTTCTTCCATGCCTAATCCCAAGTTTATTTGCAGGTTCTCTCAGGTTCCTAAGTCAAGGATGAAGGTCTCCACGCCATGGATCAAGGCCAAGGTAAGTCTGAAAATAGGGAGTGCTAATCTTGACTTCTAGACCTCAATCCTTGAGTGATGAGAGCTTCTTCTTCCATCAAATAATTAGTCATCATTGTTGGTAGAAAACCTTCTACTTGGCTCTTTAGATCTAACCATTTGAAAGAGATTTGACCTAGTAGGAATGGTTTCCTAGCCACGATATCCATCTCTTATCATTTTGGAAGTGATTAGCATGCAGGTGTTTAATTTTTCATGAACTAGTCTCCTACTTGAATGAAATTGTTCTCCCTTGTGATTATTTTTGCTTTAAATTACATTGCTCTTAATGGATTGTTAATCTTTGGAAGAACATCATCATCCTTGCATTTCATCCATCCCCACGTCCTGCATCACAGGAGCTTCAGGTCAATAGAAGATTTGAAGATGACGGGAGATTCCTAAATGCGGAAGATGGAAGTCAAGTTCTAGTCATAGTTTTAGGAATCATCAAGCTTGTTTTCAATTTAAATATTATTGATGTGGTGGGATCGCTGACGTGGGACCCCAGTCGGATGCCACGTCGGATAAAGCTACCACGTGGAACGTCCTAGCCCAACTCCTTCACTCGGCCACGCTCCTTTCGGGTCGAGACGTCGAGGCCGAAGTCGAGCTCTGCCTGTCCTTCATCCTGCCGTGCTCCCTTCGAGTCGAGATGCTAAGGTCAAAGCCGAGCTCCACCCTCCTTCGCCCGGCCGTGCTCCCTTCAGGTCGAGATGCCGAGGTTGAAGTTGAGCTCTGCCCTCCTTCGACTGGCCACGCTCCCTTCGGGTCAAGATGCCGAGGCTGAAGTTGAGCTCTGCCTCTCCAGTTGGCTCCACCTCGGGCAAAGAGATCTACTGCTAAAGGAGGTCGCTGCTCTCCCGGATGAAAGCCCGACGTTCGAGGACCATGAAAAGATGCCTGCCAGGCTGTGATAGTGACCCAAGCGACCACTTGCACCATAATGAAAGGAATCCTCCGATCAAGGCACTGCATTCTCCACCAACTGTTTGTGCCTTCCGAGATTGGAAGTCAACCAGTAGATCCAGATTTAGGAGGTGGTAGCTCATCGATCCAGACCCTACAAAGTTGTCCAAAAGGGAGCGACCAGAAGGAATGTCAGCACAAATGATAGCTTCCATGTCACTAGAATGGAAAGACAACCCGTCCACGGCACGAAACATCACCGCACGTGCCCATAAGCATGTGAGAGATCTCGAGATAAGTGATGGGCAATGCCCTAGCAAAAAGGGATCTCCTAGGTTCAAACAAGGTAACGAGTACACACCCACATTAAATATAAGCTTCAAATGAGCGAGGTCCAACGAGCAAGAAGGGGGCAGTGCACAGGAAGGCAATGCTCGAGGCTACCACGAAATCCCCAGGAGGGGTCTAGACGAACACAGCCACCCAGTTCGAGCTCTCCTCTGTTGTACTCCTGTAATCTGTGCTCGACTCGCTCGCACTCTTTCACTTCACAACTTCCCCTCCTAGCATGGAGTCCATACTCGGGGCTCGACCAGGAGGATCTATTTTCCTGGATCATTGCTGACTTGAGCATCAGAGTTCCTCCACCGGAATCCCCGGCTCGGGTCACTAACTCTATTTTGTAGGTCCAGAGATCGAGCGAGATCCTGTAAGACGGTGGTGAGTTCCGACCTCGACCTTAGCTACAGGCCACGATGATCTTGGCGGCAACAGATTAGCACTCCAGGAAGGGGGACGAGGTTGGATGTAGTTTGATCCAACCCAAATCCCTTGAAAGCAGCTTACTGGGAGGATGGTGATGATGCTGGCAAGAGAAGTCTCCACCAGCCATGCAGGAGACCCCGTTCCCGTGGGGAACTGCATAGTCCAGAACGGGGACTGCCCACTCCAACTCAACCACCTCCGGCGGACATCCAACTGGCTGCACTCGCCTAGCAGATGTAGATCCTCATAATAGTAGTGCACCAGCTCCAGCATCAGCAACAGTCCTTGGCTACCCACCAGTAGCCAGGGACTCCCGTGGTCCATGCCGCAGCACCCCGCGACAGCCTACGTTCCTTCCAAGGAAGGCCTTCACAGCTGCGGGCCATCACTGATCACCGGGGTAGTCATCAGACTCTGGCGAAAAGACAATGGGCCAGATCTACTGATTGAGAGAGTCGGTCCCTGTGTTGGCTCCACCTAGTGATTTTGATGAATAACAAAACATTGAGTGCATATTGTATACTAATGTGTATTTCAAGTTATGAGTTTTCAGGAAGAAAGCATCTCAAAATCTCAAAAATTTATGTATCATGGCACGCCATGGCACGGAGCATTTTTTCACAAATTTGGGCATCCTCTTCATGAAAAAAGGGCGTCCACATATTTAATTATTATTTGTTTACAATCCACTTAAGTTTCAAAATTTATATTTATGTTTTTAGGCTAATTTGCACTTGAATCTGAGCTTTTCAGTCTCAAGTGTCAACACCTGGGAAGCCAAGTGTCGACACTTCAGCATTTGGCACGAACAAAAATCCTTGACACGCCAAGTGTCGACATCCAGCACTCAAGTGTCGATACCAAGTGTCGATCTTAGGTTTCCAAGTGTCGACTCAAGACCTAAGATTTTTGAAAATACAGAACTTTGCCATTTGAGGATTTTTGTGTCAAGTGTCGACACCTGTGCATCAAGTGTCGACACTTGAAAGTTCAAGTGTCGACACCTGACAGCCAAGTGTCGACACCTGACAGCCAAGTGTCGATACTTGAAGCCTAACAGCTCTAACGGATCTATTTTTCTGACTTGCAGAACTTGCTTTTCAAGCTCCCAACGGCTAGATCCGAGGCTCCAATGATCACAAACCATTTTTTGAAAGTTTCTTGGTGTATTTAACCTCCACCAACCTCATTCTAAAGGCATTGAAAAGTATTGAAGTCCATTCAAAAGCTAAAAAGCCTATATTCTCTCAAGTACTCCACATCAAAAGCCTTTTATAGTTTGATTCCCTGAAAAAGCCTACAAGCTCATCCTTACATCATTCCAAAAGAGGCATTTTGAAGGATATTCCATGGAAGAGTCAAGAAAAAGCATCAACTTGAGCTTCAAAGATTCCATTCTACTCTTGAAGAGAGTTTGTCTTAGTTTTAAAGTTGTATATCTATTTTTATCTTGTGATTTGACCTTGCTTTCAATGGTGTCTTGAAAGAAGGTTGTTGTGGTTTATTGGTGAGCCAAAGGAATAAAACCAACTAGGATTAACTTGTGAGCCCAAAACAAAACAAGTGTTAAGGTTTGTTGGTGAGCCTAGGTGACAAAACCAACTTAGGTTTTGACTTGTGAGCCTTGTGAAAAATAAGTCAGCTGTAATCTTGTTTGGATTATAGTGAAATTCCCAAGGGTGGCTTGGGGAGTGGATGTAGGTGCTAGGTTTGCACCGAACCACTATAAATCTTGTGTTTGTATGTGATTGCCCTCTTTCTCTTTTGCTCTTTGGTTATTGCTATTCACTTATTGTTTTCCACTGCATTCAATCTTGTGCGTTGAATTTATTACTCACAAACACCACTAGACCTTCACTTTAGTGTTTTATTTTTTAATAGACCCAATTCACCCTCCCTCTTGGGCTCCATTTCTGGGCAACACCTTGACCCTCGAGCGGGTAATGGCTAGAGCCCGTCGAGGTCGAAAAGGCAAGACCCCCCACTATGGACACCATCCCATGTCACCTTCTCCGCCTACTTCGGCCTCCACGGAGGAATCGACCGATGAGGCCATCAAGCGCATAGCCGAGAAGCACTTGGAGGAGCAGGAGCGTAAGCTGGTGGAGCTATCCCGCCGGTTTGCAAACATGCAGGGCTTTGCTAGTGAGCCAGCGAGCTACGATGCCCGTCCCCCCTTCTCCCAAGAGATCTAAGAGGAATCGATTCCCAACCAGTTCTGTATGCCGCAGGTGGATTCCTACGATGGGACCACCGACCCCCTGGACCACCTGGAAAGCTACAAGGCCCTCATGAGGGTCCAGGGAGCCACCGACACCCTTTTTTGCATTACCTTCCTAACAACCCTTCGAAAGGTGGCTCGGGTCTGGTTCACTCACCTCGAACCCGAGAGCATCGGATCTTTCACTCAGTTGGAACGGAAGTTTGTGGCCCACTTCGATGCTTGTCGGAAGGTACCACAAGAAGCTGACAACCTTTTCTCCATCTAGCAACAGGACTGTGAGCCCCTATGGAACTACGTGGCCCACTTCAAGGTTGCCATGCTGGAGCACAACCTTGATGAGCCAGTCGCTTGCTGGCACTGAAGAGAGGGCTCAGGACTTCCTATCGGACCTACTCTCTTGACAAAAAGCCCCCTAAGACTTATTCCGAGCTCCTTTTCCGAGTCCAGAAGTACATCCATGCTGAGGAGGCAGATCGAATAAGAAGAGAGCTGGACGGAAGGCCTCCGAAAAAGCCATCTCCCAAGGAGACCTCTAGGATGCGGAAGCCCATACCGGCCATGCCAGACTCCTGCCAGAGGCCGAAGCCAAGAAGAGACCCCATCCCGGAGGAGAGCTTCACTCCACTTCTCTTCTCAAGAGCGAAGATCCTTATGGAGATCGAGGGCGAGCGCTGTCTGAGGCACCCACCTCCGTTGTGGTCGTCCAATGGTCGTGATAGGACGAAGTACTGCAACTTCCACTACGACAATGGCCACGACACTGAGGAGTGCCGCAACCTCAAGATAGAAATTGAAGAGCTCATAAAGAGGGGCTACCTTGAGAGGTTTGTGGGGGGCAGACCCCCTACGGAACCTCAAGCGCTCGTCGCACTCCCTCCGGTCCCTGCCATCGACAACTGCCCTACCAAGAAGCTGGTGGAGATGATATGGTGGGGAGCCGAGCGCGCCTCCAAGAAGGCCCAGGGTGGGAGAAATTTTGAGAATGTACTTCTCTTTATGAGGGAAGGGGGGATGAAAATAAAAATATAAACAATGATGCTGTGGTCGTCGAGAAGACGATCTCAAAACATCCTGTAAAATGCATCATTGTTGATCGTGGAAGCTTCACGGATGTGCTTTTTTATGATACTTTCTCCAGGATGAATCTTTCCTCCGCTCAGCTCAGACCCGTGCACATGCCGCTCATTGGTTTCACGGGTGACTCTGTAGGAGTGAAGGAGAGATTACCCTCCCCGTTACTGTTAGGACGCCACCTTGGTAGAGCACCGTCATGATGACATTCACGGTTGTGAGGCTCCCCTCGGCCTACAACGTGATCCTTAGCCGACCTGGGCTCAATCTGCTCGACGCGGTCATTTTCACAAAGTGACTATTGGTGCAGTTCCCAACTCCCTACGGTGTCGGGGAGATGAGGGGAGCACCTCAGCCTGTTCAGCACTGCCTCCAAATCGTTCCCGGGGCTAAGGCTACCGAGGACGACCCCAGCATAGATGACCTCGACCAAAGGGCATAGGACCCCAGAGGTGGCCCAATCGAGCGCCTGCTGTTGTACCCCCTCGGAACTGACCCGACGAAGATGGTGCAGATCAGGGGGCAGTTACAAGATGATGAACAGGCCCACCTTTTGGAGTCCCTCCGGACGAATGCTGACGTGTTCACTTGGATGGTGGCCGACATGCCTGGGATCCCACTAGAGATCATAACCCACAAGCTAAGCATTGACCCAAAGTATCACCCCGTCCAGCAGAAGAAGAAAAGTTTTGCACCGGAGATGCAAAGGATGGTCAACGAGGAGGTGGACAAACTCCTCGCAGCCAGTTTCATTCGAGAAGTGCAATATCCAAGCTAGCTGACAAATGTGGTCATGGTGAAAAAGAATAACGGGAAGTGGAGGATCTGTGTTGACTACATCGACCTCAACTGAGCCTGTCCAAAGGATAGCTTCCCCTTGCCGAAGATCGACCAGCTAGTGGATGCCACCTCGGGGCACCGCTTGCTCTCCTTTATAGATGCATTCTCCATATATAATCATATCTAGATGCACCCAGAAGATGAGGAGCACACTGCCTTCATCACTGACCAAGGGATGTACTGCTATTGGATGATGCCGTTCGGCTTGAAGAACGCTGGAGCGACATACCAGCGCTTGATCAACAGGGTTTTCAGAGACAAGGTTGACAGGAACATGCAAGTCTATATGGATGATATGCTCGTCATGAGCAAACCAAGTTTGGACTATGTAGCCGACCTTGTGGAAGCCTTCCATAACCTCCGAGTGCATAAGATGAAACTGAATCCAGCGAAGTGCGCCTTCAAGGTAGCAGCGGGGAAGTTTCTTGGCTTCATGGTGACCTAAAGGAGGATCGAGGCAAACCTGGAGAAGGTCCAGGTGATCATCAACATGGAGCATCTGACCTCGAAGAAGCAGGTCCAGAGCCTGATGTGTTGGATCACCGCATTAAGCCAATTCATCTCGAGGTCGGCGGACCACTGCCTTCCCTTCTTCAAGGTTCTGCGAAGATGAGTGACTTCACCTAGACAGAGGAGTGCAATACGGCCTTCGAGGAGCTCAAAGACTTCCTGGCATCACCACCACTGCCCTCCAGGCTGGAGACAGGAGAGAAACTCCAGCTATACCTGGCGGTCACCCCTGGAGTCGTTAGTTCGGTCCTCGTCCGCATGGATCAGGACGGGTCCCAAAGGCTGGTGTACCATGCCAACAAGCTCCTCCGAGATGCCGAGATCAGGTACACCCAATCCAAAAAATTTATTTTTGCACTGATCATATCTGCTAAACATCTCAGGCCATACATCCAAGCGCATCTAATCACAATCTTGACGGACCAGCCCTTAAGGGATGTGCTCAGTCGCCCCGACACATCCGGATGCTTGGCCAAGTGGGCACTAAAGCTCAACGAGTTCGACATCGCGTATCGATCGAGATCATCCCAGAAGGCCCAGGTGCTGGCCAATTTCCTGGTCGAGTGTGCAGGACTCACTGAAGAGCCAGAGAGGACAATCCCGGAGCATCAAGAGGAGCCCGGTGCCGAGGAGGAAACCTGGATCCTCCATGTCGACGGCGCATCCAATGCCGGCGAAAGTGGTGTAGGCCTAATCCTCGTCAACAACAATGGAGTCGTAGTTGAATGCGTGCTCCGTTTCAAGTTCGTCATGACAAATAACTAGGCGGAGTATGAGGCACTCCTCGCAGGCCTCGGGATCTCCTATGAGCTGGGTATACGAAGTCTGAAGGTCTTCACCGACTCCCAACTAGTGGCCGGACAGGTCTCCGAAGTATATGAAGCCAGAGATCCCTAGATAATGAAGTACCTGGAGTAGGTCTGCTCAAGCACGGCAGGCTTCCGGCGCTTCAGCATCACTCACATACCCCGGGTGAGAATGCTCGTGTCGATACACTGTCAAGACTTGCAACCTTGCCGGGCTCGTCACTAGAGCGGGTGCACATCGAGTACCTTGAAAATCCGAGCAATGAAGCTCCAACAGAGGTGCAACAGGTCATCCTGGAGTCGAGCTGAATGGATAGGTACATCAGATACATTGCTGATGGCACCCTGCCAGAGGACCGAGCAGAGGCAGGCCTCATCAAGAAGAAGGCCTTGCGGTACGTCCTCATGGAAGGGCAACTCTACCATCGATCCCACTCCCATCTGCTCTTGAAGTGCTTGAGACCTGCAGAGGCAACATTCGTGCTCCAAGAGATCCATGAAGGCCTCTGTGGAAACCACATTGGGGGGAGGATGCTGGCATACAAGTCCCTCTGATAAGGTTACTATTAGGAGACTATGAGGGAGGATGCCATCGACTTTGTAAAGAGGTGTGACCGGTGCCAGCGCCACGCCCACATACAGCGTCAACCAACGGTGCCACTCTCCCAGCTCTCCGCCCCATGGCCATTCACCTAGTGGGGAATGGATATCCTAGGTCCATTTCCCCCCACATTAGGGCAACGAAAGTTTTTGATAGTGGCCATCGACTACTTCACCAAGTGGGTAGAGGTAGAGCCACTAGCACGGATCACGAAAGTCAAGGTCCGTCAATTCTTATGGAAGTCGATCATCTGTCGCTTTGGGCTTCCCTACATCATCATCACTGATAACGGGCGGCAGTAAAGCCTCGATCCCATGATCTCCGGCACTCAAGTCCAGATCCCATGCTCTCCAACACTAAAGGCCGGATCCCACGCTCTCCGGCACTCAAGCCTGGAAGCCCAGCTCTTCGGCACTCAAGCCTGGATCCCACACTCTCTGGCACTCAAGCCCGGATCCCATACTCTCTGGCACTCAAGCCTGGAAGCCCAACTCTCCAGCACTCAAGCCCGGATCCCACGCTCTCTGACACTCAAGCCCGGATCCCATGCTCTCTGGCACTCAAGCATGGAAGCCCAGCTCTCCAGCACTCAAGCCTGGGGCTCAGTTCTCTGGCATTGAAGATTCGAGCCCAACTCTCCAGCACTCAAGCATGGGGCCCAGCTCTCTGGCATTGAAGCTCCGAGCCCAGCTCTCCAGCATTCAAGCCCAGGGCCCAGCTCTCCGACATTGAAGCCTTGAGCCCAGCTCTCCAGCATTGAAGCTTTGAGTCCGGCCCTTCGGCACCAAAGCAAAGTGCCCAGTTCTCCGGCACTCAGAAACATTCATCCACTTCCAGGGCATTCAGGAGTAAAGTGGAGACAACCCGGCAAGTTGTGAAACTTCTCTCTAACTTCATCACATGTAAAAAAAAAGAGGGAAGAGAGAAGAGAAAAAAAAATAGGAATAGAAGTCTCAAGCTGAGATGACTGAAAATGCCTACTTCATTGAAAGTTAACTTTTCATTATAAGTGTTTCTGGGCCCCCGACATGTCGGGTAGCCCAGGCCAAAAGTAGAGAGAAAAAAATACATAGGGGGACTACTCAGACGACCCCTTCCCGCGACTATGCTCAGGCGGGACTTTAGCTTGTAGGGCCTCCGACTGCGTAGCTTCGACTTCGGTGAACACTGCTGGCAGGGTAGGTTCGGAGACTGCGGCCAACTCCTCAGCAGTGTCCGAGTTTGGGGCCGGCTTCGTGTCCGAAGCTCTGGGTTATCTGAGAAAAGCTCGGCCCTTGTCAAGATGAACTCCTCAACTCTGGAGCGCAGGTACATGAAGCCTTTATAGAAGGAGTCCGATGCCGTCCCATGGAACTCGACGGTGAACTCCTCCTAGGCCCTGTACCTTGCCACGGCCTCCTCAGCCTCTTTCTTCATCACGGTGGCTTGCTTTTTTTGCCATCTCCGTCGACTCGTCGTCGCTGCTGCCTCCTTCTCAGCAGCGATGACCCTTTTCTCAGTGGAGATCAGCCTCTCCCTGGCCATTTCCAGCTTCGGCAGAAGAGACTGGGTGCACCCCTTCTTCCAGATGGCCTCGGTATTGAACTTGGTCAGCCTTCTCTCAGTGGCTGTGAGCTCCTCAACCTTGCTCTTTGACTGGCTTTGCTCCTGGTCCAGGCTCTCCTAGAGCTCCTTCTAGTGCCTCTCAGCACTCGCGAGCTCCTTTCAAAGCTCCTTGTTTTCCCGGCTGAGCTCCCAGGAGTCATCAGTCTTCTACTTCAGCTCGGTCTTCAATGACTTGAGCTCCACTGCCCGCTAGCAGTCCTTCTTCAGCCAGTGCTTGCAGCAATCCCTGATCAACAGGAGCTCAGTGTCGAGCTGCACCAAAGGAAATCTCGGCAATCAGTATAAGAAAGAAGAAAAAGAATTTAAGAAGATGAAGTCACTTACCAAGAAGAGCAAGGGGAATGTGCTGCTAATCGCTTCCCCCAGCAGCTTGCCGGCTTTCTCTGGCCGATCGCATGATTGGATTGCAAAATCCATCATGCGCTCTGCCATGCCCTGGTCCCGGGCCAAGGAGATATTGGGCCCTAGCTTGAACGGGACTCGGCGGTAGTCCCTCTCTCCTCTACTCGCCCCAGAGGTGGAATTGCCCGCTCCGCCAGCAGAAGAGGCCTCGGGGGCAAGGTGGGAGCTCGGCACCCTTTCAGGTGGTAACTTGGGCACCGGCTCTGTTCCTCTTTGCACCTCCTCCTCCTCAATGACAACGAGCTCCGGGGGAGGAGGAGATATAATGGCAACGGCTGTCGCAGCGGCCCTGGCCTGGACGACCACCTTGGGCTCTGGGGCCGGGACCGGCTCTCGTCGCCATGGCCGTTCTGGCACGGGCTCAGCCACCCTTTGGCCCGGCTCAGGTTTTTCTTCAACCGCTCCTCCTCCTTGTCCGGGGACGGTCTCGGCCATCCTCCTCCTTAGCTCAGTCGGTGCGGCGGGAATGGCTACCACCGCGCTCTTGTCGCGAGCCCTCTTCGAGGAGGATTCTTCAACTAGCTCCGATTGAGGTCTCTTCCTGGTGATCGAGAGGAGGTCGTCTACCGAGAACTTCATACCTGCATGCAGAGGAAAAATGTCAGTTTCAAGTTTGAAGAAACAGAGGAGGAGGTGCAAGAAGTTCGAGCCGAACTCACCCAACTCCCTCGTTGGGTCGACCCCGACCTTGGAAAGGTTCTACTCTGATATCAAAACCTTGAGGGAAGGAATCTGGGCGGTGCGGAGCTGCTCATAGACCTCTCGATCAGCCACTTCGACTGTAGAATTTTGGTTAGGGGACCGATCTGGGTTGCTTTAGACCCAGTCGACCCCCTCGACCGTTGCAAAAAAAAATTTACTCTTTCATCCTTTAATGGAAGAGGGGAGTTCAAATCTGATGCCTTTCGGGCGAGAAGAAAGAGACCACCACCCGTCCTCGGTCGAGTGGTGCTTCAGGGTGAAGAAAGCCCGAAATAAGAAAAAACAGGTGACAATCCCGTCAAAATGACAAAGCACTATAAAGCAAAAAATGGTCCTTATGGCGTTCAGGATGAGTTGAGCAGGGACGAGATGGTAATTGCTCAACATTGAAAGGAAGAAGGGGTGGAAAGGAAACTGAAGCCCGCCTAAGAAGGTCTCCTCATAGAAGGCGATCCGGCCCGGGCTACTGGTAGTAACCCGATCCCCTGGTCGAGGGATCAAGAGCCGAACGAAGTGCGGGATGCCATAGACATCTCGGATGGTCCCAGTTCCTCAGCAGAGATTTTTGAAGCAATCCCACCAAGACCAGTTGACCGAGCAGGTTCGAGGGCGGGTTCAGAAAGAGGAGGAGGAGGGCTAGATCTGGGCTCCCTAATGACTATCTCGCCAGGGGACGCCTCCTGTTGAACTCGAAGTGTTCTTCTTCCCTCTTCTCATCAGAGGAAGAAGAAGGTGGCCTCGGCATAGAAGGCCCCATCTCGGCTTGGTTGGTCGAGGGACGGAAGTTGGGACCGAAACAGGACATCTAAAGAGATGAAGAAGGTGGAAGCTCGAGAGGAGAAAGGAGACGGACTACATCCGAGAAGACCCTAAACTTAAAAGAAAAGCTCTGCTTTGCTGGGAGATGGAGGAAGAAGGAGACAAACTTGGTTCCTGGGGGAGTCTAAGATGGCCGGGAAGGAAGAGAAGACTTGGGTACGATGGCGGGCATGCAAGATTCGAAAGAGTGGATGTTTTAAAAAAAATCAGCCTTTCATTTCGAAGCGACTCGATGCCGCCGTACTGTTGCAGCATCTCCACCGGTAGATTGGTGCCACGTGTCGACCATCGACGAGTGGGACATCTCGCTTCGATCGTGATCGCTCTGAATTTCGTGCTAGTAATAACTGCTTCTCGGATGTGGCCATGCAGCTCCTCTGCGTTGGCTTGGAAAACCACCTCATGAAGCACCAGTGATAATGGCCATTATGGCACCGGATCTTTGCTTTTCCATGTCA
Organism: Areca catechu; assembly: GCA_021397845.1. Taxonomy (NCBI): domain Eukaryota; kingdom Viridiplantae; phylum Streptophyta; class Magnoliopsida; order Arecales; family Arecaceae; genus Areca; species Areca catechu. Next base: position 168,939,146 of record CM038041.1, read on the forward strand.
ACACTGCAATTACTCCCTTTGTCCTGAGCACCGCATGCCAACGGACCTCGGGAGTGGGAGGCAAATGATGTGGTGGGATCGCCGACATGGGATCCCTGTCGAACACCACGTCGGATAAAGCTGCCACATGGAACGTCCCAGCCTGGACTCCATCGCTCGGTCGCATTCCCTTCGGGTCGAGATGCCGAGGCCGAAGTTGAGCTCCGCCTGTCCTTCGCCCGGCCATGCTCCCTTCGGGTCAAGACACCGAGGTCAAAGCCGAGCTCCGCCCTCCTTTGCCCGGCCGCGCTCCCTTCGAGTTGAGATGCCGAGGCCAAAGTCGAGCTCCACCCTCCTTCATCCGGCTGTGCTCCCTTCGGGTCGAGATGCCGAGGCCGAAGTCGAGCTCCACCTCTCCAGATCAGCTCCACCTTGGGCAAAGAGATCTGCTATTAAAGGAGGTCACCGCTCTCCCCAGATGATGGCTCGACATTCGAGGACCATAAAAAGATACCTGCCAGGCTGTGATAGTGACCCAAATGGCCACTTGCACCAGAATGGAAGGAATCCTCCGATCGAGGTATTGCATTCTCCACCAATCATCTGTGCCTTCCGAGATTGGAAGTCAATCAGTAGATCCAGATTCAGGAGGCGGTGGCTCATCGATCGAGACCCTGCAAAGTTGTCCAAAAGGGAGCGACCAGAAGGAATGTCAGCACAAACGGTAGCTTCCATGTCACTAGAATGGAAAGACAACCCGTCCACGGTACGAAACATCACCGCACGTGCCCATAAGCATAGGGGAGATCCCGAGGTAAGCAACGGGCAATGCCTCAGCAAAAAGGGATCTCCCAGGTTCAAACAAGGTAATGAATACATACCCACATTGAATCTAAGCTTCAAACGAGCGAGGTCCAACGAGCAAGAAGGGGGCAGCGCACAGGAAGGCAACGCTCGAGGCTACCGCAAAACTCCCAGGAGGGGTCTAGATGGACACAGCCACCCAGTTCGAGCTCTCCTCTGCAGTCACTCCCGCAATCTGTGCTCGGCCCGCTCACACTCTTTTACTTCATAACTTCTCCTCCTAGCATGGAGTCCATACTCGAGGCTCGACCAGGAGGATCTGTTTCCTGGATCGTTACTGACTTGAGCGTCGGAGTGCTCCCGTCGGAATCCCTGGCCCGAGTCACTAACTCTATTTTGCAGGTTCGGAGATCGACGGGATCCTGTAAGATGGTGGTGAGCTTCGACCACGACCTCAGCTACGGGCCACGATGATCTTGGCGGCAATAATTATCATTCTAAGTGATTGTTACTATTATCCAATATCTTATTAAATATCATATATGTTGGCCTTTTGGCCAAGGATGATTATGAATTTTCAGTAAAGAATGATTTTTGTGATATCATTGTGAATGATGTTACTTTACTACATGGATAATTGAGAAATGGTATTTATATACTATCATAGCCTATTAGTATAATGTACACTTCTAATAAATGTCTTAAATTAGATAATGTCATTAATGCCTCTCTATGGCAATGTAAGCTTGATCATATTATGAATCATTATCGATCTATAAATCCTATCTTCTTGGTAAGATTACTAAGTCACCCATTATGGAAGAGGTGAACAAGCTAATGAAGTTCTAAGTCTAATATTTACTGATGTATGGAGACTGATGAACATCAATGCCAGAGGTGAGTATTACTACTTCATTATATTTATTGACAGCCTATCTAGATATGTGTATGTCTATCTTATGATGAATAAATCTGAATCATTTAAAATATTCAAATAATTTCATAATGAGGTTGAAAAATAAATCGGAAAGTATATTAAAATTTTTTTATCAAATTAAGGAGGAGAATGCCTTACTAGTAAGTTTATGACTTATTTAAAAGAGAATGGGATTCTCATACAATGGACTCCTACTAGGATACCTCAACATAAGGAGAAATCAAACATTGTTGACATGGTTCAGTCCATAATGAGCTTTGCTAGTCTACCAATCTCCTTTTAGGATATACTCTTGAGATGGCTTGTTACTTAATAAGGTTCTAGCAAATTTCTCGATAAAATACCATATAAGATATGGATAAGGTATAGACTGGTACTTTCATAACTTAGGATCTGGGGATGCCAGGTTTATGTCAAACATTTAAAGATAGATAAGCTTGGACTAAGGTTTGATAAATTTCTTTTTGTTGGATATCCTAAAAAAACTAAGGGCTTTTACTTTACCATGCTGAAAAAGAGTTTTTTGAAGAGGGAACTAAAGCCACTAAGATTGAACTTTGTAAAGTTCAATAGGTAGAAAAATTAACACAAAATGTATAATTAGATTTGATTTGATCAAACCTAGAGCCTATCGTAGATGCACCTTTGAGAAGATCCAATAGAGTACCGTATTAGCCAGATAGATACTATGGTTCTTAGTCTGGGATCATGATCCTCTTGAACTTGATGAAAACAATAAGGATCTGATAACCTATATGGATGCCATGTAGAGACCTGACTCTGATAAGTGGCTTGAAGCCATAAAATTTGAAATGAAGGCCATGAAAATCAATGATGTATAAATACTCATTGATCCACCTGAATGGGTAAAATTCATTGGATGCAAATGAATATTCAAAAGAAAAAAGGATGCATATGAGAAGGTGTAGACCTATAAAGCCTATTTGGTTGCTAATGGATATCTCAACATTATGATATTGACCATGACGAGATATTTTTTCTATGACAATACTCAAGTCTATTCAGATTATGTTTGCAATAGTGGTATATTTTGATTATGAAATCTAGCAGATAGATATCAAGATAGCTTTCCTAAATGAAGAGCTAAATAAAGTGGTATATATGATACAACCTGAAGAGTTCACATCTATAGTTGAATCAAAGATATTCAAGCTTCAAAAACTATTTATAGATTAAAGCATGCATCTCAAAGTTGGAATATGTATTTTGATAAGATGATCAAAATGTATGGCTTTGTTAAGAATGGAGAACCCTGTATCTATAAGTGGGCTAATGGTTTTGTAATTATATTCCTTGTATTGTATATGGATGACATTCTTTTAATTGAAAATGACATCCCTATATTATAGGAGATAAAAGTTTAATTGTCATCTTAGTTCTCCATAAAGAATTTAGGAGAAGCATCCTACATCCTTGAAATGAAGATCTATAGAGATAGATCTAAAAGACTATTTGGATTATCCCAATCCATGTACATTGATACTCTGCTGAAACGGTTCAGCATCAAAAATTTGAAGAAGGGCTATCTACTGATAGGCCAAGAAATTTCTCTCTCTAAGAAAGATTGTGCAACAACTTCTCAAAAGAGTGAGCATATGAGTAGAATTCCATATACTTTAATAATGTGATCTATCAAGTATGCCATGCATATATAAGACTGGCTGTGGTGTATTCACTAGTGATAGTGAGTAGATACCGGTATGATCTGAGTGAGAACCATTAGAAAGTTGTAAAGACATCTTTAAGTTTTGAGAAATACTAAGGACTAATAGCTTTTATGGAGACACTGACTTAAAACTTATGAAATATACATATTCTAGTTCTTAATCAGATCGAAATGATAGTAGAAATATATCAAATTTTGTATTTACCCTAAATGGTGGAGCGATATGCTAAAAAAGTTTCAATTAGCATACCATAGTCGATTTTGTTTGCGAGGTGGAGTACATTGCATCATTCGATACTGGAAAGAAAACTATGTGATTATAGAAGTTCATCGACAAGCTTGGAGTGGGACCCTCCATTGATGGTCCAGTCATTCTATATTGTGACGGTACTATAGCCATAGCTCAAGCAAAAAAATCAAAATCCCATTAAAGAACCAAGCATATTTTATATCGCTATCACCTTATACGAGAGATCGTGGATCGAAGTGATGTCGAGCTTCAGAAGATTGATAAAAAAGAGAACTTGGTCGATCCATTTACTAAAATCTTCGAAATCAAAGAGTTCGATGATTATTAATGGATGATGGGTATTAGATACTATTTTGATTGGCTTTAGTTTAAGTAGAAGTTATTAAAAATTATATCTTAAAGTCAATCATCTAAACTATAGATGGTTATGCTCATTTTAATTTATATATGAATTATTAATTAATAAAAGTTATTTGGTAGTTTATCATATATGCATCTTCATGTAATGAACTCTTTTATGTTAAAGTCCTTAGAACTACTACTATTCGATAAAAAAGAATTTATCATGTGGCTCTTAAACTTATTCATGACCAAATAATATGTTATTAAAGCATGATAATGTTTATCGAGTGTAGGTCATTGTGTGCCATATTGATTGGTTGTCCTCATAACCAAGGAGTGTGGAGATACTGGTATGGCTGCAAGTGAAATGTAAGAGTATATTTTACTAATCGTGACCCACATACAAAGTACTCTATTATCAAGAATTGCTCATGAAAGATATGGATATAAGTGCCTCTCGGACCTAAGACCATCATGGTGACTTGCAAGTAACTTACTATGCTTTGATGCCGGACTACCTGAATTTTTAATTTTATGATGGAAGGTTTCTAAAGTATAGTTAAGTACTTACGAAGTCTATGTGTAAGTCAAGATAGAATTGACCACTCCAAGTTATTAAAATAATGCTTTGTTGTATTTTATTTTGCAAAACTTTGACCAGAATAATCCTTATGAGGAGTCACAACATTTATAAGGTTGAGATATGATATGGATATATTGATTAAAGGTTGACAGTTAAACCCTAAAGTTATCCTAAGCATTAAGGGTCAAAGGTACATGGTAACCTTATTTCAAAGGTTTTTGAAGTTGCTTTGCAATGATTTGCATATCTAGATATCGGGTATCATTGCTAGATGCCACTTCGATTGGTACAGGAAGTTATTCTATACTATCGACTTAGTGTTTGAGTTTATGAGGTCACACACAACAGAAGTTCTTGACTGATTTGATGGCTGATCAATAATTATAAATCACTCCAGGGCTTAATCATCAAAATGGTTAATGATTAATCTTGAATTAACTCATCTATGAGTCGCCTCATCCATGAGTCAACTTGTTAGTGATTGGAATTCACTAATAATTAGTAAATTATAGAAGGATTTATTAGTAATTGGATTACTGATAAGCTTAATTTGATTGAGCAATGAGAATTAGATCAAATCTAATTGAATTGAATTCAAATGGATTTGGCCTAATTAGGTTATGAGTTAACCTAGTTATTAAGGAAGTTTGATTTTTGATTTGATCAGAACTTAGACTTAATTTATTCCTAATTGCATTAAGATTTAATGAATGGGCTGAAAGTGGGCATGTGAGAGGCTGGTAAAAAGTGTCTTCTAATAAAAAAAAGGGTGTGAGTCATGGGAATTTTTTTTAGGAGAAAAACATCTTGGGTGTGGAACTATAGTTCTTGTTCTAGGGTGTTGGGAAGAGAAAATAGTTTTTCTCCCAGGATCTTCTCCTACTTCTCCAATTCCTCTTGTCCTCTTAGTTCTCTTTTTTCATTTCTTGGAGCATCTCGATGATCTAAAGGTGGAGGTTCCATCAACCATTAAGTAATCTCTATAAGGAGCTAGCATTCGAAGAAGGTTGATTAGTGAAGGGCTTCATGTGAACGTTCTATAGAGGTCATATACTTATGTGGCTTGGAAGAACTTTTATTCTATGGATATTCACTACGAAGTTCTTCGACCTACACTTAGGTAAAGACTTTTGAACTCTTACATATGGTAGATGTGATCTACAACATTGTTTTAGTATCATAGATATGATCTATGTTTGTTATCTCTTGTTTTTAGTTCTGATATATATGCATCATTATCATGTTATAGATCCCATTAGAAGGAGTTTTTAGATTAGATCTTATACATATTTTAATTAATATAATTAATCTTTATGTCTTTTGCTGTTTGATTTCTGAAAAATTTCATAATGTATGCATAAAAGGTTTACTTGAATTGGTATCAGAGCATAGGTTCATTTCCCATAATTATGATTGCATATAGATCTAGATTTTTCATATATTTTGCCCTTTTTGTAAAGTACTTGGATTGAATGCATCATCATGGCCTTTTGATCATAGAGAAAGCAGGGTTTAAAGACCCTCACTTTTTATTCGATAGGGATCTCTTATGGAATATAGGGATATCATTGTGATTTGATTTATGAAGAAGAACCATGAAAAAGATTTGATCTAAATTATTTTGATCTTTATTTTCTAAATATGAAAATATGAAGCTTCCTCTCATCCTTCGATCCTCGACTGCATCGATCACTGGTAGCACCTCCTCTTCATGAGCTAGTGGGCCGGGTTTGGTTCGGGCCTATTTCTGGATCAGGTTTGGGCTGGGCCAAAGGGTGCCAAGGGCTTGATCTACTTCAGAACTGATTTGAAGCCTGGCCCAAAGTGGGCTGGCCCAAAGCCCATCGCGCTGACCTTAACCTAGTTTCTACCCTATCTGCATGTCGAGATCCGAATCTTGTGCATACAAGACATACATTCATACACACCTAATTAATTAATTACATAATTAAATTAACCTCTAATTAATTAATTAATTAATTAATTAATTAATTAAACATCTAATTAATTAAATAAGTAACTAATTAACTAAATAAACAACTAATTAATTAATTAAAAATTAAATAAATAAATATCTAATTAATTAATATATACTTAATTAAAATAAATAATGAATATATTTATTAATTAAATTAATATTTATTTATTTATTTAAATTTAATTAATATAAAAAAATTAATTTATAATGATGATTCTGGTGCTGTCGCCATCTCCATCGCTAATACTTATAATTTGCTAATACTTACAATCCAATATAGACTCCAAGGATGGGCATGCAGAGAAGGAGAGTACCGATAGCAGGGAGCGCCTGAGGGGATGGGAGGCGGGGCGAGGTGAGGTGTGGCGGCTGACAGGGGGAGCATTGTAAGGGGTAGGGGTTATGGTAGTTGACAGGGGGAGCACCGTGGGGGGGTGGGGGGTGTGGCAGCTAGTAAGAGGCAACACCAGAGGGGTGGGAGAGTATGGCAGTCGACAGGAGGGAGCACTGACAAGGGATGGGGACCATTAGGGTGTGGTGGCCGACGGGGGAAGCACCAGGTGGGATGGGGGCAATGGATTGTGTAGTAGTCGGCAAGGGGGAGCACTGGTAGGGGAGAGCACCGGTGAGGGAGGGTTAGGAAGAGGAGGCGGGAGGGGAGGGAAAAGAAATTTTTTTGGAATCTAATCAGCGGGGGTATTTATATGAGGGACTATTGCCGACGGCATTAGCGATGGTATATTTTGCCATCGCTAATATATCGATTTTTGTATTAACAACGGACAAATACCATAGCTAATAAAAAATTACATCACTTATAATTATTTTAAAAGAATAAAAATTTTAAGTTTTGGCAATGGCAGGATAAATACCATCATTAATAAAAAATTATATTGCTATAATTATTTTTTTTAAATAAAAATTTTAAGTTTTAGCGATGATAATTGTCATTGCTAAAAGTTAAAAAGTTGTCACTAATAATTATTTTTAGAATTTTAAAAAATAAAATTTTAAAATTTATAGCAATGGCTTGTATCATGGCTAAAAATCATCGCTAATAGTATTAGCGATAATTTTTTTTTTCTCATTTTTGTCGTGAATAAAAATTATTATTAGCGATGGTTGATTAGCTGCTATTAATACTTAATTTTCTTGTAGCGGAGAACCAAAAAAATTCAGCTCCCAATCAAGATGGCTTGAGTGTAGCTGATGATTGCATTTGCTTAACAGATTTGATGTGAGAGAAAGTTCCATATCTTTTTCAAAAGAAAGTCTACTACATATATTCATGCCGTGCTGTGCAAAACACTACGTACTTTTAAGTTTTGGGAAAAATATTTGTCCGGTTAAGAGGTTGGACAACCATAAAAAGCTTTGTTTGCTCTTTGCCTCTAATATCATCTCCTAAACCATTCCTTTGTATTTTTATTTTGATAATTTCTATATCATTTCTATGCTCATATTCTTTTTTCTAATAAATTTAGGGTAGTGTGCTTTTACTCTCTCCATCTCACTTTTTTTTTTTTTAAAAAAAAAAAAAAAAAGAAGAAGAAGAATGGCTCTAGGCATGGGTCAAGTTAGATTGATAAAAATCAAATCTCTGTTGGAAAAAGATGAAAAGTTTGTGGAATAGAATCAAGAACTAAATAACATGGAGCAAAAGATATTTTTCATTCATAGTTTTTTTAATCCCTCCCCCTTTTACAACCTTGCCAAAGACATCCTTATATAGTCATGAAGGATGACAATTTAAGTAACATTTAATATCTAAAAAATAGTCATTTTGGAAAAGACACTTTACTTATACAATGCATGCCTTCCAAAGTGACTCTTTGGATTAATAAAATAACTCTTTGGATTACTAAAATGAATTTTTGGAATGACTCTTTGAAATGACTCTTGGGAATAACTCTTTGGATAAAGGAGTTGTATCAATACCTAAGAGTACGGCTGGAAATGGGCCAGCCCAAAGATTGGGCTATATTTTTAAAATTTTTGAACCGAATCAGGGCATTCCTTTGGTCCAAAAATTAAATTGACTCTATTTTATAGCCGATGACTAGTTTGATATGCTTAAAATTTAGTCCGAAGCCTGAACCAATTTCAAACCGGCCCAAAGTTTTTGAGTTGGCCCAGTTCAGTTCCAGACAATGGGCTTTTTGGCCGGCCCATTTCCAGTCCTACCTAAGAGTCATGATCAATTAATTGCAAATTACTTCTTAATACTCCTCCTTAATTTACAATTGATCCTTAAATTTTCTAAATTTTTCTATGGTAATATCTTTAGTAAAAAAATCTACAGCTTGCTCATTTGTGTCAACATACTTCAAAATGATTTCTTCTTTATTTACCAAATCCCGAATGTAATGATGTCTAAGTTCAATATACCTGGACCTTGCATGGAAGACTAGATTCCTAGACAATGCAATTGCCGACATATTGTCATAATAAATGATAATTGGTTGAACTTGGATTTATTGTAGGTCCAAGAGAACTCTTCTTAACCAAACGGCTTTGCATGTTGCATCTATAGCTGAGGTGCTCTGCTTCTGTTAAAGATAAAGCAATTATTTTTTATTTCTTTGAACTCTATGAAATTATCTTTGAACTAAGACAAAAAAATAGCCAGACGTGCTTTTTTCTGCGATCAATTGAACCAAACTAGTCACTATCAGAATAACCAACGAGCTTGTTATCTTCTTCTTTAACATATTTTATGCCTTGCCTTTGACTTTCTTGGAGATATCTCACGATGCGTTTTGCAGTAGCATAATGCAGTTTGCTTGGTTCTTGCATAAATCTTGAAACAACATTCATAGCATGAATAATGTCAGGCCATGTGTTGACTAGATATATTAATGAACTAACTAGTCTTCTGTAAAGCTTTGCATCAGCTTTTTCAACACCATCATTTTGTTTTGCTTTTCATTCAATGCCATTGGAGTTGAAACTGGTTTGCTTTTGTCCATTTAGAATTTTTGTAACATGTCTTTAACGTACTTCTCTTATGAGATAAATTTTTTTTCTTTTGCTTGCTTTACTTGGATGCCAAGAAAATATCTCATTAATCCGAGATCCGACATCTCGAATTCCTTCATCATACTTTGCTTGAATTCTTTTACAACTTGCATGTTAGTATCCATGTAGATAAGATCATCAACATAGATACAAGCAACAAGAAAGTTAGTGGCATCAAATATCTTTACATAAAGAGATGGTTCACTTGGGCTTCTTTGGAATCCATTTGAACAAAAGTATTTGTCGATCCTATTGTTCCAAGCTCGTGGAGCTTGCTTCAAGCCATATCGAGCTTTGTGAAGTTTATAAACTTTCTGTTCCATACCTGCCACTTCATAGCTTTGAGGTTGTTTGACGTATACCTCCTCCTTAAGTTTGCTATCGAAGAAGGTAGATTTGACATCAAGTTGGATGACTTAAAACTCAAGTTGTGCAGCTAGAGCAAGGATAATATGGATTGTCTCCATTCTTGCAACTGGTGCAAATGTTTCGGCGAAGTCGATGCCAAGTTGCTGTGAGTATCCTTTGGCGACAAGTCAAGCTTTATGATTTTGAATAGATCCGTCTTCTTTATACTTGATTTTGTAGATATATTTTAGTCCGATCACATCCTTCCCTTCTGGCAAGTTGATGAGCTCCCAAGTTTTATTGTTTTGAATTGTTGCAATCTCATCATCCATTGCCTTTTTCCATTCTTCCTTCACCATAGCTTTCTCAAAATCCTGAGGTTCATAATCAAAGGAAACAAAGTGACAAGTGGTATAATATCTTGCATGGATGAAACTTTCTTAGGTGAAGAATCTGTATTTATGGTTTCTAAGAAAGAGGGAGAATGAATTTAACTTGGTGATGAAGAGGAGGCTTGTGATGTAGATGGTGAAGTTTGTATTGGTGATGAAAGAGGAGAATGAATTGAACTTGGTGATGAAGAGGAGGCTTGTGATGCAGATGGTGAAGTTTGTATTGGTGATGAAATTGATATTGGTGTAGAAGGAATTTGTTGATTCTCTTCTTGTTTAGCTTATGGCTCCATGAACTCATATGAGTTTGGTATTTGAGATGAGTTCTATGTCCAATTCTAGTTAGTTGCTTCATCAAAAATTATATCTCTTAAGACGACAAGCTTCTTTGTTTTTGGATTAAACAACCTGTAACCTTTAGATTCATCACCATAACCTATAAAGATTAGTTTTCCTTCTTTTTTATCAAATTTCTCCCGATATTGTGATGTAATGTAAGAATAAGCAATACAACCAAATACTTTAAAATAATGTACTGTTGGTTTTCTTTTGTGCCATGCTTCGAATAGAGTTTAGTTAAGCACTACTTTTGTAGGACATATATTAAGAATGTAAATAGCAGATGCACACCTTCAACCCAAAAATTATTTAGTAAGTCTTTTCCTTTCAACATGTTTCAAGCCATTTCCATAATGGTGCGATTTCTTCTTTCAGCAACTCTATTTTGTTGAGGATTCATATGAACTGTGAGTTATCTTTGGATACCACTTTGTTAGCAGTACTCCATGAATGGTTTGTTGATGAATTCTCCTCCTTGATCAGTTCAAAGAGTCTTGATTTAGAGTCCACTTTATTTTTCAACTAGTGCTTTAAATTGTAGAAAAATGGAGAAAGCTTCGGACTTGGCATGCAAGAAGTAAACCCACATCATTCTAATATAATCATCAACAAATAGAATGAAGTACCTTCAATTGTTGTGTGATGGAGTTCTTGTGGGTCCACATATATCAGCATGAACAAGTTTAAGAGGTGCTTGGTTTTCCATGAAGATTTTGGAAATGGTAGCTTGTGCATTTTTTCATATATGCAACCTTCACATACTTGGCTTCTTTCTTCGATGGGGGGGGACCAATCACCATATTTTTTTGCTTGAGTAGATGCAGCCTCTTCATGTTCAAGTGTCCATATCGAAGATGCCATAAAGTTAACATATTGATAGCTTCACTTTTGAATACAACATCTTTCGATAACAAGATTAGATGAAAAATCTTTTTTGTGCTCATGAGAATAGTAGCAATTAGATAGTTATTCTTTTTATCAGAAATTTTGCAGCTACTGTTATTAACGTTAACAGCATATCCATTTTGAGTAAGTTGCCTAATGCTTAGGAGGTTATGAGATAGATTTGGCACATAAAGAACATCATCAATAAGCCTTTTGTTACCTCTTTTGGTGAGAACTTCAATAGTTCCTTTGCTTTCAATAGTTTGGAGTTTGCCGTCTCCAAGCATGACTTGAGAAAAATAATTTTTGTCAAGTTGGATGAAGATCTTTTAGTTCCCCGTCATGTGGTTGCTATACCTACTATCCAAGTACCATACATTTTGAGAATCTTTTTGGACATTCATACAAGAGAAGAGTTGTTGAATTTCTGCTTCATTTTTAGTGAAATTGGCTTCTTCATTTCCATTCTTCTTTTGGTACCAACAATCCCTTTGTGAATGGTTGGAAATCTTGCACTTATTGCATCTATATCGACAATCTTTTGAGTCATGGTTGTTCTTCTTGCAAATTCGGTATCAAGGATTAAAACCACCTGATTGTTGTTGGTTTGCTCCTCCTTGATTGTTGCCTTTTTTCTTTTTTTGGAATGGTCATCCTTTGTACTTCTATTTAAAATTCTTTTTCTCAGGAGTGTTGAGCTTGGTTTGGAAGGCTTGCTCAAGAGGTTGAGTAGAAGACCTATTCATTCTTTTCTCACGAACTTGAAGAGAACTCATTAGTTCATTAAAAGTATATGTAAAGAGATCTTTTGATTCTTTTATTGCAGTGACAACATGGTCATATTTTGTAAGAAGACTTCTAAGAACTTTTTGAACAACTTTTCTATCTTCAATGATATCTCCAAACTTCTAATTTGATTAACAACTTTAGTAACTTTGATAAGAAAACTTTGTATACCTTGGCCTTCTTTCATTTGCATGTTGTTAAAATCTCTCCAAAGTGATTACAACTTTAGTGAGATGACTTTCTTATTACCTTGGAAACCTTCTTTGAGTATTTTCCAAGTTTGCTTTGCTTTCTTTGCTCCAAAAATTCTGGGGTAGATGGTTTTGATTATTCCTTGTTGAATATATCGAAAAGCACTTGCATCTTTCTTCACATTCTCTCTGTACTCCCTTTGTTGTTCTGTTGTCCAATTTTTTATAGCATTTTGTGGTTAAGGTGGCTCTGTATATGAACCTTCAACTATGTCCTAAAGATCTTGAGAGATGAATATAGTTTGCATTTGACTACTCCAATAGTCATAATGCTCACCATCAAAGATAGGAACTTGGTTTGAAGTGAAGGAGAACATAATAGTTGATGAAGATGCCATCTTGACAAGTGCTTCTTCCAAAGCTCTGATACCAAATTTGTTGGAACAACATGAGAAGTTGGTGCGATAGGATCAAGAACTAAACAATATCAAACAAAAGATATTTCTTATTCATAGTTTTTTAATCCCTCCTCCTTTTATAACCTTACCAAAGACATCCTTATATAGTCATGAAGGATGACAATTTAAGCAACATTTAATGTATAGAAAATAGTCATCTTGGAAAAGATACTTTGACTTATACAATGCATGCCTTTCAAAGTGACTCTTTGGATTACTAAAATAACTTTTTGGATTTCTAAAATGACCTTTTGGAATGACTATTTGAAATGATTCTTTGGAATGACTCTTTGGATGAAAGAGTCGTTGTATCAATACCGAAGAGTCATGATCAATTGATTGCAAATTATTTCCTAATAATCTCCACCCTAATATTAGATTAGGTATGCATGTATGGAGGCTTGCTTTGGTGGGTAGGAATGGTGGGAAACTTCTCTTTGATTCACAGGAATTTAGTGGTGCTTGGTGGATGCACCTAAAGCAGAATGTGTTGCTTATAAACTCATCCATGAAGAAAGAATTAGTATATGAGAAAGTCCATGTTGGCTAGCCAATAGGGGTGGCAGGATGATCTCAACAATGGAGAATGCCTTGTTATCTGAAGTTCCTATTTAGTGAAATGTTTCTGAAGAGAATGTGGAGTAAGCTCGATCAGAAGTTATCCAACTGTTGGTGATTTAATTGTTGGCATCCGTTCAAATTCTAAAACTGTGAAAGATAATGGGTAATTATAAGTCATCAATTTTTAGGAAGAGAAAGGATCACCCACTCCCTTCTATTAATGGCTGAACGTTGGCATTAGTTGAGAACTGATGAAATTCCTCACTTTGTTTGTTTGTATTAAAATAGGGAGACTAATTAGCTGGTCCTTGTACCCTATAAAAGAATGCTTTGTATCTCTAGTTTTAAGTAAGAGAAAAGTTTGAACAAAGAAAGTAGATTTTCCATTCTCTTCCTCTTTATATTCTTGAGTACTTGATCATCCTCTATCAACTCTCTTTTCCACTTTGAAATAGTGTGATTGTTTGAGTGCTATTTTTATATCAGTGGTATCAGAGCGGGATGAACTCTGTCCAGCAACAAGTTCCTAAGTTATCAAAGGATAACTATGGTTCATGGTGTATCCAAATGAAAGCCTTGTTTGGATCTCAAGATCTTTGGAAAACCATTAACAATGGTTTTGTGGAACCCACTGACGAGCAAGATGCTGCATATACAGTAGATGAGAAGAAGACCATTAGGGAGCAGAGGAAGAAGGATAAGAAAGCTTTGTTTATACTCTATCAAGGGTTGGACGAAGCTACCTTCGAAAAGGTTGCTGAAGCAACAACAAGCAAAGAAGCATGAGAGATTCTGGTTTCCATTTTCAAAGGAGATGATCAAGTGAAGCGGATTCGTCTCCAAGCGTTGTGAGGCGAGTTTGAAGTTCTCCACATGAAGGATGGTGAATCGGTGTTCGATTATTTTTCACGGTTGCTAATAATCGTGAATGGCTTGAAGAGAAGTGGTAAAAAGTTAGATGATATTTGTGTCATCGAGAAGGTACTCCGATCCCTTTTCTCTAACTTTGAGCATGTAGTTGCAGCTATCGAAGAGTCTAAGAACTTGGAGATACTTACAATTGAGAAATTATTGGGTTCACTACAAGTACATGAGCAAAGGATGCAGAAAAAATCTAATCCAGCAGTATTGGAACAAGCATTAGAGTCAAAATTGACTCTAAATGATCAAAGAAAATCTACCTCCAACCGTGGTCGAGGCAAAGGCCAAGGGCATGGTACTCCTCAACAATCAAGCCAAAGTCAGCAGGAGAATCAAAGCTTTCGAGGACGAGGATGAGGAGGTAACCGAGGTAGAGGAAGATCCTACGGACATAGAGCCAACAGGAATGTCCAATGTTTTAACTGCAATAATTTTGGACACTACATCTCCAATTGTCGGTCCAAAATTGATGAACAAGCCAATGTTGCAGAAGCATCACATGATGTAGGTAATGAATCTATCCTACTTCTTGCATATGATGATTCACATACTTCATATGAAAATTGGTATCTTGAATATGGGGCAAGCAATCATATGTGTGGCAAGAAAGAATTGTTTGTAGAACTCATGGAAGAAGTCCATGAAAAGGTGAACTTGGGAGATTCCTCCAAATTATTAGTCGGAGGAAAAGGAAAAATAAAAATCTATCATAAGGATGGTAAGAATGGATATATCTCTAACATGTTTTATGTACATAACATGAAAAGCAATATTCTTAGCATTAGGCAGCTTGTAGAAAAGGGATATAACATACAAATGAGAGACAACTCTCTCATTTTGAAAGATACAAGTGGAAGAATCATCGCACATGTTCCGATGATCCAAAATCGTATGTTCTCACTTCATCTTAACACAAAGTCAGAGAAATGCTTCTATAGACTCAAAGAAAGTGAGTCATGGAAGTGGCATCATCGTCTTGGGCATCTTCACTTTAGTGGTCTAAAACTGCTATCTTCATCAAGCATGGTGGCATGGGTTACCAATGATCGAGCCGCCAAGTAACACTTGTGATGTATGTATACTTGGCAAATAAGCATGGCTTCCTTTTCCTAGTGGCAAATTATGGAGAGCAATGGCACCACTTCAACTGATCCACACTAACATGTGTGGACCTATTAAAGCTAAGTCGCTAGGAGGTAATCGATACTTTATTACTTTTATTGACGACTTCAGCAAAATATTATGGATTTATTTTTTTAAAGAAAAGTCGGCTGCTTTTGTTATATTCAAAACTCTTAAAGCCCATGTAGAAAAAAAAGTGGTCACAAAATTGTAACTCTCCGCTCCGATCAAGGTGGAGAATACACCTCAAAAGTATTTAATGAGTATTGCAGGGAAGAAGGCATAAAGCATCAATATACTGCGGCATACACCCCACAGCAAAATGGGATCGCTGAAAGAAAGAATTGTACGATTTTTAACATGACAAAACTATGCTCAAGAAGCAAGGATTGCCAAAGCAATTCTGGGCTGAAGCTGTGGCGTGCTCAACATATGTGCTGAACCGATGTCCTACCAAAAGTGTGAAGCACATGACACCTCAAGAGGCGTGGAGTGGCTACAAACCAACTATTGCACACCTAAGAACTTTTGGGTGTGTTGCATATTCTCAAGTTCCCAAGACGAACAAAAAAAAAAACTGGATGATCGTGGTGAGAAATGCATATTTCTCGGCTATAGTGAAAAATCGAAAGCATACAAGCTTTATAATCCACTAACAAAGAAATTAGTGGTTAGTAGAGATGTTATCTTTGATGAAGATAAAGCATGTAGCTGGAATGATGATGAGAACGCCATAGAGCAGCAAGTGTTTGAAGAACTTGAAGAACCCCCAACATAAGTTCCACCAAGTATACCACCATCTCCTCAACATGACACACCTTCTCCTAGAAGAAACTCACCATCTTCAGCAGAAAGTAGTAGCAATAGATCTTCCATATACCAGAGTCCAATCAAAATGAGAAGTCTCATGGAGATTTATAATCAAAGAGAAGAAGATGATGATGAGGCCAACCTCTTCTGTTTATATGCTAATCACGAGCCTCTCACTTTCAAAGAAGCTGTAAAAGAAAAATGTTGGCAATCAACAATGGAGGAGGAGATTTATACTCTTTAGAAGAATGACACTTGGGAGTTGACAACACTTCCAACAAATCAAAAGGCTATTGGTGTCAAGTGGGTGTACAAGATCAAACGTACTGCTGAAGGAGAGGTTTTTCGTCACAAGGCGAAACTAGTTGCTAAAGGCTACAAGCAAAAGTATGGCATTGACTACGAAGAGGTTTTTGCACCAGTTTTAAGACTTGACACGGTGAGATTATTGATTGCACTTGCCGCTCATCATAATTTGAAGATATATCAGCTTGATGTCAAATCAGCTTTTCTAAATGGCATTCTTGAAGAAGTGTATGTTCATCAGCCAGAAGGTTTTATAATTGAAGGAGAAGAAAGCAAGGTGTACCGCCTGAAAAAGGTATTATATGGTTTAAAGCAGGCACCAAGAGCTTGGAATACATGCATTGATAGCTATCTTCATCAGAATGGTTTCACCAAATGTTCATATGAGCATGACTGGTATACATGAAGAAAAATCATCAAGGTAAATTTTTGATTATTTGTTTATATGTTGATGACCTGTTGTACACAGGAACTAGCAGCGAAATGCTTATAGAATTCAAGCTATCAATGTTCAAAGAATTTGAGATGACAAACAATGGACTGATGACCTATTTCCTTGGGATTGAAATAAAGCAACAGCAAGATGGGATATTTATATCTCAAACAAAATACATGAAGGAAATTTTGGAAAAATTCAAGATGAGTAATTGCAACATTGTGAATACTCCAGTAGCTACATGTATGAAACTATTAAGAGAAGGAAATGGAGGATTTGTGGACTCAACTTTTTTCAAAAGTCTGGTTGGAAGCCTGAGGTACTTGACAATCACAAGGCCCGAAATTATGTATGGCGTCGGACTTGTGAGTCGTTATATGGAAACACCAAAGGAATCACATTGGCTAGCTGCAAAGAGAATACTAAGGTATATCAAAGGCTCACTTAATCTTGGTCTCTTTTATACTTATGGTGAAAATGCAAAATTAGTAGGATATTCAGATAGTGATTAGGTTGGGGACCAAGATGAGAAAAAAGTACCACTGGCTATGTCTTCTATCTTGGCACAACTGCATTTTCTTGAACCTCCAAGAAACAAAAAATTGTGGCTCTATCTTCTTGTGAGGCAGAGTATGTAGTAGCTTCATCTACTATTTGTAAAGTAATATGGGTGCGGAATATTTTGAAGGAGCTGGATCATCTACAAGAGGAGCCAATTATGATATTTGTGGACAACAAGTCAGCTATCCAGCTTGCAAAGAATCCAGTCCATTATGGAAGGAGCAAACACATTGATACTCGATTTCATTTTTTATGAGATCATGTGAAACAGAAGATTATAGAGCTCCAGCATTGCAACACTATTGAACAAGTAGCAGATATATTTACTAAGCCACTATCAGGTGAAATTTTCATGAAGCTAAGAGACATGCTGGGCATAAAAAAGTTTTAATTTGAGGGAGCGATTGTTGGCATCCGTTCAAATTCCAAAACTGTGGAAAGATAATGGATAATTATTAGTCATCAGTTTTTAGGAAGAGAAATGGTCACCCACTCCCTTCTATTTATTGCTGAACGTTGTCATTAGTTGAGAACTAATGAAATTTCTCGCTTTGTTTGTTTGCATTAAAATAGAGAGACTATTCAGCTGGTCCTTATACCCTATAAAAGAGTGCTTTGTATCTTTGGTTTTAAGTAAGAGAAAAGTTTGAACAAAGAATGTAAATTTTTCATTCTCTTCCTCTTTATATTCTTGAGTACTTGGTCACCCTCTATCAACTCTCTTTTCTACTTTGAAATAGTGTGATTGTTTGAGTGCTGTTTTTATATCATTAATGACAATAGATAGCATGTGGAATTTGTCCATGTTGCAATCTTGTTGTTCCTCAGGAGTGGTGGATCAAATTTTACTAGTTCCAATTCTTAAAAGTCCCCACATCTAATACGTACAATAGGGTGAGGCAAACAAAAGCATATCAGGGTGATGAGAAAGGAAGTTTACAAATTTATAGTGCTGAAATAGATTGATGAAGAGATTGAAGCATAGGATTTGGATGGATGTAGAAAGTGAATATATGAAGCCAAGAGTTCGCCATTTTTTTGTGGAAAGCTACTTGGATAAAGCTGCCTTCAACTTCACTCCTTCGAAGTGGAGGTATAATTGTATGCCAGATGCTCCAATATGGATAAGGATACGACTCTTATCATACGATGATGTTACCGTTAGCCAAGCTTGTTGGGAGATTTTTTTTTTAAAGTGACAAGGGGGTTTAGATACTGCGGGGTGTAACATTGGTGGATGCTTTCTAAAGAATTTTGAGAGGACCAAGATTACATGGATTCGATGCCTTGTAGCCAATACAATTAAGGGGCCGAATTTGGTTGGCTAGAAATCAGCATGTTTTTAAAAGAAATTTGTGTAACAACCCACGGACCTCATCCCAAAGTTTTTATAGAAAATTTATATTAAGAACCCCAGATCTATTTTGTGCATGGCTTAACTCATACCCGCATGAATTCTAGTTTAAGCCTTGGCATTCTCGTCAGGTTAAAAATCCAAAACTAACTACCACTAAGGTAATCACGA
Source organism: Areca catechu (assembly GCA_021397845.1). Taxonomy (NCBI): domain Eukaryota; kingdom Viridiplantae; phylum Streptophyta; class Magnoliopsida; order Arecales; family Arecaceae; genus Areca; species Areca catechu. Next base: position 168,958,365 of record CM038041.1, read on the forward strand.
AGTTTACCATCAATATATGATCTATCCCTTGGCTCATACATAATGACCATCAATTAGACCTATTCTGATATTATTTATAATAATTTAGAATCTCATTTGAAAAAAATTAGTTAAAAAATAATATTAAATTTTTTAAACATATATAAATATCTAAGATTTATCCGGTACATAATCAATATAGAACTAAATACATACTTAAATTGCTCCTCACAACTTGCATCTTATAGAAGATGTCATCAATTATGTTAAAGAATAACTATAATGCTTCAAATTATGAGTTGATATACAGTTCAACCGTTGTCAATAGTCTTGCCATCTCTAAGTTGATGACTCTCTCTCATTGTATTTTTTTTTTTTTATGAATCAAAGGAGGGAAGGAGTTAGATACCGGGCGTGGCCATTCCCAGACGGTCCCCTAACTCCAGCCAGGAAATGTTCGATACACGGCACATATTAATTTTTTTTGTAGCCGTTCCTCCTTCATTGTATTTGCTAAACATTGATCTTGCCCCTCTATCATTGTCATACAACACGTGGTATATATCAATATCACAAAACCTTATGCCAAAATCTAGAGATTCACACCTTGGTCAGCTATATCAGCTATGATATCCTGATGGTCAAAGACAAGCAACTACTCGGTCTAAATATCTGACACATATCTAACTCGATCTATACAAAAAGATTTGTTGGTAAATGGTCTCACTAGAGAAAGAATATCAATTCTATCTCTCTATTCTATTTGTTGGGCTCTCTTTGAGGACATGGCCAAGATATACTAAATGGATTAATCGATTGTAAGGAACTATTTTTCTGCACCTTGACTTGGAGGCAAATTACATGATCAAGAAAGAATGATGGTTTGGAATTTCAAAACCCAAAGGTACATCCAAAAACTTCATCCACAAAAAAATTAAGGGTAACCACTTTTAAAACCATTATCTAAAAAATCTTGACAAAGCTGGAAAGAAAAGAACAGAAAGTAAGTGTAATGCAAGCACATGCATCGCGCTATCATCTACATAAAAACTCTTCGTCTAAGATGTATCAATAATGGAACCATAGAAGATCATAAAACTGGACTAGCATTTGGACATTTGCCTCTGATCAACGTTGACATGGATCCCATAGATTATAGCAATTTTGAATGCCTTAATTCCAAACAAAATCTAGGCAAATGGAAAGGAAGGGAAAAACCATCATCCGAGCAGTGATACCACTTGTTGCAGTTGGAAAAAAAAGGCCAACCTATTAGAGTTCAAAATGCAAAGAATTCTCTTTCGAATCAGCCATATGGCAAGTTTTGAATAATTAATCAATCCGTAGCTAGGGGATGAGCTTTCATTGGTTGGCTTGCCTCATCAATAACAGTGGATTCCAAGACATATCACCACCTAATCCATTTATCATCCATGGAATTCTAAAAATTTGGAACACATATATACCATGCATTCATCCTTGCTAATCAGCTAACCCAATTGTTTTGGACAAGCAGACAGGACCTTGCTAAAGTTAAAGCCATCAATGAACCCCACAAAGGGATAAGCTTTGCACCAATGGCGGTCCTCCCGGGGACCCATGTAATCCATGTCCATACTTCACCTCTCCCATCACTCAACCTTCTCTTACGCTCCCCAAATCATACGGTTCTCCAGATTAAACCTCCACTCATCTCCCCCCCCTCCCAACCCCCACTACCCCACCAACAACCACAAAAAGAAAAATAAATTTTATTCGGCGAAGTACACCACACGCCCCCGGGGCATCAAACCATAACCCAAATGCATGCTCGCTTATTGAAGGTAGATTCAAAGGTAAGGAAAAAAGAAATCTCATCCGTTCTTCCAACACCTTCATGGCGAAAAAGATAAGCACAAGAAAACAAAAAAAAAAAAAAAAAAAGGACAAAGAGATATGAGATGACCTCCACGTGGGGTACCCTCTCAGATAATTTATCCGGTAGAACCGGTAAAGACGACGACTTATTTCCACGTGTCATCAGCCAAACAGCCCGGCACTCGATAAGTTCAATGGTGGGCTCCGCGGGGCGATGGTGGCGGGTCCCAGACGTAACGCCACGACCAGGGCGGCCGGTCACCGGGAGAGAGAACGGCGGAGGGCGGTGACGAAGGCGGCGGGGGCGCTGAGGTGGGGGAGGTGGCCCTCGGTGTGGAGGATCTCGACGGTGGTCCGGCCGCCGAGGTGGGCCTTGAGGTAGGCGGCGACGGAGAGCGGCACGGACACGTCCTTGGACGTCTGGACGATGACGCAGGGCACCCGGACCAGGCCCAGCACCTGTCGCAGGTCGCTGTGGAACACCGTCCTCGAGACGAACAGGGAGATGTCCGGCCGCATGTTGAACAGCGTCCGGCTGAACTCCCTCACCGCCGCCGGCACGTCCGCCCCCACCGCCAGCGGCGCGAACCCCCTCACCCATGCCTCGTAGTTCGACTCCATAGCCTCGAACACCCTCTCTATCTCCCCCTTCTCGAATCCTCCGTGATAGTCCTTATCATTCAAAAACCTTCACCAACAATAGTAGAATTAAACCATGAACTTGCTTAATTTCTTTGTTCAGCTTAAAAAAAAAAAAAAAAAAGTAAAAAATACACCTTGATTAATTAAACTGGTAGCTAGCTTAGCTAAGTAGTAGTAGTAGTAGGTATCAGGATATATTGGACCTGGGGGAGGCGCCGATGAGGATGAGCTTGAGGAAGGCGTCGGGGCGGCGGATGGCGGCGAGGATACCGATCATGGCTGAGACGGAATGGCCGACGAAGAAGCAGCGGTCGATGCGGAGGGCGTCGAGGATGGCGAGGAGGTCGTCGACGTAGGCGTCGAGGGTGGTGTAGCGGCGGAAGTCGAAGTGATCTGGGTTGACGCTTCCGGCGCAGACGAGGTCGTAGAGGACGATGCGGTAGTCGCGCTCGAAGTAGGGGACGACGCGGTTCCACGCCGACTGGTCGGTGCCGAAGCCGTGGGACAGCACCAGCGCCGGCCGGTTGGGGTTGCCGACCACCCTCACGTTCAGGATCTCCAGAAGCTTGCTGCCGGTGGGTCCGCCGCCGCTCCAGTTGCTGCTGCCTCCCATCTCCCTCTATATATGACTCCCTTCCTATCGATCGATCTCTCTATTTAGTCTCAAATTTTTTTGGTCTGGATTGGTTGGTGCTCGGATGGGCATCAGGAAGGACAGCGCATATGTAAGGGGTGGGGGAGAGATTGCGCGCTGCCGCTTCCAACCCCCACCCACCCCCTTGCCCTTTTATTCCCGTTCTCCCTGCTTTTTATGGCTAATTATCTAAATCACCGGATCTTTCTTATCTTTGTCCTTTCCTTCTATTCCTCTGGCCTCTGCCCCAATTTAAGGATCTACTTTTTCTTTCTTTTCTTTTTATGGTTAATTTCCTTGGTGAAGACTGAAGAAGATTTAGTGCATAATTGAATTCTTGCATAAAACAAATGTTATATATATATATCTCAAAATCATCTTGTTAAGTACAAAAGATATATATAGTTTGAGCATATCATGGTAATAGCATGATGCTGCTCTCATGGATACCTTTTTCTTTCTGATTAATGGTAGTATTAACATATACATGTTTGCTCGATGTCGATGTCTAACTTCTCCTCCTTGTTTATAAAAAAAAAAAAAAAAAAAAAAAAACATATACATGCTCAAGAGTGATTTTTTTTTTTTTTTCTTGGAGTCCGGAGCAACAATGGTACCAATTTGGTACTTTGAGAAGAAATATTTGCTTCTTATTGGTTACATGACCAGGAGTACTATCAAGAAAACCTCATGCTTCGTATTCATTTCTAATTCAGAGATTAGAAACGGGAAAAGAGTTACTGGTGATGGTTGAAAATTATATTGATTCATCTGCGATACCATTTGATATAAATTCGATTTCTTTTTCAATTCATGAAAATGTGCTGTATCCATGGGTTAAAACGTTGTTTTGTTTATGTTCTAAATTTTATGAGTTTATCCCCTTGATACTAAGGCTACAAATGGGTCGAGTTGACCCGTAACCCGACCCAACCCATTTCATTTAGATCCGATTCAACCAGTTTTTAGAAACTTGTAGATCCGGATCAGATCCTAAAATTAGACTTGTTTTATTTTTGAGTCAAATTTGAGTTTACTAAATTTGGATCCGACCTGACCCGACTCCAATATACTAATACTATTATGATCATATATATTTAGACATTTAAATTATAATTTAAAATTTGCATGGAACTTATTTTTAATATAAAGATGAAGTTATAATTATTTTTATATCTTGATTTATTTAAAAAATAATATTATTTATTATTTATTTTATAGTTAATAATAGTTTGCTCTGTAATATTAAAATATAGTTATCTATATTTTATACGGATCATATCTACATCTAAATTTTTTAGATTAGAATCGGGTTATTTATGGATCTGATCCAACCTGAATGATCCATTGGATTGAAAATTTTGATAGTGGATCTAATTTGATCTGATCCGATTTTATGATAGATTGGATTTGGATCTAATACTAGAATCCGATCAAAAAATTGAATCAGATCAGAGTCATTCACGATCCGATCTGATCAATTCGTTTGCACCTTTACTTAATACATATAAGATATGGAGGTAGAGAAAGTCCACGTGGATAGCATAAATAACTTTTTTTTTTTTTTTTTTCAACAGTGAAGCAGGGTTCTTCTCTTTTAGAAAAGAAAAGGCTTTCCTTTCTTTTAGAAAGGAAGAGGCCTGGGTTATCACAAGTAGTTTCTTATTAAAGTTAGGGTTGGACCTCACCTAACTTGGGGACTTTGCCCTTTATGGGCATGGGAAGTTGTTATTATTATTTAATAATCTAGTGGTTCAAAAGTGTCCAAATTTGGAAACTTATAACCTCCTCTCTACATCCTTTTATTAAAATTTATGCCTATGATGCATCGATGATTAGAGCGTGCTCCAGTGTGAGGAGAGTCCATGGCCCTGTGGATAGTTAAATATTCCTGTTGCGCCCATTCGGCTAGTCCCGGGTCAGACCGGCCCCGGGCATCCGGTCGGCTGATTCCTGCGCGGAGTCCGCCTACCCAGTTCTAGGAGGGGACCCGCGGCCCCCTTTCCCAAAATGCTGACCCGGGAGCTTTGGAAGCTGGCGGGCGCCTCACCGTCCACGCGTCGGCCCTTTTGACTGTCACGGTCGGCCTTTGGAGGTCCTGCCGAACGCCCCAGTCGGCTTCTGGGAGGCTAGCCGACCCGCCGTTGAAGGGGTCGCTCGAAGTTTCCAAGGACCTTTTCTCCCCGACAAGTTCTGACATTCTGTTGTAACGGACTCCAGCGCATGGCCACGACTCCTGTCGCCAGGCCACAACTCTGACGCTCCTGCCACGCCGCCAATCCACGATCTTGCCGCCACGCCTATTCTCTTGGGAGCATATTCGGGCTTTCCCCGCCTGTTCCCCAACAAAATTTGGCAGCACTCCATGCCTATAAAAGGCACCCAGGGGACCTCCATGAAAGGGTAACGTTCTTCTTCCCCATTGCGAGTTCTCTTCCCAAAAAACTCTTTCAATTCTATTGCTCCAACCCTTCTCTAACTTAAGCATTGGAGTGTACCCCGCTGGAGCCCCTCCGGCGCCTAGGGACTTCTTGCAGGTTGGTCGGTCGGGAAGTTCTCCAGTGCACCCACCGGGCCCGATCCAGGAAGAAGCGCGGCAATAGATTGGCGCTAGAGGAAGGGCGGCCTCGAACCTCCGCTGTGCTCCTTGCTCTAAGAGGGAAGATCGACAGGAAAGATTCATCTATGGCAAGAGGAAGAACCCGGAGTGTTTCCGCGAGGGGAGGGCGCTCCCACCAGGGGCCCAATGCACCCTGCGCGGAAAGCAATGCGGCCGCCATAGTCGAGCCCACCATCACCCTGGGGCTGCAGCAATTCTAGACGCTGGTAAACCGCATTGAGACACTTACCTCAGTGGTCCAGTGCTTCCAGGAGATAGCGGACCATCAGCAGTAGCCACCGGCGGCTTCCTGCATCAACCATCAGCCGGTCGTCGGCATCAGCCAGCAACCGGAGGCACCTCCCCCCCATCCCACGTAGTTCCAGAATCCCAGGGGTCTTTGAGGGCCCGCACTGAAGGAAAGAGGGCGAGGTCGGCCTCCCCCTCTTTCGCCGACTCTGCTCCTCTCGGCGGCCGGCGCCTTGCTGCAGACCCGCACGACTACAGCAACAAGATCATGCACATGGAGGAGCGCATCGCCGAGATAGGTGAGCGGCAGAATGCTGGGGTAAGGTCGGTGCACGACACCCACCCGCCTTTCTCCGTAGAGATCCTGGAGGAGTCTATCCCCAGCCATTTCAAGATCTTGCAGGTGGACCCCTATGATGGTACCACCGATCCCCTGGATCACCTGGGCACCTACAAGGCCCATATGATGGTGCAGGGCACGTCCGATGCCCTCCACTGCATCACCTTCCCGGTGACCCTGAAGAAGGCCACGCGGATGTGGTTCTCCGTCATTCGCCCAGGTACGATCCATTCTTTTTTTCAGCTCGAGATCCTTTTTCTTTCTCATTTCAGGACCTACAGCCGGACTCCAAAGAACACCGACTGCCTTTTTCTCATCCAACAAACGGAGGGAGAGACCCTCCGGGACTACATGGCCCGCTTCAACTCGACCGCTATGGAGATCCCTGACTTAAATGAAGTGGTGGCCATGTCGGCCTTTAAGAGGGGGCTCCGCTTGTCCAGGCTCACATTTTCCCTGGACAAGAAGCTCCCTACAAGCTACACCGACCTGTTGGCCAAGGCGCACAAGTATGCCTTGGCGAAAGAACAATTGGCGAGCCGGCGCCAGGCTGAAGGGAGGCTGGCCCCGAAGAAGCGGGGTGAAAAGGCCCCCACAGTCCGACCTCCCAGCAATGACGGTCGATCCACCCGGTGCCAGAGCCCCAAGGGACTACCTCAAGCAGTTCAACAACTATGCGCCCCTCTCCCTGCCACGGGAGAAGATCTTGATGAAGATTGAGAACGAGGCCTTCTTCCAAAGACCTCGACCGATGAGAGGACCTCCTGCCTCCAGAAATAAAAATAAATACTGCCGGTTCCACAGGGACCATGGGCATGACACGGTGGAGTGCCTCCAGCTGAAGGATGCCATCGAGGACCTCATCCGCAGGGGATATCTAAACAAGTATGTCCGACCCCGCCGGGATCGAGCTGGGACTTCAACTGTTAGATACCCCCCAGGGGAGGCTGAGCTCCCTAATCAGCACCCAACTGATGGAGGCGTTGGCATGCTGCATCGACGATCCGACTGGGGGCGGAAGGAGGACCAGGACATTGTAAAGAGGCCCAGGGGATCCAATGTAATTAGTTTTTCTGATGAGGACCTCTCGGAGCCTCCTCTCCCGGGCAAGGACCCTGTGGTTGTGTCGGCTGTCATCGCCAATTATGATGTAAAGTGTGTCCTTATCGATAATGGAAGTTGTGCGAAGGTTTTACTGTATGATACGTTCACCCGGATGAACTTGTCCAGGTCTAGACTGTGGGAGTCCGTGGCACCGCTCACCGGCTTCGGAGGGAATTCCGTCGAGGTTGAAGGGGAGATTGCCCTACCCATGACCCTCGGAACGGAACTTTACCAGCGAACCTTCTCCATCAATTTTGTGGTCGTCCGTACGACCTTGGCATACAACACAATTTTGGGACGGCCAACCCTCAATAAGTTCCGGATTACTGTATCTACTTACCACCTGCTGGCCAAGTTTTGACCCGTGACGGAGTTGGGGAGCTAAGGGGAGACCGTAGAATGGCCCGACAATGGCTAGCTATTCACGACAAGCAGTTGGATAGGCGCCCCACGCTCGAGCAGTTGGATCCTAGAGAAGAAGTCGATGGCCACAGTCGGCCTGTCGAGAAGATCGTATTTGTGCCCCTCACGGAGGATGATCCTACGAGGGTCCTCCAAATAGGGAGTACCCTGGATGAGAAAGCTAGGCAGGAGTTGGTCGGCTTCTTGAAGAGCAATGCGGACGTCTTCGCTTGGTCGGCATCCGACATGCCAAGCATCCCGGAGGATATCATCACCCATCAGCTCAGGGCAGATCCTACTTATAGGCCTGTCCGGCAAAAGAAGATGAGCTTCACTGCCGAAAGGCAGAGGGCTATTGAGGAGGAAGTGAAGAAGCTTCTCGATGCTGGCTTCATCAGGGAGTCTCACTACCCGGAGTGGCTGGCCAATGTCATCATGGTGAAGAAGGCTAGTGGGAAGTGGAGGATCTGTGTGGATTACACAGACCTCAACAAGGCGTGCCCCAAAGACAGCTTCCCCTTGCCAAAAATTGACCAACTGGTGGATGCTACGGCCGGCCACCAGCTCTTGAGCTTCATGGATGCTTTCTCTGGATATAACCAGATCATGATGCATCCCGAAGATGAGGAGAAGATGGTCTTTGTCACGGACAGGGGCCTGTATTGCTATAAGATGATGCCCTTCGGCCTGAAGAATGCGGGCGCCACCTTCCAAAGGCTGATCAACCGAGTCTTTAAAGATCAGCTTGGAAGGAACATGGAGGCGTACGTCGATGATATGATCGTCAAAAGCCTCTATAAGGCCGACCACATCAGGGACATGCAAGAGTCCTTTGATGCGCTGAAGCGCCACAGGATGAAGCTGAACCCCACCAAGTGCATCTTCGGGGTGACCTCTAGAAAGTTCATCGGCTTCCTGGTTACTCAAAGAGGTATTGAGGTCAACCCCGAAAAGATCAAGGCTATCATCGACATGACTCCTCCGACCACTAAAAAGTAGGTACAAGAGCTTATGGGATGCATCGCCTCTTTCAGCCGCTTCATCTCCCGGTCGGCGAGAGATCCCTCCCGTTCTTCAAGACCTTGCGCCAGTCAGACCGCTTCCTATGGACTGATGAATGCCGGTCGGCCTTTGAAGCCTTGAAGGACTACTTGAGGAACCCTCCGCTCTTGGCCTAACCAATGGAGGGGGAAGTGCTCTATTTGTACCTGTCAGCTTCTAGTGAAGCCGTCAGCGCTGTCCTTGTGCGGGTGGAGGAAGGTGGCCAACAGAGACCCGTTTACTACATCAACAAGGTTCTTCATGATGCCGAGGTCAGATATCCTAAGGTGCAAAAGCTGGTGTACTCATTGGTTATAGCGGCGAAGCACCTCTGACCTTACTTCCAAGCACATCCCATCATCGTGCTGACGGACCAACCCCTCAGGGCAATCCTCCGAAGCCCCGATACCTCCGGATGGCTCGCCAAATAGGCTGTCAGGCTGGGCGAGTTTGACATCTCCTTCTAGCCACGGTCATCATTAAAAGCCCAGGTAATAGCTGATTTCATTACGGAATGCACCTGGGGGGCGGAGCCGACCCCGACAACGGTCGAGACGTCCGTAGCTAAGTATGCAAGAGAGGCTGATCCGGCGAGAGAAACCGAGCCCGCCTGGACCCTGCACGTAGATGGAGCTTCTAACCTCTCGGGGTGTGGTGCAGGCTTAATCCTAGCTGACCCGATGGGCAATGTTTGAAATATGCTCTACATTTTGGGTTCTAGGTGTCGAACAATCGGGCGAAGTATGAAGCTCTGCTTGTGGGGCTGAAGATAGTGAATGAACTAGGCATTGGAAGGATCAGCGCCTTTTTCGACTCCCAGCTGGTAGTCAATCAGGTGAAGGGTGAGTTTGAAACAAGAGATCCTTCCTTGGTCAAGTACTTGGACAAAGTACGGGACCTGGTGTCACAACTTAAATTCTTTGAGATTCTTCATATACCCCGTCAACAAAACTCCCGGCAGATGCTTCGTCGCGGCAGGCTACCGCAGCGGTCGGTACCTCCGACCGGACCTTCGTGGAACATCTGCAGCGCCCAAGCATCGCCGAAGAGTCAACGGAGATCCACCAGGTTGAACAAGAGGCCTCGTGGATGGATCCGATCTGAACATTCCTGGCGCAAGGAACCCTTCCAGATGACACGGCGAAGGCCAGGCGCGTCCGCTCAATGGCCTCCAAGTACATCATCCTTGATGGAAATCTTTATAAGCATTCATTCTCGTAGCCATTGCTGAAATGCTTAGGACCGGCCGATGCAGACTATGTGCTCTGGGAGGTGCACGAAGGCATCTATGGTTATCACCTCGGAGGGAGGTCCCTGGCTTACAAAATCATCGGGTAGGGATATTACTGGCCCACAATCCAGAAGGATGCCTTGGACTTCATGCGAAAATGCGATGCATGCCAAAGGTTCTCTGGCATCCAAAGGAGGCCAGCCAGCCAGCTGACCCCACTCACGGTGCCCTGGCCATTTGCACAGTGGGGCATGGACATCCTGGGACCTTTTCCCCCGGCCTCCGGTCAGCGAAAGTTCCTCCTCGTGGCCATTGACTACTTCACTAAGTGGGTGGAAGCAGAAGCATTGGCGCAAATAACCGAGGCCAAGGTGGAAAACTTTGTTCGAAATTGCATCATCTTCTGATTTGGCATCCTGAAGATGATTATCACCGACAATGGAAGGCAGTTTGACAACTCTCAGTTCCGAGATTTCTGCCAACAATACCATGTCGCCCATCGGCTTCTGTCGGTCACTCACCCTCAGTCCAATGGAGAGGCTGAGGTCACCAACAGGACGATCCTGCATGGGTTGAAGACCCGGCTGAATGAAGCCAAGGGACTCTGGGCAGAGGAGCTTCATTCAGTGCTCTGGGCGTATCGAACGACCGCCCGATCAGCGATGGGGGAAACCCCATTCAACCTGACTTATGGGAGTGAGGTGGTCATCCCCGTGCAGGTCTCTCTATTATCCCTGCGGATTGACCGGTTCACCGAGCCGACCAACTCGGAGCAATGGAGGGCTGACCTAGATCTGCTAGACGAAACTCGACTTCAGGCGAGCATGAAGATGGCGACCTACCATCAAAAGATGGCTAGAAATTACATTTCGCGAGTCAAGATGCGCACTTTCCAAGTTGGAGATCTGGTCCTGTGGAAGATGGAGGTTTCGAAGCTATCCAAACGGGGGAAGCTCTCCCCCAATTTGGAAGTCCACTATCGGGTTACTGAAGTAATTCGAACTGGAACCTACCGACTCGCACACTTGGACGGGCGGCAGATAGCGCACCCGTGGAATGTAGACAATCTTCGCAAGTATTATTAATAAAGTCTACAAACTTCTTCAACTGCTTCCAACCCACTCCAAAAGTCTGACCTTGGTCGGCAGAGGCTCTAAGGCAGCCCACTCCGAAAGTTCGACCATGGTCGGTAGAGGCTCTAGGGTAGCTCACTCCGAAAGTTCGACCACGGTCGGCAGAGGCTCTAGGGTAGCCCACTCCGAAAGTCCGACCATGGTCGGCAGAGGCTCTAGGGTAGCCCACTCCGAAAGTCCGACCATAGTCGGCAGAGGCTCTAGGACAGCCCAGTCCAAAAGTCCGACCACGGTCGGCAATCATCCCGAGACACCCCTGCCGGACAGCAGGAAAGACGGGCCATGGCGAGAGACGCCTCGCGGACGGGGACCGGGAGCAAGTGCCCGGGTATCCGGCCCAAATCAAGTTACTGTTCTCAACTACCCTACCGGCTCTTGGCCCGGATGGGGCCGACCGGAGGTACTTAGAGAAATTCCAGGAGAAAGACACTCGTCTCGTGCCCGTCGGCTGCTTCGAGGGGGCTCGTGACCCTGCCATGCCGTAAAGCCGACCGGGGTACTTAGAAGAATTTTTTTTAAAAAAAAAATGTTTTGTACGCATTAGAGGAGTTTCAAACGCATGTCTTCTCTTTCATTTCAAAAGATGGTATTTACAAAAGAGGTGGGTCGAACATTTACAAACCCCTTAAGTCTGGCCCACGGGAGATGCGTCAGGGGCCACAACCTCGGCCCCATCAGCTACAACTGGAGGATCCTCCGGAAGAGCCACCACCTCCGTGTCGGCTGGCGCTGGAGCTTCGACCCTAGCTGCTTCTGCTTCACCTTCTGCTGGGGGCTCCGCTCCGGTCTCCTCTCCCTCAGACGGGTCCCGCAGCTCGGTGCCCGACAGGTCCAGCTCCGAGAACAGTAGGCCCACCTTCTTCAGGGCGTCGTCATAGCCCTCCCTGTAGAAGTCGGCCGCCACCTCCTCCATGTCTTCAGTGAAGCCGCTGGAGGCCTTGTATGCCACCACGGCTTCCTAGACCTGCTTCGCGGCCAGTTCCTTGGACTCCTTGAGTCGTATCTCCAACTGTGCCGCCGTCGCCCGCTCGGCCCGGGCCCTCTGATTGGCCTCCATCGACCGCTTCTCTTCCTCGCCCAACTAGCTGGCGAGGGAGTCGGCTTTCGCCTTCCTTTTCTTCAGCCTGGCCTCGCGGTCGGCCAGCCGACCCTCGGCCTCCTTTAGAGCCGCCTTCGCCGACTTTGTCTCCGCCCGGGCTGCCGCCAGGTTCTCCTCAGAGGACTTCAAGGATGCCAACGCGGCCTCCTAGGCCACCTCCAACTCTTGGACCCTCTTTGCGGAGGTCCTGGTGGCGTGCACTACATGGCAGATGCCGTCGTCTATAAGGGAGATATCATGGAGGAGCTGCAAATATACGACCAAGTTAGGGTTACACTTAAAGAAGGAAAGACAGTGGAGCAAGGAAATAAGGTAGAGTCCTTACCCTCATGAAGTCCCGGTAGGTCTCCACGGTAACATCGATCAGGTTCCTCTGGATCGACACCTCCCAGTTAGCATCGGTCATTGCCCCCCTCAGCAGGCTCCGTGCCCTCCTGGGTGGTCCAGTGCATGCCAGTGCTGGAACTCCTCCTGGCGGATCTCCTCGCCCGACTGCTCGAGCTCGTTGCCGGCCGTCCCTTCCATGGCCAGCCCCTTACCCTTGTCGGTCGGAGGGGCTGCCTCCTTTGGATCGACAGGCGTCACGACCGCGACGGACGTCCCCAGCCGCTCTCGCTCCGCCGGAGGGCTGACTCTCCCTGTGGGGCCGACTCCCCCGCCGTGTTCCTCGCCCTGCGCTCGGTGAGGGGGATGTCGTCCCCATCCGACTCGACATCAACGATGGGGGCGGGTCGCTCCTCCTCTCGCCTCTTCTTCTGTTGCTCGGTGGCTGGCGGGGGGGCTGATCTGGGGTGGCGCGCTTCCGCACCGCCCGTCGGATGACCTTGGACTTGTTAATCCGTTGCATCCTCCCTCCTGTCACCAAACATCCAAAGTTAGAGAGAGGAGGAAAAACTAAGGAAATTATAAGGAGAGGGATCGGCCCTTGCCTAAGAATCCTTGGGGGCTAATCCCCGCCTGATGAAGGGTCCCTTCCCCCAACAACTCAAATGCCACCACCTGGCCGGCTCTACTAATCACATTGAACACGCCCAGGTCGGCCGCCGATATCGACCTCCCCTCGCGGACTCTCGCCTGCGGCTCTCTCCATAACGGCTCGAACCCCCAAGGTTCGAGGCTGCTAACAAAGAAGAACCTGGCCTTCCATCCGTGGATGGCCGACGGGAGGCACTTCTGGATCTTTCGGCCTTGACGGAGGACAAACAGGACCCACTCCCGGCTCCTAAAGTCTTTCTTCAGGTAGAAGAAGTTATCGAAGAGGGATAGACTGGGGATGGAACTGGCCCTATGATAGAGTACTATGAAGCAGCATATCACCCGGATACTGTTCGGGGTCAGCTGCATAGGGGTTACCCTATAGAAGTTGAAAATCTCTATGAATAGAGGGTGCAAAGAAAACCTGAGGCCGGCCTTAAGATGGGACTCATACATTGGGAGGGTCCCTGGACCTAGTGAGTTATTTGCTCTCCCCTCTCATCCTGGTAATGTGAGGTGCAGGGTGGACGGGATGCCGTACACCGCGCTGAGATTTTTGACCCGTTCCCGGGTCGTGGTTGAGGGTATTTCGCTTGGCCCTGGGCCCCTAAACCTATGGGACGAACCCCTACTGCTAGACGCCATTAGAAACTAGAAGAAGAAGAAGAATGGCTGGGACTAACCTGGGGTTGGACTCCTAGGTGCCGGGTTTTGCGGAAGAAGGAAGAGAGGACTCAATCTCGCAAGGCGCAGGCGCGGCAAGAAAAACTCCCTTGCTCCGCCTTCTCCTCCTTTTATATGCCTCGGGGGAAGAGGAAGAGAAGGAGGGAGGAGTTATTGCCCGCTTCGGGCACGTCCCAGCTGTCCCAGCAAGAACCGCAATCGCTTGTGTTGTGGGATTCGAAGTGACTGAAGCATCCCCTCACATGGATCGCAATCCGCGTGCATGTCAGATCAGCGGTGCGAGACTAACCCAGAAGGTAGCGCTGATCGATCAAATGTTGCCGCATGGCGCGATGCACCACTCTGCCTCGGATCAACGCAGGACAGCCCGGCCTTCATCATGGCGCCTGACTTGCATTAACTGCCCCGCCTGCGCCCCAACAAGTGGCTGACAGCTATCTAAGGGGCCGTTCAAGGGGGATTCGAAGTGACCCGATGCCCCGATCCGGAATCCGCCGCAGGTGCACGCAATCATACTCTTTCCCCTTTTGGGCCACGTGGCCCCTCAAGGCTCAGGAGCAGGGGGCAACTGTTGCGCCCATTCGGCTAGTCCCGGGTCGGACCGGCCCCAAGTGTCGGTCGGCTGATCCCTGCGCGGAGTCTGCCTCCCCGGTTCTAGGAGGGGACCCCGCGGCCCCCTTTCCCAAAGCGCTGACCCGGGAGCTTTGGGAGCTGGCGGGCACCTCACTGTTTGCGCGTCAGCCCTTTTGACTATCACGGTCAGCCTCTGGAGGTCCTGCCGAACGCCCCAGTTGGCTTCTGGGAGGCTAGCCGACCCGTCGTTGAAGGGGCCGCTCGAAGTTTCCAGGGACCTTTTCTTCCCGACAAGTTCTGACATTCTGTTGTAACGGACTCCAGCGCATGGCCACGACTCTTGTCGTCAGGCCACTACTTTGACGCTCCTGCCACGCCGCCAGTCTACGATCTCATCGCCACGCCTATCTCCTGGGAGCATATTCAGGCTTTCCTCGCCTGTTCCCCAACAGAATTTGGTAGCACTCCGTGCCTATAAAAGGCACCCGGGGGACCTCCGTGAAAGGGTAACGTTCTTCTTCCATATTGCGAGTTCTCTTCCTAAAAAACTCTTTCCATTCTGTTGCTCCAACCCTTCTCTAACTTAAGCATCGGAGTGTCCCACGCCGGAGCCCCTCCGGTGCTTAGGGACTTCTTGCAGGTTGGCCGGTCGGGGAGTTCTCCAGCGCACCCACCGGGCCCGATCCAGGAGGAAGCACGGCAACAATCCCTAATTAGATGTAGCTAAAATGTGGTACACCTCGCCCCCACCTGCTCCTTCCCACCCACTTCCAAGTCCCGTTTTTCTCGTTATTTCACTTTTCTCAAAGAGCAATATTACATCCAGGATTAGTCCTGAAACTTGAACATGAGACGTAGGATGGTTATATTATTTTTCAAATCGATCTTTTTGATGCTTTAGTAAGACTGGAATGACATATTCATCCAATATGATAAGAAGCAAAGTGATGGATTTCATGACCATACTTAAGAGGATGGCTATGCTAGAAGCTCCTTTACTTATATATTAAAAAAAAGCAATGCTATCGTACGTCCACATACTCATAATTAGTATGCGGTTCATCCAGGATGGCAAAAGTCAAGGATGGGTGCTAAGCACGGGCAAGCGATGGTATCGATGGGGCCCTACTAGCTGGGCCAGTTACTGATTTCTATAGCTTTGTCCATTTCCCAGTTCATCTCTTTGTTTTATTTGAAAAAAAGAGAAAAAAAAAGCAAAAGAAAGGAGTTAAATTTGTTTTTAACTAGACTAGGAATGCAAATAAGTCAAGTTGCTTGTAAGCTATTCGAACTCGGTTAGAATTTAAACTCAATTCGGTTCGATTATTATTGAACTTGAGTCAAGTTCAAGTAGCAAGATACTTGTTTCGAAAGCTTGCAAGGCTGCTCGAATTTATATATATTCTTAGTAATTTTATTTTTATTTATAATATATATATAAATATATTATAAGTAGATTAAAGTTTAATTTTGAACTTGAATGTGATTTAGTTGATATTCGAGCCGACTTGAATCAAACTCAAGTATTATCTTTTTTTATCGAGCCGAGTACGATCTTGGAATACTAAAACTCGATTGATCTTGAATCAAGTTTTGAAACCATTTATTTTGAATCGAGTCAAACTCAAGTTTCTAACTACTCAACTCGATTGCATCCTAAGGTTCTGCATTATCATCTAAAATATTGTAGATGCTCTGGGAAGCTCTTTCTCAATGCCTATTCTAGACCCTCCAATCTATCCATCCTCATGATGGGCCCTTTCTTTGTCACCTTCTCGAAGCCTCTTGCTGGCCATGGTGCAATGGATGAAGGCACCATTGACAAAATAGTTGCTTGCCAAGCCTAGTTAGATTGGCACTCACTACAATTGATGATGTACATGTTTGAATTGCAGAATTAGTTGCCAATCAAGAAGACAGTGGTGCTGGAAGAGTAAGGGTGATTATTTTCCTAGGTGGCACCAATAACGGACCAAGTATTAATTAGAGGGGAAGGGGTCATGGGATGGGGAATTGAAATGGTGATTAGGGTTTGGGTTCCACAAATTGAGATTCTAGGGTACATAGTGATTTTGGGAGGGGGGGAGGAGGTCAAATGGAGAGGGCAAGAGAGAAGTAGGAGAGGGAAAGAAAGAAATAGCAAAGGACAAGGAGAGTGGTGATGGTGCCAAAGTCTAAAAGAATTAAGGAGGGATTGTTGAGGGTGCTGAAAATATTGAAGATGCTAAGGTCATAGGGATATTGGATGAAGCTTTGTACCATTGGCCTAGTATATCATCCATATGGTACACTAGGTGTAGAATATAACCAGGGATTGAATATGTAGTAAATCCAAATCTTAAATTTCTTAAATTTTAAAATTGATTTACCAAGTAGAAAATATCATTGTAATCTTTAATTTATCATGTCAGTGAATTTAAAAATCGGTGCCGTTACATGACATTAAAGGACAAGTTGATTTTGAGCTTCATATATCTATATTTTTTTTATTTCATATAATTTCTTAATTTTTTTATCGCCGTAAGGTGGATTTGAAAATGACTCAATTACTGGCATCCAACATATAAGGTGAATTTGACTACATTCGAATATACAATCAGATCAAATCCGATTAGATCAAAACTTTATAATAGAGATCTTATATCGATGATCCAAGCTGTTGGACATAATCTATTATATCAAAACTACTTAAATATCAAAAATTATATTATTTGAAAATCTCTAGTATATACATCAAGTGATCATAAAATGGATAGTCTAAATAAAATTAAATTTGATATATTTTTTATCACTCGATGCATAGGCTAAAGGTTCCCAAATTATATAATTTTTGATATATGAGTAGTTTTGATATAGTAAATCATATTCAATGGCTTGGATCATCGATGCAGGACCTTCGTCATAAAGTTTTGACCTAAACAAATTTGATTCTAAATATATTTAAATATATCCAAGTCCATATCTCTAATATATTATATTATAAAAATATTATTTTTAGATATCTTTAATGTAGGGATGGCAATGGGTTGGATTTGGATCGGATTATCCAGAATCCATACCCGCCTAGCTAAAAAACTCTCCGCCCCATACTCATCTCGGGTTGGATCGAGTCAGGTATAAAAAAATCATATTTGGATCGGATCGGGTCGGGTATACCCGATCTCATAAAACCTAGTTTACTTAAAAAACCTAAATGGATCGAGTATATTCGTCACATATCCAATTTACTTAAATATTTTATAAATATAATTTTTTTTATATATAAATGGATTGGATTTGGATCGGGACGTATTACTATCCATATCCGATCCGAATCCAAGTTAATTTTTTTTATATAATCTATATCCATTTATAAATTAAATCGATTAAATTTTATTCATTTTATTAGAACCGAATTGGATCGGATATCATTAAATTGATAAAAATTATCGTCCCTGCTTTAATGATACAGGATAAATAAAAATATAAATGGACCCGAGGCATGCATAAGGTTACAATGCTCGGAGAAACCGCCCGGTCCCTTCCTCGCTTTCCCATGGGTGCGGGTACGCTTGCACGTCTTCTCCCTGTCACGGGACTTCGCCCAAAGTCGATCAAACACAATAAAAGAGATAGTGAAATTATACCAACTACTTGCTATGATTTTATATTGGGCCAAAATTGCACCCATCCAGGAGTTTTTCCAATCATCCACCAATATAGAGATAATATAAACTCGAACAATTGGTTGAAGGGCCATAACTTTGACGCCATAGACCTCAATAATTTGCATTTTTTTTATTGATATTGTATCAAGAACATATAGAAGCTTCTGATAATTAAATCGGGTCTAACAGTAGAGCAAACGAGAATCTGATCATCATACATAAAATAAATCTTTATTCTATGACAATATGGTCCCATTATAAGAAAATCCATTCCCCCACCTACCTAGCATGGAACTCTTAGATAAAATTATCATTTGCTTACAAGAACAGCATGACATGGGGTAGCAGTATGCACCAATTGGACCATATGGATTTTAAAAAATATCAAGAACCGAGCTATTTTAAATCAATTCTTTAAACTCAAAACTGAAACTAAATCAATCATTTACAAAAATTGCTCGGAACCAAATAGAAAAATTTGAGTTAGTTCTATTCGATTTATTGGATTGATGTCCAATGAATTAGGCTGATCGAACTTAGTTAAGTATAGATATAAAAAATTTATTTTATATAGGATTGATATTTAATAGAGTGGACTAAATGCATTGGACAAAATTTAAATATAAAAATTCTATTTTATATTTAAAAATATTTAAAACTTAAAAATTGAAATATATAATATAAATATATATAGGTTGGGTTAAGTCAGTTTTTTTTTTTTGGTTCTATTTTTTGTTTTCAAATCAATTTCTTAAAACAAATTAATAAAAATTAAACCAAAAAGGTTGATTCAAGTTTGATTTGCAGTTCAACGGCTCGAATGGAGGGTTTGATCGCTAAGGTGGTAGCCCGATTGGTAGAGATCTTGTCTCACATCCAACCGGTCGCTGGTTCGAGGCATGATTCATGCACGGTGACTTGATTAAATCTAGGAACTATTTCCTGGAACCTATAACAGATTAGATTGGATGAGAGATCATGATTTTTCTTCTTTGTGTCCCCGTTCTATCAATCAACGTCTTAGTAGTGTCAGGTTGACATACTCTCCTTTAGATGGGGAAAGACTGCGAAAATTTAAACGTCTTGCATCAAATATTACCTAGCAGGACAGGAGCCTGTGGGGATAACTATACCAAATTTAACCTCCCTATCTTTTTTACTTACCAAAAAAAACAAAAAATTGTAGGGTTTGGATGTAGATTGAGTTTGATTTTTATAATAATTAATTCCTCCGTTCTTATCTCTAATAGTATTGGTACGATATGCAGCCATGCAGGACCCACATTATTATGAGAAAAAATGTGGGAGCTACTTAGCATAAATTTTAATTTTTAAAATTTTTAAAAATCAAATGATTTGTGTTGTACCTAAAAGGAAGAGGGATCTTAGAATTTGAAAAGTTAAAGAACCTGTGGTTCTAGGATTCTAAAAGTATAGCCATATTGATACCCAACATAGAAGAGTAGGTAGAAGCATATTAAGTAAACTATTTCTCCTGCTTTTGAATTCATGCTTCCTAATGCAGGGGTTGGGGGAGGGGGGGGGGGGGGGGGAGGGAGCTCAATAACCAGAGAAACATGGAACTCTATTTTTTTTTGCAGTTTTTGCACCCATCTAAAGTGATATATCACACTTGAGAGTTCTCATTCTCTAGCTTTCTTAAGATTAACTTGATGATAGGATGAATAAAGGAGCATTGAACGGTAGTAATGGCTTCACATTTAATGATGATATTAGTTTTGTTACATGAAACTTCTGGTCATCTTTTGTGGTTGCAAGTGAGATTTGCCTTAGAGACACCACCTTTTTTTAAAATTTTTATCTAAGTTGAGAGCTGGATGAAAAGATCTGATATATGCTAATTTTATCCTGAAAACAGATAATCAAGCATTAAAAATGGATTCAAAACAGTACTTAGATAACCAATCAAGTGGATTAGAAGGAGGATGCTAAGATGCTTACCCACTATAATTAGATATTTGGAAGCTTATACTCTCATTCATCTATTTTGAAACCAAGATACGAAGATAAAAGATGCTGTAGATTGGGTAGCCTTCCATGTGTCCAACCATTTTGGTGTTGCTTTTTATTTTTTTTGGTATATATAGGTTGTCAGACAACTCTGGTACGAGTATAATTCATGAAATCAAGAAATAAAAATTTTACAGGACCTACGGATGAATCTCGTCCTGATATCAGGTCCAACCTCTAAAGTGCTTAGTAATAAAAAATACGACCCAGTTAGCTAAACTATTTGTCTCTCAAAATATATGATGAACAAATACTATAATAGTGGCACAAACGGAGCTACACTGGTGCTGCTTCATGACACTCTATCTATATTTTCTTCAAGGCATATATATATTGGTGACTGACTTGAGTTGGTGTTTTTGTGCTAATGCATGTCAATATAGCTATCTTATTTAAATAAAAGTATTTCTTTATATTTTAAAAAAATTATATATATGTATATGTATTTTATTTTGGATAAATTATATTTGTAGTGCTTAAATTATATCGAGTTTTTTCAATAGTCTTTAAACTATAAAATCCTAACTTTTGGTCCCTGATTTTTTCAAATCATTTTAATATTGGTTTCTGGCATGTTTCTCTCACTGGTTTAGTTGTTTCTCACTAAATCGGTGCGTATATGGCTATTTTTGAATAGATGGCATTGGCATGCTTACCTGGCAAAATGTAGCATAGTGGCAAGGAAAAATGATTGCCCTATTTCCTATCATTCTTCTATGAAATCCTTCTTTCGTTCACTGTGATTGAAATCCTACCTCTTCCAAATCCTCTTGGTCATCCTGTCGGTGCAAAGGATCTTCTCTAATCGTCCTCTCAAAACCCTGATTTTCCAAATTTTTTCCCTATTTCTCCTCTATAATAAACATTCCACTAATGCAATCACCATGGATAGAAGCTCAACTACCGAGTCTAGTGCTTCCAACCAATCTAGGTCTTCGAATAGTGAGGTAGGTTTTGTCTTGGTTGGTTGTTAGTATATTGCTTTTGATGAATCAATAGTAGCAACTAAGTTTGAGGGATATTGTTATTTTGTAATATATTTTGGTAATCAAAACTTGTTAATAATGGAGGTTTATGGATGTAAGTTAGGATTCTAATGCAAATGGATAAAATCCTTTTTGTGATATTATTATATTCAAACTTGTCTTCTTTGTTTTTTTAATTGTTTCTATGATAAATGTTGTAAACTTGTAAATAGATATCTCTGTAGAACCATTAACAATTATAGTAAAATTAAGCTGACCCGTTTAGTAAATGTGATAAAACTTCAAGGACCGAATAAAAATACATCGAATAGTATGATGGACTAACGAGATAATTACCATCCAATGGGCTTGCCATAATAGTTCATTAAAATCTTAGTATAGCTTGTGTATA
Source organism: Areca catechu (assembly GCA_021397845.1). Classification (NCBI taxonomy): domain Eukaryota; kingdom Viridiplantae; phylum Streptophyta; class Magnoliopsida; order Arecales; family Arecaceae; genus Areca; species Areca catechu. Next base: position 168,979,962 of record CM038041.1, read on the forward strand.
GAAACAGGGCCACATCATAATTTATATGGAGTGAATCAAAGAAAAAAATAAAATATTGTAATAGAGAACACAGAAACCTTGAGAACCGAATGAAAAAATATTTACATAGTTCAAGAACTAACTGACATTATATTATTTGTAGACCATTCAATGCATTAACAATAGTAATTCATGAAAAAGCAACCTGTATATGCACAGAATATAGATGTTAAAAGCTATCGACTGCATGCCAAACTTTTGTATACAATATCATTCATTGTTAAACAACTGTATTGGAACACTATTGGCTATACAATATCGTTCATTAGTTAATAACTTAAAAGTTTATATAAAAGATAATTAAACTGCTATGGACCATCAATTACGGTTCTTTTAAAATAACCCATAGTGAATAAGTCTTAAAACCAATATTATATATATCCATCAAGAGATCATATACCAGTAGTTGAAGTAGGTTTGGACCTATCCCTTATAGCCCTTCCAAGTAAAATACATCTACCCTTTCCATCCCTAACTTCAGTCCTTCTAGTAGATATGCCTCTTCCAATAGTAGAAGATATCCTCCCAGTAGCTCTTGTAGAAGATGAAGCTAAAGCACCTCTCGTAAAAGTTGAAATTGAAGCACCTTTCGTAAAAGCTAAAGTTGAACCACCTCTTATAGAAGCCGAAGTCTTCCCTATAATAGATCCACCCCTTTTAGCCATAGATCTAGCTCTTGCAGTAGAAGATGGAGCCCTCCCAACAGTTGATCTAGTCCTTCCAATAGAGGCTGCTATCCTCTTAATAGCTGATCCAACCCTTCCAATAGAAGCTGCAGCCCTCCCAATAGCTAACTTAGCCCTTGCAACAGAGGTTGTAGCCCTATAAACAAATGATTCAGCTCTAGTAGTAGTAGACCGAACTCTATTAGATGTTGATCCAGCTTTATCAACACCAAAACCAACCCTTCTAGTAGTATCTACGGATCCAGCTTTGCCTACTACCTATCTACCAACAATAGTTTCTCTTCAAGCATGACCCCTTATGGTACCATGAATATAGTCTTCTGCAATAGCACCTACTTATTCTGTTTCATTTATATCAGATGAAGATCCTTTTAAAGTAGCATTATCAAATAGTTAGTACTAGATTTTATTTAGTTAATTTAATATTGAATAGTTATTAACATACCTATATACCATGATGCTGAGATGTAAACTTGAATCCCATGAATTCCCTGTTGCTCCTTTGCTCTTGACTGCCTTGGCTTCCATGTATTATAGCAGAGGTACCAGTGGTTCGTTGCCTTTGTCTTGGATTACCTCCCACTGGTTGCCTTTTGCATATGCTTGAATAATTATATCCTATCAAATGACATTTCTCACGCCTTATCATTATACCTATCTTTCTTAATCTACCTTAAGTAGGATTTTGTATTTCATCTACATCTCTTTTCCATTTTTTTTGACCTATCAGGTGGCCTCCTTATTATTGGAGATAGTGGAGGGACTAAGTTAGTCTTAGGCTATATGTTATGACAATTAAGTGGTTGGAGAAAATGAGAATATGTTCTCAGATATGTTTCCTTATGAAAGTAAGAATGCACAACACTTCAGGCTTTTTTTTTCAAAAAATAGATATATTGTATGGCATGGGTACAAGGTATACCAGTTAACTACTACCTAAGACAGCTACATTTATACTTATCTATGTTCACAACATATTGATTAACATCTTGTTTAACTTCGTATTATTGTCACCAATCTATGTAGCAAGACAATACCATGAGACTTCTTTATTTTTCTTCAATTTATTCATGATCTTAGGATAGATTGGGTAATCATGTTTTAGCATCAGTTTTCTCTTGTTGATTGTCTTTGTTGTCACAGCCTTATGCATCATCTCTAGCATTTATTCCATAGGTTTATCTCTTGACTACAGTATATAAGAATTGAATATCTTAGATAAATTGTTTAGGAGCATACAACATTTTAGCCAACTTCTAAATACATGTCTAGACCAGAATATGGTAGGAATAACCATCAGTCATTGGTATATAGTAGGATTAATCATTCTATCACATGGACATGATATTCAAAGTCTAATTGGGTTGTAGCCTTTGCTACATTCTAAAGTGCATCCTTCAATACAAATCCTTGAATTTTTCCTTGAAGTTAGCAAATAAATACCATACACAAAATCCATGATCGACCATAGGGAGTAGATTATCAAATGTAGGCAGTAAACCCTGCCATGATCATAAAATATTATTAACACACCAATATGAAATATAATTATCATACTAATATGAAACATGATTAGCATCTTATATAAAATAATAGAATTGTAAGTCTTAGATGTACTTTCTATTGGTCAATAATGAATGTCCAACCTCTGTCCCTATATGAGCTAATATCAAGTTGAAGAAGCTCTAAGAACCAATTTGAACTATATTTTGATTTAGATTCAACAACAGTTCAAGCAATTGGGTACATGCCATCATTTCCATCAATCCCTATTGTAGCCCTTAACTATTCCAAACATAGCCCTTTGAGATGACAAGCATCTAGGATAATTACAAGCCTTCAGCCATCCAAAAAATTCTGTTTAAGAGCAGCAAAGCAGATATAAAATTGCTTGAAAATTAGTTCACCATCCAGTTCTTGTGTATCAACAAGCATCTTTATCGTACTACCATCATTTGTTCTAATCTCCTCGCTATAATGTCACAACCTACTATACTACTCTATAGCAGATCTCTGTATAATCTCTATCGCCTTTCTCTTTGCCTAGTATGCTTGAAATTTTGATATTTGTGCATTGAAATCTTGCCTAATCTGCATAACAACCTCAGTGGGCTTCCAAGATGGGTGACTCTTGAACCTTTTTAGGTACTTGTTGGCAAAGAAAATAGATTTCATGTTCCTATTCTATACCTCTCTAAAGCAAGTATGTTCACCATGATAACATTTAATATGTATTGCTAAACCATCTTGCATCAATGAACCATATAGTTTTTGGTTGCAATACTCTTGACATATAGCTCTCACCCTAACTTTGTCATTTTTTACCAACCTTACATTGTATCCCCCAGTTATTGTATGCTCTCTTATCACTCTTTCAAGTAGCTCAAAACTCTTGAATTTTATGTTTAACTTAAATTGTAAATTTGCTATATCAGTTTTCTCCTTGAATACATAAAAAGTAGGTCCATGCTCTTCATCCGATGAATCCCATGAAATAATTTCTTAGACTTTGTATATTTCGAGGAAACATCTTGTTGGTTTTCACTATCTACAGTCCTTGGACCACTTGTTTCACCCATTGGTTCACATCCTTCAGCCCTTGGTTCACCTCCTTCAATCTTGGTTCACCACCTTCAACCCTTGGTTCACCTCTTTCAATACTTAATTCACCACTTCGGCCCTTGGTTCATCCCTTTTAGTCCTTGATTCAGTTGGTTACCTTGTAGTGCCTTCTCCAAGCTATCTAGCATCATTTCTAGTATAATCACTATCTTGTTGATCATCTAAATTAATACTTTTTTTAGCTGAATTTTCATTGTCTTCACTACCTTGCTCACTACCTTTCCCAACATCTTGGCTAGGTTTATGAATGTGTACATATTCTACATTTAGTAAATGCTCTACAATTGAACAAGGCTATAATTTAGCTTGCTGCTCTGGTTTTAGTTCGGCATAGCTCCTTGATGACCACGGTCACCTTCGTCTCCATGTTTCGTATAAACATGTATCAATCTAAAATCATCTCTAAGATATCTTGATCTTCGAAGATAAATTTCAAGCCATTATTTAGATCTTTTCCTGGCTTGACATATAAAATTGAGAAAAGTTAGAAATCCTAATATCATCTAACATGCCCTCCAACTCCGAAATAAATATTCCATCTGGATCAACACTATCATATATAGAAATTTATCCTCCAATATACTATACTGTAGGCCTAAATATGAATTTGCCTCATAATAAAATATGATAGAAAAAGAATCGGTAACCATATTTAAACCCTAGGGCAAAACTATAGAAAAATAAAAATATTATTTAGCAAGGCATCAAGATTATCTGATATCTAATTTTATAATAATAATGATAATTAAAAAGAAGAAATATCTTAAGTAATAGCTTCATATTGATTTATTAAGTTTTTATATATGTGTTGGCTTTGGCTCCTTAATTTTGATGAATAACAAAACACTGAGTATATGTTTGGACTAACGTTTCAATTGGAGTATGAATTTCAGGCCTTAGGGACATCAATTTCTCCAACAAAAGGGTATCAAGTTTACTAATTTAAGAGCTAGAGGTTTCTCATGTTTGATTGAGCTTTTCACCTTGGACCATTGTCAAAATAACCTCTTTGGCCTTCATAAAGAACCATTAAATGGATTAATGGACAAATCATTAAGGATTTCAAGTTTGGCACGCTTTTTTGGATGACACAGGATCAAGTGTTGACTCAAGAGGTCGACTCACAAGGTCGACTCATGAAGAAAATTTAGAAGTTTCAGAAGACTGGCACACAAAATTTTTGTAGCACGCACCAAGTGTCGACTCATGAGATCGACTCACACTTCAAGTGTCGACTCATCGTCTGAGAAAAATTTTAGAATAGAACTTCAAGTTTTCTGGATTCTGTAACAAGTATTGACTCATGAGGTCGACTCATGCATCAAGTATCGACTCATGAGGTCGAGTCAATGTCTAACGGCTAGTTTTCAGAATTTTAGATTTGTTTCCAAATGGTTCCAAATGGCTACTTTTTGAATTCTAACAGTCTTCAACGGTCTTTTTAGTGGATTTGAAATATTTAACACTCACCAAACCTCATAAAGTCAACAAAGAAGAGTGAATTCATATGAGACAAACTCCAATCATTTGAAAAGATAAGAAGAGTGTGTTTAAAGAGATTTCCTTGTAAAAGCCTTTCATTTTTGAGTTGTTAAGATTTCAAGTGCTTGGCCATAATTGTGCATTCAAGAGATTCCAAGGAGAAGTCAACTCAAGCAATCAAGAAAGCTTCAACGACTTTTATTTCAACTCTTTCAAGGAGCTTTGTATTGTGCTCTTTTATTACATTCTTGTTCTTACTTTGTTGACCTAGTTTTTAAATATTTTTGAAACTAGGTTGTAAAGGTTGTTGGTGAGCCAAAGGGATAAAACTAACTAGGATTTGACTTGTGAGCTCAAAGATAAAACAAGTTGTAAAGGTTGTTGGTGAGCCTAGGTGATAAAGCCAACTTAGGTTTTGACTTGTGAGCCTTGGAAAACAAGTCGGCTGTAATCTTGAAGAGATTATAGTGAAATATCCAAGAGAAAGCTTGGGGAGTAGATGTAGGTGCTTGGAGTGCACCGAACCACTATAAATCTTTGTGTTTATGTGTGATTGCCCTCTTTATTACTTGCTCTTCAATATTTACATTTAATTTGCTGTTATCTGCTGCATGTCTCTTAGAGCTAAATCACTTTGTTTCACAAACACTTTAAGATCAGTACATAATTGTTTTAAATTTTTAAAAGACCCAATTCACCTCCTCTCTTGGGCTCTATTTCTGGGCAACAAGTAGTATCAGAGCATCGGTACTCTACCTGTAGGTCCAACGATCTTGAGTGAAAGGTTATGATAGCTCCAATTGGTATGGATGTTGTAGAAGGACAAGCCTCTAATCATCTTCCATTATTTAATGGCACAAATTACACATACTGGAAGACACACATGCGCATTTACTTACAAGCTATTGATTGAAATATATGGAGAATTATAGTTAAAGGGCTTCATCAGCCCACTCACTTGGTTAATGGCATTCTCACCCCTAAACTTGAAAAAGATTGGGATGATAATGACATTAAGCAAGCTGAAAGTAATGCCAAGGCTATGAACTTATTATTCTGTGCACTTGATCCTAGTGAATTCAATAGAATTTCAAATTGTCTCTCCGCCAAGAAAATATGGGACACGCTTGAAGTTATCCATGAGGGTACACATCAAGTGAAGACTACCAAAGTGAATATGCTCATTCACACCTATGAAATATTTAGAATGGAACCAACTGAATCTATAAGTGAAATGTATACTAGATTTACAAACATTGTGAATGGCATGAGAAGCTTAGGTAATGTTATTTCTAATGGTGAACTTGTTAATAAACTTCTCAGGTCTCTTCCGGCTTCTTGGGATGCTAAAGTCACCACTATAGAAGAAGCCAAAGATGTCAATATACTTCGACTTGAGCAGCTTCTGAGCTCATTGATGGCTTATGAGCTCTCCTTGAAATAAAAGACAGTGGACAATGATAAAAAGAAGAAAGTCATTGCCTTCAAGTCCTCTACCAAAGAAGAATTGAGTGATGAATCTGAAGAAGAGGATGAAGAAGATGAGACGGCCTTGATGACTAGAAAGTTCAAAAGATTTATGAGGAATAAAAAGGGTTTTTACAAGAAAAAAATCTCAAAAAGGAGACTATAGCAAAGAAAAAGAAAAGGAAAAGGAAAGGGAGCGGCCCATTTGCTTCGAGTGTAAGAAACCCGATCACTTCAAGTTGGATTGCCCCATACTCAAGAAAAGCAGAAAGAAACTCAAAAAAAATGCCATGATGGTAACATTGAGCGAGAGTGAAGACTCGAATTCTAATGAAGAGTAGCAAGAGGTCACCAACCTTTGCTTTATGGCCAACGAAGAAGAAGAGGTAAGCCTTGAACTTGAAGAAGAATTTATTTTCGAAGATTGCATGAAGTTTTTGATGAATTAGTAATTGAATATCGAAAACTTAAGACAAAGAACAAAGAACTAAGAAAGCAAAATTTGGAGTTGATTAAAACAAATGATAAGTCTTTGATAGAAAATGATTGTTTGGTTAATGAAAATAAATAGTTAACCATTAAGATTACTTCTTTGAAAAAGGAAAATAAAGAATTGAAAAAGGATAAATCATTTGAAAAGCTTGTCAAAGAAAACAAAGAGTATTTGCAAGAGAATAAGAAGTACAAGGAAGAACTTGAAAAACTAAAATCTTTTATTGAAAAGTTTACTTATAGTTCTGAAAAACTTAACATGCTTTTAAATAATCAAAGAACTATTTTTAACAAAGCTGGATTAAGTTTCAAACCATAAAAACAACAAAAGTATTTTAAAAAAATTTTTGTACCTGCTTCATTTAATTTTACTTGTTATGCATGTGGTAAAGTAGGGCATAAATCATATATGTGCAAAAAAAAATAAATAAATCCTGTTAGAAAGGTGTGAAATCCAAAAGGAACCATTTCAACTAATTCTAAAGGACTCAAGATGACTTGGGTGCCTAAAGTTTTCACTTGACTTATTTTTTGTAGGTGTGTCTTGCAACCAAGGATAAAAGAAGAATGTGGTATCTTGACAGCGTTGCTCAAGGCACATTACTGGGGATGTGAGACAATTCTCATCTCTAAAAGCTATGAATGGTGGAAATGTAACTTTTGGTGATAATGGAATGGGCAAAATTGTTGGTATCGGTAAAGTCCATATTACCCCTACTTCTTTTGTTGATAATGTTTTGTTAGTTGATGGTTTAAAATATAATTTATTTAGCATAAGACAATTTTGTGACAAAGGATTTAAAGTACTTTTTGAATCTTTTTTATGCATGGTATCTAGTCTAGATGATAATGGCATCAAGTTCATTGATCATAGGCATGGGAACATTTACACTATTGATCTTGATGATCTACCTATGGAAAATAATCAATGCCTAGTGGTAAAAAAAGGCAAGACAAATGAAACTAGTTGGCTTTGGCATCGTAGGCTAAGATATGCAAGTATGCATTTAATTTCAAAATTAAATAGGAAGAAACTTGTAAAAGATTTGCCAAAACTCATTTTTGAAAAAGATAAGATTTGTAGTGCATATCAACTTGGAAAATAGACAAAATCTTCTTTCAAACCTAAAGGAGTAGAATCTACCACTAGACCCTTAGAATTACTTCATATGGATCTCTTTGGACCAATTAGAATATCTAGTTTGGGAGGTAAGAAGTATGGGTTAGTAATTGTAGATGGCTATTCATGTTTTATATGGGTAATGTTTTTGGCACACAAAGATGAAACTTTTTCGACATTCATTAAATTCTATAAAAAGGTTTCAAATGAAAAAGGTATTTCAATTATCTCTTTAAGAAGTGATCATAGTACTGAATTTGAAAATCATGATTTTGAAAACTTTTGCAATGAAAATGGTATATATCATAATTTTTTTGCACCTAGAACATCTCAACAAAATGGGATGGTAGAAAAAAAAATAGAACTCTTGAAGAAATGGCATGCACACTGCTTTGTGAAAATGATTTACCTAGATATTTTTAGGTAGAAGCCATAAATACTACATATTATGTTTTGAATCATGTTTTAATTCAATCTATTTTGAAGAAAACACCATATAAACTTTGGAAAAACAGAAAACCCACTATTAAATATTTTCGTGTTTTTGGATGCCGTTGTTTCATTCTAAACAATGGTAAAAATAATCTCAGCAAATTTGATACCAAGTCAGATGAGGGTATCTTCTTAGGATACTCTACTTCTAGCAAGGCATACAAGGTTTTCAATAGAATAACTCTTCTAGTTGAAGAATCTATACATGTAGTGTTTGATGAGACTAATGATAAATCTTCTAGAAAAGAAGATATTGTTGATGATGTTACAGGTACTCAAAAGTTTGAAAGAATGATAATTAATGAAGAACCTTCCAACGAGCAAGATGATGATCAGGATAATAAAGGAGAACAACTAGGAGCTTCATCTTCACTCAATCCACTACCTAAAGAATGAAGGTATGCTCATGGACATCCCAAAGAACTTATAATTGGTGATCTATCGAAAGAAGTAAGTACACGTTCCTCTTTGAGAAATGTATATGATTACTTAACTTTTGTTTCTCAAATAGAACCAAAATCATTTGACGAAGCTGAAAATGATTGCAATTGGATAAATGCTATGCAAGATGAACTAAACCAATTTAAAAGAAATAAAGTTTAGGCTTTAGTTGAAAGACCATCAAATGTTTCTATAATAGGAACAAAATAGGATTTCAGAAATAAACTTGATGAAAATGGTTTGGTTGCTAGAAATAAAGCTAGGCTAGTTGCCAAAGGCTATAATCAGAAGGAAGGGATTGATTTTGATGAAACCTTTGCTTATATTGCTAGACTTGAAGTAATTAGACTATTATTAGCATTTGCATGTTTCATGAACTTCAAACTATTTCAAATTGATGTCAAAAGTACCTTTTTGAATGGATTTATCGAAGAAAAAATTTATGTTGAACAATCCCCGGTTTTGAAAATCATGAATTTCTCAATGATGTTTTTATACTTCATAAAGCTTTGTATAGTTTAAAACAAGCTCCAAGATCTTGGTATGATAGATTAAGTGGATTTTTGCTTGAAAATGATTTTTCAAGAGGAAATGTAGACACTACATTGTTTTTAAAAAAGAAGAATAATGATCTCTTAGTAGTACAAGTGTATATCGATGATATTAATTTCGGTGCTATTGATGAAATTTTGTGTCAAGAGTTTGCCAAGCTTATACAGAATGAGTTCGAGAAGAGCATGATGGAAGAACTGAATTTTTTTCTCGGACTCCAGATTAAGCAAACCAAAGAAGGGATCTTCATCAACCAAACCAAATACACAAAAGAAATATTAAAGAAGTTTGGGATGGAAAGACCAAGCCATTGGGTACACCTATGAACTCTTCTTGTAAATTAGATAAAGATGAATCTGGTAAATCAGCAGATCAAAAATTATATAGAGGTATCATTGGTTCACTGCTTTATTTGACTGCTAGTAGGCCAGATATAATGTTCAGCATATGTATGTGTGCAAGATATCAGTTTGCTCCTAAAGAGTCTCATTTATTGGCTGTTAAATGCATACTTAGATATCTGTCTATCTTTATTGACATTGGACTTTGGTACTCTAGAGATTTATCTATTGAACTGATTGCATATTCTAATACTGATTTTGCTGGTTGTAAACCTGATAGAAAAAGCATTAGTGGAACTTGTTAATTTCTAGGAGTTAATTTGATTTTATGGTTTAGCAAAAAACAAAATTTAGTTACTCTATCTATGATGAAAGCTGAATATATAGCAGCCAAAAACTGTTGTGATCAAATCTTATGGATCAAACAACAACTTGAAGCTTTTGGCATCAAACTAACTAAGATATCAATAAGATGTGATAATACTAGTGCAATTAATCTGACTAAAAATCCTGTTCAACACTCAAGAAGCAAACATATGGAAATAAGATATCATTTTATAAGAAATCATGTACAAAATAGTAATGTAATACTTAATTTTGTGTGTACTGATAATCAATTAGCAGATATTTTCACCAAACCTCTAAGTGAAGATAGATTTTGTATGATTAGAAGGGAACATGGTGTCATTGATCCTTTTGTTTAAACCTTTCAAATTCTTATTGAAATCCTCCAAATTATTTCAAAATCCTTTAAATTTCTTTTAAGATATCCCCTAGAATTTTTCTAGATTTTTTTGGATTTTATTAAAATTTGTTTTGCTTGCCTGAGGTTAAGTGTCGACACTTGAAAAAATGCCAAGTGTTGACTCACCTGAAGTGTCGACACTTGAGCAGTTTCAAAGTGTCGAGTCATGATATCTAGACCGAGACTTTTAGGACTTTCCGTAATTACTTTAACCAATTTTTTCTTCCCTTCCTTAGCACTGTGTGGTCCCCAAACTCTCTCCAAACCTCCAAGAATAGTGTTTTTCCTCCTCTAACCTCCGATTTTAGGTAAAATCTCTCCTCTTCTCTTGATTTTTTTTGGGTCGGACCATATTTCTTTGTTTTCCCTTTCATTTTTCCTTGAATTTGGTCCAAGCCTTGCAATCTTTGCTATGTTTTTGGTCAGAATCCTTGATCCTCTCGTGATTTTTCCCTCTCGTCCGAGCCGATTCCTTCTCTTTTTGATTATTTTGGCTTATGGCTTGCTCGGTTTCCCCTTTTCTCCTCCATCCTCACCCCATTTCCTTTCGGTTCTTCCCGCATTCCAACCCTTTCTCTCTTCTCCGGCTTATTTCTCCATTTTAGGTCCTCTTTTAGTCCATTGCTCTTCCCTCTCTTCTTTCCCTAGCCTTCTTTCTTCTTCCGTGTCCCTCTTCTCAATGTTGTCTATGAAATGGGTCCCTGAAAGCAACTGTCATATCGAAAAGGAGGTCTGAGTAGGGTCAGACCAGCAGAGAGCGAAGAACCAAGGCCCGTCAGGATCTAACTGAGCAGGCAGAGCATGATACTCGAGAGCAGCCTGCACCTTCTTTCCTTGGAGCAACTAGAGTCATGGGGAAGACCATTGCCAATGGTAGACGTGTGGACATTCAGTTTTGGGATTCACAGAGCTTCATTATAGGAGACATACTGAGAGCAGCTGGGCTCATTCATTTCTGTACTATGCGAGAGCGATATTACCCCCAGCTTATTAGAGAGTTTTATGGTAGTATGGCCACTGATGGCCTTCGATGGACAGCTATAGTCAAGGAAGTTGAGATCCAGGTGACCCCTGACATGATCAGCAAAGTTTGGCAGATCCCACTCTGTGATAGAGCCGCGAACAGTGTTGGGAACTGAGAGGCAGCCTTTCGGTGTATCCTAGAGTGGGAGGATATGAGTGGCATCTCAGTAGTTTCTGCGAACCAGCTTTCTGTCGAGATGAGAGTGCTTCATCACATTATTACTTGGATTTTATTTCTGAAGATTGGGCGATTTGATTTTATTACTGAGAGGGAGTCGGTTCTGATGGTGGCTCTGAGATAGCAGACCCCCATCAACTTACTTATGATCATGATCCACCAGATGGAAGAGGCAGCCACCTAGCGCAGATTGTGTTTACCATATAGCATGGCACTGACCCAGTTATTCAGAGACTTCGGTATTCCATTGGAGGGGGAGCCCTCCAAAGAGATCCTCCATACAGACATGTATGGAGATAAATCTCTTCACAATATGGGATTCTGATAGATTAGTGAATGATGGGTGCGCAGAGAGTCTGGCCAGGAGCCAGATGAGGAGGATGAGATTAAAGCAGTCGAGGCAGGACCTTCTAGACCTGCTGAGCATATTACATCTCCTAGGCCTGCACCAATCCAGCCTGAGCAGCAAGAGCCAGTCACTCCACCAGCTGTACCTGTTCCTGCTTCTACACCTCAGCCCACTGTCAGGACTGACTCAGACTTTGAGCAGAGGATTTCAGATCAAATCATAGAGGTTTGTAGGGAGATATCAAAGGTACGGATTGAGATGCAGGGTTTGCGTGCGCATATGGACTTACAGATCAGCTCTCTTCGTGCTACGATTGAGGTTGGATTTGCACAGATACAGAGTTTGTTGAGATCCTTGATGCCTTCTGGCACTACTGTTAGGTCTGCACCTTCACCTCCCCCTACTGATGGTGATTCTGATGAGTCAGATAGTGATGGGTACAGTGATAGTGGCAGTGATGAAGATGATGATCATAGTGATCAGTCTAGTGGTGGCAGTGCAGTTCCAGCTGATCCTACTCCTGCTCCTACAGTTGATCCCTTTGCAGATCCTCCTCCAACAGTAGATGATGTTGAGCACACTGATGTACATTATGAGACTGCTATTGTTGGTGATGATACAGTTGTTGAGTCTGACAGTGGTGGTGATGGTGAAGACTTCCTGGTTGTCAGCAGGGAGGCTCATACACCAGCTATACTTGATCACAATTCAGATATCCCCACTGAGGTTCAGCCATATGCTTCTTCAGCCTATCAGACTCCTTCTGAGACTTTCACTCGTGCCAGATTCAGGACTACTAGAGTCATACCTAGATTAGGACCCTCTCTTAGGACTAGAAGCCTTATCCATAAGACTCTTAGATCCTCTGTTACTAGGATTAGGGCATCGATCTTTTTTGAGCTTTCGTCTGATAGAGAGTAGCTTCATAGACTCTTAGTTTGCTTGTATTTTTTTTAGTATGATTATGTTTCAGATTATATCTATGTTTTAGTTTCTGCATATTTTAGCTTATGTACATTTTCAGTTTATGTATGTTTCAGCTTATGTTGTACAGAAAGTATTGATATATGAAAGTTCAGTTTGATATATGAAAGCTTCTATTATATCTTTGTCACTCCTTTCTTTGTACCTTTAAATACCTTAAGTTGTGATGTATGCAATGATTCAGGGTGAGAAATCGCTTTTATTGCTTAATGATGACAAAAACGGGGAGTAAGAAAGTTAAAGCAACATCATATTCAAATTTCTTTTCAAAGCTCTCACATATTACTTAAGATAGGGGGAGAATTCTCTTACCTTGATACTCTTTGAAATATTGCTTTATAAACTAAAAATCTGATTCATTTTCACTAAAATAAGTGTATGAATCTTGTTTGTTGTCAAATATGAAGATACTTTGATAAATTCATACTTTTTCAAAACTCTTAATACCATCCTAGTCAATTTTTGAAATCTATATGCTTATATACTCAAGGTTTTTTCATCATCAAAAAGGGGGAGATTGTTAGCTTTGGTTCCTTAATTTTGATGAATAACAAAATATTGAGTATATGTTTAGATTAACATTTCAATTAGAGTATGAATTTTAGATCTTAGGTACATATTTCTCCAACAAAAAGGTATCAAGTTTACTAATTTAAGAGCTAGAGGTTTCTCATGTTTGATTGAGCTTTTCATCTTGGAACATTGTCAAAACAACCTCTTTGGCCTTCATGAAGAACCATCAAATGGATTAATGGGCAAATCATTAAGGATTTTAAGTTTGGTATACTTTTTTGGATGACACAAGATCAAGTGTTGACTCAAGAGGTCGACTCACAAGCTAAGTGTCGACTCACAAGGTTGACTCATGAAGAAAATTCAGAAGTTTCGGAAGACCAGCACACAAAGTTTCAGTGGCACGCACCAAATGTCGACTCATGACGTCGACTCACACTTCAAGTGTTGACTCATTAGGTCAACTCATTACCTGAGAAAAATTCTAGAACAGAACTTCAAGTTTTCTGGATTTTGCATCAAGTGTCGACTCATGAGGTTGACTCAAGGTCTAATGACTAGTTTTCAAAATTTCAGATTTGTTTCCAAACGTCTACTTTTTGAATTCTAATGATCTTCAATGGTCTTTTTAGTGGATTTGAGGTATTTAACACTCACCAAACCTCATAAAGTCAACAGGAAGAGTAAATTTATATGAGACAAACTCCAATGATTTGAAAAGACAAAAAGAGTGTGTTTAAAGATAATCCCTTGCAAAAGCCTTCCATTTTTGAGTTGTTAAGGTTTCAAGTGCTTGGCCATAATTGTGCATTCAAGAGATTCCAAGGAGAAGTCAACTCAAGCAATCAAGAGAGCTTCAATTACTTTTATTTCAGCTCTTCCAAGGAGCTTTGTATTGTACTCTTTTATTACATTCTTGTTCTTACTTTATTGACCTAATTTTTAAAGATTTTTGAAACTAGGTTGTAAAGGTTGTTGGTGAGCCAAAGGGATAAAACAAACTAGGGTTTGACTTGTGAGCCCGAAGATAAAACAAGTTGTAAAGGTTGTTGGTGAGCCTAGGTGATAAAACCAACTTAGGTTTTGACTTGTGAGCCTTGGAAAACAAATCGGCTGTAATCTTAAAGAGATTATAGTGAAATACTCAAGGGAAAGCTTGGGGAATAGATGTAGGTGCTTGGAGTACTGCACTGAACCACTATAAATCTTTGTGTTTGTGTGCGATTGCCCTCTTTATTACTTGCTCTTCAATACTTGCACTTAATTTGCTATTATCCACTGCATATCTCTTAGAGCTAAATCACTTTATTTCACAAATATTTTAAGACCAGCACATAATTATTTTGAATTTTTAAAAGATCCAATTCACCCTCCTCTTGGGCTCCATTTCTGGACAAGAATATACAATATCACTTATTCATTAAATATAAGCAACTCAAATAACTAGAACCTATAATATATGTATGAATGTATACTGGCAAAATGCACTACATAAAAATGCCTTGGAAAGAACCTACATAATGGCCAAATAAGCAATTGAAAAATAAAATATGTTTAAGAAACTACATGGATTGCAAGTTTAAATGAGATGTGTATTTGGAAAATTAAATATGTTAGGAGAACTACATGGATTGCAAGTTTAAATAAGATGTTTTTTTCTAAATATCCCATATAAAACTTTGTAGTTCATGAAAATTAGAAGTAGAAACAAGATTGTGTGCAGTGATATATTAGAATAGCTGTTAGGTATTTAACTACTTTCACTATCTTTTTTTCTCTTTAAATTATCATAGATGCTATGACATGGATATTATGTTACTTATTTTAGATCAGGTGTTTCATTTTTTAAGTATTTGTTTTTTTTTTTTTGTGTGTGGTTACAAATAGTTAAATAAATAGAATAAAATATATCTTTTGGACTATATCAACACTAAATATTGATTCAATATTCCCTTTCATATCTAGTAAATGCCTTATGAATCAGTCCTCTAGACTTAATCATAGGGATTAGGATAACAATTGTAAGAAAAAAAACTGTTAATGCATCAGATATATCAAAGAAAATATCATAACATATTTTGAAAATGTATGGAAATTATTGACATTTCAACTTGCCATTCCTGATTTTAGATTTCTTGCTCATTTGTTATATTTTTATTTAAAAATATTCATTTGTTAAAATCACTCTCATGTTAAACAAATGTAAGAAGACACCGATGAAGAGCTTCAAAAGGGTGAAAAGAAATCAAACTTATTTCTCCTGCGCAAATATGTTGAATCTGTTTGTTAGATTGTATGACATGGACACTGTATTTATTGTATAACAGGTGTTTCATTCTTTTTAACCACTCATCTAGTTTCTTTTGTAGTAACAAATGGTTACCTGAATAGAACAACATATGTCTTTCGAACCATAGCTTGAACAAATAGTGATTTTAAATTTCCTATCAAATGTAGTAAATCCTTTGTGAATCAATCCACTAGACTTAATCATAATGATTGGGAGAATAGCTATCAGGAAAAATTTGCTAATATATTATATATATATCAAAGAAAATATTGTAATATATTTTGAAAATGCATGGAAAATATTATACATTCAGCTTAGTATTTCTAATTTTAGATTTCTTGCTTTGTAGTGTTTTTCATTTAAAATTATTTGTTTATTTAAATCAATCTCATGACAAACATATGTGATAAGAAACTAAAAAATAGCAACCAATGGGTTAAAAAAAAAAAAATCAAACTTGTTTCTCCTGTATAAACATGTTAAGACTGTTTGTTATATTACATGGTTGCATATTCCCTGCATTTATGTATAAAAATATATCTTTCTGTTTGCATCTATGTATGTCTATGTGTGGGCTTATGTTTGCAGTAAATTTCTTCATTGATGTTAAATGTTACATATAGAGAACATGATCTGTGTGTGGCTTGCATTATATAATTCTATGTTCTCCATAAAGCTGAAATTAAAAAAACTAATATTGTTTTTCGCCTTATAGATAACTATCAATTATTTGTTTGCGATAAGGAAATGCATCTAATTCCTCTAAAAAAATAAATATAATTACTTGCAAGAATGAGATGTTTTGATAAATCCATGATTTACTAGATCCCAAATTTTTATGAGACGTGCATTTGGTAAATTTTTTACGAGTTCATGGTGAATCAGTAAATACATGCATTCAAATTATCTATAATTTACTAGTTTCAGATGAGATTTTAATAACTTAAAATAAAAAAAATAAATTTCCTAACTTCAATCTATACATTACTTTTATAAATTCATTCTACCAACTAAAAGTATGATTTTTATAAAGCCAAGTACAATCATGCATCCTATAAATCCAAAATAATATGGATACAAACCTTCATTTGGAAGGAAAAGGCACCTTTGTGATCTTTGAACATAGAATGAGTGTCAAATTTGGGCAAAAGAAGAATGTGGATGAGGATTTCCACAATTCGTAGATTGACAACTGATTAGGTCGAACAAGGGTGACAGTTGACTATCTTCTTCAAAGAGGAAAAAAAGAATTTTTTTCTAAGAAAAGAGAACTGGAGGAGGGGTTCTAGAAAGTTATGATGGAGATCGAAAAAATTGCTTCAAATAGAAAACATCACATTCTCTTGGGAAGAAATTCGAATCATCATCGAATGCCATGTCATCAAATTTTTTAAATTTATTTATTTCTAACTTAGCATCGGTGCCATCTATTCAAGTAAAATCAGCCGCATATGTACTGGTAATGTCAAATAAAATTTTTGATAAGGGAAAGTCATCGAAAATAGAATAAAGGGTAATATTAAAATGATTAAAAAATTTTAAGGACTAAAATTAAAAATTTTATAATTTATGTATCATTTTCAAAAATCTTATATAATTTAAAGACTATAAATATAATTTATCTTTTTATTTTTCTATGTGCTATCCTTTTTTTTTATCTTATTTTTAAGCTAGTAGGGTGAAGCTTGATATGGTAACTAAACTACTGGTGACACTCCCCAAACTTGAGAAGTATGAGTCAGCAGCATCGTATCGAAGAGGATTTTTTTAAAAATAATATATTTTAAAAATAAAATTACCAAACTGGGATCCTTGCAAATAATTTTACCAAATTGATGTACTTTGGCCACGTGTTAAAGTTTTTAATTAACTTTTTGCCACCTATTGCTCCCATATGGATGTCAGCTGCCACTTGGAAAGATGCAGCTTGAACCTGCATCTTCTCAATGAAAACGCATCTCCAAGTTATGTTTTTATTGAGAAGATATAGCTTCAAATTGCGTCTTCTTAGTATTCTTAAGCTACCCGAGCACTGCTTGAGAAAAAAAAAAAGCTATTGGTCCCCCTCCAAAAAAAACGAGTTGTTAGTCCCCCCAGTTCCCTTCTCTATGATCCGTGGTCCCCATATTCCCCTTTTTCTTGGGTGTAATTGTTGCCATCCATTATCTAGGTATTTTTTTATTTGAAATAACATGCAAAGTTTTTTTTGTTTTATTTTTTTGAAATGATATAGGTTTGTTTTTTTAGGAATTATTAGGCATGGTTAGTATTCTTATTATCCCTTCTCCAAAGGTATGTTGTTGCTACCATTTAAAACTTATTATAAAGATATTTTTTTATTAATAGTTATGCTATTTATTTTTAAGTAATATGGTAATTTTTGTAAATGGACATGTGAGATCTCATGAATGTTTAATTTTTTAATTTTTTTAGAAATATATTTTTGTAAATGGTTGTCAAAAAAAATATTAGTACTTTTGTAATATTAGATAACTATCTTGATGGATTTGGGATGGATTGGACCTAATTTATAAAAATTTTAATATTTAAAAATATTTTTTAGGTGTTTTTTGATATAAATAAGTTTAAATAAAAATGTTAATATAGTATTTTTTAAAAAATAATTAAAAAAGTCATATATTCATATATTTAAAAATTTATAGTAAGTTCATAAATTAATTATAAATTAAAAATCAATAATAAATATTATATTTAAAAAATATATCATATTTTGTAAAAAATATATTATAATGTTAATAAAAATTAGTAGTTATAATTATTCAAATGAAAATAATAATATAAATATTATTTTTTTAATAAATAAAAATTTAGGTTGGATTGTTAGGAAAATATAGGTTAATGTATTTTTAAAAAATATAGGTGATATTCTTTTAAGAAATTATTAGTATTAAAGTAATAAAAAGTATAGTTTTTTTTAAAAAAATATAATATCAATTTTTAGAAATTTATATTAATTAATGATGAATTAACAAATTAATTATAAATTAAACAGTAATCATAGATTATATATTTATAAATTAAAAATTAATTATAGTTAAAAAAATAAGTAGTAAATACTAAATTTAGAAATAATATGATAATATACACAAAGTATCAGATAATATTTATGAAGAGTAATAGTTGTGATTAAATTGAAAATAATTATGTTAAATAATATAAGAGAAGCTATAAAAAAAATTACAATAAATAAAATTTTTGGCTATATTGTTAAGAAAATATTGTTAATAAATTATTAAAAATATAGGTGATATTGTTTAAAAAAAGATTAGTATGGAAGGAATAAAAAAAATATATGTTTTTAAAAAATATACTAGAAATTTGAAGGAATATATATCAATCAATTAAGGATTACCAAATTAGTTATAAATTAAATATTAATCATTGATTAATTAATTATAGATCTAAAATTAATTATCGATTAACAATCAGTGGGAAATATTAAACTTCAAAAAAATATGATACTGTATAAAAAATATTGGATAATATTTATGAAGAGTAATAGTTGTGATTATTTAAATATTATTAGTAATACGAAAATTCTAAGGTAATCAGTTAGAAATAAAAAATCTTCTACAATATAAATTGTATTATAAGTCCTAGTTAAATTAAAAATAATTATATTAAAAAATATAAGAAAAGCTGTAAAGAAATAATTTTGTAAGAAATAAAATTTTTGACTATATTGTTAAGAGAATATAGGTTAATAAATTCTAAATAATATAGGTGATATCCCTGAAAAATGGTTATTAATAAAGTAATTAAAAATATATATATTTAAAAATATACTAGGAATTTTAAAAAATATATTTTAATCAATTAAAGATTACCAAATTAGATGTAAATGAAACATTAATCATAGATTAATGAATTATAGATTTAAATTTAATTATATATGAAAAATCAGTGGAAAAATTAAATTTAAGAAATATATGATAATGTATAAAAAAGATTGGATAATATTTATGAAGAGTAATAGTTGTGATTATTTAAATAATATTAGTAATAAAAAAATTCTAGGGTAATTAGTTAGAAATAGTTTTTTTATAATACAAATTATTTTATAAGTTCTGATTAAATTAAAAATAATTATATTAAAAAATATAAGAGAAGCTGTAAAAAAATAATTTTATAAGAAATAAGATTTTTGGCTATATTGTTAAGAAAATATAGGTTAATAAATTTTAAATAATATAGGTGATATTCTTTAAAAAAAGATTATTATTAAAGTAATAAAATAATTATATAAAAAATTATAAGAGAAGCTGTATGAAATTAAATTTAGGTCATGATAAAGATTCTTGATCCAATGATGGAGCCAATAGTTGGGATGAATTTTTAATATTTGTGTAATTTTAATATAGATATGCAATATTCATGTTTATAATTTTTAATATATATGATATATTATTATTGGTGTACTTGTAATATGTAAATACATATAAAAATGATTAATTAGTTTGTTATTTATGCTTATAAAATTTGTATTGCATAAAACCGTAGACCAGTCAATTGATTGATGTGCATATTCTATGTATCCATATATTTATATAATTTTATACGGAAACCTAGAATTATGTACATTGGTCAATTGATTATCCAATTTGGATAGTTTGATAATTGTAATTAATTTTATAGATCAATTAACTGTAATCAAATTATATGTAATTAAAATCGTAAGGAATTTAGGATAGCATTTTTCCTTAGTTCTCCTTGCACATAAATATTTGTGTAGAGAGAACTAAGAAAAAATGTTATCAAAATTTCTTTCAAACTCAATTACATATCATTTGATTACTGTTAACTGATCTATAAAATTGATTGCAATTTCTAAATGGGATAGGGCCTTTACCTATTAGTTGGTCATATGATGCATGTTTTATGTATGTCATTTATAACTTCATATTTTCGTATATATTTAGAAATATGATATAACAATTTGTTAATATTATGTGCCTTTTAACTTCTTATTGTATGCTTATTATGCTATAAATAGTTATATATAGAAAGCATATTTGTAGACTTATAAATTTTTTATTTTGAATGTCAGCATGTTTAATATTTTTATAAATTTTATTGACACTATATTTAATTTATTGAAGATAGAATGTTTCAACAAATATTCATTTATTTATTTTGTAGTGAGAAATAGGAGAAGTTATCACAGTGTTATGTTATATTAATGGTTGTATCGTTCATGAAGAATTTTGTATTGAATATAATCGGGGACCAGAAAAGATAATTAGAATTAAATATGGAATGGCACATGATGAACAATAGAATAAGTTATATAGTGTCTTCCTTATTGACAGGACAGGATATAAATTATTGATTACATATAGATATCCACAACTTGTGCAGCCGATATTAGTGAAGTATAAACCTGTTCTGATTATCGATGATGACATAGAGATAATATTTTCTACTATCAGTGCATATCAATGTCTATCAGGTACGGAGTTGTATGTAGATATACAACCCGTTAAAGATGCTCGACTCATTCATGAATTAAATGAATATGAAGAGGAGGTTTAAAATTTAGCAATAATTAGTATCAGTGAACAGGTTATTTCTGTTCATAGTCCAAATATTTATGATAGTCCTCAAGTAAATATTGCTTCCATGTATATCGAGGATCACATTCGTATAATGAAAAGTGATGCGCTAGAGAGTGTTATCAGGCATGCTTCACTGTACACAGCTGCTGGTGATACAATACATGTAAATAATGAACTTTTTAATCAAGATGATGTTCCTAACGAAGATGATGTTGATAATGAAAGTCGGGAAGCTGGCCCTTCTCATATTATACAAAGTCCACATGATACTACTGTACTAAACCATACTTTATTTGAGACTTCTTTAATAACATTTACTCAGTTCAATTGGAAAGCTACTAATATGTCGATGTACTATTTCCTTTAAGAACCGTCTTTCATCTTGAAAGGTGGTTAGGAGTTATGCAAAGGACTTCGTTTTGCAGACAATGCTAAATTACAAAGTGTTATAAAGCATTATTTAATTGATAGATATCATGAATTCAAGGTTGTTGAGTCAACTTCAAATTTATGGGTTGTGAAATGCAAGAATAAAGAGTCTGGATGTCAATGGACGCTCAAAGCAATTAAACATAATGATTACTTTGAGACATCATGATATTTTAGTTCCCATACATGCATATCTATAGTTATGTCTCATGATCATTCTGAATTAGACTCTACTTTAATCATCAATAAAATATGTGATCTGGTGAAAGAAGTACCTACAATTTTAATTGTAAGACTTAGGGTGGTCATAAAGAATGAATTCAATTACACTAACATTTATAGAAAGTTATGGAAAGCAAAGCAAAAAGCAATAGACATGATATTTGGTGATTGGGACAAATCATATGAATTACTGTCCAGGTGGTTGCATGCAGTAGAAGAATTTAATCCCGATTCTTAAGTGAAATTCATCAGCACTCCAATCGATCATCCAGCATATGCTCAATTTGATTGGATCTTCTAGCTTTTGCACCATCAATTGAAGGGTTCAAGTATTGTCAAACGGTAATCAGTATTGATGTCACATTTTAATATGAAAAATATAGACATAAATTATTGATTGCAACTGCTATTTATAGAAATAGTCAAGATTTTTCATTATCTTTTGCTATTATTAATGAAGAGTCTACCGATACTGGCTGCAGTACAAAATCAGTACTTAAGTTAGTAGTAACCGAATGTATATCATGTATACTGCTTACGTTATGTGGCAAGCAATCCTATACTAGATTTAAGGATTCCAAATTAAAGGATATGGTCAAAAAGGTTGGAATGCAAACATAGATTAGAAAATTTGAGTGATATATGAAAAATATCAAGAAATTAAAACCAGAAGCTATTTAATAGTTGAGCGATATTCCATTAGATAAATGGATATGTACATACGATGGTGGCCGAAGGTATGGAATAATGACAACCAATCTATCGGAGTGTTTTAATGGAGTGCTTAAAAATGCTAGATTCCTGCCTATAACCACATTGGCATAGTTGACCTTCTTTTAACTTATATCATACTTTGACGATTGACGTGCCCCAGCAGTTGATGCACTTAATAGGAATGAAAGATTTACTCCATTTATTACGGGTCATGTAATCGTCAAACAAGCTAAATCTACATCCCACACAGTTACATGATTTGATAGAGCCAGTAATATATTTCAAATCCAAACTATGATGCATGGTCCGTATATGAACAAAGGCAATAACATTTAGGTACAGCTTTAAAGTTAATAAATTTATGACATCTTTATATTATCTACTTTCTAATATATCAATTATTAAATTTTGTAATACAGATTGTTCGACTGTCAGATCGTACATGTACATGTCAAAAATGGTAATGCTATCATTTATCTTATTCACATGTCATGGCTGCTTATGCACATGTTTTAATTAATTTTATAGATATGTTGATCGGTGTTATAGTTTAAATGATTATCATCAATCTTATGCACCTTAATTTCAATCCATTCCTCACTAAGCGTATTGGTAATAGCTTGGTCAAGATATTACCGTTATGCCAGATAAAATATGGTTATGACAAAAAGATAGGTCATGCTCTACCAGAATTAGGAATGATATGAATTTGAGAGAAAGCGGTAACAGACAGAGGTGCACGATTTGTTGAGAAAAAGGACATGATAGAAGGTCATATCGAATAACTAGAAATGCAAATTAGTATTATCATCAAAAGATAATTATATAGTTCATCCAAATCTATTTTTGCACATAACAATTTTTTTGTATATGATGTGTCAAATTTTTCATGTCACATTTTTAACATTGAACATCATTTGATCTTTCAGGATTAGGTTTTATAATGTCATGGACAATAACTTCAGATTTCATTGCTCTATGTTATTGGAATTATATTAAATCTATATAAAGGCCATCATACTTCATTGATCATGAGACCGATTTCCTAATGAATTCAGGATATATTTTTTTCATATATTTACTTGTATTGTTGGTTGTTGTACTTGGATTGTTATTGTTATCCAAGTTTTGTATTTTATTAGTTGAATACATGATGATATTATGCAATCTAGTTTTGTATTTAAGTATGTGCTTATTATATATTTGTATTATGCATTTTATTTTTCAGAGGTATTGATGATTGTTAAATAGACTTTCTTAATTATAGTTAAAGCAAATCTTTGTATATATGTGCATCTTTTTATAGATATGGTCCAGGGCCAGTAGACCATTCTGTGTTGTATGATCAGGACAGCCATCATTCTGGATTGATATGGGATGGTCAGGAGGCAAGTTTCCTTTAGTGTCAACGTAGGAAGCTTGTTATACACAGTCAACACCACTAGATAGACATATGTATCGTACCTGCAGCAGGTCAGATTTTATGGACTAGCACGTATAGGTTATATATAGTTGGATTGATATTGATTATGGTACTCATAGAGCGGTAGCATCCAGAGATTCATACATTTCATCACCATGTAAAGAGTGCACCATCATACTACAGGACATTGTCTCCAATTGGATTTACCTATTGATGGATTACCAGTCACCGGCAGTACACAAATTGATTGGCATCAGCTTTGTCACTAGTTATTAGGAGTCATTCCATCATAGGATCAACTCCAGGGATCACGGTTGAGTCTAGTATGGCTAGCGGAGCAGTTTCACGGGTTATCCCATGATGCTGATGAGATAGTGATACATCGACATGCTAGAGCTTATATATTACAGTTTATGGATGGATATTTATTTATGGATACGTCAGTGAAGGGGATATATCTCATGTTTTTAGACCCACTACATGATTTTGAGATGGCTGGACATTACAATTGGGGTAGTGCAGGCTTAGCATGGTGGTGCAGACATATGTGTAGGGCTAGTAGGAGAGATGCTTATGATATTATTGAACCATTGATATTGCTATAGCTCTGGGCATGGAATAGATTCCTAGGAATGGTACCACATAGATTATTCTAATCAATAGTAGATCCTATAATTGATTTGGATGACGGTGGAGCTAGATTATCACAGGACTCCTTAAGGATGAGGTAAGTATCAAAATTTATTATTATTTTTTTGTTAAAATTTATTTGTTATATTAACCATGTAAATTTTATTATCTATAATTGGAGAGATCAATTTTCGGTTAAAGAGGTGCCGACATATGTTGTCTCATCACACAGACTATATCTTGATCACCTGAGATCAGAGCAAGTAATAAGTAAAATTAAATATTTTTATTATTATTATCTTTAATATCTTATTATTTAAAATTATGATTAACATATGATGTGGTAGCCATTTACTCTTGACATTCTTGCCTATCTACCTGATTATTGTCTACATGATCAAGATGTATGGTGTACATGAGTGCCATTTATTTGTTTTCATATCGTAGAGTGGCACTTCGCTGATAGAGTGTTACGGCAGTTTGGGATCTGCCAGTCCATACTAGATCGATGTGATATAGATGCTACACTGCACTATATCGATCTCAGAGGAAGAGCCGATCAGGACTGGTCCTTCATCAGTGGTACCGTTGCATCACTAGGAAGTTCATCAATCATATTGGTGCAATGCATGATTACCTGGTAATCATTTAAATTATTTTATTAAATATTCTTCATAGTCGATTATTATATTTTAAATAACTAATTACATGTATATTTCAGAGCGTTGGGATGGTCATGATTCGACAGCTTGCTCAGCTAGGTTATATATCCACGTCATCCCAATCCACATCATGGATATATGTGATATAGTCCTTTATACTGTCTATGAGCAGGCTCGTATCCAGTTACGAGGATTTGCTCGTCATGATGATAGAGAGGATGAGATGCCTACACATTTCTCTTACATATTATCATGACGAGCAGCTCCTGTAACTCAGCATTCACGACGTACTCGCTGATACAGTACATTTCCATTTTTGATACCTGAGTTCACTCCCTACTTATCTTAGAGTAGTTATCTACATAAGGATGTCAAACAGTTCATATATGTGGTGGATGTTGCAATGCATTTTGACTATACTGTCGTACTGGAGTACATGATGCATCAGGGATACTCAACCCATGAAAAAAAATTATTGGTGAGCGATCGACACATGAGGGTGCTACATAGGAGCCAATTCATACTAAGATAGAGCTTTCAATAGGATATCAGGGACCGAGTGAACCAGAATCTTCACATCATCAGAAGCAACCTTCACGTAGGAGGAGACGGCTACCTTGTGTGACTTAGGATATATTTTTTACTATCATTTATGTATTACATTTATGTGTGGACCATATTATTTTAGGGTTCTAGCATTACAATGAATTTTATATTTATGTATTATTTTTATCAATGAATATTAAATACTAAGTTCATGCATTATCATAATTTTAATTATTAGGTTTTTATTTAAATATTGGGCATACACTCAGGTACACGCAACTATGTATTCATATACTATATTACATTATCATTTAATCATAAATATTATAAAATATTTCATAATTTAATATAATAATAATATTTTTTTGTAATATTATTATTTTAAATTTTTAAATGTTAGTATTTATCTAAATTATTTTTATGGTAAACATAACTAAGTGATTTTTATATTATACTATTACTTAATCATGTTCATCTTAAAATTTGCTAATTTTACTTATATTTTAATTATTTTTTTAAAAAAAATGTGTATCATATTTAAACGTTCATGTGATTACTATTGCAACCTATATCACCATGGCATGTACCTTCGATAGGGTCCGATTGGAATTGCCCTCTCCCAGAGCTGTCGGGCTCTTACAGGAGTGCAAGTGGCATGCTATAGGCCTGGAGCCCCGATAAAGGACTCCAGTGCCTAGAGCTCTGGCAGAGCATGTGTTTTGCAGAAGTTGCGGGTGGCATGCTGTAGGGCCTGGAGCCCCGGTAGAACACACGTCCCTACGAGAGTTTTGACCGGTTCCGTGGAGACAGCGACATCGCGCCCCGATATCACCGTCCGGGCTCCTCTCATGTCTACCCTTCGAGAGTTTCGTTTCATCTTCTATTGTTCCTCCTGCCACGATCGAGGGAATGTCTTCTTGCCTTCGACGAGGAGCTCAACCTCGGCTAGAAGCTCACCTCGGATGGGAGCTCGATCTCAATTGGGAGCTCATCTCAGATGGAAAAGGTGGTGCTCTACTAGGAGCTCACCTCAGACGGGAGCTCGATCTTAGCCGGGAGCTCATCTCGGACAGGAACTCGACCTCGATCGAGAACTCACCTAGGATGGGATAGGTGGTACTCTCTGCCACCTATAGTATTATTTAATTATAAAAATCTTAAAAAATATTATTATTTTTGTTATTATTATAAATCTTTTTAATTCATAGTATATTCTTAATTTTTGAAATATATTTATTTAAAAAAATTTTACAATATTATTATTAATTTTTCTTTATTTTGATTATTTTTTTTAATTTTTTGGTTTTTTTGATTTTATGATTTTTTTAATTTTTGGCCAATTAACTTGATATATATTTTGGTTTTTTTTGTTGGTTTAGAAGATGCGGGTTCTACTTGCATTAAGGCTGGAAGTGGTCGGGCTGGACAGGGCCACAACCCTACCCGAGCCCGGCTTGAAAAAAAATTTTGGGCTTCGGGCTGAGCTTAGGGCTTAAATTTTTTTAAAATAGCATGCCTGAGTCTGACCCAAGCCCGATTCGAGCCTGATTGGGCCGGCCCGAATACAAGCCCAAATGATCCAAAAAAAATGTGTCTGGTTCACCGACTCACCATGAGATATGGCCAGAGCGCGGGGGATGTGAGGGCACCGAAACCATGAGATCGGAGCCGGGGAGGGGGGCCATGAGGTCACGCAGAGGACAGGGGGTGTTGGGTGGGGTGCCAGGGCCAGGGGAGGTGATCAAAGCCGGAGAGGGGCCGTAGGATCGCACGAGGGACGAGGTCGTCGGGTGCGGGGGCCAAGGTCGTCGAGTGCGGGCACCAGGATCAGAGGAGGCAAATCATAGCCGGAGAGGGGCCACGGGGTCACATGGGGGGCACGGACGTTCGGGGCGAGCATTGAGGCATAGGAAGGGATATCGGAGCCGAATGAGCGAGATCGGAGGCTTGGAGTCGAGGGGGGCTACGGAGTCACACAGGGGCCAGAGCGTTGGGTGCATCCTTTCAAACGTTGACCAGAGGAGGAGAACGGAGTTGGGGGTAGTGTCACTGTCGAGTGGCAGGGGGCGTCGGTTCGGGTGGAGTTAGAAATGAAGAGGGAGAATGGAGAACGGGAGAAGAAACGAAAAAGAAAGAGAAAAAAATAGAGAACTTTGGGGGGGGGGGGTCGGGCTTAGTCTGGGCCGGGCCAAAGGGGTGCTGGAGTCTGGCCTGAAAATTGAATGGGCTCTAATATAAAGTCCAAACCCAGCCCAATTTATATAAAACTTGACTCGAAGCTCGACCCGATTTCGGGCCGGCCCGGTCCAGTTCTAGCCTTAACTTATATCTTTAAGTATTTTCTTTTTTTTAAAAAAATATTTTAAAATATTTCATATTTTATTTTTTTATTCGATCAGTTTAGAAGACAAACTATTTTTTGTTTTTTTGTTGATTTAGAAGATATAGGTTCTACATGTGTCTTTAAGAATTTTCTTTTTTAAAAAATATTATTTAAAAAAAAATTTTTTATTTTTTTTATTCAATTTGTTTAGAAGATAAGTTATTTTTTTTATTTTTTTGGTTGGTTTTGAAGATACGGGTTCTACATGTATCTTTAAGATTTTTTTAAATATTATTTAAAAAAATATATATTTTATTTTTTTATTCAGTCCATTTAGAAAGCAAGCCATTTTTTTTCTTTGGTTTAAGCTAGATTTTATTTTTTTTAGATTTTTATTTTGAAGATACAGGTTGTACCGTATCTCCAAGACATTATATTTTTCCATTACTTTCAAGGTTTTTTTTTTTTTTTTTTTAAGAAGATGCAGGTTATATCTGCATCTACAAGATATTAATTTTTTTTATCATTTAGAAGATGCAGGTATAATTTATATTTTTATTTTTTTGATAATTTAAAAAATATAAATAGAATTTATTTTTAAATTTTTTTTAATGATATTTTAGGAGGTGCAGGTAGAATCTGTATTTACCTGTATTTTCTCTCCGGAAACGTAAATAAAATCTGTATTTCCTTCGGGTTGGAAAAGCAACACGTGGTCAAAATAATGATATTTGATGAATTTTATTAGGAAATCCATCTTTTAGTAATATTATTTTTAAAAAATATATTTAAAAAATTCCGTATAGAAGACGCATGGCTTATCAAATCAACTTTCCCGTCCAATCAATCAGTTTGCCACTCAAAGTCCGCCCCAGTCCGAAACCCGGCCTCGCCTCTTCACCCGTACCTGGCAACCTGAAAAGCCCCGACTTCCTTTTTCTACACTGTGATTGATGACCCAAAGTTCCTTTATTTTTTTTCTGATGGCCCGTGAGCTGTGACCTTCCTCTTTTGGAGGGCTAAAAGGGCTCATTTTGATGTGGATTTTTTATTAAAGTATTTTTTAAAAAAAATAATTTTAAAAATATAATATCTATAAAAATTAATTTTAATATACTTAACCGATCGTTAAAAAAATATATTTTAGAATTATATATTTGGATAAATATATTATATTTTTAATAGAATAAAACATCCTATTCATTTATATATCCAAAGAGCATTATTTTTTAAAAAACATTTTTTATAAAATATCAAAAATTTATATCCTATGTGAATTTTTTTATGAAATATGGATGGTTTATTTTCATGAAAATATTATTTTTTAATCTTTCTTTGATTAAAAATTTCAACAAAATAAAAGATATTTTTTAAAATTTTTTTATTAACTACTCCTTCCTTTATCTCCTGGCCACCTGATGAATCCCGATAGATCATTAGGAATTATATAAAAAAAAGTTAGTGAGTAACTTCATTAAAATCATTTATAATTCTTTCACGTGAATTAAGATAATTTTATCTTAAATTGTGACCATTCTTTTTTTTTATATATAACTGACTGCACCAATATTATTGGCACTTAAATTGCTTTATTCCACTTTAGAAAAGTTTGCATTTATAAACAGTATTGTTATAGCAAATACTCAATCCAATTTTTATCCATTGATTTATAATTGCTAAAAAATGGTACTATAAATTGGATGGTAATATATATATATATATATATATATATATATATATATATATATATATATATATGACCAAATCATAATAGACTATATCATAGATTGCTATGGCAGATACTTCTACTAAAATTTTAATTTTTTAATTATCTAATTTTTATATATGTATTTACTCTAGATTGATGCAATAAGATCTGATTTATAAAAAAAATATAAAAATCATTACTTATGTATGGCTAGTTAAGGTTTAAGTTGACTTAAAAAAAATGGAGGTGGCAATGTTTAACTAGTTTAATCTGTTTAACATGATTGAGTCCATTGTAAATTGAATTAGATTATCTATTTAATAATTGATTAGATTCAAGTTAATAAAAATATTAGATTCAGATTTATATATTTTTGATCTATTATATACTTGATTCAACATGTATCTTGTCCAACCCAATCCAGTTGTCACTTGTCAGCAGCTAAGTTATTCTGGCTAGTTTAAATTTTAAGGGACTGGATAAATTTTCAGTATCACTTTTAGG
Organism: Areca catechu; assembly: GCA_021397845.1. Lineage (NCBI taxonomy): Eukaryota > Viridiplantae > Streptophyta > Magnoliopsida > Arecales > Arecaceae > Areca > Areca catechu. Next base: position 169,010,515 of record CM038041.1, read on the forward strand.
TTTTGAAGACACTAATCAAAGTTCGAGCATAAGAAGACATTTTTTTTTTTGGTGGGGGCGGGGGGTGGGGCAGAAGCATATGAAGACCATTTGACGTGGATTGCCAAACGAAAATATGGCCGTTGGAGGTGCTGGCCACGGCTGCCATTAGCTTTATTTAGTTTCTTGGAAGATTAGAAAGGGTGGCGAGGCGTGGAAAATCGGTTGTTAACAACGTAGGATTACATGAAGAAGAAGAAAAAAAAAAGGAGAGAGAGAGAGAGAGAGGATATAGTATACAAAGCCAAAGTCTCTTGATTGGACAAGACATCTTCTTAATTGTTATCATTTGAACCAGTAATCTAGTTTTTTTATTTTGCAAATATAATTATGCTTTTTTGATTTCCTTTTTAAAATATGAGATCCAAATTGACTGCCATTTTTTGTCTAAATTTCTGTTGATTGAATTTTTTTTGTGCTATTATCATTCTATATTTAATCATTGGTTCATGTATACATACATACAAAAATAGTTTTCATATAAATAAAATATAAACAAATATAACAATGTACACAAACAAACTTTACTGTGTGGGAAAAATCAGATGCCATTGTGCATAATAACTAAATTTAAAATGCTATGCAAACGACTAATTAAATATATATGAAACGATGGCCAAAGCCAGCTATTATACCCCTTGCTTTTTTTTTTTCTTTTGTTTTCTTCTTCGTTCTCTTTTTTTCTGTGGGGGCTGTAGGTGATAAGACAGAGAAGTGTGAACCCTTTCACAAGCAGTACTTTGGCTCTTGGACCAGATGGAAGGTCACATGTCCAAACAATGCTTCGATTAGTAAAACAAGCCATCATGCCCCATGGTATCTCTTTGATCGCCTTCTCTAAGGGTAGGAGACACTTAAGAAGTCACCTTTGCAAATACCTCAATTTTAATTCCACCTATATATATATATATATATATATATAGCTCCCAAGCCATTGTTCTAATCTTTTATATATATATAAGAGTAGATCAATGACTTGAGAGCTATATATATATATATATATATATATATATATATATATCTCTAAATGGCATTATGAAAGTTAGTCTTCATGAACCTTGGCTGTGATACCCAATGGATGAGAGGTATTTGGAGGGAGAGAATAAAAGGGGTACTCTAAATGTGAGATCTGATCAAATGTAAAGATAGACTTCTGATAATGTAAGTTTATAGAGTTCTAGCAATAGAGTCTTAGTCTTGTTGGATGCAATCATTGAAACTATAGTGATATTGCTAGGATCAATCATGGTTGTGCATGTGATGACTAAATAATTAAGAATCAAAATATATATTTGTCGATGTTGAACAATTCAAAGAGACTAAATTTTTCTTCAAAAAAAAAAAAAAATGCTAATATCCTTACCTCCTAAAATATATGTTTGTCGATGTTGAACAATTCAAAGAGACTAAATTTTTCTTCAAAAAAAAAAAAAAATGCTAATATCCTTACCTCCTACCATGAACTAAATAAGTAGCAATATTAGGTTTTTCTAATTGTATAAAGTTGGAGAGGCAATTGCTCTCGTCTGGCCCTACCAGTAATCCTAGCACTATAGAAGTTAGGTAAAGTCTGAGTGCATATAAAGTTTTTATTTCTTTATTTGCACTTATATTGATAAATTGAGATTCTTGATCAAGATCACAATAAAAATCAACTACTACACATCATGTAAATATTTTTAGTAGCATATCATGCTCGAAACAAGAACTACAATCCAACATTTATCTTAACATCATTTTTTATTTTCGATATATAAACTTAACACCTATCAAAAGAATCATGAGAGATCTTTTAAGGAACATTTCATTGTAGATGACCATAAAACAGTTAGGTGCATCATCATGAACGCATGAGGTTTTCAAACTTAAGCCTAGTTTTAACAAAAGTTTGTGCATATTAGATAAGGGCACAGTTACTTCATCTTTAATGAAGCTAAAATATATCATGCTTCCAAGCAATCTAGTCATGTGAACCATGGCACTTACAGCACTGAAAAGTAAACAGACGATATCATAGGACCCAGGATGCATGAAAAGGAAAATAAATAGTCAATAGAAAACTATCATGAGATCGAGTAGTGATGGCAGGAAGTGTATAACGTTCACAAGAGTCTGATAACATGCTCCCTCCCTCATGGTGCCCACTGCTTTTGGTCCCTCTCCGTCTTGTAGCCGCATCCACCTAAATTCCCACCAAGAAAGCACACCACCACTCCAGTCTAATCTTCCGGTTATTTTCTTCACCACTTCCTTCTGTTACCATGCCCATTGATGGAGATTGACCCTTAAGTTGCACTACTTTCCCTATCACATGTTCACTTCTTTTGTTTTTTCCACTCTCTTTCCCTCTTCAACTTTCTTGGTGGTATATATCGAGTTGATTCCCGAAGGACACCAATATTATATATTTCTCCTGATCAATATCACCTTTTCCATTCTATTCCTTATCGGCAACTGCTCTCAGTACAACAGTACAAGGCCTGTCTCAGCTTCATGTTAACGCAAGGTTGACGTACAATCCTCTAGACAACTTAGCCATGATATGTACTAACAAGAAAAAGTGAGCATAGTGGAAGGTGGGCCTTCTCTTTCTAGCTGGGATAAACTAATATATATATATATATATATATATATATATATATATATATATATATATATAGTACCACCTCATATACAGTACAGATATACGACACATATATATCCGATGCTATGTACACCATATATGATATATCACCTTGCTTCTTTTTTTAGACTCCATTTATCATGTATTCATTGTAGTGATTAACGCATAAGAGTACGTAAGCCGAGATGATTAGTATGGTACATGATTATATCCATGCATGGGGTGCAGCATATAGTTTCTCCATACTATATGCAGTTGTGTATTAAGTGGGCTATTTTTTTCTGAGGAAAAAAAAAAAAAAAAAACACCATGTTAGAGTTAATTAGTTGACTATTTAGATGATATTTTAAGTAGTAGAATGTGCCAGCACATTTATTACGGCTGAGCTACAAGCCGAACTAACAATTAATATTCCCAGAAAAAAAAAAAGCCAGATTAATATTAAATTTAATGCATACTTAGCTGAAGTAAGCGAGGCAATTTGCTATATTCATCTGCAACCAAATTTATTCTGATTGATACTTTTATAGTAGTGGAGAATTCGTCCAGCCCTAACGCAGCATCGTTCCTGTTTAGCTAACGTAGTAGTCACAAACTTCGCGTGGCATCCCAAGTCTCACATTTAAAGAAAACAATGGGACCGCCTGCTCCGAGGAGAGGGCACCCAATTTTGCTCCTCCCTCCTCTCTCTAGGAGAGGCTCGACCCAGGCCTTCGCCCAAGCCGCGCAACTCGCTGCCTGACTTGGACTAGGCAAGCCAACCACGCGCACCGTCTGCACCCAGATCCAAAGCTACAGTGCTGACAAGAGGGCCGCCACCAAATGGATGGGCCCAACGATCTCTCGAGTCATCACGCTTTGAAGTGACTTCCGGGTCTCTTTGGCCAGTAATGCTTTGCGATGGGCTCGGTCGAGAGCCATGTTATGCACCATGAGCCTTTCCCTCATCAGCAGGGACTCCTCTGTGATGATGGCGGCATGGGAGAGGGCGATAGCCACCGGGTTAGTGACCACTTCCACGACGTCGACCTCGTCGGTCATCCAGACCATGTCCCCATTGATGGGAAGCACGGGGATGAGGATGACAAACGACTCCTCCACGAGCTCTGGCATGCCCTCGTTGAACTTGGACACTCGGAGCAGCGGAACCCGGATCGTGGCCACCGGCCGGCTCAGTGCCATGGGCACGCCCGCGCGTCAATGGGAGCAGCAGGGGAGGAAAAGCGCCTCAACCGATCTAGCTCCGTGGATGCCCGTCTCAGTCCGGCTTCGCCCGGGCATGCCCATTCCAGCCTGCGCCTTGGTTCGGCGTAGAGTCCTGCATGGCTGTCTCGGTTCGGCGTGGAGTCCTGCCTCGCCTCGCGCGTCGGCACAGCAAGGGAGGAGAATCCCTCGCACAGTGTCTGAGCCAACCCGGCATGCCATCTCAATGCCCGGCATGCGCATCGACGTCGCTGGGGGCAGCGCACCCCAGCCAGTCCGGCTTTGCCTGCCTCGGCCCTTACAGCGGCCATCTTTCAAGTTTCTCAGGCCTCCTTTCGTGTGATGATCTCGGCGATGTCGGAGATGGCAGTGGGGATCGAGACTGCCTCAGTCCGGCTCCGTTCCCGCTTTGGTCCGACACGTTCCATGGCCGACTCAGCGCCTCGGGAATGCTCGTGCGATGACGGTCACTGGGGAGCAGCACACGGTCCAGCTCTGCCCACCTCAACACGCTGGGGAGCAGCATGGCTCTACGCGCCCTGGTCCGGCATGCCCTGCGACCGGCTCCGCCTGCTGGGGAGCTGTGCGGCTCCACCCCGGTCCAGCATGGAGTCCTTCCCAGTTTACCTCAGGCCTGCTCCAACAGGAGGCCCATCTCAGCCCTTGCAACGGCCATTTCCTAAGCTCCTCAACTGGCCTGGCTTCGCCCACTTCGGCCCGGTATGTCCCCTGACCAGTTCGGCACTTCATGCACGCCCAGCATGGCTCGCACATCGAGGAGCAGTTCGTCATCAATTGTTCACAAAGCTGCCGCTGGATGCCTTCCGGGTGTCCTTCATATATTGCACTACGGACTAAGGTGGACAGATTGCACAAGCCTGCACTCCCTATAGAGGACGGCTACACTAAAACCTCCTAGGCCACCTGGCGGGCACTAGCGCACCACCTAGAAGCCCATGAAAAGAGGTACGTGGACCTACCGGGGAGCATCCCGCCAAATCGACAGATCCCCTTCGGGCCATTGTTAGCACAACCTAGGAAAGGAAACTCCATCCAAGGTGCTGCGCTCCTTCACCAACCTTCTGCACCACCCGGAAGAAGAAGGTTATAGAAGAGAGCGCCTACCCCCAGACCGATGCTTTGCCAAGTTTTCCCAAACATGGCATCCTGCCAAGGCATCAGAACCCATGGTGTAACTCCCTGCCATGAAGAGACCGTGCACTCCAGCACGCCCCCCCAAGCACTACCAGACGCAGACCTTCTAGTATCCCCCAAAGAGGGGGGAAGGGGCTAGCCTAAGTCTGAGAACAAACAGTACCTTCTGTCTATATGAAATCCCAAGAGGCCTTCGAAAGAGGTAAGCAAGGTAAGGAAGGAGAAGCACCCAGAGAGAGGCCAAGAAGAGCATTCTGAGGCTACCAAGGGAACTCATCGGAAGGGTTCCAATGGACACAGCCGTCACCACTCAAGCTCTCCTTCTCGACCAAAACTCTCACTCCATTGTTCCTTTAAAAAAACCTCTGACAGTGGAGACCATTTGGAGATTCACCGAGGAGAGTCTGTTGCCTAGATCGTCCACTAACTTGATCGTCAGAGTACCCCTGCCGAAATTCCTGGCCCGGGTCTCCTTTTTTTTATAGGGCCAGGTGTGCATGCTGGAGGACAGGCAGAGAGGATGATGCCCGATGCCACGCCAGAGCTGCAGGCGACGACGATCTTGGCGGCAACAGATACTATTTTATTATTCTTTAATTTTATTAAATATTTGATAACTCCTCTAAACTATATTGGGAAGATAGCATTTGTTATTTGTTGAATATTTAGCTATATTAGGAAGATAATATTTGTGATTGAAGGCTTGATTAATTCAATTGATGATGAAGGATCTTTAAATATAGTTATGAAAAGTCAATACATACCATATGTATAAAATTGATTGATAGTTGTCTACATTTGCAATCACTTGCAAACCTTATATTAAGGGAAAGAATGCAGCCCTAATGAATTATTCTAAGTTTTCAATATTTTTTTCATTTTTTCAATCATCTTCTATTTCCTCCAATTCTTTCATGGTATCAGAGCATTCAAAATCCTTTCAATTTTGAGTTGTTCAGTGCAAAGCCTGCACATTTATGGTATGATCTTCAAGCATTTGAGATATCAAACATAGTCAAAATGGTGACCTCAGAGGATGATGCCATCGGTACCATAATTACACAAGAAGCTCAAGACATGCCGAGAATCCATGCTTATAGATAATGCCATTTAAGTTGAATAGAAATAATAACTTCTTATCATGGTCACAATTGCCTATCTTTTTTAAAGTGAAAAATCAAAACTTGAATATGTGAATAAAAAAATCCCTCAACCCTCTAGTGATGATATTAAGTATGATGAATGGAAGTTCAATAATGATTTGGTTATGTCTTGGTTACTCAACTTTATGGACTCTAATGTTAAAAATGGTCTCTTATTTTTAACTACCATAAAAAAGGTTTGGGATAAATTAATAGAAGTTTATTCAGAAAAAAATAATGTTACTCTTGTTTATTAGTTGAAGTAAGAAATTGCTCATTTCCGTAAGGATGACAAAACCTTCAACGAATATCTTGGAACCCTCCGTAGAATATGGCAGGAACTAAGTTATTAAGTTTCAATCTCCATAGATCCTAAAGTTATTCAAAAAGGATCGAGCAAGATCAAATTTTTAAATGCTTACAGGGCTTGATTCCAACTATGAGGAGTTCGAAGTCAGATTTTGATGCAACCTAATCTTCCTTCACTCAATGATATATGTGCTCTCCTATAAAAAGAATAAAGGACAAGAGCAGTCATGAAGCCAAGTGAATTATTTACTCATAAGCACTCTACCTTCGTTTTTAACTCCACAAATTTTTGAGGGCATGGAGATCGCAGCCGCAACCGCAACCGCAGTAGAGGTTGTGGAGATCAACCTCGATGATCCCATTACAATAAGTTAGGCCATATCAAAGAAAGATGCTAGGATCTCCATAGCCATCCTACAGAGCAATCCAAAGCTAATGTTGCGAATGTTTCAAAAAAAGCAAGTTTCCAAATTTTACTAGAGAAGCTCTCTGAACTTCTTGATGGATACAATAAAATGAAATATCTTTCTATTCTTTTAGAATCAGGTGAATTTGTCTCTATATATCTAGTACATTCATCTCCATCAACATGGATTATTGATACTGGTGCAATAGATCATATGACATGATCCTCTAACATTATCCTCTAGTAATTTATCTTCATTATAACCTATAATCGATAAGTACTTTGTTACCCTTGCTGATGGGTCACAAACTCCAGTTCATGAAATTGGTCATGTTGATATTTTCGCTTCCATTCATCTATCATCTATTTTATTTGTACCTTCTTTTCTTTCAAATTTACTATCTATAAGTAAGTTGACTAAAGTACATAATTGCTCTGTAACCATTTACCCGCATCATTGTATCTTTTAGGACTTGACAACAAAGAAGATGATTGGTGAAGGGTGCAAGAAAGAGGGGCTTTACTTGTTAGATTAGAATATGTAGGAATTTTGTGGTGCTCCCAAGCCTTGGAGAGACTTGGGAGGCTATAGCAGGAATGTTCGAGGATCCCTAGGGCTTGGAGGCATGTCCCAAGCGGGTCCTCGAGGTGTTCCAGGGATACTCTGAGTCTGAGGTTGAGAGAACATGTGAGTCATGTTGGGTCAGGGGGCTTGACCCAGGTTTGAATGGTTTCTTATATAACTTAGGGGGGAGTTTTTGAGAGATTGTAACATAACCCAGTTGGGTTATGAGATTTAGGTCTAGAGGTGTAGTTGGTTATCCCTTTGGTGTAAAAGGAATTTGAGACTAGATAGTTAGTTGGTTAGTTGGTTAGCATGTGGCTAGTTGGTTAGTCGAATAGGTGGTTGAGTCCTAACCCCCACATGGTCTAACTAACTAGAAGCCTAACCAACAAAGATCCTAACTACCTTGGGGTCCTAACTACCTTGAACCTAATGTTCAAGTCTAAGAATTAGTTGGTTGGTTATAACCAACTTAGGAAGCCTCAAATTGTCCCATACAGTTTGGTACGATGAAAAACGATGAGATAATAGAGGGCATGTGAGAGGTGTACGTGGTCTCTCTTTCTCACCATGAGAAATCAGCGTGAGGGTTACATCACGCGGAAGAAGGGCTTGGGATATGGATGTTCCGCGGGCTTGGAGAAGGGAACCGAGCATGAAGGAGTCCGCAGGTTTGGAAGTTTCTTCCTGGATTTCAGAGAGGAGGCTGGTATCTTATGTCCTGTATCAAGATCTTCTCTAAGGATAATATTACAATCTCCTTTCTCCTAATCTCTTCTATATCTTCTCCTACTTCTTGGTTTAAAAGAAGGCTGCCATCATCTCGTCAGGGTTTTTCTCATGGTGCTTCCGTGGCATATACATTTATCCGAGAATTTCTAACAAGTGGTATCAAAGTGGGTTCGAGTGTGGAGAGAGGAGGTTTCTGTCCCAGGATCCCTTTAAGGTGTTCTTGATCAAGGTATTTTTTTGGATCAGGTTTCTCTAGGATTTTGGAGAAGGGTTCAGATCTAAGGTTTTCTCGAGATGTTGAGAGGAAGGATAAGATCTGGGGCTTCTGTCCATCCCCTTATATCAGGTATCTTCTTCAAGGTTTTTTTCAATCTTTTGTTGTTTTATGATTATTTTGGATCATGGAAGGCAACGTGATGAAGATTGGTGTGGAGAAGTTTGATGAAAAAGGGAGTTTCACTATATGGAAGGTTAGGATGGAAGACTTGCTGGTTCAAATGGGATTGGATCTGGCTTTGGAAGATAGGCTAGGGGGTATGAATGGTAAGGAGAGGATGTCCTTGGAGAAAAGGGCATGTGCCACGATTAGGACTTGTCTGGCAGATGAGATTTTGTATGGTATCTTAGAGGAGAAGATACCTAAGGGATTGTGGTTGAGCTTGCACATCATGTATATGAAAAAAATATGTGTAATAAGTTGGTGCTGAAGAAGAAACTATACAGCCTTCAGATGCAAAAGGGTGAGGATGTTACAAGACACATTCAGCGGTTTGACTGGATGAGCATGGATTTGCTCAACATTGGGATGGATTTAGAAAAGGAAGATAAAAGTCTGCTGCTTTTATGTTCACTACCTGAGAGCTTCGATCCGTTGGTGACTACACTACTATATGAAAAGGAGACACTGGTGTATGAAAAGATCATATCAGTGCTAAGGTCCAATGAGCAGCAGGAACGGATGACGGAAAGGGAGGTCTTCCAAGAGGGTTTGGGTGCATCAGAGAGGCCAAGAAAATTGAAGAAGAAGGGTGAACAGGTGGGACAGGTACAGTCCAAGAAAGGTAGCATGACTAGCAAGTACTACAGGTATGCTATAGTAGGGCACTTTAAGCGGGAGTGTCCGCTTAGGAAGAAGTGCAAGGATGGAGAAAAGGAAAGCCCAGATCTCTCAGGTTCGGTCGCTGGATCAAAGGAAGAGTTTGATGAGCTGTTGCCCAGGTAGCTTTCCAAGAGGGGGGTGAATTAGGATTATAAAAACTTTAACAAGTATGTGCAATTTAAAATCATTTTAGTGTTGTGGTGCAATATGCAATGCGGAAGCAGGTAAATAAATGTAATAAAACTAAACAAGCATAATCACAAATACAAGAAATTTAGAGTGGTTCGGAGCTACCTGCTCCTACGTCCACTACCAAAGCACCACTTGGGATTTTCACTATATCCCCTAACCGGAATATAGTCGGATTATTTTAATAGGCTCACAATCCAAACCTATACACTTTGGTTTTACCAGGATCACCAAAGATAACCTTCACTTGGTTTTAACACAGGCTAACCAAGAATCTAAATCCCTTTGGTTTTTACAAACGGGCTCACCAAAGAAAATCCAAACTTGGTTTTATACCGGGATCACCAAGAATCTAACTTAGGTTTTAAAAAGGCTCACCTAAAAACCTTTACCACTCTCTTAAGACACGGACCCTTGCTGTTCTTAGAGAGAAAACAAGATATATCAAAATGTAAAGCAACTATACAACAAACCAAACTTGTTTGAGTATTGCCGATGAAGATCAAAGTGAAGCCTAGCTTTGAATGCTCTTTATTGTTCTTTAAGCTGCTTCTTTTCTTCTTCAAAAGATTGGATTCAAGGATAAAGAATAGTTGGTGAAGCTTTGAATCCTTTCTTAAATGCTCTTGAAGTGGATTGGTGAAAGACTTGAAAACTTTTCAACTTCCAATGAATAATACCTCAAAAAATTATTTAAATCTTCATAAATATTTCCTTTTATAGTCTTCTATCAGAAATAGCTATTGTAGGACCTAGGAAACTAAAATAAAGCCATTGCAGGGTTTTTAGGATTCATAAATGAAGATCTGTAACTAGCCGTTAGACTGCAAAAACCCGTCACTCGAGTTGACTCGAGGTCCATGAGTCGGCTTGAAGTCTCAGACAATCCAAGTAAAAGTTCTGTACGAGTCAGCTCTTCTTGGTTGAGTCGGCTCGAACTCTCAATCAATGCAGGTTCAAATTCTGCTTGAGTCGGCTCTTCAGGGCTGAGTCGACTCGAAGTCACAGTCACCAACAGACCTAACTCTAGACGAGTCGATTCTTTTGGGCTTGAGTTGGCTCAAGGTCTCGGTCACCAAAAACATGAGTTCTTCATTGAGTCAGCTCTTGAGGCTTGAGTCGGCTCGAGGTACTGAAACTCTGAAATTTTTTGTGCCATGCCAGAATAGGAGTTGGCTTTTGATCAATGAGTCGGCTCTTACAAAAATTCCTTTTATGCTTTAAAACTTCTCCAAACTTCTTCAAATCAAGATTCCAACAAGAACTAACCTACTTATTATCATTTTTACAATTTTATAGCCCTTTTACAAGATTACATAGATGAGAAGCATTAGGGCTACACAATTTGAAGTATACAAGATTTCATACAATGTTGGAATACCTTTCACTGGATAGAAAACCAACTAATGTAAAGATAAACATTTTCCTGCAAAAACTTTTTAAGTAATTAAAAGAATTAGTAATATATACATGCTCTAATATTTTGTAATCATCAAAATCATTCCAGGGGTTAACAATCTCCCCTTTTTGATGATGACAAAATACTGGGCATGAACATGATTTAAAACACTTTACAATTACCAGTAATGATATACTAAATATCATATTCACATGTATTAAAAAGTATTCAAAGTAGTGTGTATCAAACTAAATCAAGTATCAAGTTGTTGAACTGAAGAGTATCAAAACAATGTATCATTTGTATCATCCATGCACTAAGTATCAAACCTTCACAATAATACTTTGCATTTGAAATAAATTTCAATTAAAAGCTTAACAAAAGCTCCCCCTGATGTGGCGAGATCGCTGACGTGGAAAGCTGACAAATGCCACGTCAAAGGGGACCGCCGCGCCGGACGTCGAGGCAACACCTCAGTCCGGACCGCTCTGCGAGCTGAGTTGAGCTCCCTCAAGACAATGAGCCAAGCTCCATCCTCTGCCAGGTCGGGCCCGCAAGCTCGGGATACCTAGGCTGGAGCCGCACTCCGCTCTCTAGAGCGAGACCCTCGGAGGTTAAGCCCTGTGGTCGAAGTCGAGCTCAGCACTCCTTCGCCACGTGGAGCCTCTCCGAGCGCGAGCCCTCTGGACTGAGCCCGCACTCCGCCCTCCAGAGCGAGACCCTCGGAGGTTGAGTCCTGTGGTCGGAGTCGAGCTCAGTAATCCTTCGTCATGTGGAGCCTCTCTGAGCACGAGCCCTCTGGACCGAGCCCGCACTCCACCCTCCAGAGCGAGACCCTAGGAGGTTGAGCCCTGTGGTCGGAGTCGAGCTCAGCACTCCTCCGCCACGTGAAGCCTCTCCGAGCGTGAGCTCTCTGGACCAGGCCCGCACTCCACCCTCCAGAGTGAGACCCTCGAATGTTGAGCCCTGTGGTCGGAGTCGAGCTCAGTAATCCTCCACCACGTGGAGCCTCTCCGAGTGTGAGCCCTCTGGACTAGGCCCACACTCCGCTCTCCAGAGCGAGACCCTCGAAGGTTGAGCCCTGTGGTCGGAGTCAAGCTCAGCACTCCTCCGCCACATGGAGCCTCTCCGAGTGTGAGCCCTCTGGACCGGGCCCGCATTCCGCCCTCCAAAGCGAGACCCTCGGAGGTTAAGCCCTGTGGTCGGAGTCGAGCTCAGCACTCCACCACGTGGAGCCTCTCTAAGCGCGAGCCCTCTAGACCGGGCCCGCACTTCGCCATCCAGAGCGAGACCCTCGGAGGTTGAGCCCTGTGGTCAGAGTCGAGCTCAGCACTCCTCAGCCACGTGGAACCTCTTCGAGCGCGATCCCTCTGGACAGGGCCCGCACTCCACCCTCCGGAGTTAGACCCTCGGAGGTTGAGCCCTGTGGTCGAAGTCGAGCTCAGCCCTCCTCCGCCACATGGAGCCTCACCGAGTGTGAGCCCTCCGGGTCGGCCTGCGTTCTGCCCTCCTCCACCAAGGCACCCCACAAGCTCGGAGCGTCTAGATCGGAGCAAGCCCTGCCATCCCAGGTGCCGACGAGCCACCCAAGGACTATAGAATAATGTCCCCCATACCTCCATAACTGCCTATCCGCCCGTACTTCCGGGGGGACAGGCCAGCCAGAGAGCAGGAACCCCTAGGGCAGCGAACCCCGGATCGAGGCTCTGCCAAGCTTCCCGGAATGGGGTGACCGGAGAGGATGTCAGAACGAATGGAAGATTCCCTTGCCATATATCAGGAAAGACATTCCGTCCATGGCACGGAATCCCGCTACACGCGCCTGCCAGCCCAGCAAGGATCCCGAGGCAAGCGTCCAACAGTCATTTTTTCAACTACAAAATATAATCGACACCCCCGGAGGGGGAAAGGTAACAACAACCCACTACCAACACAAGTGCAAGCTCGATCAAGAGGGCAAAGCACCACCACCACCACAATTGAAGGAAAACGAGGGAAACAAGGAGAGGTGGTAGAATAGGGAACCCCTCTGTCCCTGCTATCATTCTCCCCCTATTATATTTTTGCCTTCATTCTCACATCCTTTACTGCTCTTAGTACGGAGTCCATCAAGAGGGGCCCGACCAGGAGGATATGTTTTCCTGGATCGTCACTGACTTGACCGTCGGAGTGTCCCTACTGGAAATCCCAGCCCGGGTCACTAACCCCTGTTTTGCATATCCAGGAGTAGAGGACTGCCAGGTAGCAAAGGGAGTGCACTCCGGCACCGGCAGTAGCTACGTGCCACGGTGATCTTGGTGATAACAGATTGGCACGCCAGGAAGGGAAGCGGCGGCGACATTGCAAACGATCTTTGATCTAAGTCAAGCCCTCCATCTCTTTACAAGCAAGCCAAGCGGGAGGATGGTCACAACAAGGGCAAGGGAGGTGTCCACCAGTCGTGCGGGGGACTCCCCCTCCTGGGGAACCGACACCGCCAAGAAGTGGAGCCACCCATTTTGGCTTAGCCACTTCCGCTGGAAGCCCAACTGGCCGCACTCGCCCAGCAAATGCAAGTCTTCGCTATGGCAGTGCACTAGCTTCAGCACCAGCACCGGTCCTTGGCTACCCATCAGCAGCCAAGGACTTTGGTGGCCCATGCCGCAGCTCCTCGTGATAGCTTGTGCTCCTTTCAAGGGAGGCCATCGCAGCCACGGGCCACCACCGACAACCGGGGTAGCCATCAAGCTCCGGCAAAAAGACAATGAGTCGACTCTGCCGACAGAGAGAGCCGCTCACCGAATCTCGGGTAGAGGCACCCAGACCCCACCGAGACAGGAGAAGCAAGACCCCCCACCACGGGTGCCATGCATCCATGCCACATTCTCCGTCTCCTTCGGAGGAGGGGTCCACTGATGAAGCCGTCAGGCACGCGGCGGAAAAGCGCCTGGAGGAACATGAACGCAAGCTGGCAGAGTTTGCCCATCGGTTTGCCAGCATGCAGGGCTCCGCTAGAGAGCCAGCGAGCTACGACGCCCGTCCCCTATTCTCCCAAGAAATCCAAGCAGAGCCGATTCCGCACCAGTTCTGGATGCCACAGGTGGATCCTTACGATGGAACCACCAACCCCTGGACCACCTGGAAAGCTACCGGACCCTTATGAGGGTCCAGGGGGCCACCGACACTCTCCTTTGCATCACTTTTCTTGCTACTTTCAGGAAAGTAGCCCGGGTGTGGTTTACCTGTTTGGAGCCGGAGAGCATCAGCTCTTTCATCCAGCTAGGGTAGAAGTTTGTGGCTCACTTCAATGCTTGTAGGAAGTTACCACGAAAGGCAGACATCCTCTTCTCCATCTGGTAGCAGGACAGCAAGCCCCTGCGGGACTACGTGGCTTGCTTCAAGGCCGCGCATTGGAGATTTACAATCTCGATGAGCCAGTTTCCATGCTGGCACTGAAGCGAGGACTCAGGACCTCCCGCCTGACCTACTCACTAGATAAGAAGCCCCCCAAGACCTACTCCGAGCTCCATCTCCGGGTCCAAAAGTACATCCACGTCGAGGAGGCGGATCGTACGAGGCGGGAGCTCGACGGAGGACCCCTGAAGAAGCCGACCCCCATCGAGGTGCCCGGGGCCCGGAAGCCGGCATCCCGGGCTTCGAGCTCATGAAGGGACCGGCCAAGACCGAGAGGGGCCCCCATTCTCGAGGAGGGTTACACCCCTCTCCTCGTCCCGAGGACAAAAATTCTCATGGAGATCGAAGGCGAGGATTACTTGAGATGCCCGCCTCCGTTGAAGCCCTCCACCGGCTATGACAAGATAAAGTACTGTCGCTTTCACTACGACCATGGCCATGATACCGAGGAATATCGCAACCTCAAGTGGGAGGTTGAGGAACTCATCAAGAGAGGCTACCTCAAAAGGTTTGTGGGGGGCAGACCTCAAGTGGAGTCCCGGGTGCTCGTCGCTCTCCCACCAGCTCCAACCATTGACAACTGTCCTACTGAGAAGTCGGTGGGCATGATCTCCTGGGGAGCTGCGTGCGCACCCAAGAGGACTCGGGGGGCAGGAGACTGAGAATGTACTCCCCTTTATGAGGGAAGGGAAGATGTGGAAAAAAATATAAATAATGATGCCATGGTCGTCGAGATGATGATCACGAAGCACCTTGTAAAATACACATGGTTGATAGTGGAAGCTCCACAGATGTGCTTTCTTATGATGCCTTCTCCAGGATGAATCTTTTTTCTGATCAGTTTAGGCCCGTGCACGCACCCCTTGTTGGTTTCACGGGCGATTCCGTAAGGGTAGAAGGAGAAATCACTCTCTCGGTCACTGCCAGAACCCCCCTCGATAAAGCATCGTCATGATGATTTTCACGGTTGTAAGGCTCCCTGCCGCCTACAATATGATATTGGGTCGGCCCGGGCTCAACTTGCTTGACGCCGGTGTCTCCACCAAGAGGCTACTTGTACAGTTCCCTACTCCCTACGGTGTCAGGGAGATGAGGAGAGCACCCCAGCCAGTGTAGCAATGTTTCCAAACCCTCCCTGGGGCCAAGGTCCCCCAGGACGACCCCAGTGTGGATGACCTCGACCAAAGGGCCCAAGACCCCAGGGAAGGCCCGTCAAGCGTCTACTTTCTTACCCGCTCGAAGACGACCCCACGAAGATGGTGCAGATCGGAGCCCAACTAACCGAGGAGGAGAGGGCCCAATTGCTGGGATTCCTGTGGGTGAACGTAGATGTGTTTGCCTGGACGGTGGCAGACATGCCAAGTATCGCTCCTGACATCATTACTCACAAATTGAGTGTTGACCCAAAGCACAAACCAATTCGGCAGAAGAAGTGAAGTTTCGCCCGGAGAGACAGGCAGCTATCAAGGAGGAAGTTGATAAACTCCTGGCTGCCGGTTTCGTTCGAGAGGTCCAGTACCTGAGCTGGCTGGCGAATGTAGTGATGATAAGGAAGAATAATGGCAAATGAAGGACTGTGTAGACTACACCGACCTCAATAAAGCTTTCCCAAAGGACAACTTCTCTCTCCCGAAGATCGACCAGTTGGTGGATGCCACCTCTAGCCACTGGCTGCTCTCCTTCATGGATGCATTCTCCGGGTATAATCAAATCCGCATGTATCTAGAAGACGAGGAGCACACCACCTTCGTCACTGACCAAGGGACATACTGCTACAGGATGATGCTTTTTGGTCTGAAGAACACAGGAGCCACCTATCAGCCCCGGTCAGTAAGGTCTTCAAGGACTAAATCGGCCGCAACATGCAGGTGTATGTGGATGACATGCTCGTCATGAGCAGGCTGAGCTCGAGCCATATTGCTGACCTCGCCGAATCCTTCCACAGCCTGCGACAATATCAGATGAAGCTGAACCCAGCAAAGTATGCCTTTGGGGTGGCGGCAGGAAAATTTCTTAGCTTCATGGTCACCCAGAGGGGCATCGAAGCGAACCCGGAAAAGTTTCAGGCCATCATCGACATGGAGCACCCGACCTCCAAGAAGCAGGTCCAGCGCCTGACGGGGCGTATCACCGCCCTCAGCAAATTCATCTCGAGGTTGGTCGACCGTTGCCTACCATTTTTCAAGGCACTGCGCAAGATGCACGACTTCACTTGGACCGAGGAGTGCAGGACAGCCTTCGAGGAGCTGAAGAACTTTCTCGCCTCTCTCCCATTGCTCTCCAGGCTGGAGGAGGGAGAGGAGCTCTTATTGTACCTGGCGGTTACACCGGGAGCTGTCAGCTCGGTTCTCGTCCGTACAGATGAGGACAAATCTCAAAAGTTGATGTACTACACCAGCAAAATCCTTCGCGATGCGGAGATCAAGTACACTCATTCCGAGAAACTCATTTTTGTACTAATAATGTCTGCTAAGCACCTCAGACCCTACTTCCAAGCACACCCAATAGTGGTTGTGATGGACCAGCAGCTGAGGACCATACTCAGTCGACCCGAGACCTCTGGGAAGTTGGCTAAGTGGTCCCTATTGCTCAGCAAATTCGATATAGTATACCGACCGAGGTCTTCCCAGAAGGCCCAAGTCCTAGCCGACTTCGTGGTTGAGTGCACCGGGTTCATCGAGGAGCCAGAGTAGACAGTAATGGAGCCTAGGCCAAGAGAAGAGCCTTGGATCCTCCACGTGGATGGAGCATCCAATTCCAGTGGGAGCGGAGCAGGCCTCATCCTAACTAACAGCGATGGGGTTATGGCGGAATACGCCCTCCGCTTCAAGTTCGCCATGACCAACAACCAGGCGAAGTATGAGGCACTCCTCGCGGGCCTAAGAGTCTCTCACGAGCTGGGTATGCAGGACCTGAAAGTCTTCACCGACTCCCAGTTGGTTGCCAGACAGGTCTCCGGAGAATATGAGGCGAGGGACATCCAGATAATGAAGTACCTGGAGCAGGTCCTTGTAAGCACGGCAGGCCTCTGACGCTTCAGCATCTTTCATATCCCTCGAGGGGAGAATGCGCGCGCGGATGCGCTGTCTATGCTCGTGACTTTGCCAGACTCGTCGCTGGGATGTGCTTACATCGAGTACCTTGAAAGCCCCAGCTACGAGAACTCAGCGAGAGTGCACCAAGTCACCCTCGAGCCAAGCTGGATGGACAAGTATGTCTGGTACATCACTGACGGCTCCTTGCCCGAAGATCGCGCGGAAGATGCCCTCGTCAGAAAGAAGGCCTCCAGGTTCGTTTTGATGGAGGGCCAGCTCTATCGCTGATCCTACTCCTACCCACTCCTGAAATGCCTCAAGCTCGCCGAGGCAACCTTTGTGCTCCAAGAGATACATGAAGGCCTCTGTGGGAACCACGTGGGAGGGAGAACGCTGGCTTACAAAGCTCTCCACCAGGGGTACTTCTGGGAGACCATGAGGGAGGATGCCGCCGACTTCGTTAAAAGGTGCAATAAGTTCCAGCGCCATGCAAATATACAGCGTCAGCCAGCGGCGCCGATCTCCCAACTCTCAGCCCCTTGGCCTTTTGCCCAGTGGGGAATGGACATCTTAGGATCGTTTCCCCCGGTACCAGGGTAGCGAAGGTTCCTGCTGGTGGCGATTGACTACTTCACTAAGTGGGTCGAAGCAAAGCCGCTAGCTTGGATCGTGGAAGCTATTGTCCACCAATTCTTCTGGAAGTCAATCATTTGCCGCTTCGGACTCCCCCGGTGTATCATCACCAACAACGGACGATAATTCGATAATCGTGAGTTTGAAGGATTCTGCATCGAGCATGGCATCCAACACCGATTCACCTTAGTGGCTCACCCTCAAACTAATGGAGAGGCCGAGGTGGCCAACCGGACCATCCTCCAAGGACTCAAGACCAGGCTAGACCAAGCTAAGGGCAGGTGGGTAGAAGAACTCCCAAGCATCCTGTGGGCCTCCACACAACGCCCAGGATGGCGACCAACGAGATGCCCTTCAGCCTTGTTTTCGATGCCAAAGCGGTCATCTCGGTCGAGCTCGGCATGCCCATGTTGCGGGTGCAGCAGTATGACAAATGCGAAACCCGACACACCTCCTGCTTAACCTGGACCTTCTTGAAAAAGCAAGGGATAAAGCCCGGCTATGAATGGCAGCCTACCGGTAATGGGTAGCCCAGTATTACAATGCCCGAGTCAGGTCAAAAGATGTCAAGCCTGGAGACTTGCTGCTACGGCGGGCAGAGGCATCTCAGCCCAGAGAGTGCGGCAAGCTCTCACCCAACTGGGAAGGCCCCTACAAAGTAGCTGAATCCCTCTCACAAGGAGCCTATTACCTTGAAGATCTTGGCGGCGTCAAGTTCCTTCGAATGTGGAACGCCTGCAACTTGCAAAAATACTATCAATAATATAAGATTTCCCAGCAATAATAATGACAATGGTTTTTCCCTTGCACAAGTGTTTATCTGTCTTGCAGGAGAATTCCATCAATGTCCCCGAGCCTAGCTCCAGAATGCCAGGCCAAGACCGGAGCTCAGATCTCCTGCCAAGGGACCTTCGAGCCATGCAGCTCTTAGTCATCAACTTCCCCGAGCCTAGCTCCAAGATGCCAGCCCAAGACTGGAGCTCAAATCTCTGACCAAGGGACCTTCGAGCTATGCAGCTCTTAGTTATCAACGTCCTCGAGCCTAGCTCCAAGATGCCAGCCCAAGACCGGAACTCAGATCTCCGGCAAAGGGACCCTTAAGCCACGCAGCTCTTAGTCATCAACGTCCCGAGCCTAGCTTCAAGATGCCAGCCCAAGATCGGAGCTCAGATCTTCGACCAAGGGACCTTCGAGCCACGTAGCTCTTAGTCATCAATATCCCCGAGCCTAGCTCCAGGATGCTAGCCCAAGATCGGAGCTCAGATCTCCAGCCAAGGGATCCTCGAGCTAAGCCACTCTTAATCTCAAATGTCTCGAGCCCAGCTCCAAGATGCCAAGGGATCTTGGAGCCAAGCAGCTCCTATTAACGCCTCGAGCCTAGCTCCAAGGCACCAAAGACCTGAGCCAAGCCCTCAGGCAACCCTTGGACCGGAGCCCAGCTCTCAAGCCAGGAAGGCCTCGAGCCTAGCTCCAAGGTAATTAAATCCTGTGACCCTCTTCTCTGATCTCCCCACTCAAAAAAAAAAAAGGGAGGGGAAGGAAAGAAAGAGAACAAGAGGGAAATACAACAACAAAACTTTTATCTTACCACCTTGGACCAGGGCCCAGCTCCCTGGCCAAGGAACTACCCAGCCCTGTAGCTCACAACTGCCAAAACCTTGCACCCGACTTGCCAACGCCGAAGCCCGGTGATTCGACCCCAGGCGAGGTGAAACCCTCTTCTCTGATCTCCCCACTCAAAAAAAAAAAGGGAAAGAAGAGAAAGGGGAGTGAAAGAAAGAGAAAAGAAAGAGGGGAGAGCCAAATAGAAAGCAGGTTACAAGGAAGTTCAAAATTTTTTAATTGAATCCAAGTTACAAGCATTTTGCGGGCCCCCGACATGCCTGGTGGCCCAGCCAAGTATAGAAAGGAAGCAAAATACAAAAGAAATAGAAAAGGACTACCCTCCAACTGGACCGCTAGGCTGGGAGTTTCCGTCAGCAGGGACCTCCAGCTGTGCAGCTCCGATTTCAGGTGGCACGGCCCCGACCTCGGTTGGCATAAAAGACTCGAGAGCGACGACCTCCTCAGCACCCGCCTCTTGGTCCGAAGTATCGGGATAGTCGAGGCTGCTACAGCCCTCGACCGAGACGAACCCCTCAACCAGGCAGCGCAGGTACATGAAGCCCTTAAAGAAGGAGTCCGACACCGTTTGATGGATCTCAGCGAGGAACTCCTCTGAGGCCCTGTACCTCGCGACCGCCTTCTCAGCTTCCTTCTTCATCGTGGCCACCTTACGCCTGGCATCCCTGGCTGACCTGGCTGCCTCCTTGGCCTCTCTTTGGGCCGTGACCAACCTCTCCTTCTCTACTGCTAGCCGGGCCTGGAGGGACTGAGCGATCCCCTTTTGCCGGGCCGCCTCGGCGTTAAACACGCCCAACCTCCGCTCAGCATCAGCGAGCTCCTCGGCCTTCTTCCTCGACTGCCCCTGCTCTCGATCGAGGCTCTCCTGAAGCTCTTTTGCTCGACCCTCAGAGTCGGCGAGTTGCCTCTCGAGGTCCTTGACCTGTTGGTCAAGTGCCCCTTCGGAGTTGGCCCTCCCCTTCAGGTCAGCCTTCAGCGATGCAATTTCGGTCACCTGTTGCTGTTTAGCTCGCTCCCAGTTTCGGTAGCTACTCCTGACGAAAAGGGCCTCAACATCAATCTGCACCATATGAAAAGTCATAAAAAAAAACAAAAAGAGAAGAATAAGAGGAAGGAAAAATGAAGACGCTTACCGTGTAGAGCTGGGGGAAGATGCTATCAATCACATCTCCCAGCCGCAGCCCAGCCATCTCCTCCCAATTGCATGGTTGGATGGAGAATTCCATGATACGAGCGGCTAGGGCGCGGTTGTCAGCCAAGGAGCTTTCCGATCCCAGCTGGAACAGGAGACGGTGACTCGTCCCTCCTGCTCTCTCGGGGAGCGGGTGCGCCCATCCCTCCGGCGATGGGACCCCCAGGGACTGGATGGGGACCCGACACCATCACAGTCGGAGCCCCTGCTGCAGGAGAAGCTCCGGTACGGGCCTCTCCCCCCTCGACCTCAATCATCGTTGGACCTGGAGAGCGGGAGGGCGCGGCAGCGACAGCAGCACCAGCCTGGGCGATCGCCTCGGGCTCTAGAATAGGGACTTTGGCCTGCGGCCCCGTCCGCCTTTCGTCTCCTCGAACCACCCGCTGACTTGGTTATGGTGTTGCGGATGGCGTGGGAGCTCCCTCAGCCTCCCTCCTCCTCGGGGTGACTGGCACGGCGGGGGCAGCCATCGATACGCCCTCAACCCGGGCCCGCCTCAGGGGAGGCTCAGCGGCCATCCCAGAGGGCGGCCTCTTCTTGGTAATTGACAATAGGTCACCCTCTAAGAAGATCATCCCTACACACGGGAGCCAAGAAGGTTAGCCTAAAATGAAGAAAAGAGAGAACACATATGGAAGAAAGAACTGGACTCACATGGCCCCCTAGATGGGTCGACCCTGGCATCAGAGAGGTTATGCTCCGACAGCGGGACCTCGAGAGAAGCGATCTGGGCGGTGCGAAGCTGCTCATAGTCATCCTGAACAGCTGCGTCAACCATGGAGATCCGATTGGGGGACTGATCCGGCTCGCTCCAAGCCCAGTCGACCCCCTCGATGGCTGCGAAGAAGAATTTGCTCTTCCATCCCTTGATGGAAGAGGGGAGCTCGAATTTAATACCATTTGGGTGAGAGGACAAGGACCACCACCCATCCTCAGTCGGGTGGTGTTTCAGGATAAAAATATCCTGAACAAGGAAAACCGGGCAACGAACCCGTGGACATGGCAAAGCATGATGAAAGAGAAGATGATCCTAATGGCATTCGGCACCAATTGTGCGGGGACCAAACGGTAGTTGTCCAAGATGGATAAGAAGAAGGGATGAAAAGGAAACCAGAGACCCCCAGAGAAGGTCTCCTCATAAAAAGCGAGGCGGCCCGGGCCACTGGAAGTGACCTGTTCTCCCGGGCAAGGGATCATGAGCCGAACAGAAGGTGGGATGCCATAGACATCCCAGATGTTCCCCAGCTCCGTGGCAAAATCGTCGAGGTGACCTCGCCCGGACCTATTGACCGGACATACTCAAAAACTGGTTCAGGTAGGGGAGGGAGGTGAGTAGGACGAGAAGAAGCAGCCCCCGGCTCCCTAATGGATACGGGGCGGACTGGAAGGGCCGGTCTCCTACTAAACCTGAACTGTGCCCCCTCCGACTCCTCATCGGAGGAGGAAAGCACTAGCCCCTGTATAAAAGGATCGAGGCGAGACATCCTATGAAAAGAACCCAAGGAGAAGGAAGGGATCGAGTACTGCAACAGGTGCGAAGGATTTGAAAGAATAGAAGTTTCGAGTAAAAAATTTTTCCTTTCAAAGGACCCATCAAATCCATGCCATTATGACCCCTTCGTCAACGGATCCATGCCACGTGCTTCCCATCAGAAAAAGGGGGCATCCTGACTGCTTCGAATTCTGTGCCAACATTAGCTGATCCTCGGGCATGGCCACATGGCACCCCCACTGGCCCACGAGACCGTCTCACAAAGCGGTAGTAGTCATGGCCATCATTATGCCGATCTTCGCCTTTCTATGCCTGCATCACATTTACTCCCTTCAGCTCGAGCACCGCGCACTCACGAGCCTCGGAGTGGGGGACAAATGATGTGGCGAGACCACTGACATGGAAAGCTGACAAGTGCCATGTTAAAGGAGACCGCCACGCCGGACGCCGAGGCAACACCTCAGTCTGGGCCGCTCTGCTGAGCTGAGCTAAGCTCCCTTAAGACAACGAGCCGAGCTCCGTCCTCCGCTAGGTCGGGCACGTAAGCTCGGGATGCCTAGGCTGGAGCCACACTCCACCATCTAGAGCGAGACCCTCGGAGGTTGAGCCCTGTGGTCGGAGTCGAGCTCAGCACTCCTCCACCACGTGGAGCCTCTCCGAGCGCGAGCCCTCTGGACCAGGCCCGCACTCCACCCTCCAGAGTGAGACCCTCGGAGGTTGAGCCCTGTGGTCGGAGTCGAGCTCAGCACTCCTTCGTAATGTGGAGCCTCTCCGAGCGCGAGCCCTCTGGACCAGGCCCGCACTCCACCCTCTAGAGCGAGACCCTCAGAGGTTGAGCCCTGTGGTCGGAGTCGAGCTTAGCACTCCTCCGCCATGTGGAGCTTCTCCGAGCGCGAGTCCTCTAGACCGGGCCTGCACTCTGCCCTCCAGAGCAAGACCCTCAGAGGTTGAGCCCTGTGGTCGGAGTCAAGCTCAGCACTCCTCCGCCACGTGGAGCCTCTCTGAGCGTGAGCCCTTTGGACCAGGCCCACACTCTGCCCTCCAGAGTGAGACCCTCGGAGGTTGAGCCCTGTGGTCAGAGTCGAGCTCAACACTCCTCCGCCACGTGGAACCTCTTCGAGTACGAGCCCTCTGGACCAGGCCCGCACTCTGCCCTCCAGAGCGAGACCCTCAGAGGTTGAGCCCTGTGGTCGGAGTCGAGCTCAGAACTCCTCGCCATGTGGAGCCTCTCCGAGCGCGAGACCTCTGGACCGGGCCTGCACTCCGCCCTCCAGAGCGAGACCCTCGGAGGTTGAGCCCTGTGGTCGAAGTCGAGCTCAGCACTCCTCCACCACGTGGAGCCACTCTGAGCGCGAGCCCTTTGGACCGGGCCCGCACTCTGCCCTTCAGAGGGAGACCCTCGGAGGTTGAGCCCTGTGGTCGGAGTCAAGCTCAGCCCTCCTCCACCACATGGAGCCTCTCCGAGCACGAGCCCTCAGGGTCGGGCCTGCGTTCTGCCCTCCTCTACCAAGGCGCCCCCACAAGCTCAGAGCATCTAGATCGGAGCAAGCCCTGCCATCCCAGGACAACGACGAGCTGCCCAAGGACTACGGAATGGTGCCCCCCATACTGCCATAACTGCCTATCCACCCGTACTTCCGGGGGGATGGGCCAGCCAGAGAGCATGGACCCCTAGGGTGATGACCCTCGGATCGAGGCTTTGCCAAGCTTCCCAGAATGGGGTGACCGGAGAGGATGTCAGAATGAATAGAAGCTTCCCCTACCATACGTTAGGAAAGACATCCCATCCACGGCACGGAATCCCGCTACACGCGCCTGCCAGCCTAGCGAGGATCCCGAGGCAAGCGTCCAACGATCATTTTTTCAACTACAAAGAACAATCGACATCCCCAGAGGGGGGAAGGTAACAACAACCCACTACCAACATAAGTGCAAGCTCGATCAAAGGGGCGAAGCTCGACCACCACCACCACCATAATTGAAGGACAACCAGGGAAACAAGGAGAGGTGGTAGAATAGGGAACCCCTCTATCCCCACTACATTCTCCCCCTGTTACGTTTTCGCCTTCATTCTCACATCCTTTACTCCTCCTAGTGCGGAGTCCATCAAGAGGGGCCCGACCAGGAGATCTGTTTCCCTGGATAGTCACTAACTTGACCGTCGGAGTGCCCCCGCTGGAAATCCTGGCCCGGGTCACTAACCCCTGTTTCGCAGGTCCAGGAGTAAAGGACCGCCAGGTAGTGAAGGGAATGCACTCCGGCACTGGCAGCAGCTACACGCCATGGCGATCTTGGCGGCAACACCCCCTTTCTTATATAGCAATATCCTCTTCGTATTTTCATGCTTGTCTCATTTTTCATGTTCACATTTTCATATTTTTTATTTCATGCACACTCTTCTCCCTCTTTTTGTCATCAATAAAAATATACAATATAGAAAGAATCATTCATTCAAAAATTAAATCATACATAATTATTTGAGCATGTATCAAGTGAAACATGAAAAAGGATAAATATAGATAAAAAGTGTCAATATAAAGGTGATACATTACAAATGTGCCAAACCACACCAAAAATAGTATCATAAACAATAACAAGAAATGCTAAACAATAAATCCTAAAAGTCAAAAGGATGGACTAGGATCATCATCACTAAGTTCCTCTTCACTAAAAGAAGAACCAACCTCTAAAATAGCAGGAGCAGGTTTAAATTTAGGGAACCTAGGTCTAAGGTCCCTAAGTCTAGTCCTAACAGGGGTTGAAGTCTTAGAGGTTCTAGGTTTGGTTTTAGCTGGAGGCTCAGAAGAAATCATAATAGGTGTAGACCATGCAGAAGGAGGATCAACAGAAAACGCAAGGGTGATGGTAGTCGACAAAATCTGTGTCGCCAGAGTATCTCCAACATTAGTGCTCTGACCCTGAGTACCAGTACTAGTCTCAACAGGAGTAGCAACTGTAGGAATATCAGTAGAATGCACCGCTTCTCCCTGTCCATAATCTGTATCAAGAATATCAGGTCTTGCTGAAGGTGCTGAATGATTGGCTGCCCTGATCTACTGAAGAATCGATAGAATCTCCTGGAAGCCATCTCTCATCTCTGTTTGAAGTGCCGGTATCCTAGCATCTATCTCTGCTCTGCCTCTCTGTAGAGTAGAGATCTCATCCAGTATCAGCTGCAACCTGCTATCTCACCTGAACCAATAGCAGTAGATCCTCTCACAGGTGATGGAGGTGTAGAAGGAGCTAGCTCAAAAGGTCCAGCCTCATCAGTATGTGGCTCAGCCTCAGTATCCTGTCCCTGACATGTCTGATCATCAGCTCTTGACTCCTCATCTGAATATGCCGCAGGAAGTTTTGAAGTCTTCCTGATCCAGTGTCCATTAACCTTCAGGAATCCCATTCTGATCAATGATTTAACATTGTATGTCTGTATGAAGTAATGGCCTGCTATCCTCACCGGACATATCTACCTGAGCATCCTGAAAGAGCAATGTGAATACGATGCCATATGGAAGACATGCTCGTGCCCTACGAGCAACTTCCCTCATCTGGGATATCATAATATAAGGTAAGTTGAGGGCCTCCCCCTCAACTAAACATCTCATAAACACCAGATCCCTCTCGCTCACCCAGTTAAATCTCCCAGTCCTGGGTAGAAAAATGTGACTGATGATATTATGAATCAACCTCATCTCCAATGAAAGTTGATTAGCCCTGACATGTACCACACCAGTAACATCATTCCTCTCAAGAATAATCCTCAATGTCTTTCGTTTTTCTTTTAAAACCAAAAAGCTCTCTCCTTCCTTAGGTATTTGTAAAATGTCACTTAATTTTTGCTCATTTATCTCAATATATTTACCTTTCAACATTGATTCTATATGAAAAGCACCAAGGGGCATATTTTCGAAGAACTATCTTACAAGATTAGGAAATGTGGGAAAGTTCAACATACAAAACGACTTCCAACCTTATGTGATAAGCCAATCACCAACTCTCAAGTGTTCTTGCTCTAAAAAGGTGAAATCAATACAACATCCAGAGGTTACTTGCCTGTTGCCCATCAAAACTACCTGTCTTAGAGCTTCCAGAGCTTCTTCATGTTCTTCTTGTGGCTCATCTACGGGATTTGAAGTGTCAAGCCTCCTCTTGGTCCTTCTCTCCTCTACCACGGTTCGCACGACCCTTCTTGGCTTCTTCCCTACGGCTTTCTTAGGTGCCACGTAGGTTGGATTAGAGTTTAGGAAGGGTTTAGAGGAGTTCTAAGGTTTTTCTTAGGTTAGGAATAGGGAACGGTTGAAGCAAAATAGGAAGGGCGGAAAGAAATTGAGATTTGAAACCTATGATATCCTATTTAAAAAGCGTCGGCCAAACTCTCGAGTCGGCTCGACAGAATAGCGGGGTGCTCGAGTCGGCTCGAGCACAAATCTAGGTTAAAGCTCAGAAAACCAAAAAATAAAATTCTATGGGTTCCTTAGTACTAAAGAAGGTGGTCATAAGCTCTAAAAAGAATTTTAAAATATCTAGATAATTTTTTCTCATTTTTGAAAAATTAGGTCAAAACTTTTAATATGGGTCACATAGGCATAATTCACCTCTAATCTTTTCAAATCTATCTTGGCTAAGAGGTTTGGTAAAAATATCAGCAAGTTGATCTTATATAGGCACAAATTCAAATGCTACAACATTATTCAAAACATGATCTCGAATGAAATGATGTCTAATTTTTATATACTTAGTTCTAGAATGCTGAATTGGATTTCTAGATAAATTAATAGCACTAATGTTATCATATTTAATAGAAATTTTAGATTGGATAACACCATAATCTTCTAGCTATTGCTTGATCCACAATACTTGTGCACAACAGCTCCCCGCAGCCACATACTCTGCTTCAGCAGTAGACAGTGCTATAGAGTTCTATTTACGATAGTGCCATGAAATCAAGTTGACACCTAGAAATTGACAAGTGCTACTTGTACTCTTTCTATCAATGTTACAGCTTCCATAATTTGGATCAGAATAACTAATTTATTTTAAAGATGAATGCTTAGAATACCATAATCCTAAATTGCATGTGCCTTTAAGATACTTAATGATTCTTTTAACAGCAATGATGTGTGATTCTTTTGGATTAGATTGAAAACATACACACATACAAACACTAAATAGAATATCAGGTCTACTGGCAGTTAAATAAAGTAGAGAGCCAATCATATCTCTGTATAATTTTTGATCAACAGTTATGCCATTTTCATCTTTATCAAGTCTGCATGCAGGATTCATGGGTGTTCCAATTTCTTTCCTTGATTCCATGCCAAACTTTTTGATAATCTCTTTAATATATTTAGCCTGGTTAATCAGAATTCCTTCCTTTGATTGTTTGATTTGAAGCCCGAGGAAGTAGCTTAGCTCACCTATTAAACTCATTTTGAATTCACCCTATATTAGCTTAGCAAAGTCTTGACACAAGGATTTATCAGTAGATTCAAATATTATATCATCAACATAAATTTGAACAACTAAAATATCATTATCTTTTCTTTGAATAAACAAGGTAGTATCAACACTACCTCTCATAAAATCATTTCCAATTAAAACTTACTTAATCTGTCATACTAGGCTCTAGGTGCCTATTTAAGACCATATAAAGCTCTATTCAACTTAAAAATATGATTTGGAAATATGTGATTGATAAAACTAGGTGGTTGTTCGACAAAAATCTCTTCAAATAGAAAATCATTTAGAAAAGAACTCTTTACATCCATTTAAAATAATTTAAAGTTCATAAAATATGCATATGCCAAGAGTAATCTAATAGCCTCTAGCCTAGCTAGTGGTGCATAGGTTTCATCAAAATCTATTCCCTCTTCTTGATTGTAATCTTGAGCTACCAATCTAGCCTTATTTCTAATTACATTATCTTGCTCATCTGGTTTGTTTCTATAAACCCATCTAGTTCCTATAACAAGGTAGTTATTTGGTTTTTCTACAAGTATCCAAACATTATTTCTCCTAAATTGGTTTAACTCATCATGCATAGCTAACATCCAATTAGGATCGGTTTTAGCTTCTTCTATAGTGTGTGATTCTACCTGAGATACAAAAGTAATCAAATCATGTGCATCCCTATGTAAAGCTCTAGTTCTAACACCTTGAGATGAATCTCCTATAATTAGTTCTTTGGGATGTGAGTGTACATACCTCCATTCTTTAGGTATATCATCATGATTTTTGCTTACCACTTCTTCATGTTGTTTACTTGCTTGTTTGTCTTTGATAGTCAAATCCTTCGGTTCATGTTCAAGTGCACCTACATCATCATCAGCACAATCTTCTTTTCTAGAAGATTTAATGTCAGTTTCATTGAAAATTACATATATTGAGTCTTCCACATTCAAGGTTCTTTTATTGAAAACTCGATAGGCTTTGCTATTTGAAGA
Organism: Areca catechu; assembly: GCA_021397845.1. Classification (NCBI taxonomy): domain Eukaryota; kingdom Viridiplantae; phylum Streptophyta; class Magnoliopsida; order Arecales; family Arecaceae; genus Areca; species Areca catechu. The sequence goes on from CM038041.1 coordinate 169,039,187, forward strand.
ATAACCAAGAAAGATAGTCTCATCGGATTTTGCATCAAACTTACCAAGATTGTCTTTACCATTATTAAGAAAAAAATATTTACAACCGAAAACATGAAAGTAATTGATATTAGGCTTTATATTATTCCATAGTTCATAGTGGGTTTTTCTAATGATAGGTTTAATTAAAACTCTGTTCAAAATATAGCAAGCGGTATTTATAGCTTCTGTCCAAAAGTATTTTAGAAGATTTCTTTCGCAAGGCATTGTTTTGAATATTTCTTCCAAAGTTCTATTCTTTCTCTCTACAACACCATTTTGCTGTGGTGTTCTAGGAGCGGAGAAGTTGGGATCAATACCATGCTTTATACAAAAGTGATCAAAATGTTGATTTTTAAATTCTGTACCATGATCACTACGAATAGAAATAACAGAGAATTTTCAAGTTTGAAACTCTTTTGTAAAACTTTTTGAATACATTAAAAGTCTCATCTTTATATGCAATAAATAAAACCCAAGTGTATCTTGAAAAATCATCTACAATCACAAGGCTATACTTCATGCCACCTAGGCTTGTTGTCTTAGTAGGTCCGAATAGGTCCATGTGAAGTAGCTCTAAGGGTCTAGTAGTAGAAACAATGTTTTTGGATTTAAAACTCCTCCTCACTTGCCTTCCTAATTGACTTGCATCACAGACATAATCAAAATTTATTTTGAACTTTGGCAAACCTTTAACTAAATCTTTTAAAATAAGTTTTGCAATAGTATCCATACTAGCATGTCCAAGTCACCTATGCCATAGTTAACTTGATTCCTTACTCTTGTCATTCATTGTCACAAGACTTGTATTGCTTGACATAGCTAAATCATTAAGATATACTATATAAATATTACCAAGTCTATGTCTAATGAACTTTGTACTAGAGTCAAGAGGATCAACTACTATACACATTGAAGACTTGAAAACAACATTAAAACTAATATTACAAAGTTGACTGATACTTAAAAGATTATGCTTTAATTTTTTTACAAGTAACACATTCTTAATAAAAGTAGAAGGAATATTTTTTATTTTACCAATACCAATTATCCTTCCTTTGCGATTATCACCAAAGATTACCATGCCACCATCAGGATGAAGAATTGATCAATATCACCTATCATGTGTCTTGAACAGCCACTATTAAGGTACCATCTCTTCTTTATATTTGTGGTTGCAAGATATCCCTGCAAAACAATCAGGTAATAGATTTAGGTACCCAAGCTTTCTTGGGTCCTTGCAAGGTAGTAGGATTAGTTTCTTTTGGAACCCAAATTTTTTTTATTTTCTTCTTGCCATTATATTTAAAATGACACTCAAATGCTTTGTGACCAACATTATTACAAGCATAGTAGATAATTTTTGGCTTTGAATAAGAAGTATATGATGATGCAAATTTAAGTCTATATTGCTTTGATGTAATGAACTTAGGAGCATAAGATGTGGATGTAAAAAATTATTTGAATTTGAACCTTTATAACCAATTTCAAACTTGTTATTTGTATCTCTTTGATCTTTCAAAATCAATTCAAGTTTGTTAGAGCTTAAGATTAATTTTTCAACCAATGGTTTAAACTTTTGAACTTTCTTTTTCAAATTAGTATTTTCATTTTGCAAAATCTTGTTTTTCTCAAGAAGTTCTTCCTTTTCAAATGAGTTATTTTAAGTCTTATACAAATCAAACTTAATTCTCTTTGTAAGATCTTATTTCTTTCACAAATTTTATTTTTATCTTTTTCAACTATTTCACAATTAGTTTTCAAGTTCTTCATTTTCAAACCAACTTTTTTATATTCTACCAATAATTCACAAAAAGTATTATGAAGCTCATCATAAGTAAATTCTAGATTAGGTTCAAAAGTAGTTACCTCATCCTCCAAACCCATAAGGTAGATTTGAGCAATTTTTGTTGTATCTTCATCTTCTTCTATTGATGTAGATTCATCACTATCACTCCATGCCGCAAGCATTACCTTTTTTTTCTTTCTTTTAATCAATTTTTTCTTAGCTTCTGGACAGTCAGGACATATGTGTCCCGGTTTCTTGCATTCATAACAGATAGAAATTTGATTTTTGTCTTTATCCTTTTCTGTCTTTTTTCTTTACTTTTCCAAATTCTCCTTTTCTGAATTGCTTTCTCCATCTGTTTGTTCTTCTTTTACCCATAAATCTTTTGAAATTTCTCATTACTAGGGTGATCTCATCATTTTCTAGATCATCATCATCAGATGTATCTAAATCTTCATCTTTGTCCTCTTCAGTAGCCTTAAATGCTATAGCCTTTTTCCTTTTTGAGTCTTCATCTGTTCTTTGTTACATAGCTAGCTCATGAGTAATCAATGATCCCAGCAGCTCATCCAATGGTAGAGTGTTCAAGTCCTTTGCCTCTTGAATTGCTGTAACTTTAGCTTCCCATTTATCTGGCAAATATCTTAAAACCTTTTGGACTAGATCAGCATTAGTATAAGTCTTATCAAGACTTTTAAGGCTATTTATAATATCAATAAAATGTATATATATAGCAGCTATAGTTTCACTAGGATCCATTTTGAATAATTCATAATTATGCACAAGAAGATTCATTTTTAAAGTGTTAACTTGTGATGTGCCATCGTGTGTGATCTCAAGCTTATCCCATATTTCTTTAGCAGAATTATAAGTGGAAATATTGTTAAACTCATTTGGATCCAAAGCACAATAAAGTACATTCATAGCTTTGGCATTCAACTCAGCCAATTTTATATCATTCCCATTCCATTCCTCTTTCGGTTTGGGAACCTCAATATCATTAACTCTAACAGTGGGTGTGTGAGGTCCTTTTATAATTATTTTCCACAAATGAAAATCTATGGCTTGAATGTAGATTTTCGTCCTAGCCTTCCAATATGTATAATTGGTTCCAGAAAAAAGTGAAGGTCGATTTGTGGATTGGCCTTTGGTCAAAGAAGTGCTCATGGGATGTGCCATCAATCTTTACTTTAAATAATTTTCAAAGACTCCGCTCTGATACCACTTGTTGCCCAGGTGGCTTTCAAGAGAGGGGGTGAATTGGGATTATAAAAACTTTAACAAGTATATGCAATTTAAAATTCTTTTAGTGTTGTGGTGCAATATGTAATGCAGAAGCAGGTAAATAAATGCAATAAAGCTAAACAAGCATAATCACAAATACAAGAAATTTAGAATGGTTCGGAGCAACCCGCTCCTATATCCACTACTCAAGCACCACTTGGGATTTCCATTATATCCCCCAACCAGAATACAGTCAAGTTGTTTTAACAGTTTCACAATCCAAACCTATACACTTTGGTTTTACCGGGATCACCAAAGAAAACCCTCACTTGGTTTTAACAAAGGCTAACCAAGAACCTAAATCCCTTTGATTTTTATAACCGGGCTCACCAAAGAAAACCCAAACTTGGTCTTATATCGGGATCACCAAGAACTCAACTTAGGTTTTAAAAAGGCTCACCTAAAAACCTTTACCGCTCCCTTAAGACACAGCCCCTTGCTATCTTAGAGAGAAAACAAGATATATCAAAATGTAAAGCAACTATAAAACAAACCAAACTTGTTTGAGTATTGCCGATGAAGATCAAAGTAAAGCCTAGCTTTGAATGCTCTTTAATGTTCTTCAAGATGCTTCTTTTCTTCTTCAAAAGATTGGATTCAATGATGAAAAATAGTTGGTGAAGCTTTGAATCCTTTCTTGAATGCTCTTGAAGTGGGTTGGTGAAAGACTTGAAAACTTTTCAACTTCTAATGAATAATACCTCAAAAAATTGTTTAAATCTTCATAAATACTCCCTTTTATAATCTTCCATCAGAAATAGCCGTTGTAGCGCTTAGGGAACCGAAATAGAGCCGTTGGAGGGTTTTTGGGATTCAAAAATGAAATTCTGCAACTAACCGTTAGACTGCAAAAGCTCATCACTCGAGTCAACTCGAGGTCCATGAGTTGGCTCGAAGTCTCAGATAATCCAAGTAAAAGTTCTGTGCGAGTCGGCTCTTTTGGGTTGAGTCCACTCGAACTCTCAATCAATGCAAGTTCAAATTCTGCTTGAGTCGACTCTTCAAGGCTGAGTCGACTCGAAGTCACAGTCACCAATAGACCTAACTCTGGACGAGTCGGCTCTTTTGGGCTTGAGTCGGCTCGAGGTCTCAGTCACCAAAAATATGAGTTATTCATTGAGTCAGCTATTGAGACTTGAGTCGGCTTGAGGTACTGAAACTCTGAAATTTTTTGTACCATGCTAGAATAGGAGTTGGCTCTTGATCCATGAGTCGGCTCTTACAAAAATTTCGTTTATGCTTCAAAACTTCTCCAAATTTAGCGGGGAGTTTTTGAAAGATTGTAACATAACCTAATTGGGTTATGGGATTTAGGTCTAGAGGTGTAGTTGGTTGTCCCTTTGGTATCAAAGGGATTTGAGGCTAGGTAGTTAGTTGGTTAGCATGTGGCTAGTTGGTTAGTCGATTAGGTGGTTGAGTTCTAACCTCCCACATAGTCTAACTAACTAGAAGCCTAACCAACTAAGGATCCTAACTATGTAGGGGTTCTAACCACCTTGAACCTAATGTCCAAGCCCAAGAATTAGTTGGTTGGTTGTAACCAACTTAGGAAGCCTCAAACCGTCCCATACGGTTTGGTACGGTGAAAAATGTGAGATAAGAGAGGGCGCATGAGAGGTGTGCGTGGTCTCTCTTTCTCACCGTGAGGAATCAGCATGAGGATTATATCACGCAGAAGAAGGGCTTGGGACATGGGTGTTCCACGAGCTTGGAGAAGGGAACCGAGCATGAGGGAGTCCGTATATTTGGAAGTTTCTTCCTGGGTTTTAGAGAGGAGGCTGGTGTCTTGTGTCCTGTATCAAGATCTTCTCCAAGGATAATATTACAATCTTTTTTCTTCTAATCTCTTCTATATCTTCTCCTACTTCTTGGTTTAAAAAAAGGCTACCATCATCTCGTCAGGGTCTCTTTCACGGTGCTTCCGCGGCATATACTGTGATTCGGGAATTTCTAATAGAATGTTCATTCTCTAGTCAGTTATAAGAATGATAATTATGAGAAGATATGGCATTCTTGTTTGGGTCACCCATTGATCATATTCTTCATGTCATTTTTTCTTCTTTAAAATCTTCATTTACTAAATGTGAACCTTATTTTTATTCTAAACAACACTACCTTCCTTATTATAATCATCAAAGTTCATGTGATTCTCCTTTTCAATTAATACATTCTAATATTTGGGGTTATGCACCTGTAGAATCTTATTCTTGTTTTAAGTACTTTATTAGTTTTATTGATGACTTCTTTCACATGCTTTGGATATACTTATTTAAATTAAAAAGTGAAGTTTTTGATACTTTCAAAATATTTCATAAATTGATTATCACGTAACTTGATGCAAATATGAAAATTCTCAGAATTGATAATGGGACTGAATATGTTAACCAGAATTTTACTAACTATTTATATGAAAATAGAATTCTCCATCATACCACATGTCCTGGTTGTTCGCAATAAAATGAAGTTGCTGAACATAAAAATCAACATATCTTAGAGATAGCAAAATTATTACTTTCTCAAATGAATGTATCTAAAGTTTTTTGGTTCAATACCATCCTAACAGTATATTATATCATAAATAGATTGCTAATAATTATGCTTACAGATATTTTCCTAATCGAGCGTTTGACTAGTAAAAAACCTTCGATTTCATTTCTTAGAATTTTTGGATGTTCTTGTTATATTTATATTTCTGAACAATATAAAGATAAGCTTGATCATATGTCCGTTAAGTACATTTTTCTTGGATACTCTAACACCCAAAAAGGATATAAATATTATGATCCCATAAGAAAAAAATCTATGTATCTCATGATATACAATTTTTTGAATCCATTTCATATTATATTAACAAAAATGATTGTACTCTAGATTCTATTTTTCATCAGGGAGAACACATAGAAGAATGTTCACTTTACTCTAATCCTCAACTATCCATTATTCAACTTAACATTTCACATCTTGAATGCCATAATTTTTCTATGTTATATTTCTCTCATCTCGATCAAGAAGCCATACAAATTGATCACTAGGATTAAGGTCCATCAATCTCATCATCTTACCAAACGAGATCCTTGGAATCAAGTTCTGATAGTGAACTCCATTCAGGTAACTCAAATGCTAAAACTCCTTTAATTGATCTAAATTCATTATCTATTACTTTATGACAAGGAAAATATAATGCATCCAAAGTTCCTTATCCTATCGAGGACTATATCTCCTATCATGCTTATTCCAATAAATTCAAATCTTTTCCTATATCGGTTGATATAAATAGTGAACCTTCTAGTTATGTAGAGGCAGTAACCAAGCCTGAGTGGTGGAAGGCAATGAATGAAGAGTTCGGGGCTCTTGAGAAAAATCATACATGGAATTTGGTGTTACTTCCTAATGACAAAAGATTGGTTGGTTGCCGATGGGTTTATAAAATCAAATATCATCCAGATGGCCACATAGAACATTATAAAGCATGCTTGGTGGCCAAGGATTTCATTCAGACATATAGGGTTAACTATAAGGAAACTTTTGTCTCTATAGCCAAGATGAGCATAGTTAGAATTCTTCTATCCATTGTCGCTAATATGGGTTAGCCACTCTAATAACTTGATGTGAAAAATATTTTTTTATATAGGGAACTACAAGAGAAAGTTTGTATATCAATACCTCCTAGACATTCAAGTGAGGGGGAGAATGGCATGGCTTGTTGACTTCGAAAATCAATTTACGAATTAAAACAATCTTCAAGAGCATAGTTTGACAAGTTAATGCCTGCCATGTCTAGTATTGGTTTTCTAAAAAATTATGCTGATCATTCAATGTTTGTCAAAAAGGAGGTAACAAGTACTACCATCATGCTTGTTTATGTAGATGATATTATTCTCATAGGTGATAATTATAGTACTATAAATGATGTGACGGAATGGTTGAAGATTGTGTTTGATATCAAAGATCTTGGAGAGCTAAGATACTTTCTTGGTATTGAAGTAGCAAGGTCAAAAAGGGAAATCATTATCTCTCAAAGAAAATATGTCTTAAACTTACTAAAGGAGACAGAAAAGCTTGTCTCAAAGCCTATAGAGACTCCAGTTGATGTTCGACTATATTTAGAAGGAGGGAGTCCGATAAAAGATATTATATTATATCAAAGGTTAGTTGGGTGTTTGATATATCTTATAATTACAAGGCCTAACATCTCTTATACCGTAGGAGTAGTTAGTCAGCTCATGCATTTCCCAAAAACCACACATATGAATATTGTGAATAAAATATTGCACTACTTAAAGTGCGATCCAAGAAATGGCATTTTAATGTGAAAGAATAGCAATTTAGGGATTGTTGGACACTTAGATGCTGATTGGATAGGATGTTCTATTGATAGACGTTCCATTATCGGATATTGCACTACTGTTGGTGATAATCTTATGACATGGAAGAGCAAAAAAATAGAATATTGTATTACAATCAAGTGCAGAAGTTGAATATAAAGTAATGTCATCTACTACTTGCAAGTTGATATGGTTGAAAGCATTATTCAAATATATGAGATTTGATCAAAATATTCCTATACAAATGAAATGTGATAATCAAGTTGCCATACATATTTCTCCAAACCCAATTTTTGTGAGAGGACGAAGCATATAGAGGTGGACTATTATTTTGTCTAAGAAAAGGTGCAAAATGAAATTATTTCTACTCCATATGTTCCTACTGAAGATCAATTAGTAGATATATTCACTAAAGCTATTGGAAAGGATAGATTAAAAAGTTCATTAATCAAGTTGGGTATGATAAACATCAATGCACCAACTTGAGGGAGAGTGTTGAATATTTGGCAACTCCTCTAAGCTATATTGGGAAGATAGCATTTGTGATTTGTTGAATATTTAGCTATATTGGGAAGATATCATTCATGATTAAAGGCTTGATCGAATGCTTGATTAAAGATTTGGTTGATTATGAAGGATCCTCTAAATATATTTATAAAAATTTAGCACTGTTGGTGTAGAGTCCCTTTTCGATCGAACGGAGCTACTGGATCACAGGTTCGCTTCCTCGTTCACCTGCAAAACAAATCCCTGGCCGGAGTTGCTCCGACGGGGGACACTCCGATGTCTAAGTCAGAGGTGGGCTCCAGCCACAGAATGGGAAAGATTCTAAGGAGGATGATGAGGAGAAGACTTTGATATATTCAAGAGTGTATTATGCCCCTTACCTTGAGCATCCCCTCTTACCGTTATTTATAATGAGTTATCCGGCTTACAGCTCCGTTCTCCCTCCTGTGATTATGATGGGGGAGTCAATCCCTTCCCCTCAATCTGCAATCATGGACGGTTATTAAATGATTATGTCTGGATCAGAAACATGTACTGCTGGAGTTACATGCCATGATCGCATCCTGGAGGTAATTAGGTAGTTGATGGTAACTGCTATTCGTCACGTTCGTGGGGATCTGAGATAGATTGGAGATCTATCTTCAGACTTCTCTTTTAGGAAAGTCTCAATTGTCGAATTGAAGGGACGTCTTCGTCTTCGGGTCCCTTTGAGATAGATTGGGGATCATATTTTCGGCGTAGGTCGGAGGCTCTGTCTTCGGCATAGGTCGAAGGTTGTGCCTTCGTCCAATGATGAAGATCATGTCTTCGGTTGAAACCACAGGCTAGTTTTTTAGATGAAGTTGAGGGCTTCAGCTTCGGCCTGTTTGTTAGTATCCAGCCTCTTCTGGCCATTCCGGTTTGAAGCACATGGTTCGAGACAAATATCTTTGGCTGGTCGAACCGATGGCTGGTTAGTGCTTAAACTGACATATCCCAATAGTTGCCCCCCTACTCTCAGTTTTCGAAGTATCGATCTGCCTTGAAGAGTGAGAGTATTACTGGTTTGTCATTTTGCCTTGAAAAATGGTATAGCAGATGATTACAAAATTCTTGATTGGACCGTCTGCCATAACTGCTAGCTGATTCGAGGATCAGGTGCTGGACAGCTATCATCCCCTGATTGGGGTGTGAAAAAGGAGCGGGTGGACCAGGGACTGTTTCTCCTTTTTTCATTGTGCGACGGTTTAGCTGATCTTTTGGTTGGGATCTGAGCGGCGGTCATGGCCTCTTCCCGTCTCTCGAATGAGAAGTGCACTCCGCCTTGGCCATTAACTTATGCAGATTATGACCTTAGGTCCATTCCGTGTCAAATCAACTTAGGGCCGTTTTGGAATTGCGCACCCATCTCGAGCGCCCATGGCTGGTTTGGGAAGATGGTTCCGTTTATTGAGTTGTTGTCTTGGAGCCTCTTTGTCTTTTATGAGAAGGAGAAAATGTCTGGCTGAGGAAGCTTCTTCAACCTCGCACTTTCAATTTTAGTCCAGCTTTCCCTGTTCTTGGCCATCAGTCCCTTTCGTAGGTAGAATCTTCCTTTTGTTTCTTTGCTTTGTTCTTTTATCATGGCTGAGACCGTAGGAAGCCAAAGGAAAGATGTTGGGTCCTCGGGGGCGATGATGTGGTGAGTTTGAAGTTAGTTCCTAGCTTCGTTTCATCAAGAAAGGTTGCCCACCTTCAAGAACGCTATCACGTTCCTGAAGGGTTTCCTTTGATACTTCCCATATCCGAGGAACGGGTGAACAAACCTTCCGTTGGGTGTCTGGCTGTATACGAAGACCATTTGAAGGCTGGCCTTCGATTTTCTCTGCATCCCTTCTTCATCAAGATTTTTTGCCTATACCAAATAGTGCCTGCACAGTTGACTCCGAATAATATTCGAAATATTTATAGGTTTTTGTCCGGTGCTACATAGCCAACATGAACCCCGGGACCAATTTGTTTACTACCCTTTTTGTTCTCAAGAGAGATTTCCATGGTCGTGGATGGTGGGTGATCAGTCCTTGGCCTGGTCGTAAGATTGGCAAGGACATGCCTAGCACATCCATGGGTGGAAACCCAACTTCATTTTCGTGTCGTCTACCAAACTGTGGGATTTCAATAGCGAGTGGAAGGAGCCACGCTTAGTCGCCAATGATGGATAAAATGTTCTGGTGACCGATTAGTTTGATTATGACTTACTGACTGATTTGGAGGCTGCTCCTATCCGTAAATTGTTGGAGGAGAAGAATCTCCATCTTGCAGGGATCAGCGAGTTCCCTACATTAGGTATAAATAGCAAAACTTTTCGCCTCTTCTTTTTTATCTCTTTTGTAGTCCAGTCGACTCAGAGAGGTTTTTCTATTTGCAGGCGATGGAATGAAGCCTAACTTGGACTGGCTCCACCAATCTTCCGAGAAGAGGACAGCTCAGGCTCCCCCTTCAAGGTTAGAGGCTCGGAAGAAGGTCCGAAGGGATGATCCTGAGAGGAGTAGAAACACTTCGTCCTCTAGAGGAACCTCCGAGGGAGATGGGGTGTCGATGATGGAGGCCCCAACTGGGCCTTAGTTAGTTGAATCTTTGCATGTGGCTATCTCTCCAGTTCAAACAAGGAAGAGTCCGTCTCCAGTGGTCGATGTGCCACAGCCTTACCCCCTTGTGGTGGATAGGGGCAAGGCACCACAAGTCGAGAAGGAGCCCGTTCGAGAGGCTTCTCCAGTTGGGAGCCATCCCGCGGACTCTTCGGAGCTTCCCCCATGGGGGGTCTATTAGTCCCTGCCGTGGCTAGGCGGGCGCTAAAAGATACTCTATTGCCTCATGATTTAGCAGTCGTCCAAGGTCAGAGCCTCGCTAGAATATCCGATTCTGCCTTTTCCTCCCTACGACAGGTGAGATCTTCATTGTCTCTTCTTTGTCCAAGGGTCGTTCGGTCTGTGATCTCATTTTGTTGATATAGCTGGTCTACGACATCACTTTCATGGAGGAGGGCTTGGAGAACGTCAACAACCTCATTCACGGCCTAAAGGAAAATCTCCACGTGGCCAGGGCCAAAAAAATGGTGGTTGAGGAACTGAAGCAATCCATGGAGAATCGGCTTGTTCATGCGGACGCCGAAGTTCGTGGCCTGAAGAGTGAGCTAAAGAGTGCCCATTTGACAATCGCATGGTAAGGGGCAAAGTTGAGGAAGAATATAAAACAGATTGACTCTTTGGAACAATATGTTAAAGAGGATCGGGAGAGGATCGGGGATCTGACCAAGGCTGCTGAGGAAGCGACCAAGAAGGCTAAAGAGGCATCTTTCAGAGCCAAGAAGGCATCTTTAAGAGCCGAAGAGGCAGCCTTGGAGTCCGAAGTAGCTAGGAGAGAGTCTGTAGCCATGAAAGAGCTGGCGGCTAGAGCTATTACGGATTTTAGGAAGTCCTCACAGTTCCAGGAGGAGATGAATGAAGCGACTCTATATAGCTATCAGCATGGCTTTAATGATGGACTCACCAAGGTCAGTACGGTCTTCCTTGATCTTGATTTTCTGGTGTCCCTGCTTTCAATAGTGGAGGAAGAAAAGGAGGAGGATGAGGTCATAGAGGAGGTTGAAGAGTTGCCAAGTCTAAGAGAGGAAACCCCAATCATATCTGAAGATCCGGGTGTAATTCTGATTCAGCTAAAGAGGCCGAAGAGATGCCAAACCTGAGGGAAGGAGTCCCCATCGTAGTCGAGGACTCGGGTATAATTTCGATCCATGCCGAAGATAGGATTCAAGCTAAAGAAGGGGCCCAGGCTGAAGAGGGTACCCAGGCTAAGGAGGGGGCCCAGGTTAAAGACTCTCTGGACCTAGCCAAGTTGGGGAAACCCTTTCCGCGCAGATTGATAAGCTACTCCAATCTTGCGATATTGGGTCCCTCTCGGTCAATCCTTAGGGATTTCTTAGGTTTTGGCATTGTATCTCTTCCTTCCTTTCCTTTGGCATGTAGTCAACAAACTCTCCTGAATTAATGAATGCATTTTCTTCACAAGTGTTGCATATTTTGAGCTTGATTTAAGTAGAGCCAGTGATTTTGGTGTTGCCTGCTATGGAGTCCATTCCCGTGGGTATGCGCTCCTCCTTTTAATCTACAAAACAAATAAAAATGTTCCTACTCAAAGGGAACCTTTAGCTTACTAGCTTACCGGGGGTGCAGTGACGGTTATGTCATGGTTTGGGAGGAGTGGTGGCAATCAAATTCATAATGACTGTGCGTGGGAGTAGGGATCCTCATGGTTGCAGCCTTTTGGTGGTTCCCCTAGCCTGTTTGTTGAGGCCCTGATCCATTGGGGCGTCTTCACATGGCACGCCTAGGTGCTCATTGCAAACAAGGGCTTTTGAATTTTGTTAGCCTCAATATAAGGAAAGGAATTTCCTTGAATCAAGTGCCATTCGCACTTGGCAACGCCATCTTTGACGCCATTCCTATTTCCTCATCTCACATTGTTCTGAAGGCTTATTGCACTATGAGGCCAAACCTAGCCCAGCTCAAACGAGCAGCTAAAGGGAGACCAACGAGAGGTTTCCAGGTGAAGAGATCAGATCGAAGGCGGAGATACGTGTTGGCTTTACCGTGCGCCAAGGCCAGGAGCAGCGGTCCCATTGAGATAGGTTCTTCCTTAGGGAAGGAACTGATTTCTCCTGTGAGGGCCATGCCAGTCGAGCCATCTATGAGATCGAGTTCACAAGATGTTGGTGGGGTTTCCTCATGTGTTGAAGGTGCTAAGCCTGTGGCTTCAGTTGCAGGAGAAAAAGGTCCGGTGGGGTCCAATACCCCTGTCACTAGAGCCTAGAAATAGGAATCTGGGGATCCCTTTCCTGCCTTCTTCCTTGGAATACAGCAGGTAGCCCTTCGTTGCGTATGTCATTTCTCCACATTCGTCGATTGAACTGACTTTGTGGGTGTTCCTTGTTCTGCAGATTTCCCGCAACCTTTCTCTGCTGGAGAAAGATGCTCGTGAATCTATCAACTATAGCAAAAGCCTCGAAGCCGAATGGCCTTAGCTGTAGCCAAAAAAGATGTCGCCGAGAAGCTTCGAGTTGCTGCAAGGAAGAGAGGGACAAGGCCGTTGCCTCGAACAATGCCCTGAAGAGGTAGATGAACACCATTCAGGCACAGGCAGCTGAGGTGTCGATCACTGCGCAGGAGAGAAGGAGAAAGGTTGTCTCTCTTGAACTGTTGCTGAGGGCGGTACTACAGGATGCTGAGGAGCCGAAGTCCCACCTGGCCAAAGCGGAGAGGAGAGTTGATGAGCTAAAGGCAAATCTTTCAACAGCCATCCAGAAGGCTGCACAGGTCGAAGAGAGGTCATAAGAGGGAAACCATTCAGGTTACGCCGATTGCTTGAGTAAAATCATAGAGCTTTACCCAGGCTTGGACTTCTCCTCGCTCGCCATCCCAGAGGACAGATCTGTAGCATCCATGGCTCAGCTTGGGGAAGCGTCGACCCCTACTCCTGTTTCGACTGCCAAAGAGGCTGACGCAAAGTAGTTCTGTTGTATTTTTGATTTTTTTTTTTAGCCATCTGTAATGTCCTTCTTTTGGATGAGGCTTTTCATCTTTGAAATAAATGACTAATTTGTCTTTTCAAGTCAATCTTTTTTTGGATTATTCCTTTCTGATTGGCGGGTTAGCCGAAGGCTGTTTAATTCGATGTTGATGTTGAGGACGAATTCTGGAGTAAGATCGGAATGCTACTACTGATGACTGACCTCAATTAGGTTGCGCTGATGTCAGTTGCCCTCCGTAATTATTTCTTCTATCCTAGAATGGATGTGGTGGATAGGCATTGTTTTCTTGTTGGCCATTGATTAGGGAACATTATGCATGATCTTCGTTGTCTGTGTTGAATATGCAAAAATTTGAATGGTCACATCTTCATGCATCCTGGGTGCTGCCATATCCTCCCTTTCCGAGAGAAAGCCATTAATGCCATAACCGTACGATGAAAACCATTCTGGGCCCGAAGCATCGACGGTCTCAATCTCCGAGGGAGGGCAGTTATTGATGATCACACCACTCCCAGGCAGCCACCTGGGTCCCGAGGCATCATCTCAACATGTGGCAGCCTTTGGTGTGTCTGGGGAAAGGCGTGGAGCACATTTCCTCATGGCCGTTCATGGACGTAGGGTCCTTTTAAATAGGACCCTGTCTTTCCCTGTCGCAGGCCATCGAAGTTTCAAACTCCCTTTTAGAAAACTGGCCTTCTCATTTCGGCACACCAATAGAATGAAGTTTAATATCTCTGATCTCAAGAAGGCGACCATGAAGAGGGCCTCCAGCAGTCAAGCAGAGGGGGAGCCTAGTGCAAAGGCTCCCCAGAGAAGCGATAGTGATGACCCGCAGGGGGTCATCGCTCACTTGGAGAGGAGGATCCGGGTCTTGGAGGCCCGTCTGGAGGAGGCCCGGGCACGAGTCACGATGGCCACTGCGGAGGCGGAGGAGGCCAGGAAGATGGTGGTGGAGGCCATCTCGGATTATATGGCTTCTTCTGCTTACAAAGATGAAGTTGCTGAGGCGGTCCTGGATTTGTACCATCGGGGTTTTCGAGAGCATCAGGACAAGACTTTCAAGTACTTCAATTTGAAGGGCTTGAAAAATATTAGGCCTTTTGTCCCTTTTCCCGATCACAAATTTGACTCCGACTTTGAAGAAGAGTCGGAGTCTGACTCTGAAGGGAACTCCGGGACCTCTCCATCCTCCTTCCAGGGCTTCGATGCCTCCCACCGGCATGGAAAAGGGCCAGCTGGCAGTCATTAGATCCACTTTCTAATGATCCACCCTATTTTTGGCTCTCTTTTTTTTTTGTAAAAATTTGAAAATGAAATGAAGAATTCCAATTTTCTTCGTACTTCTTCCTCTTCTGTGACTTATATATCTCACAGCATTACTAAGTGTAGACCTTATGGTATGTTGAAAATGTAGATTTCCTAGTATCATTATGGATCCGTTGAAGAGATGGATTCGGTCGAGCCATTTCATCAAATGTTTGACGTTGACAGGATGAGTGACGTAGACTTGCTTCGGCACGTCTTCGGGTTTACCGTAGGGTAAGCGTCTTAGCCAACCCTGTGCATCCCTGTCGTGATTAAGGTAGGCTGTTCAGGCCCGTCCCGGCATGTTTTTGGATTTACCGTAGGGTAGGTTATACTAAACCATCCATGCACCTTCTTTGGTGCAAGGTAGGCTAGTTAGGCCTGTCCCGGCACGTTTCTGGAGTTTTCTGTAGGGTAGGTTATATAAACCATCACTGTGCCTTTGATCATTTTGGTGACCTGATTGGGCCATCCGTTGTGCTCATCGGGCATACCGATAAGGCGAGTAGATCATACTCTCCTTTGTGCCGTTAGCCGATTCTTTCGATCGGGCCGTTGAAACCATTGTCATCCTGTTGGTGCAACGGGTCATTTAAAGTTGGACAGATTTGCACAAAAGATTTTGGGGGTCTGCTTATTGATAATACTTGCGAAGGTTTTGTACATTCCATGGCCATGACAGGATTTTACCATCCAAGGTTTTAGGTCGGTACGTTCCTAGACTATGACTTCTTCAATTTGGTATGGTCCTTCCCAATTAAGGGAAAGCTTACTTTGATCAGTTGGCCTGGACACTTTAGCTCTTCGTAGCACCATGTCCCCTGTGCAAAAAATCTGTTCCTTTACTTTGGAGTTGTAATATTTGGCAACTTTTTGTTGATATGCCTTCATTTTCATTTGAGCCTGGAGCTGGTACTCGTAGTAGATCCAGGTCAACTCTTCTGCGATCGAAGTTTTCAGCTCTTTATATATGTCAATTCTCAGAGATTGGAGGGAGACTTCGATAGGAAGGATGGCTTCGGTTCCATACGTCAAGTTGAACAGAGATTCGCTAGTAGCTGTTCTCGGGGTCGTTTTGTATGCCCAGAGAATGGAGGTCAACTCTTCGGCCCAGAGTCCCTTGCCAGCGTTCAACCTTGTCTTCAGGCAATAGAGAATGGTCCGATTAGTTACTTCGGCTTCTCTATTGGACTGTGGATGGACGACAAAAGTCAACCTAGGTACCGAGCATAAAAGTTTTTAAATTTTGGATTGTCGAATTGTTTCCGTTGTCGATGATAATTATGTATGAAATTTTGAACCAAAATATAATGGAATTCCTGACAAAGTTCTCGACTTTGCCCTCCGTGATGTGAGCCAATGGTTTACCCTCGACCCATTTAGTAAAATAGTCGATTTCCACAAGGAGGAACTTTCTCTGCCCGAACGTCGGTGGGAATGGGCTAAGGATGTCCATGCCCCATTGATGCAGAACGAAAGAGATGATGCGATGCGGAAGTAAATTAAGACTAATTCTTTTTTTTTATATATTTTCAGAAGTTGGCTTTGTCTCAAATGAAAGTTAAACTAAATTGAAAGAAACTATATAATAATTGAAAGCACAATTCAAAGAAAGTAGATTATCAGAGTAGTTCAGAAATAAAGGATCGTTGGGGTAGAGAAACTCCCAGACCTAGGGTTTCGCTTTGAACTTTCAACAGGACAGAAGTAAAGAGAAGAGAAAGGTTATGTACCAGACAGTGATCTTCACAGAGTTTGGTGGAAGGACTCTCTTGAGCAGATTGTTGGATCCTCGGATTCGGATATCTTTGCAATGGATCCTCCAATACTGGTCCTTGGCTGAGTTGGCTTCTCCTGAACTCGGATCTGGGAAAGAAGAAGAACAAGTTATGGAACCAGATACTCAAAGAAAGGATTTACCAGATAAGAAGAACTTGAAAAATTGATGTTGCTGAAATCCTGATTCTCCTGGATGCTGATCTGACTTCCTCTGGGATTTGCTCTGTATTCGAAGTAGCCGATCTGGACCTGGATGCTGGTGGTCGGCCTCTACTTGGAAGAGAGGGGCCGTGAGATGATGAGGTAGATTAGGGTTTGGATGATTGGTGGAATGAAGAAGATGATGGGCAGCTAGGGTTTGGAATTGAAGTGGCTAACCTAGGGTTTTGGTAAGGTTTTGGGGTTGGAGATCTCACACCTCCTCAAGGTTCCTAGGGAACCCGGATTTACTCCCTCATGGAGCTCAACACCTGAATACAAGTGCGGAAGAGAGAAACACAAAGTTGCTCACAAAAAAATTGATTTCATTCATCATTCATCATTATGATTCAAGAGTTACATAGAGTTGAATATATAGACATAACAAAGAAATAAAATTTCATACATTTCCTATGTGGGACTAAACTCCCTAGCCTATACTTTTGGTAGAAAATATTCTTCCTCTTGGCCAATCAAAGAGTCCTACAAGGAGTAGGCGGCCCTAAAAGTCATGAAAATCCTCTCAAAAGGTAGAAAGATGGCGCCTCCTAAGTCTTCTCCTTGAATTTAGGGTTCTTCCTTCAATGGTTCAACTCTTTTGGATACCTCCTTTTCTTTCTCCCCAAGTCATGGCTCTTCCAAACTTTGCTTTGGTCATTTTAGGCATGGATTGGGCGCCCCCTTGAAGTGCTCCCAAGAAATGCCTCTTTCTTCCTTTAGCTTGGCCTTTTAAGGTATATATGGGGTGTCTCCTTGATTTTGTCTTCAAGAAAAATTCTTGCTTCCTTGGGTGTGGGGACCAAGACACTGGGATGTAGATGTGGTGCCTCCTGGACTCCGGTGTGTGGCTGGGAGTGTGGCACCCACTTGCTTGGGCCTTGACCTGACTGGAAAAATGGTGCCAACCTGGAGAAGACCTAGACCACTACTAGGACTTGTACTGAGTCAACATGACTCAACAAAATGAAATGCAACTCAAAGAAATAAAATAATCTGGTTGACCAGGTCAACCCTTATTACAAACCCTAATTTTCTCGGGCAAGGTCAATCAGAGATCCAGATGGAGCCCTGAAGTCTTCTTCTGATTCTGGTGCCCGCACCACCCATTGGACGAAGGGACAGGGTGCTGTCAGTTGGGTCAAATGACTCGCTGGTTGTCTCTGGATGTTGGCATACCTCTGGCATTGATCATATTTCTGTACGAAGTTGGCTGAATCTTTTTGAATGGAGGGCCAGTAGTATCCTTGACATATTGTTTTGTACGCTAGTGACCTGCCCTCCAGGTGATCACCACATATTCCTTCATGGACCTCCCTCATGGTGTAGTCTACATCCGACGGTCCTAAATATTTCAGCAAAGGTTGTGAGAATGATCTTTTATATAGGGCTCCGTCTAGGATGACATATTAGGATGCCATCCAGCGGATCTTTTTGGCCTCTGCTTTGTCTTCTGGCAGTACACCCTCATTTAAGAACTTGAGGATGGGATCCGTCCAACTTGGCTCGGTTTCAATTTGGTGCACCTCCATAGTTTCTTCAACTATACTTGGGGCTTCGAGATGTTCAACGAAGGTGCAACCAAGGGATTCTGGAGTGGTGGTAGCAAGTCTAGACAGTGCATCTGCCTGGAAGTTCTCCGATCGAGGGACATGCATGATTTCGAAGAACTCCAGTTGGGAGGATAAGGCCTGTACCTTTTCCAGGTACTGTACCATGATAGGATCTCTGGCTTCATATTCTCCTCGGACCTGGTTCACCACCAACTGGGAATCCGAAAAGGATTAGAGTCTCTGAACTCCTAAGCTTTTAGTGATCTGAAGTCTTGTAAACAAGGCTTCGTATTCAGCCTAGTTATTCAAAGCTCGGATGGAAAATCGAAGTGCGTACTCCACCGTATGCCCATCTGGTTCAGCCAATTTGAGACCCGCTCCACACTCGGCGGAGTTGGAGGCTCTGTCCACATGGAGCACCCAAACTGACTCCATGTCCTTTGAGGTTTCTTCTTCTGCTGGAGGTGCTTCATCTTCGGACTTCCAAGTACATTCGGCTAAGAAATATGAAAGTACCTGGGCCTTCATAGCCAATCGGGACCGGAAACTAATGTCAAACTTACTCAGCTTCACAGCCCATTTGGCTATCCTGCCTGAAGTGTCTGGGCATCGGAGAACGGCCTTGAGGGGCTGATCAGTCAGCACCACGATGGCATGAGCATGGAAGTAAGGCCGTAGTTGCTTTGCTACAATTATTAAAGAATAGATCATCTTCTACATTTTTGAATATCTCATCTTTGCATCATGCAGAACTTTGCTGATGTAGTAGATCAGCTTATGGGAGCCGTCTTCTTCTCTTCAAATGAGGACTGAATTGACTGCTTCATCCGAAGCGGAGAGGTTAAGTAGAGCGTTTCCCCCTCTTGAGGTTTAGAGAGTAGAGGTGGGGTCTCTAAATACTTCTTCAGTTTTTAAAAGCAGTACAGCAATCTTCAGTCCATTCAAAACCTCGAGATTTCCAAAGTATTTTGAAGAAAGAAAGACACTTCTCGGCTGACCAAGAGATGAACATGCTTAATGAGACGATCCTTCCTGTCAGTTATTGCACTTCCTTCTTGCAGGATGGGTGCTTCATGTCTTTGAGAGCCTGGATTTTCTCAGGATTTGCCTCGATCCCTCGTTTGGTAACGAGGAATCCCAAAAACTTGACCGAAGTTATCCTGAAGGCGCACTTCATCGAATATAGCTTTATGCGGTGGCATCGCAGAGAACCAAATGATTATTCCAAGTCCTCGATGTGATCTTTTTTTAGGAGGATTTTGATGATCATGTCATCAACATAGGCCTCCATGTTTCTTTCCAGTTGCTCCTTGAATATCTTGTTGATTAATCTTTAGAATGTCGTCCCGACGTTCTTGAGCCCAAATGGTATCATTTTGTAGCAATACAGACCTTTGTCGGTGATGAAGGCCATCTTCTCCTCATCTTGGGGATCCATTCAGATCTGATTGTATCTAGAGAAAGTGTCCATAAAGCTTAATAGTTGGTGGCCGGCGATGGCGTCGACCAGTTGGTCAATCTTTAGGAGAGGAAAGCTATCTTTAGGGCAAGCCTTATTGAGGTCCGTGTAATCGATGCAGATCCTCCACTTGCAGTTAACTTTCTTTACCATTACCACATTGGCCAACCACTCAGGATAATGGACTTCTCGGATGAACCCTGCCTTGAGGAGCTTGCTTACTTCTTCATCTATTACCTTCAGTCTTTCGGGGGCAAAGCTACTCTTCTTCTACCGGACCGGCTTATATTCAGGAGAACTTCCAGCTGATGAGTGATGACTTCGGCTATAATTCCTGGCATGTCCAAGCCGACCAGGCAAAAACATCAGCATTATTTCGAAGAAAATAGATCAGCTCCGTTTTGATTTTCTCATTAAGCATGCTTCCGATCTGCACGACCCTGGTGGGGTCCTCTTCAGTCAATGGCACCGAAATGGTTCTCTTCATGGGTTCGCCAGAATCTACAGTCGGGTCTCTCGGATCTAACTGATCCTAAGTTGTAGGATCCTTGGAGTGCTTATCCTGAATCACCGGGCATTGTCGAGCTGTTCTCTGATCTCCTTTGGCCTCTCCAATGCCATTCCTG
The DNA here is from genome assembly GCA_021397845.1 of Areca catechu. Classification (NCBI taxonomy): domain Eukaryota; kingdom Viridiplantae; phylum Streptophyta; class Magnoliopsida; order Arecales; family Arecaceae; genus Areca; species Areca catechu. The sequence goes on from CM038041.1 coordinate 169,059,572, forward strand.
GTAGGAAAACATACAAGGAGGTAGTAGGTTGACACTATGGCCCAGAATCTGTTCAGGACAGACCGTCCCAGAATGATATTATAGGCAGAATGATATTAACGCAAAGCTTGCACTATCGTATAAAATTCTTTATCATAGGTAGAATACCTAAGCTTAGCATCATTAAGTTTTTCACTAAAGAATGCTATAGGATGATTCTCTTGGCTTAGGACTCCACCTATACCTACTCCTGAAGCATCACAGGCAACCTTAAATACTTTAGAAAAGTCGGGTAACCTCAAAATGGGTGCCTGGGTCATCCTACCCTTAAGATCTAGGAAGGCTTTATGGGCTGCTTTAGTCCACTGAAATTCTCCCTTCCTAATACAGTCTTGTTGGGAATTGTGTCCCAAAGCCAATCGCCTGGGTTGTAGGCGGTTGTGCTGAGTATTGTATTCATTTTATGAATTAATAAAATTATTATTTGGCAGCTCATCACATATTGAATTTCCCTAAAAATGAACTCTTTCCATGTGATGAAGTCCTTAGGGCTACACTGACTTCGATACAGAGAGGATGTATCGACTGGTCCTTAAACCTTGTTCACAACCAAAGGATATATTGTACTGGACGGCAATATATCAAGTATAGGTTGTTGCAGTTCACATCGTTTGGTTGTCCTCTTGACCAAATGAGTGTGGTGTCACTGATGTGATCTGCAAGTGGGATATATGATATCTCATTGAACGTGACTCCGTGAAACCCCTTTATGCCAAAGGGATACTCACGTTTGGATATGGTATATGTGCCCCTCTGACCTGAGGTCATCACGGTAGCTTGCAAGCAACTCCCTGTGCTTTGGTACCGGACTACCCGAATTTTTAATCCGGTGACGGAAGGTTTCTAGGTACAGGCAAGTACTTGTGGAGCAGTGATGGACCAAGATGGAATTGACCTGTCCGAACAGTTTGGATTGAATGTCTTGCAGTATCTCAATTTAGCAAATCCTCGGTCGGGGTAGCCCTAGTGAAGAGTCACTGGGCTTGCGAGATTGAGACACGTTGTCGACTGACTCTGTTTGGGTTGGCAGCCCAATATCAGTCGTTCTGAGCATTAGAGGTCAAAGGGATGAATTATACAGTAACCATATGCCAGAGGTTCGATAGTATGCTCCCGCATCTTCGACCTATCTGGACGCCGGGACCCATTGCTAGATGGTTTCCTGTGCTGGTACTGAAATTATTCTAGTGCTACCGTTTAGGTTCGAACCAATGAGGTCACACGCCACAGAGGATAACTCTCTGATCCGATACCAATTACGATTGGAAATCGTCTCGGTTTTATGGTTACGGTATTTTTTGAGCACTCTTTTTTCGGTCTTGCCCTTGTTTGGGTCAACCGAAAATTGTTCCGGGCTGACCAGGCCTGCGCCAGGATTTTTCTGAATCAATTTTGAACTGATTCGGAGCTAAATTCGGCCTCCAATTGGTTGTGAACTAATTGAACCAAATTTAATTGGGCTTGGACCGTTTCAATTACATTGAACCAAAATTTTGGGATTGAACCTTTGGGTTTAAATTGATTTGAACCCAAAATTCCTTGAACCGGTTTTTCTTTTGAACCTTTGATTTTAATTGGATTAAACCCATTTATTTGGACCGTTGGTTTTTCCATTTGACTGGTTTGCACGCTGATTTCTCACTGGGCGAATTCCTAGCGTAAGAAGCCCAATCGGCGTCCTTTTATCTCCCTCCACCCATTAGCCTTTAACCGGTTTTTATTAGCCTAATGGCTGGTTAATTGGTGATTAGCCACCGACGTCTTTTGGCCTCCCAGAATTTTCGTTTTCTCCCCGCTGCTGCTTTTTTTTATTCGCTGCAGTCCCCTGGTTCAAGAGAGCTGAAAAAAAAAAAAAAAAAAAGGTCACCGTGTGAGAGGTTTTATGCTGTGAGAGTTCTACATTCCTTGCAGAAATTCCTCCCCTTTCCACCGGTGATATTGAGGGCTGGGTTTTGGTGAGTGAAGGGAAGAGAGATCAACCCACAAATCTCTGTTTTCTGGTGCTCAAATTTGAAGGAAGATGAACTCTGTTTTGCTGAAAAACAAGTTCTGAAATTCTGTTTCCTCCCTTCTTCCCTCCCACCGTTCCATGTCTTCCGGCGACTAGCATCCATCGAGAGACGGATCAGAGCTAGCCCCCGGCGTGTTCCCCCTCTCGAGAGTGTTCAACCGAGCACTTGGAAGTCGGATCGACCTTTTTTTCTTGCTGTTCTTGTGCTCTGTTTTCAGGTTGCAGATTTTCAGGTTGCTGAATTTCTGGTGCTATTTTTGGCTCAAAGGAAGGGGAACAAAACCTTGAATCATCTTCTCCCCTTTGAAGGAAGATCAACCATCTTGTTCCCTACATTTTGGTGTTGGAAGGAAGATCAAACGCTGCCAGATTTTCTCTATTTTGCAGCAATTTTTTGATGAAAAGAACAGCTACCTGTCAACGTGCTGAAAGTGGAAGACAACAGGAATAAATTTATTCCTGTTATCCCAGCTATTCCTGAACTATACCAGATTTATTCCACGCGGGAATAAGGTATGGGTTTAGTTTTAAAATTCATGCATGCGAAGATCTATGGATTTAAAATATTTTATAAACATTACATGCCCATATTATAACATGTTTTAGTCTGTACATGCTTCCAAATTGTGTTAGATCTTGCGTGGAGCATATTTTCCGCTGTGCATTTTAAAATTATTTTAAAATACTTACCTGCTCCCTGATATTGCATGCTTAGGGTAGGCACCTGCAAATGTACCTCTTTAACTTTCATTGGTATCGGAGCCAGGTTGACAGGTGTAACATAATCTTGATGCATGTTAGATTAAAAATAGTTTAATCTATTTTTGTATCCTGATAGTACTTTTAGGAACCTAGTTGAGACCTTCACCATGACTGTGTGTCTTTGACACGAAGCGGATCGTCTGTGTTGGCCTTTTCAGAAGGATCCTTTAAGGAAATCTTGGAATTAAAATTTTTTAGTTCAGATACAATTTTGACATGTCTGTTAATTATTGGGCCATGAAATGTTTATAAAATAAAATCTAGATATGATGCATGATCTTGTTATGTAAAAATGTTTTACATTATGGCTTAATTAAAAATTGTTTTAATTAAATATTTGGCTTATTAAAATCTTTTAGGTTTATGAAATCTAAAATACTCGAATAAATCATTTTGGGTTAATTGGTTAGTTATCTAATTGGGTCCTTAACTGGGTTAGACCTAGGTTTAGTTGAACCGGATAAAAGAAGATTAATCAAAAGTTGATTAAGGTCCTTCTTTAGAACTATCTAATAGTTAGAATAGTTGATCCGTTCATCTAAAATGGATCCAATTAGTGGCTCTGTGGATGCCCGAGTCTTTAGGCTAATCTGATCGAGTCTGGTAAACCGACTGGTGTCGAGGTAGGTTTGGCATCTGTGATCATGGTTGTATGAGGCTACCTCTTTCCTAGCCAACTTGGTTGGTGTCTAGGAAAGATGGTTAATGGCGGATACTCACCCATGATCTCACCTACCTGGCTAGTCGAGTCAACCAGAACTGATTGGAAAAGCTCACTGACTCGAGTTAACCCATGTCACCCAGGTTGATCGGTCTGACTGATCTTTAGGTGCCCATGAATCATTTGTTGATTTATTTCAACCCTCCTGAAATCTGATTGATTCAGTGGAGGATGATCCATGTCATTGTCTCTTTTCTTCTGTCACAACTAAAAATCCTCTAAAATTATTAGGTCCTTAAAAGACTAAGTCAAAGAGTTGACAGTGTCTTAGCCTCCCATTAAGTTGGATAGAAATATGTCCACTAGCTTGGTGTGCATCGGCAGTTCCATAGAACGGGTGTACATCCGGCGACTGGAATTTCTATCTGATCAATGATGATTCAGTGCAACCTCATTAACGGGACCAGGTGGGCCGGTCATAGTCGGGCTTGGTCTTTAGTTAGCTAGAAGCATTGGGTTTATCATTTTAATGGTTGGACCTAACCAGAGACCCGCAATAGGAGGCCCCTAGGCCGATTGGGGAGTTCTCTAGGGCAAAATTCTATACTGAAAATTATTTAGGAAAACAATTGGTTTACGAACCTACCTTTAGGCTCGTATAGGTGAGCTGAACATAGTCGGGCTCATGCGAGGCCTATTGGATTTCAGTACCCACTTGAAAAATTGTTGTTTTCATGGATTGGAGTTAGAGGCTACCAATCTGAAAAATTAGTGGGAGAAACCTTTAGACTAAAGTCCAAGTCTTTTGGTTAAGTTATTAATTCATAAACTAATTTGGTCTTCTTTTCTTTTTAGATGTCTTCAAACTTATCGCTCCGGTCACTTCTCGATAACGAGAAGTTGAAGGGTCATAACTTCGATACTTGGTATCGAAGGTTAAGAATTGTTCTGGAGCATGAACGGATCCTCTATATGATAACGGATCCGGCGCCTGAAATCCCTCCTGCAAATGCACGGAGTGCGGTCAGAGATGCTTACTTGAAGTGGGTTTCTGATCAGACTACTGTCCGTTGCATTATGCTTGCTGCGATGAACGACGAGTTCGGTCGTAAATTCGAGGAGGCCCAACCTGATGAAATCCTTCAAAAATTGAAGGAATCCTTCGGCACCCCGGATGATGTAGAACGGTACAAAGTGTCTTGTGCCATCTACAACTCCAAGATGCCGAATGGTGGTTCAGTCACTGATCATGTATTGTACATGATCGAGCTGATTGAAAAACTGGGCAAACTCGGATGCCCCTTGCACGAGCAGCTCGGCAAGGATGCGATCCTAAATTCTCTTCCCTCCTCCTATCTTGACTTTCTTGATCATTACAGAATGAACAAGCCTGCAGTCAACTACCATGGTCTTTTGGGATTGCTACAGACTTTCGAGAAAGACCACCAACTTAATAAGGGGGTGGTGAATTTAGTGGGAGGAAGTAGAGGTCGTCGTCCCTTTAAGAAAGGGAAGAAGAAAATAAATAAAAATGGAAAGAAGGTGCAGAATGCTCCTGGCCCAAGTCAGACCAGGAAGTATAAGGCTGATCAGTCTTCTGCAGAGTGCTTCTACTGCAAGAAGAAGGGACACTGGAAGAGGAACTGTCCTCTTTACATTGCGTCCCTTGATCCGACAGGCCTAGAAAGCAGAAGTCTGCTGAACAAGGTATTTATATGATAAAACCTTGTAATTACTCAATTGTTGATACTGCTAACTGGGTATTGGATACTGGTAGTCCAATTCATGTTTGTAATTCATTACAGGACTTCAAGTTAGCAGAAGATTTGAAGATGGAGAACAGTTTCTGAGCGTCGGGAATGGAAATCGTGTTCCAGTACTGGCGGTTGGAGTCCTGCATCTTGTCTTTGAGTCTTGTACTATCGAACTAGTCGATTGTCACTATTATCCTAGTTTCATTATGAGCATAATCTCTGTAGGCCTTTTGGCTAATTATGGTTTTGAACTATCAATAAAAGGAGATTTTTGCAATGTTATTTTGAATAATGGTGTTATAATGAAAGCTAGATTAAATAATGGCATATATGTACTATCAAGGCCTGTTAGTGTAATGTACACTTCTCGCAAATGCCCAAGGTTAGATAATGTCAAGAATTTGTATCTTTGGCACTGTAGACTAGGTCATATTAACCAAAATAGGATAAACAAGATGCGAGGAGATGGACTTCTCGAGGTCAGTGATTCTGAATCACTGCCCACTTGTGAATCCTGTTTACTTGGTAAAATGACCAAGTCACCTTTTTCTGGAAAAGGTGAACGATCTACAGAACTCTTAAGTCTAATACATACTGATGTATATGGACCAATGACAACAAGTGCCAAAGGAGGATACAAATATTTCATTACATTTACAGACGACTTTTCGAGGTTCGGTTATGTCTTTCTAATGAGACATAAGTCTGAATCGTTTGAAATGTTCAAACGATACCGTAATGAAGTAGAAAAGCAAACTGGAAAAAGTATTAAAACCCTTCGATCTGATCGAGATGGTGAATACTTATCTGGTGCATTTTTGACATATCTTGAGGAGAATGGAATTCTCTCTCAGTGGACTCCTCCAGGAACACCACAGTTGAATGGTGTGTCCGAAAGGAGGAATCGAACCTTGTTGGACATGGTTCGATCAATGATGGGCTTTGCAACTCTGCCACTATCCTTTTGGGGATATGCATTCAGACAGCCTGTTACTTGTTGAATAATGTTCCAAGTAAGTCTGTTGTCTCCACTCCGTATGAGATGTGGAATGGACGTAAACCCTCAATCTCACACCTTCGGGTCTGGGGTTGTCCGGCTTACGTAAAACGTTTAGACGCAGACAAACTTGGTCCTAAGTCTGACAGGTGTTTATTCATTGGTTATCCTAAGGAAACCAAAGGGTATTTCTTCTACTTGGAGAATGAACAAAAAGTGTTCGTTGCTCTTAGAGATATCTTTTTGGAAAAGGAGTTCCTTGGAAAAGGAGTTCCTTGGAGAAGGAACTATAGCCTATAAGATTGAACTTGATGAAGTTCAGCCAATAGAAGAACCTGCACACTCTAAGGACATCGTGGAACCGGCTGTGATTGACTCACACCCTGAACCCATTAGGAGATCTGGTAGAATACCGTGTCAGCCAGACAGATACTACGGTTTCTTGGTCCGGGACGGCGATCCCATTGAGCTTGATGAGAACAATGAGGATCCGATCACCTATATGGATGCACTTCAGAGATCTAACTCTGAGGCATGGCTTGGAGCCATGCGATCCGAAATGGAGTCCATGGAAATCAACAATGTTTGGACATTGGTTGATCCGCCTGAAGGAATAAAACCCATCGGGTGTAAATGGATCTTCAAGAGGAAAAGGGGCGCAGATGGGAAGGTAGAAACCTATAAAGCCCGTCTGGTTGCCAAGGGGTATCGTCAGCGATATGGTATCGATTATGATGAGACATTCTCCCCTGTGGCAATGCTCAAGTCTATTCGGATCATGCTTGCTTTGGCAGCATATTTTGATTACGAGATCTGGCAGATGGATGTCCGAACCGCTTTCCTTAATGGGGAGCTGGAAGAAGAAGTGTATATGATATAGCCTGAAGGGTTCACATCCACAGATGAATCAAAAGTATGCAAGTTGCAAAGGTCCATTTATGGACTCAAGCAAGCATCTCGAAGTTGGAACTTACGGTTTGATAGGTGTATCAAATCGTACAACTTCGTTAAGAATGGAGAAGAACCGTGCATCTATAAATGGGTTAATGGTTCTGTGATTGTATTCCTAGTACTGTATGTTGACGACATTCTCTTAATCGAGAATGATGTCGCAGCATTACAAGGAATAAAGGTCTGGTTATCATCTCAGTTCTCCATGAAAGACTTGGGTGAAGCTTCTTACATACTAGGTATGAAGATCTATAGAGATAGATCCAAGAAGCTTTTGGGACTGTCCCAGTCTACGTACATAGATACCGTGCTGAAACGATTCAGCATGGAAAATTTCAAGAAAGGCTATCTTCCGATAGGTTCTGGAATTACTCTTTCCAAGAAAGATTGTGCGACAACTCCTGAGGAAAGAGAGCGCATGAGTAGAGTACCTTATACTTTTGCAGTAGGCTCTATCATGTATGCTATGACTTGTACTAGACCAGACGTGGCATACTCACTAGGAGTAGTGAGTAGATACCAGTCTGACCCAGGTGAGGCGCATTGGAAGGTGGTTAAGACCATCCTCAAGTATTTAAGAAATACTAAAGATCAATGGCTGATTTATGGACAACCTGACTTGAAACTTGTGGGGTACACTGACTCCAGTTTCCAGTCAGATAGAGATGATAGCAAGAGTGTGTCAGGGTTTGTATTTACCCTGAACGGAGGAGCGATCTGCTGGAAAAGTTCCAAGCAGGCAACTGTTGCAGACTCGGTATGCGAAGCAGAATATATTGCAGCATCAGATGCAGCAAAGGAAGCTGTGTGGTTGCGAAAATTCCTTCGAGAGCTAGGGGAGGCACTTTCCCTAGATGGTCCTGTTCCGGTGTACTGTGACAGCACTGGAGCCATTGCTCAAGCTAAGGAGCCGAAAGCTCATCACCGCACCAAGCACATATTGCGGCGCTACCACCTCATGCAAGAAATTATGGAGCAGGCGATATCAATCTTCTGAAGATCGATGGAAAAGAAAATCTGGCTGACCCCTTCACTAAAGCCCTTGGAATCAAAGAGTTCGACTTTTGTAAATGGGAAATGGGTATAAGATACTCTTCTAATTGGCTTTAGTACAAGTGGGAGTTGTTGGGAATTGTGTCCCAAAGCCAATCACCTGGGTTGTAGGCGGTTGTGCTAAGTATTGTATTCATTTTATGAATTAATAAAATTATTATTTGGCAGCTCATCACATATTGAATTTCCCTAAAAGTGAACTCTTTTCATGTGATGAAGTCCTTAGGGCTACACTGACTTCGATACAGAGAGGATGTATCGACTGGTCCTTAAACCCTGTTCACAACCAAAGGATATATTGTACTAGACGGCAATATATCAAGTATAGGTTGTTGCAGTTCACATCGTTTGGTTGTCCTCTTGACCAAATGAGTGTGGTGTCACTGATGTGATCTGCAAGTGGGATATATGATATCTCATTGAACGTGACTCCGTGAAACCCCTTTATGCCAAAGGGATACTCATGATTGGATATGGGTATATGTATCCCTCTGACCTGAGGTCATCACGGTAGCTTGCAAGCAACTCCCTGTGCTTTGGTACCGGACTACCCAGATTTTTAATCCGGTGACGGAAGGTTTCTGGGTACAGGCAAGTACTTGTAGAGCAGTGATGGACCAAGATGGAATTGACCTGTCCGAACAGTTTGGATTGAATGTCTCGCAGTATCTCAATTTAGCAAATCCTCGATCGGGGTAGCCCTAGTGAAGAGTCACTGGGCTTGCGAGATTGAGACACGTTGTCGACTGACTCTGTCTGGGTTGGCAGCCCAATATCAGTCATCCTGAGCATTAGAGGTCAAAGGGATGAATTATACAATAACCATATGCTAGAGGTTCGATAGTATGCTCCCGCATCTTCGACCTATCCGGACGCCGAGATCCATTGCTAGATGGTTTCCTGTGCTGGTACTGGAATTGTTCCAGTGCTACCGTTTAGGTTCGAACTAATGAGGTCACACGCCACAGAGGATAACTCTCTGATCTGGATACCGATTATGATTGGGAATCGTCTCGATTTTATGGTTACGATATTTTTTGAGCACTCTTTTTCCGGTCTTGCCCTTGTTTGGGTCAACCGAAAATTATTCCGGGCTGACCAGGCCTGCGCCAGGATTTTTTTGAATCAATTTTGAATTGATTCGGAGCTAAATTCGGCCTCCAATTGGTTGTGAACCAATTGAACCAAATTTAATTGGGCTTGGACTGTTTCAATTACATTGAACCAAAAATTTTGGGATTGAACCTTTGGGTTTAAATTGATTTGAACCCAAAATTCCTTGAACCGGTTTTTCTTTTGAACCTTTGGTTTTAATTGGATTAAACCCATTTATTTGGATCGTTGGTTTTTCCATTTGACCGGTTTGCACGCTGATTTCTCACTGGGCGAATTCCTAGCGTAAGAAGCCCAATCGGCATCCTTTTATCTCCCTCCACCCATTAGCCTTTAACCGGTTTTTATTAGTCCTAATGGTTAGTTAATTGGTGATTAGCCACCGACGTCTTTTGGCCTCCCAGCATTTTCGTTTTCTCCCCGCTGCTGCTTCTTTTTATTCGCTGCAGTCCCCTGGTTCAAGAGAGCTGAAAAAAAAAAAAAAAAAAAAAAAAAAAGGTCACCGTGTGAGAGGTTTTATGCTGTGAGAGTTCTACATTCCTTGCAGAAATTCCTCTCCTTTCCACCGGTGATATTGAGGGCTGGGTTTTGGTGAGTGAAGGGAAGAGAGATCAACCCACAAATCTCTGTTTTCTGGTGCTCAAATTTGAAGGAAGATGAACTCTATTTTGCTGAAAAACAAGTTCTGAAATTCTGTTTCCTCCCTTCTTCCCTCCCACCGTTCCATGTCTTCCGGCGACTAGCATCCACCGAGAGATGGATCAGAGCTAGCCCCCGGCGTGTTCCCTCTCTTGAGAGTGTTCAACCGAGCACTTGGAAGCCGGATCGACCTTTTTTTCTTGCTGTTCTTGTGCTCTGTTTTCAGGTTGCAGATTTTCAGGTTGCTGAATTTCTGGTGCTATTTTTGGCTCAAAGGAAGGGGACCAAAACCTTGAATCGTCTTCTCCCCTTTGAAGGAAGATCAACCATCTTGTTCCCTACATTTTGGTGTTGGAAGGAAGATCAAACACTGCCAGATTTTTCTCTATTTTGCAGTAATTTTTTGGTGAAAAGAACAGCTACCTGTCAACGTGCTGAAAGTGGAAGACAACAGGAATAAATTTATTCCTGTTATCCCAGCTATTCCTGAACTATACCAGATTTATTCCACACGGGAATAAGGTATGGGTTTAGTTTTAAAATTCATGCATGCGAAGATCTATGGATTTAAAATATTTTATAAACATTACATGCCTATATTATAACATGTTTTAGTCTGTACATGCTTCCAAATTATGTTAGATCATGCGTGGAGCATATTTTCCGCTGTGCATTTTAAAATTATTTTAAAATACTTACCTGCTCCCTGATGTTGCATGCTTAGGGTAGGCACCTGCAAATGTACCTCTTTAACTTTCAAGTCTGTGATAGGAGCAACTACAGTACTAAACCCGTTGATAAATCATCTATAGAAGGTAGCCAAGCCATGGAAACTTCTGACTTCATGCACACTGGTCAGCTCTGGCCATTCTACTATGGACCTAATCTTCTCTGGATCGGCAGCCACGCCATTAGGGGTTACTACAAAACCAAGGAAGATAACTCTACTGGTCATGAATTCACACTTCTTGAGATTACCGTAGAGACTATCATTCCTCAAAACTTGGCAGACTTGTCTAAGGTGGCCTAGGTAGTCTGCGGGGGTCCTACTATAGATCAGGATGTCATCAAAATAGACCACTACAAACTTCCCTATGAAAGCTCTAAGCACTTGGGTCATAATCCTCATGAAAGTACTAGGGGCATTGGACAGCCCAAAAGGCATAACAACCCATTCATAGAGACCGTCCTTAGTTTTGAAAGCGGTTTTCCACTCATCCCCTGGTCTAATCCTAACCTGATGATAGCCGCTCTTGAGATCAATTTTGGAAAAAATCATTGCACCGGCCATCATATCTAGCATGTCATCTAGTCTAGGGATGGGAAACCTATACTTGATTATGATTTTGTTGATGGCATGACTATCAACACACATCCTCCACGTGCCATCCTTCTTTGGGGTCAGTAGTGCAAGGACTGCACAACGGCTAAGACTCTTTCCAATGAACCCCTTCCTTAACAATTCTCCAACCTGCTTTTGCAGTTCCTTATGCTCAGATGGATTCATCCTATAATGGGGCAAGTTGGGTAAAGTAGCTCCTGGGATTAAATCTATGGAATGCTGGATATCCCTAAGAGGTGGAAGGTGGTCTGGCAGATCCTCGGGAAAAACATCCTCAAATTCTTCTAACAAAGGCCTAACTTCCTGAGGAGGCTCTAAGGGTGTAGGAGTCCTAAGTTCCTTAGCAGTCAACATCCAAATGGGTGAACCACTATGAATTCTTGTTCTAGATCCTTAGCACTAATTAGGTTCACTCCAGTCTTCATTTCTTTGACCTTATTGGGTCCCTTAGCTACCTTGTCCTTAGGAGGGACTAATGGATTGTGATCTTTTTCCCATTAAAACTAAAGACACGGGTATTGGATTTTCCTAAGAGGGTGGCATCATGATCATATAACCAAGGTCTCCCAAGAATTATACTGCTCACCCCCATGGGTAAAACATCACACCAAATCTTCTCTTGATAGGATTGCATCTAGATTTGGACCTGACATCTATACTGGATGGGTATAGAGGTAGAGTCTACCCAAGAAACCTTATAGGGGTTGGGGTGGGGGACTGGGGTTAAGCCTAACATTTTCACAGTGCTAGTAGAAATGGCATTCACACAGCTCCCACTATCTATGATGATCTTACATACCTTATCCCCTAATTTAAGGAAAGTCTGTAGGATGTTAGTCCTACGCCAATCCTCCTGAACTCTACTTTGGGACAGGATGCATCTCACAACCCCTAACTGGTCAGACTCTGTGGGTTCCTCCTATCCTTCATACTCATCAACCAAGTTCATTCCGGTCTCATAAACTTCTTCTTCAAATTCTTCATTGGGCCTGGAATTCTCTTCCTCTCCCTCTTCTATGTAAAGGGATCAACGAGGGCACTGTCTAGAAACATGACCTACCTTATGGCACTTAAAACAGGCTATGGCTGTACACTGGCTGGAGATATGACCGGGTTTTCTGGCACTTAAAACAGGTGATACTAGAACTAGGGGTTCTTTGGGTGTCAGGTGCCTTACCTTTGTCCATGGGCCTAGGGGTGGGAATGCCCTGAATAGGTTTGCTAGGAGTAACTTGGCTAGGTCCATTTCTTGGGATTGGGGCACTAACCCTAGAAGGTATAGGTCCTCTCTGAAATTTCTCAGTGTTCAGCGCAATCTGATAGGCTTGGTCTAGGTCAGTAACCTCTCTCAGAAACAACTCCCTCTTAATGTCTTCCCTAAGTCCAGCCCTAAACCTAGACAAAGTGACCTCATGGGCTTCACTCACATCACATCTCATCAGGTACTCATCAAAGGTGGTTATGTAGTCTGAGACAGATCGGTTCCCTTGTTTCAAGGTTTGCCATTGGTCTAACAGATTTTGCTGGTATGAAATGGGTAGGTACTTATCTCTAAGCTTCTCTTTCATACCCTGCCAAGTGGTTATGGGCTCAACATTTCGTCTCCTAGTGGTTAGCTCAATGTTCCCCTAGTATAACCTAGTTTGACGCACTAACTTCATCTTGGCAAACTTGAACTTCCTTTCCTCAGACATGGCATACCACTCAAAGTACTGGTCCATCTCACCCTCCCAATCAGAATACACCTTAGGGTTTAAGCTACCATCAAAAGTGGGTGCATCTAATTTGATATTCCGGATGAACCTATCATCTCTATCTTCAGGCTCTGGGTCAGGCCTCCTATGATTAGGTTCAGGATCTCTGTATAAAGTTCTTCTAGGCTCCTGGTGTGGGTGAGGTTGAGGCACATTAAAATCTGGGTCAGGAGTCCAATTCTGATGCTTAGGTTCCTCAAGTACTTGGACTCGATCCCTAAGCTGGGTAAGATCCTCATGGACTTGTTCCTTAAACTGGGCAACAGTAGCAGTCATATCCTGACTCAATTTGTTCATACTTTCGGTAAGAGTTCTAACCATGGCCTCTAAATCAGGTTGGATTTGACCAGGTTGGTAGGGTACTCCATTCCGGATGGACATGATGATGCAAGCAAACACACCAAATGAGACTCGACTGAAATGACTACGGGCTAACTAGACCTAGAGCCCAAACTAGATACCCAATCAGAGTGGCAAGCTAGCCTGTAGTAACTCGGGACTCAGCCAGGCAGGTGTAAGGGGAGTGTTAGGTCCCTAAATGCCAATCCTAGACACCAATCAATGATTGGCCAGGTAGGCGGACCAGCACACAAGCACTTCGAGATAGAATCCCTGAACCACCATTCTAGACACTGAGTACAAAGCACACACAGAGTAACTAGACAAACTCACTCAACACTAGCCTAGACCCGACTTGTTGGTGTCCCTAGCCTACTAGGGCAAATTAGGTCTAATTAATTTTAAGATTAAAGGCTTAGGTTAGAATGCACGGGAGGTGGTTTTGGGCTAAGGAGAGGGTCTCAATCCTTCCCTTATATTGCAACTTCGGTGCCCTTAAGATAGATTCAATTTATGCACACTCAAATAAAAACAGCTTGCAGAAAATAAAAAAAATAGAATAGCAGTAAAATTGATCTCAAAAAATTTACAGAAATTAATAAATCATGAAAATTTTATTTAAATTACTTTCAATTATAATGGTTCCAGCAAAATAAGAATTACTTAATTTGTATTTTTTTGTAGGGAGAAACAATTTGAATAATAGGGTAGTTACTGGCAGAAAATAGAACGTGTGTCCCGTTTACAATCCCTGCCAAGAAGTTATAACCCAGTGGCACCCCTACACACCCTAGGAAACCCCATGGAATGGGAGGAGGAGACTTGCATCTCGCTTGTTCCTAGGACCGGACGGCCAGGGGAGTCTACTCCAGGTAGCAAAAGTAAAAAGGAATGAAAAAATAATCAAACAAGCAAGAACCCTAGACAGGGCTCTGATACCAAAATGATGCAGAACGAAAGAGATGATACGATGGAGAAGTAAATTAAGACTAATTCCTTTTTTTTTTATATTTTCAGAAGTTGGCTTTGTCTCAAATGAAAGTTAAACTAAATTGAAAGAAACTATATAATAATTGAAAGCACAATTCAAAGAAACTAGATTATCAGAGTAGTTCAGAAGTAAAGGATCGCTGGGGGTTGAGAAACTCCCAGACCTAGGGTTTCGCTTTGAACTTTTAACAGGACAGAAATAAAGAGAAGAGAAGGGTTATGTACCAGACAGTGATCTTCACAGTGTTTGGTGGAAGGACTCTCTCGAGCAGATTATTGGATCCTCGGATTCGGATATCTTCGCAATGGATCCTCCAATACTGGTCCTTTGGCTGAGTTGGCTTCTCCTGAACTCAGGATCTGGAAAAAAAGAAGAACAAGTTATGGAACCAAATACTCAAAGAAAGGATTTACCAGATAAGAAGAACTTGAAAAATTGATGCTGCTGAAATCCTGATTCTCCTGGATGCTGATCTGACTTCCTCTGGGATTTGCTCTGTATTCGAAGTAGCCGATCTAGACATGGATGCTGGTGGTCGGCCGCTACTTGGAAGAGAGGGGCCGTGAGATGATGAGGTAGATTAGGGTTTGGATGATTGGTGGAATGAAGAAGATGATGGGCGGCTAGGGCTTGGAATTGAAGTGGCTAACCTAGGGTTTTGGTAAGGTTTTGGGGTTGGAGATCTCACACCTCCTCAAGGTTCCTAGGGAACCCGGATTTACTCCCTCACGGAGCTCAACACCTAAATACAAGTACGGAAGAGTGAAACACAAAGTTGCTCACAAAGAAATTGATTTCATTCATCATTCATTATATGATTCAAGAGTTACATAGAGTTGAATATATAGACATAACAAAGAAATAAAATTTCATACATTTCCAATATGGGACTAAACTCCCTAGCCTATACTTTTGGTAGAAAATATTCTTCCTCTTGGCCAATCAAAGAGTCCTACAAGGAGTAGGCGGCCCTAAAAGTCATGAAAATCCTCTCAAAAGGTAGAAAGATGGCGCCTCCTAAGTCTTCTCCTTGAATTTAGGGTTCTTCCTTCAATGGTTCAACTCTTTTGGATACCTCCTTTTCTTTTCCCCAAGTCATGGCTCTTCCAAACTTTGATTTGGTCATTTTAGGCATGGATTGGGCGCCCCCTTGAAGTGCTCCCCAAGAAATGCCTCTTTCTTCCTTTAGCTTGGCCTTTTAAGGTATATATGGGGTGCCTCCTTGATTTTGGCTTCAAGAAAAATTCTTGCTCCCTTGGGTGTAGGGACCAAGACACTGGGATGTAGATGTGGTGCCTCCTGGACTCCGGCGTGTGGTTGGGAGTGTGGCACCCACTTGCTTGGGCCTTGACCTGACTAGAAAAATGGCGCCAACCTGGAGAAGACCTAGACCACTACTAGGACTTGTACTGAGTCAACATGACTCAACGAAATGAAATGCAGACTCAAAGAAATAAAATAATCTGGTTGACCAGGTCAACCCTTATTACAAACCCTAATTTTCTCGGGCAAGGTCAATCAGAGATCCAGATGGAGCCCTGAAGTCTTCTTCTGATTCTGGTGCCCGCATCACCCATTGGACGAAGGGCCAGTGTGCTGTCAGTTGGGTCAAATGACTCGCTGGTTGTCTCTGGATGTTGGCATACCTTTGGCATTGATCATATTTCTGTACGAAGTTGGCTGAATCTTTTTGAATGGAGGGCCAGTAGTATCCTTGACGTATTATTTTGTACGCTAGTGACCTGCCCTCAGGTGATCACCACATATTCCTTCATGGACATCCCTCACGGTGTAGTCTACATCCGACGGTCCTAAATATTTTAGCAGAGGTTATGAGAATGATCTTTTATATAGGGCTCCGTCTAGGATGACATATTGGGATGCCATCCAGCGGATCTTTTTGGCCTCTGCTTTGTCTTCTGGCAGTACACCCTCATTTAAGAACTTGAGGATGGGATCCGTCCAACTTGGCTCGGTTTCAATTTGGTGCACCTCCATAGTTTCTTCAACTATACTTGGGGCTTTGAAATGTTCAACGAAGGTGCAACCGAGGGATTCTGGAGTGGTGGTAGCAAGTCTGGACAGTGCATCTGCCTGGAAGTTCTCCGATCGAGGGACATGCATGATTTCGAAGAACTCCAGTTGGGAGGATAAGGCCTGTACCTTTTCCAGGTATTGTACCATGGTGGGATCTCTGGCTTCATATTCTCCTCGGACCTGGTTCACCACCAACTGGGAATCCGAAAAGGCTTGGAGTCTCTGAACTCCTAAGCTTTTAGTGATCTGAAGTCTTGTAAACAGGGCTTCGTATTCAGCCTGGTTATTCAAAGCTCGGATGGAAAATCGAAGTGCGTACTCCACCGTATGCCCATCTGGTTCAGCCAATTTGAGACCCGCTCCACACTCGACGGAGTTAGAGGCTCTGTCGACATGGAGCACCCAAACTGACTCCATGTCCTTTGAGGTTTCTTCTTCTGCTAGAGGTGCTTCATCTTCGGACTTCCAAGTGCATTCGGCTAAGAAATATGAAAGTACCTGGGCCTTCATAGCCGATCGGGACCGGAAACTAATGTCGAACTCGCTCAGCTTCATAGCCCATTTAGCTATCCTGCCTGAAGTGTCTGGGCATCGGAGAATGGCCTTGAGGGGCTGATCAGTCAGCACCACGATGGCATGAGCGTGGAAGTAAGGCCGTAGTTGCTTTGCTACAATTATTAAAGAATAGATCATCTTCTACATTTTTGAATATCTCATCTTTGCATCGTGCAGAACTTTGCTGATGTAGTAGATCAGCTTATGGGAGCCGTCTTCTTCTCTTCAAATGAGGACTGAATTGACTGCTTCATCCGAAGCGGAGAGGTTAAGTAGAGCATTTCCCCCTCTTGAGGTTTAGAGAGTAGAGGTGGGGTCTCTAAATACTTCTTCAGTTTTTTAAAAGCAATACGGCAATCTTCAGTCCATTCAAAACCTCGAGATTGCCAAAGTATTTTGAAGAAAGAAAGACACTTCTCGGCTGACCAAGAGATGAACATGCTTAATGAGACGATCCTTCCTGTCAGTTATTGCACTTCCTTCTTGCAGGATGGGTGCTTCATGTCTTTGAGAGCCTGGATTTTCTTAGGATTTGTCTCGATCCCTCGTTTGGTAACGAGGAATCCCAAAAACTTGCCCGAAGTTATCCTGAAGGCGCACTTCATCAAATATAGCTTTATGCGGTGGCATCGTAGAGAACCAAATGATTATTCCAAGTCCTCGATGTGATCTTTTTTTAGGAGGGTTTTGATGATCATGTCATCAACATAGGCCTCCATGTTTCTTTCCAGTTTCTCCTTGAATACCTTGTTGATTAATCTTTGGAATGTCGTCCCGACGTTCTTGAGCCCAAATGGTATCATTTTATAGCAATACAGACCTTTGTCGGTGATGAAGGCCATCTTCTCCTCATCCTGGGGATCCATTCAGATCTGATTGTATCTAGAGAAAGTGTTCATAAAGCTTAATAGTTGGTGGCCAGCGATGGCGTCGACCAGTTGGTCAATCTTTAGGAGAGGAAAGCTATCTTTAGGGCAAGCCTTATTGAGGTCCGTGTAATCGATGCAGATCCTCCACTTGCCGTTAACTTTCTTTACCATTACCACATTGGCCAACCACTCAGGGTAATGGACTTCTCGGATGAACCCTGCCTTGAGGAGCTTGCTTACTTCTTCATCTATTGCCTTCAGTCTTTCGGGGGCAAAGCTACTCTTCTTCTACCGGACCGGCTTATGTTCAGGAGAACTTCCAGCCGATGAGTGATGACTTTGGCTGTAATTCCTGGCATGTCCGAAGACGACCAGGCGAAAACATTAGCATTATTTCTAAGAAATAGATCAGCTCCGTTTGGTTTTCTCATTAAGCATGCTTCCGATCTGCACGACCCTGGTGGGGTCCTCTTCAGTCAATGGCACCGAAATGGTTCTCTTCATGGGTTCGCCAGAATCTACAGTCGGGTCTCTCGGATCTAACTGATCCCAAGTTGTAGGATCCTTGGAGTGCTTATCCTGAATCACCGGGCATTGTCAAGCTGTTCTCTGATCTCCTTTGGCCTCTCCAATGCCATTCCTGGTAGGAAAACATACAAGGAGGTAGTAGGTTGACACTATGGCCCAGAATCTATTCAGGACAGACCGTCCCAGAATGATATTATAGGCCGAAGGGGTTCGGACCACCGTGAAATTGATTGGGAGTATCATTTATCAGGGTTCGGTGCTAAGGGTCACATGTAGTACTATTTTTCTTCGGCATCGACATGATTGCCCCCAAAGCCAGTGAGTGGTATAGGAGATCTTCGCAATTTATTTTTAGGCAAGCACATCCGAGAGAATGCATCGTAGATCAAGACATCGGTCAAACTTCCATTATCAACTAAGATTCGTTTTACATCGTAACCGGCCGCAATAACCGAAATTACAATAGGATCGTCGTGCGGGAGCCGAACTCCTACGAGGTCATCATCGAAGAAAAGAATAACATTGTTGTCCTTAAGCCGCTTTGGGGCATTGTCTTCGTCTCTTCTCTAGTTGGTTGGTCGATGTATCATCCCCATGCCACCGTTGGTGGGCTTTTGATTTGGCAGTTGAGCCTCTTCAAGGGCTATCTGGGGAATTGTAGCTTTGGATCTAGATCCTTGGCGACCAACATACCGCCCCAAATATCCTCTTTTGATTAGATCATCTATAGCATCTCTCAGTTGGAAGCATCTTCAGTATTATGGCCGTGGTCCCGATGGAATCGGCAGTACTTGTTCCTGTTCCTTGCGAACGAGGATGCCTTCATGGGATGTGGCCATTGGAGATAGTTTTCTTTCTCTATCTCCAAGAGGATCTTTTCTCGAGGAAGGTTGAGGGGGGTGTAGGAGTCGAATCTCCCGCCCGATGCTCTGGGCCTGAGACTCCATTGTCGGTCAGTGTATCTATTGTTGTTGTTGTTGTTGTTGGGTGCAGGGGGACCTTGTCCCTTATTGCTCTTCTTTTTTGAAGGGGATTTCTCTTCAGTCAGTCATCGATTTGTCGCTTGCTCTTCGGCGTCGGCGTATTTCTGAGCTCTCGACAGGAGCTCAGCATAGCTTTTGGAGAACTTCTTGTCCAGGAAAAAGGTGAGCCTGGATGTACAAAACCCTTCTTTAATGCAGACATGGCTATATGCTCGTTGAGATCGGAGATCTCGAGTGTAGCCGAATTAAACCTGGAGATGTGTCTAGCAAGCTTTCTCCTTCATTCTGATGAAGGAGGAACAAGGTGTCCGTATTATGGGGGGTCTTGCGGCAGGTCCTGAAATGCAAGACAAATAAATTTTCTAGCTCGAAAAAGGAATCGATGATACCTGGATGTATGCTCGAGTACCACATCCGTGCAGCTTTCTTCAAGGTGACTGGAAACACGAGGTAGTGCATCACATCCGAAGCTTCTTGGATCATCATGTGGACTTTGAAACTGCCTAAATGATCAAAAAGATCGAAGGTGCCGTTGTAGGGCTCCATCTGGAGAACCCTAAAGTGCCGAGGAATGACTTCGACCATGATGCAATCGATGTAAGGAGGGCGCAGATCACACACCGCTAAATCATTGTGATCCCTCTGCTCCCGGATTTTTGCCATCTCCGATTCGATGGCTTTAAACTTTTCCTCGTAATCGAGAAGAGTTCGCTTCGGCGAAATCTCCACGGGAGTGGAGTCTTCAGAGGAAGGAGAGGGAGTTTGCCTGGATCTTTTCCCTCTCTATAGGGAGTCAGTGGGCCTAGGCATTTGTGAACTTCGACCCTCAGGGGAGGATCGAGGGTGGAGGGGAAGATGAGCAGACCCCTCTCAAGGGGCTCTTTTCCTCCTGGATTGAGAGCTGTGTCTGGAGGTGGCTGGCGGATGCCCCACTTGAAAGGCTTTATTCTGGAAGTCCTGAACCATAGCCGTGAGAGTATTGACCTGGTTCAGGAGATGCTCGAACTGCTATTGTCCCACGACAAGTATGGGAGGGGAAACGTCGTTTTCTACCAGGGGTTCACCCCCTCGAGAAGGAACACGACTTCGACAGGTTGAGGCGATCTGAGTCTTTCCCTTCGCCATTGAGAACTTTTGTTCTTCCCCTTTTCTAAGGAGGGGAGCTCAACAATGGATGTTTAAATTAGTGGCTAGCTGCGCCCCATCCTGGCGCGCCAATCTATTGGTGTAGAGTCCCCTTTCGACCGGGCGAAGCTACTGGATCGCAGGTTCGCTCCCTGGTTCACCTGCAAAACAAATCCTTGGTTAGAGTTGCTCCAGCGGGGGACATCCCGATGTCTAAGTCAGTGGCGGGATCTAGCTACAAAATGGAGAAGATTCTAAGAAGGATGATGAAGAGAAGACTCTGATATATTCAAGAGTGTATTATGTCTCTTACTTTGAGCGTCCCCTCTTACCATTATTTATAATGAGTTGTCTGGCCACGGCTCCGTTCTCCCTCCTGCAGTTACGATGGGGGAGTTAACCCCTTCCCCTCAATCCGCAATTATGGGCGGTTATTAAATGGTTCCGTATGGACGGAAAACGTTACTGCTGGAGTTACGTACCATGATCGCGTCCTGGAGGTAATCAGGTAGTTGATGGTAACTGCTATTTGTCGCGTTTGTGGGGATCTGAGACATATTGGAGAACTATCTTCAGACTTCTCTTTTAGGAAAGTCTCTATAGTCGAATTGAAGGACGTCTTCGTCTTCGAGCCCCTTTGAGATAGATCGGGGATCATATTTTCGGCGTTGGTCGTAGACTCTGTCTTCAGCATAGGTCGAAGGTTGTGTCTTCGTCCAATGATAAAATCATGTCTTCGGTTGAAATCACAGGCTAGTTTTTTAGATGAAGTTGAGAGCTTCGGCTTTGGCCTGTCCGTTAGCTATCCGGTCTCTTCCGGCCATTCTGGTTTGAAGCACATGGTTCGGAAGAAATATCTTCGGCCAGTCGAACCGGTGGCTGGTTAGTGCTTGAATTGACATATCCCAACAAGCACATACCATATGTATATAATTGCTTGATAGTTTTCCACATTTATAATTACCTGTAAACCTTATATTAAGGAAAAGAATGCAGTACCAAATGAATTATTCCGAATTCTCAATAATTCTTTCACTATTTTTCAGTCGTCTTCTATTTTTTTCAATTCTTTTAAGTTCTATACAGCCTGATCACTAGATTGCGTTTCCCTATTGACTTGTATCTTTACTTTTGAAAATCTACAATAATATTGTACTTTGCAAAGTGATAACAAAATTGCTAATTTACAAAGTGCTTGCTTATAATGACACATGGCTGTGCATGCATGCCTCTTTAGTGCCATCAGTCATTTAGTGTTTTGGAGGAGGGTCTAGGAGAGGTACATACCTATAGATACTGCTTTATATATGTGGTAACTAAAGGCACTTTAATCTATCATCCGAGCAATATATGCTCGAGACATCCGGGAAAAGAGCTCCAGCAAAGCATCCCTTTCACCAGAGGCAAGGGATATTCGTATGGGGGGTAATTCCATTGACCAAACTTGTAAGTGGATGTCCATGGCACTTTCTTTTCTTTTTTGAGAAGACTTAGGCATGATCTTCTCACAAACCCCACATATCGATCTCCATACCTACAAGGCCGTATTGCATGTCGTGACCCTTTAGTCTAGCACAGTTTGTAGATGTATTAGATGTATAATGAATGGATAAGTTTGGTGCAATTGTGCTCTTGGTGGTGGGGCACCTCACCCTCCATGGAAGCACCAAAGCTTGTATCATCCAAATTTAATTAAAGATGACGGTAGTCATCTCCACCAAGATGGAGGAATTAATTAAATATTTTGCTAATACAATTCGCATAGATCACAGCTAAAAGGTCAGTAATTATGAACATTTTAGCATATGTACGTATCAAGCTACGAGCAAATATTTAAAATAGGAAAATTATATTTTACATCGCATGCACCGATATAGTCATGAACCATGCCAATCAAGTCATTTTCTTTCTATAGATCAATCATCGAGATGAGTGCATGTTGAATGGGGTCTACAGGAATGAAAAGGATACATGCCAAGGAGCATGCGCATATAATTTTTTTTCATTTAAAGTGACTTGCTTGTATGATATAATTTCCTCTGAAAATTCCATTACATCGTGGTCACAGTGCTGTCTTGCGTGCTGACCAACCTCTTGGTGCACTGTTCTGAACTTGGAAGCTAAACAGCATTATTAATTTGTGGATGCCATGCATCAGATTTTAGATGTCTGTTTCTGTATAGATCTTCACTGTACCTCTTTTATATATATATATAGATTGATAGATATATACATATATGAGATTTGACATTCCTTGTTCTCCTTATCAGTAGACTTCTGATCACGAATCCAATGCAAGATTGTCCACCAGGTAGAAACTACGGCTTCAGATCCCATTGGCTCTTTGGTGCTCTCCAGGATAATGCCAGCCAAGTCTCTCGAAGTGGACAGGTGCCTCGAGTTGAGATAGCCTTGCCCTCTGGGGCCCACCCCAAAACCTTCCATTGAGCCAGACGCAGACCCTACTGGTTGAGAGAGAGATCTTTATGCGAGGTATTTGGTTTGAATGGTTGGATGAGTCATTAGCCTTATCTTCCACATTGGACCACTTTCTTTCCTTTTTCAACTTTAAAACTAGTTCAGGCATCTAGAGATTCGAGTGCCTCCAATATATGTTGGAATAGAGTCACAGGTAAAGACTAGTGGAAAGAAGAGAACTCTAGCATTATTTGTGAGTGGCCAGCTAGTGCATGGCCTCCTTTTCTCATCATCAACATCAACCTACCTCCCCAAATAGATTTCCAGTCTTTTCTTTTTCCAAAGAACGATGGGGGAAGTGAGACACTTCCTCCAGCTTTATTGGTCAAAGAATAAAATATGAAGACTATTATTTAGCAGGAGAAGTGGAAGAGAAATGCAGAAGTATTGTCTACGTCAACTCACTGGGCTCCTGTTTGCACCAAGGAAAGAGAGAACTCTAAAAGAGAGCCAACTGTAGCTTGAAAGATAATGAAATGATCCTTAGAGATGAGAAGCATATGGGCTGCACACATTTGATAAATTAAATGCCTTCTAATTGATAAAGAAGAAGGAGCTGACTTATGTTTGAAAATGCCCGAGAAAAATTGAGTGCTGTTATTATTATTATTATTTTTGGTTCTTTGCACCATTCAATTCCTTAAAAAACAAGGCCTTCAAAACACCATTTGCAGATGGATTGGGGTCCATCTAAATGCACAGCACGTTTTCCAAAGCTGTCTCTGGACACATGGAGGAAATTAAAGCTTTCCTGGTGGGTTGAGGGGAAGCCCCACGGGAAAAGGGCATACTTGGTCACTTCATCTCCAAGGCTGGGTTGGCTGGGATTACCTGAAGCAAGACCTTCGTGTGAGAACTGGTAGTCCTACATGGTGCCTTTGAATGTGGTCGGTTATTTGGGAGACCACAATAGTTTTAGGGGCACGCCTCTGGCATTTGGATTTTATAGGGACTATAGTAGTTTTTGCCCTACGTTGGCAACTTTTTCAGCTTGGTTGTATCCTGGTGTGAATAAAATACGTGGTACGCAAATGCGAGCGTTGGAAGGCCTTCTGCCTACAAACTTTCTCATTTCTTTAATCCTGCCCAGAATTGTTCACAGGCCAGGTGGCCTGCCTGGCCCGCCCAAGCCCCAAACCTTTGGGCCTGGATTAGGCCTAGGTTTTAGGTCTGATGGGCCAGGCCAGGGCATAACAATACGCATGTTTGGCAAAAGGGCCAGGCTCGGACTCGGAGATTAGAATTTATATTTAGCCTGGCCTATGTGAATGTTTTTTTTATATGTTTTAAATATTTATAGCCGTAGTTGATAATTATTGTTGATATATAACTTAATGATATAATGAATATACTGCAGATTGTTGATAATATTTAATTATTTATATTTATTTTTTAAAAAAATATTGTAAAATATATATTTTTTTATTTAGAGAGAGAGAGAGATTGAGTGAGAGAGAGAGAGAGATGAAGTCTGAGATTTAACTTGAAGCATGGGTTTGGGGCTACAAGATAGGCTTGAAGGCCTGGCTAGGTCAGACCAGGGCCTAAATAAATTTTGTTTTAACCTTTAGGCAAAACTGAGCCCGGAATGGCTTGGTCTAGGTACAGATCTAGTAATATCATCATATGTCATGAATATGTTTGATTCATTTTAATTCCTTTCTAGTTTTGCACTACATGAGAATCTGTGGCAAGTGTTTTATACCAAACTTATGCATGTTTGGATGGGTGACACATCAGCTATTTCAAATATGGATGGTTGTTGCAAATATCTCAACTTATCATGTTTGGCATGATTAGGACTAGAAATAGGTCGGACTGAGCTAGGCTACACCTCTGCCCACTCTTGGCCCAAATCTTTATTGGGGCTTCAGGCCAAGCTTAGGCTTGAAATATTATGGAAACCCCTAGCCTGAGCTTGAGCCCTAGCCCGGCCCAAAGCGTTGACCAAGCTTGCTTGTAGCTAGTTTTAGATATATAAAGAAATTCATAATCTTTGTCAAATAAAATTCAAAAATCGAATAAAAAATAATATGTCGGACTCTACTTTTAGAAGAGGAATGATACAATCACCGCCTTCTTCTTGAGAGGGGAAGACAGCAGGATTGGTGGTGACAAGGTGGCATCGACATGGGTGCCTAGATGAAGCAACACAACCTAGTCCCTTGCACTCCGCCGCCCCTCGCCAATGATCCTCAGCTCCTCCTCCCATATCCTCCTCACTTGGTAGTGCATTAGCAGCCGGCGGCTTGCCCATGCCACTACCACTTTCACCTTTGCCTTCTCCTTCCCTTCCTCCATCATGATCTTACTGTCATGGCCCTTATCTCTACTAGTTATGGTTAGAATTAGGATTTTTGGAACAAAAGAGGGGTTTGGCGAGTACTATTTATGGAAAGGAGAGTAGGAGGTGGAGGTGGAGAAGGTTTGGGATCTTCCTCACCTGGCAATGTATTAGCAGCTGGGTAGCTTTTCTCTACCATTACCACCATTGCGTTCTCCTTCCCTTCCTTCATGATCTCATTATCATGGCTCCCACCTCTACTAGCTAGGGTGAGGATTAGGGTTTTCAAACCCGAAGAGAGGTTCGACGAAGGCCATTTATGGAAAGGAGAGTGGAAGGCGGAGGTGGAAAGGGTTTGGGATGCCTTACAAGCCATGCGATGGATGATTATATGGGGTATTTGAAGCAACACATGGATGGGGCTTGGGCTTAGTGTCAAGTTGTATTCGGGCTTGGGCTTGGGTTGGGCTAATGAGGTACTCCAATGTACTCCAATCTAGCCTGAAAGACAAATAGGCTTGATATTCAAGCCCAAACCAAGCTTTTGATTTTTAGGATCTAGCCCATAGCCCGACTCGAAATTAGCTAGGCCTAATGAGCTTTGGGCCGACTCAAGCCCACTTCCAGCCATAGGTATGATACAAAGATAGGTGATAGCTATCCATCTCTAAAATGTATAATGTCTCAACCATCTAAATAGTGCACCGATCTCTATAGTATAAAATGTATCACTGAGGATATGCCCTTACTGAAAAAAGAAAAGAAAGAAAAATGTGCTATATGCCCACTTCCAGCCCTAGGTATGATACAAAGATGGGTGATAGCTATCTATCTCTAAAATGTGCAATGTTTCAACCATCCAAATAGTGCACCAATCTTTATAGTGTAAAATGTATGACTGAGGATATGCCCCTTACTGAAAAAAAAGAAAAGAAAAAAAACTTCAAGAAACAAAAGAATCCTAAAAGCATTGCTTCCAGAGCCACAAGGGATATATATAGAGTCAAATACAAGCGGATCTAATTAGTGAATATCATCAAGGCATTCCTAAAGTATAGAGATGGTTACATTAATGAAGTACTAAAATTTAATTAAAATCAAGATAGTATCAGGGGATCGGACATTCTAAAATTAGGCGACATCTTTTATTTTCTAGTATTAGTTTATATCTATGTCCCTAGTGGAATTGTGCTAGGAGGCATTCGATTTATGCAAGTGTAAACCTCTTCCTGTCAAATGGTGCAGACAATTGGTGTGAAGGTGGTTAAATGTTGAATTATGGGCTAGCATTAGGTGAAGATAGAATTCTTTATGGCATGTGATGCGATATCGTGTTTGACATGATAATTCTTTATATTGCAAGTGGTGAGACAAAAATTTCATAATATAATATTATGCTTGTTATGCTCATTCTACATTGCACATAATGTACGAGGCACTTCTTGTTGCAGGATTGGAAAAGGTCAGATGTGTTTCGTCTTGAACAAATGGCTTGTGGATCACAGTGGAACAACTTTACCATTACACCAAGACCTACCTTCAAATCTTCTATCCATGCATCACTCAAATAAAATATAATCATATCTAAAAGAATAATGACAAATATGATTGTGAGTTCTATATATTGTCCATAGTGATTGTTAGAGGGTTTTATGAAACAAAATATGAAAAGATATCTAATATTGAAAATTTTAATCAATTCTATTATATACCTAAAGAGATGAGAAACATTGTTACTTCATAAATGAGGCAACCATGTTAACCAATGTCACCTAGGTATCTCTTTATATTTTCAGTGGTATCCCTCAATATGTTTGAGGAATGATTTTAACCATGGTTTAAATTTTAAGGGAACCACCAAGCTAAAAGTTGGCATTTTAGTCTCAATTTAACATCACAAGTTCAACCTTGATGTGTCGCACCAAAAAATTGGGTTCCCAACCTATCAGTGGTGGTGGGAAGCATAGCAGCATTTCAAGAAAATTAGAATAGCAAGCCAAGTCAACCTTTTCAAATATAAATAAAATAAGTATTTTCTTTTTTTTGGTCTTTCTAAGTCATGTGTTGTGCCTGTATTTAATTTTGAGATGAAAGAAGGGGCATTTACAATATTATAATTATTTAGACCTAACTTGTAATACCCAGTAAAGAAAGAGAAAAAAATCGTAGGACGAAAACTCCTGATGAAAGTTATCTCCTTCTCTTAAACGGAATCCAAATCTCTTCCCTCTTTGTAACCCCTTCCATCTCTCTCCCTTCACTCTCATTTATTTCTGCTTCTATCATTGGAAGTCCAATCGATGATGTGAAAAGGGAGGGCGGCAGCAACCATGGTGATGGCGGTGCTGGCAGTGGCTAGCACAACATCGATGAAAGAGACAGTTCTGCGACATGAGAAAGTGGCCATGGGGACTGTTCACGATGGAGATCCGGGACCCTTGGAAGAAGACCTGCATCGGACTTGGTTGAGGAGAGGAAGAGGAGAGGGGGAGGAAAGAGAGGAAGTAGAGAAGAGGAGAAGAGAAGAAAAGAAAAAAGAGGGAAAGACCCCTTGTTCGGCAGAGAAGAAGCAGAGGAGGGGGAGGAAAGAAAGGAGGAAGAGAGGAGAAGAAGAGAAGAGGAGAAGAAGAGAAAAAAAAGAAGATAACAAAGGGGGGAGAAGACCCCTTGTTCGGTAGAGAAGAAGAAGAGGAGAGGGGAAGAAAAAGAGAAGAAGAGGAGAGAAGATAAGAAAAGAAAAAGGGAAAAAGAAAAAAAAAAAGAAAAAGAGAAAAATAAAAGAAAAGAAAAAAGAAAAGAAAAGAAGAAAAAGAAAGAAAGAAAGAAAAGAAAAAGAAGAGAAGAGAGAGAAAGAGGAGAGAGAAGAAGAGAAAAAGAAGAAGAAAAGAAAAGGAGAGGAGAGAGAAAGAGAGGAGAGAGAAAGAAGAGAGAGAGAAAGAGGAGAGAGGAAGAGGAGAGAGAAAGAGAAGGAAGATAAGAGGGGAGTGAGAAGAGGGAGAAAAGGAAAGAGAGAAGAAAGAGCAAGTTAAATAAATAATTAATTAAAAGAAGAGTTCTAAAAGTTTCTTTTTCAAGAAATTTATGAAGTTAGGGTATTATAGATGGATCATAGAAGAAATTTAGGTATAAGGTTTTGAATTTATAATTACTATAAAATTATTGAAATTAAAAATATTATTGTAGGAGGATAACTTTTTGGATAGAAACATCGAGCAAATTTTTTAGTATCTAGATCAGGATTCGAGTACAGATTGGTATCGGATATATTGAGTCTATCACCAGTAAAGGTAAAGATTTCTGGACATGATCATCAATTTATATATATATATATTTATATTTCATGATTTGATCCTTGGATACGATCATTGATATGAATGATTATTTATGTACGATATGATTTTGGTTTCTCGTGATATATATTCATCTTCATAAATTATTAGTATGATTATTCATAGTTTCGTATAATATATTAGAATCAAACTTGATTATTTTTGAATGATTTGGATTGTGATACCGATTATTATAAATCTTGAAAAGGACATGATTTAATAATATATTTGTAATTTGATAAAGTAATAATCAATAAATAGGGATGTTTGGACTAGCTACGTTAAACAGAGAATCGCTGAGTCACGAACGGATAGTATATGGAATAGCTGAGCCACAGGAGGATAGTACGTGCAATTGTCGACCACGGACGGATAGTACGTAAGACAGCCGAGCCATGGGCTTAGTATATGAAATAGTTGAGCCATGGATGAATAGTACGTGGAATAGTCAGCCAAGATGGATAGTACATGGGACAGCCAAGCCACAGGCTTAGTACATGGAGTAGCCGAGCCATGGATAGATAGTACATGGGTTAACCTGGCCATGGGCAGATAGTATATGGTCGATCTTGAGATTATCAGTCACGGGCTAGAGCATCATGCTGATTGTCCAAAACTCTAAAAAGATAATTGTGGTTGATTCGGATCATATTAATGAGATGTGATAATAAGAGGTGAAACTATAATTAAGTAAAAATAGAGATTTTACTTAATGACATACATCGCATTGTATTTTTGAATGAGATGGATATTTGGAATTAATTGATATATGTCTTTGCATATTTTGATATTGAGTTATCTTGATTACTTAATATGAAATTTTAAGATTTATGTTCTATTTGATACTGTTACTGTTATTTTGAACTATACTATATTATACTGGTATGAGTGTGTAGGAATTCTTACTGAGCTTTAAAGCTCATACCCCCTACTTCCTTTCCTTCTCAAAGTTGTACATAATGTTCAAGCATGGTGGTAGATTGATTTCATGGTGACGTGATGAATCGATAGAGAATCATTAATACTAATCGAACAATTAAAGAGTAACCAAATTGATATTTACATGAGTTGTATTATTAGGTATTCTCTTATAAAATATGATTTATAATGTCATTATAAATTGAAGTGGTAGTGAATTTTTAAAGACCTTGCATGATCTCTAGGGTTGATACCTGGATTTGTACGGCTGGTCACGTAGCCAATCGCGGTGCTGGGTTCAGGACATGATAGAGTAGTATCAAAGCTTAGATTATGATTACTTGGAACTATGACATAAGGGCATGACATGAATGATATCAAAGCTTAGGTTATGATCACTTGGGACTGTGATATAAGTGATTAGAAATTCACATGGTGGTTATTAAGATATGATAGAATGATACCAAAACTTAGGTTATGATTACTTGAAACTATGATATAAGTGATTAGGATATGACATGAATGATATTGAAGCTTAGCTTATGATTACTGGGACTGTGATATAATTGATTTGGACATGATATGAATAATATCAAAGCTTAGAGTATGATTACTTGGGATTGTAATATAAGTGATTAGGATATGATTTGAATTATATTAAAATTTGGATAATGATCATTATGGACTATGATTTAAGAGGTCATTGAACTTAGTATTATGATCAGTCAGGATATGATAAAAGTTACAAAATAGACTTGAAGTTTGGATTTTTAATCTTTAGGTTGTACATAGGATTTGATATATGATTAGTGTAAAAAAGGAACATAATTTTTATCTCTAATATAAGTAGTAAGATTGACCTAAGATGACTGTAAAGAGCTGAATGATTTATATTATTTAAGCATGATAAGTAAGTATATGATAGATATTGAAGAGCTGGAGAGGATATATCTTTGTCTTTGACAAGTGGATTTGACCCAAGTATCAAGAATGCTGGCCTGAAAATATAGTATGTTATGTAAATGGGTTATGTTGAATATATAGGTTCAATTATTAATTGAATGATTTAAGAATCCTAAACCTGATAGGGATACAGATCATGATAACATGCTAGTTTTGTTGTTAATTATCGGATTATAAATTTTAGGACTGTTGTAAGAAGGTGTTTAGGGTATAGGTTATGTAAGACTTTAAGGATATTAGAAAAGATAAGTTTGTGATGACCATATAGGTAGATTATTATTAAAAATATGTAATGAAAAATATATTTGGGATAATGCATAGATTTGTAAATTATTTTTAGCGGATTAAATTATATTATATGGACATAGCATGCACATCTTAGTAAAATCTTTGATAACTTATATTAGTAGTTTTAGATTAGATTACTCGATCTTTCCTATATTAGTTGAAGATTATTGGGTATGTTAAACTCCAAGTCAAATTTAAGATTTATGAGAAGATTTAGGCTACCTTGCTACTAATGTTGTATTAAGCGAAGATATTGGTATTGAAAACTTATATGAGTTTAGTTTATGAGGGGCAAAATTTCAAGTGGTTGTCAATTGATGTAAAGAAGTATAATAAAATAGCTTTATGAGCAATATAATCAATCCTACTCATAAGGACATTGACTTAGAGTCATTTATTTTATTAGAATAAAGTTAATCTTTAAAAGAAAAGTTAATCTAGATGGTCTAATTGAATTGTTAAGGAAAGCATAATTAATTCAGACTTGAACTAGAATTATTAATATCTTAAAAGGATGGTGAAGTTTATGCAAAGCCTTTAAATATGGAAAGTGGATCAAGGTTAATCTTGATATGATTTGCCTGAGGTATGGACAAGATAAAGAGACTCAAAAGCTTTACTTTAGTAACTTTAGATCGTTCTAGTACTAATGAATCGAGAATTCTTGAGAGGAATCATTTAGTGAGTGTGGCTAGCTCGGTAAATTATATTAGAGTATGGAGTAAAAGCATAGTGGTTGAGTATTTTGAAACTAGTTAAGAATATTAACTATAACTTCAAAAGTGTTACGATGGAAGAATTGATTTGAATTTCGGTAGTAAGTTTTTTGGTGATAAATGAAAGGATAATGTTATTAATTTTTGGGCTGGTCTATATATGTTGCCATGCAATTTTCATCAATAGGTTCTCCTAGTATAGAGGACTCCCAAAAAAAACATCTCCAAATTTAGAGAAAATGCATGATGATTCTTCTATCAAGCTTAGGTATAGAATACTTTGACATAAAGCTCTTTTTAACTTTGATGTTGTGATCTCATTATTTGAAGCAGCTTAAGATTTTCATAAGATAAAAGTCTAATTGTAAAATCATAGGGAAGGTTAAAAGAAGGAAGGCTTTAGATTCTATGGAGTATTTAATGCTCAAAGTTTCTTTTATTGATGTTAATAGCATAGCACCAGGTCAATTAGGATGTGGATTTAATCAAGATAAATAAATTTAGGAATGAAAAATTATGTATTTTAATTCGAGGTTGAGGTGCTAATATTTATTTGAAAGAAATTGAAGGAATTCACTATGTAGATAGATGGTGATGATCAAAATGAAAATGCTATATCATGTTGTTATATATAGGTCATACGAAGAAAGTACTTGTTGCCGCCTACACCATCGTGGTCTGTAGCTGGAAGCCGACCTCGGATGCCGACCTCATCGCACGAAAGCCTGCCTATGTGCCCGGACCTGCAAGATAAGGAAGACCAGGGCCGGGGATCTCGGCAGGGGCACTCCGACGATCAAGTCAGTGACAATCTAGGAGAACAGATCCTCCCCTATGGGCCTCTTTGCTCGGACTCCATACTTGGAGGAGGAGATTTGGTTTGAAATAAAGAGAATGGAGTTCGGGTAGGAGCAACCGAGGAGAACTCGAGCCTTATGGCTGTGTCCGTTAAGACCCTTCTGGTGAGTCTTCGATAGCCCAAAGTGCTCGATTTCTAGGTTGTTCTCCTGTTTGCTACCCTCTTCCTTGCTCGCTTGGGTTAGACTTGCTTACCTTGTGCTGAGAACCTTAGGAGGGTCCTTTTAGACCAGGTTCCCTCCCAGCGGCTTACCTTGGAATCTTCTCCCTCTGCAGGCACCGGAAGGTCAACTTCTGATAGTTCTTCATTCCGTGCCCTCAAGTATCTCCCTTATTTGTGATAAGTAGTTATGTTGCTGGCTCTGACCCCCCTCCTGGTCGCTCCACTTTGGAAAACTTGGCAGAGCCTCGATCGGGGGTAGTCATCCCTTGGATTTGAATCTTCCAGGATAATTTTCTCTTTCAGGTGGTGCAGAAGGTCGGTTGGGAGGGCAATGCCTCGGTCGGGGTGCTCTTTCCTATCTGGTTTAAGCGGCAGCAAGGGTGATAATGGCATCTCGGAGGGTGCCCTTTCGTGATCCTTGGACGGTGATCCGCCGCCCAAGGGAGGGTGGCACCGTGGGGCCTAAACTTTCAGTTGCCGGACCCACCCCTTACCTGAGGAGAGAGAGAGCTCGACCTTGGCTAAGGTGGGCTCGACCTTGAGGGAGCCACCTAGCATGGGAGCTCGAAGAGAGTAGGAGCTCGACTTCGACCGATGTGGGCTCAACCTCGAGGGAGCCACTTGGCAAAGGAGCTCGAAGAGAGCAGGAGCTCAACTTCGGCCGAGGTGGGCTCGACCTTGAGGGAGCCATCTGGTGAGGGAGCTCGAAGAGAGCAGGAGC
The DNA here is from genome assembly GCA_021397845.1 of Areca catechu. Lineage (NCBI taxonomy): Eukaryota > Viridiplantae > Streptophyta > Magnoliopsida > Arecales > Arecaceae > Areca > Areca catechu. The sequence continues at coordinate 169,092,793 of CM038041.1, forward strand.
TCGACTTTGGTCGAGGTGGGCTCGACCTCGAGGGAGCCACCTGGCGAGGGAGCTTGAAGAGAGCAGGAGCTCAACTTCGGCCGAGATGGGCTTGACCTCGAGGGGGCCACCTGGCGAAGGAGCTCGAAGAGAGTAGGAGCTTGACTTCGGCCGAGGTGGGCTCAACCTCGAGGGAGCCACCTAGCGAAGGAGCTCGAAGGGAGCAGGAGCTCAACTTCGGTCAAGGTGGGCTTAACCTCAAGGGAGCCACTTGGTGAAGGAGCTCGGAGAGAGCGGTCTGACCGGCAACTTCTATTAGGAATTGTGTCCAAAGTCAATCGTCTAGGCTGTACATGGTTGTGCTACCTTATATTTTGTATATGAGTTTTTGATAAATAAAAATTATTTTATTTTGGCTGATCATCATATTTACTTTTTTCTGAAATGAACTCTTGTATGATGGAGTCCTTAGAACTACATTATTTGATATAGAGAGGATATATCAAGTAGTTCTTAAACTAGTTCATAACCAAATGATACATTATTATAGGACGACAATGTATCAAGTATAAGTTGTTGTACGTCACATTTGTTAGTTGTCCTCTTAACCAAGGAGTGTGGAGACATTAGTGTGACATGCGAGTAAAATGTATGACATCTCACTGAACGTGACCATCTATGGAGCTCCTTTCTGCCAAAGGGTTGCTCGCGAAGGGATATGGGTATATGGTTCCTCAGACCTGAGGTCACCATGGTAGCTTGCAAGCAATTCACTGTACTTTGGTATCGAACTACCTAGATTTCTATTCCAGTGATGGAAGGTTTCTGGGTGCAGTTAAGTATATGTGGAGCGGTAGTGGATCAAGATGGAATCGACCTCTCCAAATAGTTCGGAGTGAATACTTAGTATGTCTCAATTTAGCAAAACCTTGGCTATGATAGTTCTTGTGAGGAGTCACAGAACTTGTGAGGTTGAGACATGATCTGGATAAACCAAATTAAGGTTGGCAGTCGAACCCTAGGTCATTCTGAGCATTATGAGGTCAAAGGAATGAATTATGCAGCAACCATATGCCAGAGGTTCTTGTGAGGTGCTCTGCATCTTCGACCTATCCGGATGTCGGGTATCATTACTAGATGAGGACTTTGATTGGTACTGAAAATATTCCAGTGCTATCGGCTTAGTGTTCGAACCTATGGGATCACAGACCATAGAATATTTCTATCTGATCTTAAGGCTAATCAACGATTGAGAATCGTTTGCCGTCACCAGGAAGTCAATATTTTTGACTTTGTTCGACACTTGGAATTTTGCAGGTGTCGACACTTGGTGAAGTGTCGATACTTGGCAATTTTTATGTGCCAACACTTCCTATGATGAGCAAAATTCTGGGAAGAGGTTTTTGGGAAAGATTTGACCTGGTTTGAATTTCGAATTCAAACCGTTTTGGCTCCAAACTTTATTGGAATGATTGTCATTCATTCCTAAAGAATTTGGACCCATTTGGTATGGCCTTGATCCTCTCCCCCATTCTCTCCCCTTATCTCTACTCCCTTCTTCTCTCTCTCATGGCTGTACCTATAAATGAGGGTCATTCTATAGGCTACAGAGATTACAACACCACTAGAAAGAAAAGTAAAAGTGTTTACTAGAAGGAGAAGGGTTTGTGAGCTCTAGGGATTGGGTGTGAGTAACCTAGCAATCAAGCTAGGTCTTGGGAAGAGAGTCTCTTGGGAAAGGGTTTCACCTCTCCTCCTTGTCTTCCCGGAAGAAGAAGATCGGCCCAAGGATCCCGAAGAGCTAGCACTCCGAGGGAGTTGATCAGAGTCGAGACCAGGTATGGATTTCCTGTAGAGGCCAGACACGTCTGTGGCTCGAGCACCCTCCTCCTTCCACTACTTCTCTCTTGGTATAAAGGTATGGTACTTTTATATTTGTGGTTTTGTCTTGCTTTGATGTTATGTTGCATGCTAAATTATTATGCTAGATCCTGTTATGGGCAGATCAGTAGATCATTTAGATTTATCTATCGAGCCTTCCGCTGTGTATGCTTTAAAATTATTTTAAAATGCATATCTTTTGTCCTATTTTTTTTGCTTATTGTATGCTTGGTGTAGGTGCTTTTCACCTTCAATGGTATCAGAGCAATAGGTTCCTTTTTGTAGTATAATGATGCTAGCATGCTAATAACATCATTTCTTAAGTACTTGGATTGAGTGCTTCACCATGGCCATCCGGTCATAGGAGAGAAGTAGGGCTGCAAGACCCTTTCTTCCCATTCAATGGAATCTCCTATGGCGTATAGGGGTGCCAATATGATTGACTCTTGAAAAGAAAAATAAGAAGCAAGAAAATATAGATTAAAAAATATTTTAATCTAATGACATGATCATAAAACAATCTTAGATAAGATCTAAAATGATTGTTTTGATCGATTTTGTTGAATGTTTAGAGAAACATTGGATCTGAAGTCACTATTTTTTCCTTGTCTTAGGCGAAGTATCGATACTTGAACAGGAAGTGTCAACACTTGGGTTTCGTGAGTCGACACTTAGCCTTGTAAGTGTCGACTCACGGGTCTGTGCTAGATTCTGGCATTCTATTTTTTTTCCTATCTCAGGCTAAGTGTCGACACTTGACCTGGAAGTGTTGACACTTGGTAGCAAAATGTAGAAAACAGTGAATTCAGATTTTGAAATTTGTTGTAAAATTATTTTACACCTGTAAATTAAAATTATTTAATTTATTTTAAGGCCATTGAACTTAATTTTGAATTAAGATTGACTAAGAACTCTAGGAATGTGATTCAAAGATCTTAAGTCATTTCAATAAGCTTTAAGGATCATGGGTTAGCTTCTATTAGGTCCTTGATTGGGTTAGACCTAAGTTTAGATGCATTGGACTAATTAGAGAACTAATCTAATCAAATGTTGAGTTAGGATTTCTTCTCTAGATCTCTCTAATAGTTAGATTGATTAGTCTATAATCTAAATGGACCTAATTTGTGGCTCAGTGGAAAGCCCGAGTCTTTAGGCTAGTCTAATCGAGTCTGATGAATCGATTGGTGTCGAGGTAAGTTTGGCATTGTGATTATGGTTTTTTGGGGCTACCTCTTACCTGGCCAACTCTGTTAGTGTCTAAGGCAAGATGGTTAATGGCAGAATCCAATCCATGATTTTACTTACCTAGCCAATGTGGTCAATCAAGATTGATTGGATAGCTTATTTACTCGTGTTAGCCCTTGTCACCCAAGGTTAATCAGTCTTGATTGGTTTTAGGTGCCCATGGATCATTAGTTATGTGTAACCCTCTTTGTTTGCTGATTTGGTCAATGGGAGGTTGATCCATGTCTTCTCATCTCTTTATTTGTCACATTATTTAAAAATACTCTAAATTATTAGGTCCTTAAAAGGACAAAGTTATAGGGATAACCAAGTCCTAGCATCCCATTAAGTGGGATAGTAATGTGTCCAGTAGTTCGGTGTTCATTGGCAAATCCAAAGATCGGGTGTTCATCGAGCTATTGGAATTGTTGTTCCTAATATGATGGCTCAATACGACTCTCTTAACGGTGGTCAGGTGGACTGGTCAAAGTCGGGCTTGACTATTCATTAGTTAGAAGTATTGAATTTTGTCATATTAGTGGTTGGACCTAACCGAGACCTTCAATAGGAGGCCCAAAGGCCGATTGAAGTGCTCCTTGGAGCAAAACCCAAATGCTAGAGGTTACTTGGAGAAGTAATCGGTTAAAGAACCTACCTTTAGACATGCATGGATGGGCCGGCCAAAGTCGGGCTCATGTGTTGTCTATTGAACTCTGGTACCCACTAGGGAATTAAAGTAATTTCTCGAATTGGAGGTAAAGGCTACCAATCTAAGCAAAATAGTGGGTGGGACTTTTAGACTAAAGTCCATATATTTAGGTTAATAATTCATATACACTAATTAGCTTTGGTTTTCCTTTTAGATGTCTTCCAACCTGTCACCCTGGTCTCTTCTCGACAACGAGAAGCTTAATGGATCCAACTTTGATAGCTGGTATCGAAGGCTCAGGATTGTCCTGGAGCATGAACGGATCTTGTATGTGTATCGGATCCGGTACCTGAAATCCCTGCTGCCAATGCTCGGGGTTCGGTTAGAGACACTTATCAGAAGTGGCTCTCTGAGAGGACCACTGTCCCATGCATCGTGTTGGCTGCGATGAACGACGAGTTCAATCGCAAGTTCGAGGAAGCCCAGCCAGAAAAAATCTTTTAAAGGTTGAAGGAGTCTTTTAGAACACCAGACGATGTTGAGGAGTACAGGGTCTCCTGTGCCATCTACAATGCATGGATGCGGATGGAGCCTCAGTCAATGATCATGTATTGTACATGATCGAGATGATTGAGCACCTGGGCAAGCTTGGCTGTCCCTTGCATGAACAGCTTGAAAAAGATGTGATTTTGAATTCTCTCCCCTCCTTCTATCTAGACTTTCTAGATCATTACATAATGAATAAGCTTGCAGTTAACTACCACGGTCTGTTGGGGTTGAGGCAGACTTATGAGAAAGACCACCAGTTGAATAAAGGGGTGGTAAATCTAGTAGGAGGATCTTCGAGAGGGCGTCGTCCCATTAAGAAAGGGAAGAAGAAAAATAAAGAAAAAAATGTGCTAAGTGCTTCTGGGCCCAATCAGGCCAAGAAAGTGAAGGCTGATCAGAGTCGTGCAGAGTGCTTCTTCTGCAAGAAGCAGGGTCACTGGAAGAGGAACTATCCTCTTTATATTGCATCCCTTGATCCAAACAGGTCCAAGAAGAGAAAGCTGCAAGATGGTCCTGGACAAGGTATTTATATGATAACACCTTGAGTTTCTCTGTTTGCGATACTATTAACTGGGTATTGGATACTGGAAGTTCAATTTATATTTGCAATTCTTTGTAGGGACTTCAAGTTAGTAGAAGATTCGAGGATGGCGAGAGGTTCTTGAACGTGGAAAATGGAAGCCAAGTTCCAGTTCTGGCGTTGGGAGTCCTTAAACTTATTTTCAAGTCATGTATTGTCGTTTTGAACGAATGTCATTTTTGTCCTTCTTTCTTTTTAAATATCATTTCTGTAGGCCAATTGCCCATCTATGATTATGAACTATCAATAAAGAATGACATTTGCAAAATCATTTGGAATGGTTCTATAATTTTGAATGGACAAATGCGTGATGGTATTTATGTACTGTCATGACCTGTTAGTGTAGTGTACATGTCTAGCAAATGCCCTAGGATAGATAATATCAGCGATGCGTACCTATGACATTGTAGGCTAGGTCATATTAACAAGAACAAGATGAACAGGTTGAAATGTGAGGGTCTCCTTGATTTTAGTAAAGATAGTTCACTTCCAACCTGTGAGTCCTGTCTTCTTGGAAAATTGACTAAGTCACCTTTTACTGGAAAAGGTGAACGAGCCAAAGAAATTCTAAGCTTGATACATACTGATGTATGCAGACCCATGAATGTTAGTGCCAGGGATGGGTACAGTTATTTCATTTTTTTTACAAACGATCTTTCGAGGTACGATTTGTCTTCTTGATGAGACATAAATCTTAGTCATTTGAAATGTTTAAATGATATCGTAGTGAAATAGAAAAACAAAGTGGAAAGTGTATTAAAATCCTTCAATCCAATCGAGGCGGTGAATACCTTTCCAACGAGTTTGTGACATATCTCGAGGAGAATGGGATTCTATCTCAGTGCATACCTCTAGGGACACCTCAATTAAATGGAGTGTCTGAGAGGAGGAATCGAACCCTGTTAGACATGATTCGGTCCATGATGGACTTTGCTTCTCTGCCGGTATCCTTTTAGGGATATGCTCTAGAATCAGCCTATTACCTTCTGAATAGGACTCCAAGTAAGTCCGTTAGTAAAACACCATATGAGATATGGATGGGACATAAGCCTATCACACCTTCTGGTCTGGGGGTGCCCGGCTTATGTAAAATATTTGGAAATGGACAAACTTGGACTTAGGTCTGATCGGTTCCTATTTGTTAGGTATCCAAAGGAGTCTAAGGGGTATTACTTCTACTTAGCTGAGGAACAAAAGTTGTTCGTCGATCTTAGGGCTATCTTTTTGGAAATGGAGTTCCATGGTGAAGGGATTGTAGCCTCTAAGATTGAACTTAGTAAAGTTCAACAAGTAGAAGAACCGACATACTTAAAGGACAATATAGAACTGACTATGATTAGATCACACCCAGAGCCCACTCAGGAATCATTAAAGAGATCCGGTAGAGTACCAAGCCGATCAGATAGATACTACGGTTTCTTTATCTGGGACGGTGATCCCATTGAACTCGATGAGAACAATGAGGATCCGATCACCTATATGGATGCATTGCAGAGGTCCGACTCTGAGAAATGGCTAGGAGCCATGAAATCCGAAATAGAGTCCATGGAGATCAACAATGTATGGACATTGGTTGATGCACCTGAAGGGATAAAACCCATTAAGTGCAATTGGATTTTCAAGAGAAAAAGGGGTGCAGACGGGTAGGTGGAGACCTATAAAGCCCATCTGGTTGCCAAGGGGTATCGTCAACGTTATGGTGTGACTATGATGAGATGTTCTCTCCTGTTGCAATGCTCAAATCCATTTGGATCATGCTTGCTTTAGCAGTACACTTTAACTATGAAATCTGGCAAATGGATGTCCGAACAGCTTTCTTGAATGGTGAGCTGGAAGAGGAGGTGTATATGTACAACCTGAAGGGTTCACATCCACAGACGAGTCAAAGGTGTGCGGCTTCAAAAGTCCATCTATAGATTGAAGCAAGCATCAAGGAGTTGGAACATGCGATTTGATAAGTGTATCAAGCTGTATGGCTTTGTTAGGAATGGAGAAGAACCTTGCATTTATAAATGGGCTAATGGTTATGTGATTGTATTCCTTGTGTTGTATGTGGATGACATTCTCTTAATCGGGAATGACATCCCAGCACTACAAGGAATAAAGGTCTGGTTATCATCTTAGTTCTTTATGAAGGACTTGGGTGAAGCCTCTTATATACTGGATATGAAGATCTATAAAGATAGATCTAAGAGGCTTCTAGGACTGTCCCAGTCTACGTATATCGACACCGTGCTGAAATGGTTCAGCATGAAAAATTTCAAGAAGGGCTATCTCCCGATAGGCACTGGAATTGATCTCTCCAAAAGAAATTGTGCGACAACTCCTAAAGAGAGAGAGCGTATGAGTAGAATCCCATATGCTTTGATAATGGGTTCTATCATGTACATCATATGTACTAGACCAGACGTGGCATACTCACTAGGCATAGTGAGCAGATACCAGTCTGATCCAGGTGAAGCTCATTGAAAAGTGGTAAAGACTATCCTTAAGTATTTACGAAATACTAAGGACCAATGGCTAATTTATGGAGAATCTGACTTGAAACTTGTGGAATATACTGACACCAATTTCCAGTCAGATAAGGATGATAGCAAGAGTGTGTCAGGATTTATCTTTATCCTAAACGGAGGAGCTGTCTGGTAAAAAAGTTTCAAGCAGCCTACTGTAGCGGACTCAGTTTGTGAAACATAGTACATTGCAGCATCAGATGCAGCGAAGGAAACTGTGTGGTTGCGAAAGTTCCTTGGCGAGCTGGGAGTGGCACCTTTCCTGGATGGTCTTATTCCGGTATATTGTGACAATACTAGAGCCATTGCTCAAGCCAAAGAGCCGAAGTCTCATCACCTCACAAAGCATATTCTACGGCATAATAACCTTATACGAGAGATCATGGAATGATGTGACATTGACCTTCTGAAGATCGATGGAAAAAAAAACATGGCTGACCCTTTCACTAAAGCCGTTGGAGTTCAAGAGTTCGACAGTTGTAAAAGAAAAATGAGAATGAGATTCTGTACCGATTGGCTTTAATCCAAGTGGGAGTTGTTGGGAATTGTATTCCAAAGCCAATCATCTAGGCTGTAGACGGTTGTGCTACCATGTATTTTATATATGAATTTTTGATAAATAAAAATTATTTTATTTTGGCTATTCATCATATTTACTTTTTCCTGAAATAAACTCTTGTATGATGGAGTCGTTAGAACTACATTATTTGATATAGAGATGATATATCAAGTAGTTCTTAAACTGGTTTATAACCAAATAATACATTGTTATAGGACGACAATGTATCAAGTGTAGGTTGTTGTATGCCACATTTGTTGGTTGTCCTCTTAACCAAGGAGTGTGGAGACACTGGTGTGACATGAGAGTGAAATGTATGACATCTCACTGAACGTGACCATCTACGGAGCTCCCTTCTGCCAAAGGGTTGCTTGCAAAGAGATATGGGTATATGTGTCCCTCAGACCCGAGATCACCATTGCAGTTTGCAAGCAACTCACTATACTTTGGTACTGAACTACCTGGATTCTAATCCAGTGATGGAAGATTTCCAGGTGCAGTCAAGTACTTATGAAGCGATGGTGAATCAAGATGGAATTGACATCTCCAAATAGTTTGGAGTGAATGACTCACTATGTCTCAATTTAGCAAAACCTTGACCAGGGTAGTTCTTGTGAGGAGTCACAGAACTTGTGAGGTTGAGACATGATTTGGATAAACCAAATTAGGGTTGGCAGTTGAATCCTAGGTCATCCTAAGCATTATGAGGTCAAAGAGATGAATTATGCGGCAACCATATGCCAAAGGTTCTTGTGAGGTGCTATGCATCTTCGATCTATCCGAACGTCGGATATTATTGCTAGATGAGGACTTTGACTGGTATTGAAAATATTTCAGTGCTACCGGCTTAGTGTTCGAACCTATGGGGTCACACACCATAGAGAATTTCTATCTGATCTTAAGGCTAATCAACGACTGAGAATCGTTTGCCATCACCAGGAAGTCAATATGATTGACTTTGTTCCAAGTGTCGATACTTGGAATTTTGCAGGTGTCGACACTTGGCAATTTTCATGTGTCGACACTTCCTGTGACGAGCAAAATTCTGGGAAGAAGTTTTTGGAAAAGACTTAACCTGGCTTGAATTTCGAATTCAAACCGTTTTGGCTCCAAACTTTATTGGAATGATTGTCATTCCTTCTTAAATAGTATGGACCCATTTGGTATGGCCTTGATCCTCTCCCCTCATCTCTCCTCCTTCCTTCTTCTCCCTCTCATGGCTGCACCTATAAATGAGGGTCATTCTATAGGCTGCAGAGGTTACAACACCACTAGAGAGAAAAGTAAAAGTATTTACTAGAAGGAGAACAGTTTGTGAGGTCTAGGGATTTGGTGTGAGTAACCTAGCAATCAAGCTAGGTCTTGGAAAGAGAGTCTCTTGGAAAAGGGTTCCACCTCTCCTCCTTGTATTCCCGGAAGAAGATCGGTCCAAGGATCCCGAAAAGCTAGCACTCCGAGGAAGTTGATCAGATCGAGCCCAGGTGTGGATTTCCTGTAGAGGCCAGACACGTGTGTGGCTTGAGCACCCTCTTCCTTCCACTGCTTCTCTCTTTGTATAAAGGTATGGTACTTTTATATTTGTGGTTTTGTCTTGCTTTGATGTTATGTTGTATGCTAGATTATTATGCTAGATCCTATTACGGGCAGATCGGTCGATCGTTTAGATCTATCTACCGAGCCTTCCGCTGTGCATGCTTTAAAATTATTTTAAAATGCATATCTTCTGCCCTGTTTTTTTTGCATATTATATGCTTGGTGTAGGTGCTTTTCACCTTCAACATTTGCCCACATGGCATTTGACTGGATCTAACAGGGGCTCCACGTCAGCGGTCTGGCCACATCATTTGCCCCACACTTCCAAGTCCCGTTGGTGCACGGTGCTCGTGGCGAAGGGAGTTAATGCGGAGCTGATATGGAAAGGTAGAGATCGTGCGCAATTAATGCCATAATCGTCGGTGCATCATGGAGTGGGCAACCAACCAATGCGGGGACGACACGTCGACCCATCTAAGGAGGCATTATGGCTGACACAGAACTCGAAGCGATTTTGGGTGAACCGAAGCATCGCTCTTCATCGATGTTGACACGTGGCGCAAATCCTACGGCGGCGGCTCATGGGGGTACAGTTTTCTGTCTGTCCATTCGAAAGGAAGGGCAGTTTCTCAAAAATATCCTTTCTTTCAAATTTCTCATGCTCGCCGACGAACCGGAGCCTTCCTCCTTCCCCCAACTGCCCTTTCCCTCCAAGGTTTGCCAAGTTTGTCCTCTTCAGTATTCTTATTTCCTTGGTTAGGTAGAGTTCATCTCTGGGATCCTTCTGAACTTCGTCCTTCTTTTTCTTCTTCCTTCTCTCTTCTTCGATCTTCTTCCTTAGGATGGCCCCCTCAGGTCGTAGTAATTGTGTCTCTCAAGCAATCCCAATGAGGTAGGGTCTTCTCGATTGAGGACCCCCTTCTCCGATGAGGAGGAGGAGGTTCCCTTCGAGATCCACAGAAGGCTTCACCCCATCGAGATTGTCATATGGGAACCTGGGCCTATCTCCCTCCTCCTGCTCCTGAAGTTCCATCCAAGCCTCCTCGATCAACTGGTACTGGCGGCATTTCTTCGATGATGACCGGAGAAGACCTTTCGATCATCCGAGAGGCCTTTAGCATCCCGAACTCCGTCCAGCTCTCGATCCCAAGATCGAGGGAACGGGTCACCTATAGTGGCCCGGGCCGGATAGCCCTCTACGAGGAGTCCCTCGCAAGGGGCCTTCGCTTCCCCTTTCATCCTTTCTTCCTCTCCGTGCTGAGCCATTATCGCCTCATCCTGGCTCAGCTAGTCCCAAATGCAGTCAGGACAATTTTTTGTTTCATCATCCTTTGTCACTTTCATGGGATTGTCGCTCGTTTTTCATTGTTCAGGGCCTTCTTTATCCTGAAGTGCCACCCAACCAAGGATGGATGGTGGTTCATTTCTCCCCGCCCAAAGAGCATTAAGTTTGAGTTTCCCTCTTTCATCAAAAAATGGAAAAGTAAATATTTCTTCACCTCGGTTGAGGAGGTTGACTTGGTCTTGAGCGATCTGGACCGGGCTCTGAACCGGAATGCAAAGGTTGAAGCGACTGATTGGGAGATCTACAACTAGCTTATCACCAACCAAATCCCTTCCCTTGAGGTTCTACTGTCGGAGCAGAACCTGTTCGAGGCTGGGGTCAGCCCAATTCGGGAATTGGGTGAGTTCAACTTAAACCCTTCTTGCTTCTTCTGCAAGTTTGCTTAATCTTGGGGCTGACCTTGTTTTCCATCATTTTGTAGGCATGAAGTACTCCTTGGATCACCTCGTCTCGCTCTCCCAGAAGAGGGGTGCACCGGCGGGAGCAGGGGAGTCCCCGTCGAAGAGACCCCAGGGCGAGCCCGGTGTAAGGCCTGGGGCTGCTACACCATTCGAGCCAAGTAGGAGAAATGTCGAGCTGGTCCTTGAACCACCGAGGTAGCAAAACCCACCTCCGGTCCAGGAGCCCGATGTGGTCGCTCGGGCCCAGTCCGCTATTGCTACTGCCGCGCCTCCACCTCCTGAGGTCGTCGAGGTGGAAGTGGAAGAGGAGAAGGAGAGGGAGCCCCCATCAGCAGTGCCGCCCGGTGTGGAGGCGAGCTCCCACAGAGGCTCGGAGACGTCGTCGGCCACACTCGAGGGCATCGCCACGGCCATGAAGAAGAAGAAGAGTAGCTCCCGCAAGTTGCCCTTCGAGGTGGCGCCGAACTCCTCGGTGGCCCAAGACCAGAAATTGGCCGAGCGTATGATGGACTTTGCAGTCCAATCATGCGATCGGCAGGAAAGGGGAGGAAGGCTCTTAACGGATGCCATCCTCGACACCTTCCTGCAGCTCTTCTTGGTAAGGCTTCTTGCCTTTTTCCTCATTCATTTTGTCTTCTTTTCTTCCTTTTTCTTCTTTTGCACGGCTGACGTTCTCTTTGGTGCAGCTCAGAATGGATCTCCTGCTCATTCGGGATTATTGCAAGAACTAGGCCAAGAGGGACAGGCTGAAGGAGCAGGAGATCGTCGCACTGGCGGCGAAGGCCAAGTTGAAAATGAACAAGGCCCAGGAAGTAAAGGAGAAGAACAGGGAGTTGAGGGCCGAGGCAGTGAGCACCGAGAGGCACCTCAAAGACCTGGAGGTTTCCTTGGCCTGGGAGAAGGACCGGGTCAAGCGCCGGACCGAAGAGCTCTAGGCTAAGGAGGCCCAAATTGAGGAGCTCAAGGTCGAAGCAACCTGGGAGAGGGAGCAGGCTCAGACTCTCTGGGGCTAGCTGGATGCGGTGAAGGTACAAGCTACTGCCACCGAGAAGAAGGCCGTGGGGGCAGTGGCCCTCATGGAGGCTGCAAAGAAGGAAGCCGCCGAGGTAGTGCCAAACTACAAGGCCTCGATGGAATTTGAGGAAGAGTTCCAGGAGGCGGCCATGGACTCATTCCTCAAGGGGTACGAGTTTTGCCGGTCCAGGGTGGCTGAGCTCTTCCTAGACATAAATTTGGATGGGTTCGCTTTCCCTGCTGCTCCGTGCGGGGGCCTGATTGTGGCCGCGACTGAAGTGGAGGAGGAGCCCGTGGTCACCATCGATGCAGCCCCTCCACCGGAGGTCCGAGATGATGCTGCCCGATCTCAGTGCCCGGGGAAGGAGCCGACCGAGTAGGATAGGCTTGGGGGCCTCCTCTTTTTTGTACTTTTCCTTCTACTTTTTTCTGGACCACCTAGCCTATCGGGGGTTCGGAGACACTGTAAAAACTTTATAAATCTTTAATGAAATTTTCTTATGTTCTATCTCTTTTAGGTTCATTGATTTTTCAATGCTCTAACAACTTCTCTTCCTTCTTTCTCTTCTTTCTTCTTTTTTTTTTTGGTTGCCCACGCGTATGCTTTTGTTGAGGCACCCTGCCCTGAGGCACTAAGTTCTTGGGCTCTTCCCTGCCGAGCTCCGGGTACTTCATGCATTTCCTTGGGATAGTTAGGAAGGAAATCCTTGAGTTGTCAAGTTGTCCCTACCATGTCGGAAATGGTGTAGCAGGATTTCATGCATTTTTTCATTTTGAGGGAGGTCTGGATGACCTCAGACAGAACCATCTCCAAGTGCCTGGAGTGCACCCAAGCCAAGAGACTGAGCTTGGTGGGTCTGTAAGGTGCCTCCACCAAGCTAGGATTTGGATAGGCAAAGTGCGGGGGCCTCTAGAGCCTCCCGGCTTCGAGGTGCGGGTCTTCTAGAGCTTCCCGGCTTTGAGGTGCGGGGCTTCAGGAGCTTCTTGGCTTGAAGTGCGAGGCTTCAGGAGTTTCCCGGCTTCAAGGTTCAGGGCTTCAGGAGTTTCCCGGCTTCAAGGTTCAGGGCTTCAGGAGTTTCCCGGCTTGAAGTGCGGGGCTTCAGGAGTTTTCCGGCTTGAAGTGCGGGGCTTCAAGAGTTTCTCGACTTGATCTGCCGGACCTGGGGTCGCTCGGCAGGGTTCCTGCAAGGCAAGACATTTTGCACAGAAAGGAATTCTTTTATTAATGAGAGGAGACCTTACATCATTGATAGTACATCCTCAAATTGTTGGCATTCCATGTTCGTGGGAACTGGGTGCCATCGAGTTTGGCGAGGTAGTAAGCTCCATGGGGAAGAGCCTCGACCACCTTGTAGGGGCCTTCCCAGTTCGATGAGAGTTTGCCACACTCCCGAGGTTGAGAGGCTTCGGCCCGCCACAGTACCAGATCGCCTAGGCAGAAGGTCTTTGGCCTTACCCGCATGTTGTAGAACCGAGCTACTTGCTGTCGGTAGACCGCCATCCAGAGCTGAGCCTTATCCCTGGTTTCCTTAAGGAGGTCTACGTTAAGCAGAAGGTGAGCCAGATTTTTGGCTCCATCATACCGCTCCGCCCACAGTGTGGGCACACCAAGTTCAACCGGGACTACGGCTTCGGCGCCAAAGACGAGGTTGAAGGGTGTCTCATCAGTAACCATCCTAGGCATTGTGGGTAGGCCCAAAAGACACTGGAAAGTTCTTTCGCCCACCTACCCTTGGCCTGATACAACCTAGTTTGAAGTCCCTGGAGGATGGTCCGTTGGTCTGGGGGTGAGCCACCGAGGTGAAGCGATGATAAATACCGAGGTCGGTGCAGAACTCCTCGAACTCTCGGTTATCGAACTACCATTCGTTATCGATGATGATGCTGTGGGGGAGCCCGAAACGATAGATGATTAACTTCTAGAAGAAATGGTGGACTTTAGCTTCGGTGATCCATGCTAGTGGCTCTGCCTCCACCCATTAAGTGAAGTAGTCAATAGTCACTATCATGAATTTGCACTATCCGGACATGGAAGGAAATGGACCAAGGATGTCCATCCCGCACTGGACGAACGATCACGGTGTAGAGAGTTGGGAAAGCAGTGCCACCGACTGACGCTGTATGCAGGCATGATGCTGACAGTGATCGCACTTCTTTACGAAGTCAGTGGCATCCTCCCTCATAGTCTTCCAGAATATCCCTAACGGAGGGCTTTGTATGCTAGCATCCTGCCCCCCACATGATTCCCGTAGAGACCTTCGTGTATCTCCTAGAGCATAAAGGCAACCTCCGTGGGTCTCAAGCATTTTAGGAGTGGATGAGAGCTGGACCTATGATAGAGCTACCCATTCATTAGGATGAATCGCGTGGCCTTTTTCTTGACGAGGCCAGCCTCCATTCGATCTTCGGATAGGGCACCATTGGTGATGTATCTGATATACCGATCCATCTAGCTGGGCCCCGGGGTGACCTACTGGACTCCTCTGGGAGCTTTGTAGCTTGGAACTTCTAAGTATTCAATGTGAGCTCGCCCCAATGATGAGTCCGGCAGAGTTGCAAGTCTCAAGAGGGTGTCGACATGAGCATTCTCTCCACAAAGGATGTGAGAGATGCTGAAATGTCAAAATCTCACTGTGCTCGAGCATACCTGTTCTAAGTACTTCATCATCTGGGGATCCCTTACCTCGAATTCTCCAAAAACCTGACCGGCCACTAGCTGGGAGTCGGTGATGACTTTTAGATTGGGCACACCCAGTTCGTGGGATACCCTCAATCCTGCGAGGAGTGCCTCGTACTCCGCCTGGTTATTGGTTGTTGCAAACCAGAAGCGGAGCGCACACTCAACCATAACCCCATCGCCATTGGCGAGGATAAGGCCTACTCCGCTCCCTCCCGAGTTGGATGCACCATCCACGTGGAGGACACAGACCTCACCCTTAGTTTCGAGGTCCACCTGGCATTCCGAGACGGTCTCCTCTGGCTCCTCGCCCAAGCCTGTGCACTCGACCAGAAAGTCAGCCAGTACTTGGGCTTTCTGGGATGGCCTTGGTCGGTACGCGATATCGAACTCGCTGAGCGTCAGAGCCCACTTGGCCAGGCATCCAGAAGTATCAGGGCGGTTGAGTATGGCCCTTAATGGTTGGTCCGTCTGACCATAATCAGATGTGCTTAGAAGTCATATAATTATTATATCAAGATCCTATGGAGCAAATGCTTTGAAAGGTAAATTATTTGGAGGATCAAGGATGACATGATAGATGGGGATTATCAAAGTTTAAATTTCAAGCAAGTTAATTTCAAGGATAAAATTATTTTAAGGGGAGAGAATGTAATACCTAGTAAAAAAAAGAAAAAAATCAAAGGACGAAGACTCCTGATGGGAGTCTTCTCCTTCTCCTAAACGAAATCTAAATATTTTCCCTCTTTGTAACCCCTTCCGTCTCTCTCCCTTCTCTCTCATCTATCTCTGCTTCTGTCCTTGGAGGTTCAATCGATGATGTAGAAGGGGAGGACAGCAGCGACCGCGGTGATGGCGATGGCTGGCACGGCATCGATGAAAGAGATACAGTTTCGTGGCATGAGAAAGCGATCATGGGGACGGTTTGCAGCAGAGATCCGGGATCCTTGGAAGAAGACCCATATTGGACTTGACCGAAGAGAGGAAGAGGAGAGGGGGAGGAAAGAGAGGAAGAAGAGAGGAGAAGAAGAGAAGAAAAGAAAAAAAAAGTGGGGAAGACCCCCTATTCGGTGGAGAAGAAGAAGAGGAGAGGGGGAGAAAAGAAAGGAAGAAGAGAGGAGAAGAGAAAAAAAAGAAAAAAAGGAGGGGAAGACCCCTTGTTCGGTTGAGAAGAAGAAGAGGGGATGGGAAGAAAAAAAGAAGAAAAGGAGACAAGAAAAGAAAAGAAAAATGAAAAAGGAGAAGGAGGAGGAAAGAGAAAAAGAAAAAAAAGAAAAGAAAAAGAAAAAGAAGAAAAAGAAAAAGAAAAAGAAAGAAAAGAAAAAAAAAAAAAAAAGAAGAGAGAGAAAGAGGAGAGAGAATAGGAGATAGAGAAGAAGAGAAAAAAGAGAGAGAGGAGAAGAGAGAAAGAGGAGAGAGAAAGAAGAGAGAGGAAGAGGATAGAGAAAGAAGAGAGAGAAGAAGAAGAAGAGAAAGAGGAGAGAGAAAGAGGAGAGAGAAGAAGAAGAAAGAGGAAGAGGAGAGAGAGAAAAGAAAGAGAGAGAGAAGGAGAGAGGAAGAGGAAATAGAAAGAGAAGGAAAATAAGAAGAGAGAGAAGAAAAAGAAAAGGAAGAAAAGAAAGAGCAAGTTAAATATATAAATAAATAAAAGGAGAGTTCTAAAAGTTTCTCTTCCAAGAAATTTGTGAAGCTAGGATTTTGCGGGTGGATCGCAGAAGAAACTTGGATAAAAGGTTTTAGATTTATAATTATTATAAAATTATGGATATTAAGAGTATTACTTTAGGAGGATAACTTTCTAGACAGAGGACATTGAGCAAATTTTTTAGCACATAGATCGGGATCCGAGTATAGATTGGTATCGATATGTTGATTTGTCACTAGTAAAGATACGAGTTTCTAGACATGATCATCAGTTTTATATATATATATATATATATATATATATATATATATATATATATATATATATATATATATATATATATTTATATTACATGATTTAATCCTTGGGTACGATCATTGGCATGAATGATTATTTATGTATGGTATGATTTTGATTTCTCGTGATGTATATTCATCTTCACAAATTACCAATATGATTATTTATAGTTTCATATAATATGTTTGTATCAAACATGATTATTTTTGAATGATTTGGATTGTGATACCGATTAATGTAAATCTTGAAAAGAACATGATTTGACAACATGTTTGTTATTTGATAAAATAATAATCAAGAAAAAGGAATGTTTGGACTAGTTATGTTCATTAGAGAATCTTCAAGCCATGGGTAGATAGTGCATGGAATAGCCAAGACACGGGCGTATAGTATATAGAATAGCCGGTCATTGATGGATAGTGTGGGATAGCCGAGCCACGGGCTTAGTACATGGAATAGCTGAGCCACGGATGAATAGTACGTGAAATAGTCAACCACAGATTGATAGTACATGGGACAGCCAAGCCATGAGCTTAGTACGTAGAATAGCCGAGCCACGGACAGATAGTATATAGGTTAGCCTAGCCATGGGTGGATAGTACATGATCGATCTTGAAATTGCCAATCACAAGCTAGAGTGTGACAGTGATTAGTCCAAAATCTTAAAAAGATAATCATGGTTGATTCAGATCTTATTAATGAGATGTGATAATAAGAGATGAAACCATATTTAAGTAAAAAGAGATATTTTACTTAATGACATATATTGTATTGCATTTTTGGATGAGATGGAAATTTGGGATTAATTAATGCATGTCTTTGCATTTTTCGATACTGAGTTATCTTGATTGCTTGATATGAGATTTTAAGATTTATGTTCTATTTAATACTGTTACTATTATTTTGAACTATACTATATTATACTGGTGTGAGTGTGTAGGAATTCTTACTAGGTTATAAAGCTCATACACCCTACTTCCTTTTTTTTAGAGTTGTGTAGAATGTTCAAGCATGGTGGTAGATTAGTTTTGTAGTGACGTGATGAATCGATAGATAATCATTAATACTGATCGGACAATTGAAGAGTAACCAAATTAGTATTTACGTGAATTGTATTATTAGGTATTCTCTTATGAAATATGATTTATAATATCATTGAAAATCGAAGTGGTAGTGGATTTTTAAAGGCCTTGCATGATCTCTAGGATAATACCCGGGGTTTGTTTGGCCGGTCACATAGCCGATCCCGGTACTAAGTTCAGGACGTGACATAAATCCTTTAAAAATATATTATTAAAGACTCGAATTACAACCTTTTGTTGCTAAGTGGATGGGTATGACTGTTCATCAGCACAAAGTAGGCGATTGGGAAAGCTTAAAGTATGGGCATTTGCCTGAAATTGATAGAATACAAATGAATGAAATATGTAATACTACTTGCACCAATCTCAAAGTTTGAGTCTAATCCCATTTTTCCCTAAATATATTTGCAAAATTTATCTTCTCCAAAATATTCATCTTGTGCTTGATACATTTTGATAGACCAAACAACAACATTAGTAAGATTCAATTTCTAATTAAAACCAACCATCTACAACCATTGGCTGGAGGTCCAAGCTGCACAACCAATAGGAATTTGTCACATACTTTGATTATAAAAATTTTCAACTTGTGATATACATATGATCGGTTGTCCAACTCTAGGCAGCAGCAAACTTTCTATGAGGATCATCAATTGTAAATATTCAGCTCTGTCACATATTTCCCTAAGAAACAAATTAGATCAATATTCTAGGAGAAAAAAAATGCATAATCTTAAACAAATTGTTCTGAGGTAGTAAAATCGATAAGGAATGGAATTTTCCATGGATTAAGATTTCGTGTGATCTTAATAAACCCTCTCTGTTCTCTCTTTATTAAAAAGTATAAAAAGAAAATTCTCTTTGATCAAATAGAGATGTTCCAGTCATCCAAGTTTCTTCCATATATGCAGGTTTAATCTATCTTCCATATATAATGTTGAGTTCAGCATGCAACTTTGTATCTGAAGTGATACCACATTTTGTCTCTTTAATCTAATTATGTTGCCATCTCTTGTAATCCAATGTCCATTGAAGAAAAAGAAAAAGGATAAAAAAAAAAAAAAATCAAGATAACTAATTTCCTTCTTTTAAATATTTATTAATCATCCTCAAAAAGCTTAATAGGATCAAGTTTTTTTTTCCTCTTGTATTTGGACAATACACTTTCTATTATGCTAGCTGCATGTAGTTTTATATTTTTTTTTGTGTAGGTTGTTTGTGCCGTTATATATCATTTGTCTGTAGGCTATTTGCCAGGCTGCTTGCTGGTTTCCTTATTGCAGGATTCTGGGATGTAAAGTTAACCTTATTTATATAAGCCTCCTGGCATACTTTTACCAAAAAAAACAAAAAAAAAAAAATTATCCACCATCATCTCGTGGAAAATCTCCACTCGTGCCAAACCGTAGTAGTTTTTCATTCCTTTCAATTGTTATTTATAATAAACCTAGCTTATGACATGGCAATAGCTCCAATAAAAATAAAAATGCAAATATAAATCAAATAAAGAGAATGTAGTTATAACATTGTACTATAAAATAAAATAAAATAAAAAATCTCATGTTGAAGTTATGGCATATGCCACAAAAATTTTAGAAGTTTCACGCTAGGGGCAGACCGCCGGGGAAAGGGGCCAACAAGTTTTTTTCATTTTTTTATAAATTAAAATTTTATTTAAATTATATATATATATATATATATATATATATATATTTGGTCCCTTCTAAAATTTAAAATATTAAATATAATTTGAAAATATATATATTTGATCCCTTTAAATTAATATTTTTTTATTTTTATATTTTCTTGACTTTTCAAAAAAAAAAGTTGGTATGGCTCACCTCTGTTTCACACATTATAGTGAAGGGGCCTCGTTGACAAATATTAGGTGATATTCTGGTTCAAAAATTATTAACCATCATTTGCATTAAGATCGTAGAAGAATGTAACAGCTTTTTAACCATTTGTACTAAAACATGTTTGTGGAGGAGCTAGCAGTGCTTCAAATTGATTGGCATATATATTATGAATCATATTGGCAGGGATGGATGTATAGTAGGGACAGTGAGAAAATTGCCATCACGGACCATCTTACTTTTTTTTATATTATAAATACAAAATAATGTATTTTTTTATTTTTTTTATTACATTATTAAAATTAGTATACTGTCATGCATAGATAAATTAATTAAAGTTAAATATTTAACATTAGGATGGCTTTTAAGAATATAAAGAGAATATAAATTTAAAATAAAAATAATTAACAAAGCTGGTTACATTCTTAAAGAGCTTAATAAAAATAAAATGTTAAAATTAAAAAATATATCTGAGAAAGAGAGAATAGAAGTAGTATAACTAAAAAGCTATATAAAACCTTCATGAACATTGTGAAAAAATCATACATCTAAAAGAAAGAACAAAATTAAGAGAAAAAAAGAAAATTGACTGTGAATAATGGGATTGTGTACAGACATCACTTTAAGGATTCAGTAGATGCTATTTGAGATAAATATGGAGTTGTTTATTTGTATGGTTTATCTAAATCCTAATAATTCTTTTGCTACTTTTAATACATAATAATTGATTTGGCTTGCTCAGTTTTATCCATCAGACTTTTGGTAGTAAAACTTTTTATTCTTGACAATCAATTATAGACTTTCATTGTTGATGCATAATCTATTGAAGAATTCATAAAGTTGAAAGATATTGATGATCTTTCATAAAAGCCAGTTGAGACAGAAAGATATATTATGTATCCATTGATATATATGCTATTGAAATTAGCTTTGATATTACTAATTACTACTATATTAGTTGAACTAGCATTTTTTACTATGAAGATTATGAAGAATCAATTATGTAATCGAATAGGAGATTCTTGGATGAATGACTACTTAGTTACATATATTGAAAATATATTTTTAGTAGTATTGATAATAAAAATATTTTACAATATTTTTGAAATATAAAAACTCCATCAAGAGCAATTATAATAAAAATATAATTAATTTTAATTATACTATATATATTTTCTATAAAATTTTATCCTAACATTTTTATTAATTTGTCCTAAACAAAAAATCTAGATCCGTTCTTGATACGGTTCTACATTGTGGATGACTAGAACCGACATCCTTTATTATTATCTAGCTAGACAACCTAAGAGATGAGATAAATTAGATTTTTCAAAAATTTAGCTCAAGTATTTATTGCTTTGAAAGTGTATGTAGACTGATGGTGAGTAGAAATATGTGCTAAGGCAAATTAAAATGAGATGCTAAAAGTAAAAGCTAGTAAATAAGATGGTATACATAAATATAAGGAATTTTATAGTGGTTTGGTGCACCCAGCACCTACATCCACTTTCCAAACCTCCTCTTGAAAATTTTTACTATAATCTCTTTAAAGATTATAGCTGGATTGTTTTACCGGGCTTACAATCTATAATTTTTTATAGATTATTTTCTAGAGCTCACAATCTAAAATCCTTTCAGCCAATCCCTAGCTTAAATACTTAACTTCAAACCTCAATTAAAGTTAGATAACAAAAACCAAGAAAGGAATAATATGAATACAAAGTTCCTTGAAAAGAGAAGAATCAAATAATTATGCAAAGAGGAGACTTCTAAGAATCTATGGAAGCTTCAATGCTAGTTTCTTTGTTGGAAAGCCAATGATTGAAAAAATATTTCAAGTGGTTGGGAGTTGGATATCTCAAATCAATACTTTAGTTTTATCTCTTTGTTCTTGATGGCACTTGAAATATTCTTAATTTTGGTTGGTATCTTTAATAAGTTTGGTAGTCTTTAAGTATAGTTTCAAGATCTAAATTATTATTTCTAGCCATTGGAGGACGAAATATGGCCATTAGAATCAAAATTGGATCAATCTGAACTTTCTACAAAACTAATTGTTATACATATTAGTAGTCTTCTAGTCGACTCGGATTACTATCGAATCAACTCAATCACTATCAAGTCGACCCGGATCTCATTCGAGTTGGCTTAGTCCTCAATTGAGTAGATTCAGTCTTCTTTCTTCAAAAATCACCTTTCTATTTTTCACTATTAAGTTGATTTAGATCCATGAGATCGACTCGATTTCCATTTGAGTCAACTCGGTTGCTATTTGAGTCGACTCACCAATCAATCTTCAAAAAATCAATTTTTGTGTAATCAGCTCTCCCTATCGAGTTGGCTCATTTTTCATCCGAGTTGGCTCGGCAGCATGCCGATTGAAACTCTCTTATACTAAGCTGAAGCTCTTCTGTATCGGGTTGAAACTTTAATTTTTCTAAAAATTCTTGACTCAACAGCCCAATACCCTCTTTTTACATGATTTTCATTGACTTTTCCATATCTTTGGAATTTCAAAAACTTATCTTTTAAATCAATAAATATTAGCCTTAATATTTTCTAAAATATTAACTTATTCAATTTATTAGTAATATTATATACTTAAATATTTTATTATTTATTAAAATCAATTCTTGGAACCAATATTTATAAATTTTTATATATTATTTTTTGATGTTCTCTCTCACATACACACACACATATATATATATATATGAATGATAGATTGGTATAATAAATATGATGAAATATCTTTGTCCTCTAAAATAAGGTAAAAAATAGTCACCAATATTGGTATGTATCAATTCTAAAAGCTCTTGACTTCTAGTGGCATATCTTTTATAATTTATAATTTATTTTTTTAATATAATCAGTGCACGTACTAAAATCACTAAAATCTATATTTGATAAAATATCTTTCTTAATCAATGTAGTTATCATTTTTTTGATATGTGATCTAATCGCCTATGCCACAACATTGAAGAACTCTCATTTACAATATCACATTTTATTTTGATATTGACATTCAAAATAAGTAAGATTGTGCAAAAAAATTCTAAAGTAATTTTATATAATCCATTGCATAATGTTTCAGTACCAACTAAAATAGAATTGTTCATTAATTTAAAACTTAAATTTATAAAAATAAATGAGAAACCTTCAAAATCAAATTTTGCTAAAGAAATTAAATTTCTAGATACTGAAGGAATATAAAAGATGTCATGTAGATCTAATTGAAAATCAGTATCTATGATAAATCTATAGGTCCCAATTGAAATAACCTTGGATTTCATCTGATTCTTCATAAAGATCTACCACTCTCTATCATTTGGTTTTCAACTTGAAAGGAATCCTTGCAATGAATTAGAAACATAAATTATAGTACCTGAATCAATCCACCAAGTATTAAAAAGAATATTAATAAAATTGATTTCATAACAAAAAAGTGATAAGAAAATATCCTTCTTTTCAAACTATTTTCTTCTTTTCTCATAATCCTTCTTGATATGTCCCTCATTGTAAAAAAAATATTTCAATTTATGTGAACCTTTTTTGGATGGATTGCTCGATCTTTTATTTCCTTTCTTTGTTTTTTTCTTTTAAATTGCTTCTCAGAAATCATGTGAATAACTAGGACCCCTTCCTTTCTCAATATCTTTTCATCTTGCACATACTGAGAGATGAGTTCATTCATTGACCATGATTCTTTATGTATATTATAATAAATTTTAAATTGAGTAAACTGTAATGAAAGAGAGTTGAGAACAAACTTGATAAAGAAGTTTTCAGATACTATCATTCTCAAGTCATTTAATTTTTCAGTTATACACATATTTTCATAATGTGCTTTTGTACTCTAAAAATTCTATCATATTTTATAAAGGTTAACTTGTTAATTAGGATACTAGCTAGGACTTTATTTGACTTAGTAAACTATTACTCTATAGAGAAAAGGTACCTAGAAGCCAATTCATTATCAGAAATAGATCCCCATATATCTCTCACTATAGATCTATTAATGATCATGCAAGACAAACTATTAGAATGCCCTCTCTTTTCATATAATTCTTTTTGATTAGGAGAACTAGTGGAAGTTAGTGGATTAGACTGAGATTTACGAAGAGCCAAATCTAAGTCTAGACATCCTAAAATAATAAGAAGTTGTTCATACCAATCAAAATAATTTGATCTATTCAATATAGGAATATTAGTTAGATGCGATGAGAGTAAAGCAAGGATCATAGCTGTAAATAAAAAAATATCCATACAGTTACTTTCATAATATAAATTCTAAAAAATAATAATTTTGCTAATAACACTTATTATATAACTATAAAATATCTTTGGATAAGAATTATAATATTAATAAGTATTGTAAATAATTTAATTATAAACTTAAATATAATAATACCAAAACATGCATTATATAAATTACAAATATAAAATTTTTATAATTAATAATAAAATGAAATATGTAAGAAAAAATAATATTTATGATATAAATATATAATTTATGTTTAAATTATGATCCATTATATTAGTTATACTTTCAGTGATTTATCCAACTATGATTATAAAGATCTAAGATTATTCCCACTTTTGGGTATAGAACTCATCGTCTTTATGCAATTCAAATAGGTTAATCTATAACTATCAATTTTATTTCTAATTACGGTTACCTTTGGATTAATTGTAATAGACACACCTTTAGATAATTCTAAAATATAATGAGAGAAAATTATTAGCTCTCAATAACTCAGCTACTCAAAATCCATAAAGTACTCCAAGCCCTTTGGAGCTATACGAAAACATATTTGAATATTACAATAGTAAGCAAAATTATATATAAATAATTTAAAAATATTTAAATATTTTACCATACATGAAGAATTTAACCAAAATGTTCTTCAAACTATTATGAGTCCATTGGTTCAAAAATTATATCAAATCATATATAAAATGAGCAAGTTATAGTAATTTTAATAAAATTCAATAAGAAAGGACTGAATTATAAATAGCAGATAATATAGGAGGCTTTCTGTAAAACATAATAAAAAATTAACGGAGACCTAAATATAATTTTAATTTGGACTAATATGTATTTTAAAATTTTATAGGGACTAAAATATAAAATTCCCCTTAACCCAAATTATAAACTAACACAATGTGATTGGGTTTGATCAATTCATTAAATGGGCTAATTTTAATTAGTGGATCAAGATCCAAGCCTTAAAGGCTGAAACCCGAAAATCCAAAACCCAAATCCATTAAGACTTCATCCTCTTCCTCCCGATCAATACTTCCAAGAACTTTATTAAGTCTCAAGGTTTGCAACTCTTCCATCGGTAGGTCACCAGCCAAAACAAACCTCCGACAACCATCTCTCGATCGTTGGCAACCTTCTTGCCAGTTGCTAGGAGATGCCGGAGAAGAAAGAGCCAAATCCCTTTTTTTCTTTCCTAAAGAAAAATGATTAACCTCCATGGCCAGCACTCCTTTCTTCCTCGGCAAGACTTTGTTGATGGATCACCAGCCCACAATGCTTTTGTTGCAGCCTTTTACCAATAGCCGACAAGCCCAAAATGGTGGCACGGTTTGATTCTCTTAGGCAGTGAAGATGGAGGAGCTCAAAACCCCCATGGCCGGTGCCTCATATCCTCTTTCAATCCTATACCCAATCCATTCTAACTGCCAATGGCCTTCTCCCGATCGCCGGCGAGCCCAAACCAAAGGCCAAACCTCTATTCGACGTTCCTCCCACAAATCTCATCCGATGGCCACCGAAAAAAAATGTAGCAAACTGCTGCCTCTGCTGAAAACACATCAACCCATCCTCCAGCAAGTCATCGACTGTCCCAAAACATTTGACGAATCTCGGGTGGTGGCCATCGAGAACTAATGAACCGCTTATTATCCCAAAACCTACCACCGGTTTTTCGAAACTTGTGAGAAAAAATTCCTTCAAAAAGATCGGTTAGAAACTTGATTTAGCACCTAAACCATCGACGTCAGGTTCCGGGCTTGAAGGAGAGGTATGTGGCAGCTTACCGGGCTCTGCAGCCACGAGAGAAGATTTGATGATTGGAAGAGAGAAAGAACACCTACTTTTCTCCTCTTATATATTTTATTTATTTATTTATTTAAACTACAATTCAATATAAATAAATAAATATAATATAATATTAGGATGGGTTTCAGCACGATGGCCTGGTGACGAACCACATAGGGTGTGGCCGGATGGAAGAGAGAACTGGGATCTTTTCCAAAAAAAGATTATATTATATTATATTATATTTTTATATGAAAATTAAAACTAATTTTTTAATTCTTAATTTGATTTCAAAATATAAAATATAATTTAAATATTTTGAAATTAAGTTAAAATTTATCTTAAATTTTGGCATAAATATAAAGCATGAAACCATGCTCTGATATCACATATTATGAAATGCCTTTAATTTTTTATGCCTAAATCATACTTTTGTATGCATACAAAATCATAAATTATGGAAGATATATCTTACACCATTGTTCAGGTATATAGATTACATGGTTCTTGAGATGCCATTTCTTTGTTTCGAGGTGACTGATCTTCTCTCTTCTTATGTGAAAATTGATGAGGAGCCGCTCGTTACTGTTATGAGACTTGAAAAAAAATGATCAGGTTATCTCTATATTTATATTTATATATGTCTCTTCTATCAGAAGGCTAAAATCTTAATTAAAATTTCACTTCAGTTCTATTTGATCGATAAAATCAATTTTATTGGAAATAATTTTTTTTAATCAATTAGATTTTGATCCCGTATATACGATTGATTCAAAAATTAAATATAATAAGATGATAATTAAATCATATATTAAATATTAAATCATGGATACCATGGCGGTGAAGGTGCGTGCTCTCCATTAATTCAATATAATCAAAATTAAATATAATAAGATGATAATTAAATCATATAAATATTAAATCATCGATACCATGGCGGTGAAGGTGCGTGCTCTCCATTAATTCAATATATCCTTACCTTTTTCTCTCTTTATCAGCCCTAACACTTCCAAATTTTATTGAAGGAAAATAGCACGTTCTGTTCACTGACGTTCAAATTATTCCATCATAGAAAATGAAGAGGTAGAGACGGCTCTCTCTTCCACAAGAAACAACAAGAAAAGGAAAGATGCGGTTTCCCCTTCATGGCAGTCCAACTTGCAATAAAGCAATCCGTTTCTCATCTAACACAACAAACCGAGAGAAATTATGGATGCTAAGTTTCTCCACCACATCACAAGCGAGGAGGAAAAGCTCAGATTTTCTCATCCACGGCAAGCGAAAAAGATTTTTGGGTGAAAAGGTATACTGCATCCTTCTTAATTCTTTTTTTTGTTCCCCTACTGTGTACCATTTTTTCCTTTTTTATTTTCTTTTTCCTGGCCTCCAGCTGATTTGAGTCTCGCACAGCAACAAATAGAGAATAGCAGAAGAGAGTTCCAGCTTCTCCTCCACAACAAATTATCAAGAACAAGGTGTTTTCTTCTACTTCTTCTTCTCTAGATCTTCTTCCATGTATCACCTGGCCTTTAAGAAATCTAATGTATTTTTTCTTTTGATTCTGCATACCATAGACTTCTCCTTCGCAACAATTCAAAGCTATGGATTTCTCCTCTACTACAGCAAACAAAGACAAAGGTACGTTCTTCTTCTTCTTCTTCTTCTTCCAAAACCTTCCTAATTTTGCAAGAAAATGGTCAGTTAGGGTGGAGAGGGTGGGAGAGCGCCACGTGTCCGTTATAGGATATTGTTTCTTTGGACGAAGAGCGCACTTGGGTGGAGTTTATTTAGGTTGGAGGTTAACCTGAAAATAGATCCCAATCCCAGTTAGGACGGATAATGGGCCGGCCCCAAGTTTATTGGACCGATCTAAATATTATATTTTAAAAATTTTTGGATCGAATCCGGGTAACCTTTTGGTTCAAAAATTAAATAGACTCTATTTTATAGTCCGAAAACTAGTTCGATA
This sequence comes from Areca catechu, assembly GCA_021397845.1. Lineage (NCBI taxonomy): Eukaryota > Viridiplantae > Streptophyta > Magnoliopsida > Arecales > Arecaceae > Areca > Areca catechu. The sequence goes on from CM038041.1 coordinate 169,120,592, forward strand.
TGCTTAAAATTTGATCCGAAGTCTGAATCAATTTCATACCGGTCCGAAATTTATTGAGTTGGTCAGACTCAGTTCCAGATAATGGACTCTTGGGCCAGCCCATTTCCAGCCCTAATCCCAATTAATTTCTAATATTTTTAGATCAATCGAATCAGTCAATCTTCAAAACTAATTCAAACCATCCCGATTAGTATTGAAGTAGTCCGAGTAGATTCTTGAATCATGCAAAAAAAATAAATAAATAAATAAAAGTAATTTTATTGAAACTATATATAAAATAGAATGTGAATTCCATAAAACAATGTATCATACATTTTAAGGCATCTTGCAAGTTTCTAAAAAAAACAATCTGCAAATCTTAAATGCCAAAATATTATTAAAAATAGTTATTCAAATTGTGCGTAGGTGACCATAGCAGCACATATAACTCAACAATAATAACGACCCAATAATTTCTTCTATAAATTATTAAATATTATTGTAAATTTACATAAAATATGTTATGTATTATATAAAGGACAGCTTGGTTTGGTTCTATTTACGTCACAACCAACAGCCAAGAAGAGCCATGGACCAATACGTTATATGCCTTGTGACGACACCGATGATAGGCCTGATGTCTTTTTTTTTTTTTTTTTTTTTTTTTTTTTTTTGGTGGGAGGGTGTATTCATTTAACAACGATAGTGAACACAACCCCTAATATCTGATCCCAAAATATCCCAAAGTTGTGAAGGAATAGAAAGCCAATCGGTCCACAAAATCGGACCAGAGTGATTGGCCACAAATGAAGCGACCCAGTCAGCCGCCGAGTTCGCCTCTCTATAGACATGTCTAACCATCGAAGAAACACAACCTTGCAACAGGCGATGTATGTCTCTGACAATAGGATGTGAAGCAGACGTCGAGGTCCTCCGATCAATCCAAAAAATAACCGTAGTGGAGTCTCCCTCAATAAAAAGGCGGTACCTGTGAAGGATAAGCCAAGCATATCTAATCCCCGCCCATGGTGCCAGGAGCTCAGACTGAGGGACCGAACTGTCCTAGACCGGGATACCCCCCGCGGCTAAGAAACCATGCGAAGAGTCCTGAACGACGAAAGTAGCTGCTCTACTGCCCTAGCGAAGGCTACCATCAAAACTGATAGTACAGAAGGATAGAGGAGGGGGTTCCCATGTGACAAGCACACGACGGGTCGCTAAGGGAGAAGAAGGGGAACCCCAGGTCTCCACTCTCGAATCTGTCCCTCCCCAAAAATCGGTAGTATCAGACCTGGCTCTCTCAACCAAGAACCTGGAAGGAGAAGAAGTAGAAGAGAATATCCGGTTGTTCCTGGACAACCAAATATGGTAAGCAAGATAACCGATAAAAGAGACCTGAAATGAAGCCGAATGATGTAGGGAGGAGATGAAGAGGTCCTCGACGTCATGGGCCTGAGCCCCCAAGTCAATAAAACCCGCAAATCTCTAGACAGTCGATGCTTTGGTACAAGTAAAAATTGAGTGAGTCTGGGTCTCACTATCCTCGGCACAGAATAGGCAGACCGAAAGAATGGAAAGGCCCCTAGACGACAACATATGGCGGGTCGGAAGCCGTCCCCAGATGAACTTCTATATAAACAGAGCTACTCTGGGATGAACCGGCAAGGACCAGATCCAAGCAAAAGAGTGGGGCGACGGGGCCTGCGGCATCATAATCCTAGTCAGATTAAGAATGGGTGTCCTCTAGGAGGCAGAGTGCCTCTAAACCCTTAAGTCCGGGTCGGAATAAACTGAAATAGCTATAGTTAGAACTCGGAGGCCGAGAATGTCGCCGAAAATAGAGAGCACAGCTAGACGATCCAAGAAGTCTAATCAGGAGACATAATATCAAAGATAGAAATAGAACCCGATATATCCATTAAAATAAAAGTGGACCATCATCTGAGCGGAACCTCCGAGATCCAAGGGTCAGCCATAAATCTGATAGAAGCACCGTCCCCTATGACCCAAGATAAATGCGGAATAATAGCAGGGGCCCTCCTAATCATCTCCCTCCAAATAATTGAGCAATTCCTAGGAGGTGTCATGGATACATTGAAATCAGTATAAATATCACCGTACTTGGCTCTCATGAGGGAGGACCAAATACCATCCGAATGAAGAAAGAATCTGACAACATGCTTAGCAAGAAACGCCTCACGATGATGAAGAAGAGATGGAATACCCAAACCCCCCCCAGCCCTGGACTGGCACACCCTGTCTCATCCTAATAAATGAATCCTACGACAAGCAGGCGAGGAATCCTAAAAGAAAGATCTCATTATCCGCTCAATGTCGAGGATGACCCGCTTCGGGATGACAGCATTAGATAATATATACACCGGAATAGAAACAAGCACTGCCTGTATCAGGGTGATTCTGTCCATAGAAGAGAGAGCTCTCCCCTGCCAACCATCAATCCTTTGATGGACACCTGCCATAAGCAGAGCACAGTCAGCCCTAGAAAGTCGGCCTCCCGAGATAGGGACACCTAAATAATACAAAGCTCCCTGCTGGTTGGTAATCCCCAATATGTCACAAACTCTATGACGAGTTCTGATAGATGTTTTAGGGCTAAAATAAATTCCAGATTTATGCAAATTGATACTTTGGCCAAAAAGATAGTAGTAACCCTCCAAGACTCTCCGAATACCACGAGCATTGTTAATAGAAGCCCGACCGAGGAGTAAACAGTCGTCAACAAATAATAAATGAGAAATCGACTGGGCTCCCTGAGCAGGAGTATACAGTTGAACAACCGCATTCCTAACAGCTGCAGATAAAGATCTAGAAAGATAATCAGCAGAAATAATAAATAGGGATGGAGAGAGAGGGCAACTTTGGCGAAGACCCAAAGAGGAATAAAAGAATTCCGTTGGGAAGCCATTAACCAGAATGGAAAAGGAATGGCTAGAAATGCAGGTCATCAGCTTGGAGATCCAGTCCTGATGAAATCCAAGATCATGCAGGGCCCGATATAAGAAGGTCTAGCTGACCCTATCATAAGCCCTCTTCATATCTAATTTGATAGCCATTAAACTCTGGCTCTTAGGAGCCCGATGGAGATCATGCATGAATTCCTGGGCAATGATAATATTGTCAGAGATGCTCCGGGTACTAACAAAAGCCCCTTGCTTCGGGTAATCAGCTTCGACAGAACTGCCCTCATCCTATTCGCCAAAAGTTTAGCACAAACTTTATAGAGTGTAGTACATAAACTTATCGGACGAAAATGAGCCGGCTCAGAAGCATCCTGGCACTTAGGAATAAGAACTATGAAAGTCTACTTCCATTGTTGAGGCATCCTCCCAAATTGGAAAAAGGACTGGATAGCGGTGACCAAATCAGAGCGGAGAATGTCCCAACACGATCGAAAGAAGAAAGGGGGAAAACCATCTGGACTCGGAGATTTGTCTTCCCCCACAGACCAGAGGACAGCCTTGATTTCTTCCTCGGAAGTCTGAGTCAACAGCAAAGAATTTTGGAAAGAAGTAACAGGATCCCGAGGAGGCAAAGAATCAAACAATAAAGAGTAGGCGTAGGAGAGGTCCACCTAGAGGAGAAGAAATTGAACAATTCCCTCCTTATAGAAGCATCATCCTGGATCCACCATCATGATCCGAATAAAGAACCCGAATAGTGTTGGAATGCTTCCAAATGATTGTAGCTTGGTGAAAGAATTTAGTGTTTCTATCACCCTCCTGCAACCATTGAACCATGGATTTTTGCCTTCAAAGGAACTCCTATCTCGACAAGAGGGAATGATGAATAGAGAGGCATTTACGGAGAGAGTCCATATCAGCATCCGAAAGAAAGCCAGCCTCATCCTCCATAGCCTGCCAATAATCAATAGGCCCGATGTCTTTAAAGGAGGATGAGAACAGCCGGGCCTTGTTCATGGCATAGAAAATGGACCAAATGTTAAGATGTAGTATTAAGGATAGGCTGAGCGTAGAGGGTATAAACCAAGTACCAGACTACAGATTGAACATAAATTGAGTGCAAGGGTACGGATCGGGCATAGACCCGATATCAGGTGGTGAATCTAGCTAGGGTTTTAGAATTTTGACCGAGCATTAAAAGTAAATGGGTATTTAATTACCGCACCCTTGTTTGATGCCGCTGTAACAAAACTTCCTGTTGACTAGAAGTTTAACTTTCGATCTTTGCATAGTATATTACATAATTTTTGATGAGAGTTGAGTTTAAAAATTATCGGGCTGAGAACATATCGAATATTATGATGTGCGACGATCTCCAAAAGAACTATCAGGCTATAGATTGAGGTATGGTGACTAAGCGAACCTAAATCAAGAGCTCAAAGCTATTATTAGCATGGCAAATTATTAAAATAGGGGGAAATAGAATGTGGTTTTTGTTTGAGCATCAACCGGGCCTAACCCAATTCTCTAGTTCACTCAGACTCACCATCAAATTGAAAGTGGCTCTGGCTACAATGCCACAGGGTTTTAAAGAACCTAAATTTTGAGACTTTTGATGTCTGATCTATTCACCACCCAGCCTATAGATCTAAATACCTCAACCAATATCGAGACTACCACATCAGCCAGGTAAATTGATCGATGATCTGAGAGGTAATCAACGGCAATAGTGAAGGGGAAAACAACAATCTCAACTTGGTTTGTTTGTTTCTGTCCTTGGCTTTGTACTCTCTTGCCATTTTTGGCATTATGCAGCCTTGCTTTTTTTTTTTTTTTTCTTTTAACTTTGCTTTTTTTTCCCCTTTTTTTCTTGTATTGTTGAAAGGTTCGTTACTTACTATCAAGATAGTAGTTCAGATGGTACGGTCCCATCATCCTTACATCTTGGATTTGAGTTGAGACAATCGATTAAATGAAGGGATTTATCTTAGATGCTTGGACATAGAATGTGTGGGATTGGTTGTTGGATCAGTTGATATTTTGGTGAAGCTGGGAAGACGTACTCATTCATGCCCAGAGAGGATAGCTATGCTAGTCATCCCTTTCCCTTTCAACTCTTTTTTTTATTAAAAAAAGGGTTCGTTACTCTATATTCTTGGAAATTGAGCATGGTTGCAGGTTGGCTCACAAGGCGGGGATGATATTGTAAAAATTTACTACTTGGCACATGAATTTCCCTGATTCCTTAGTACCCCTGTATAAATTTAATGCTAGGAAAGTATTTTGAAGCTTCATTGGTTTTTCCTTGGACTGCTTAGGTAGAAGGTCACATGATAATCAAATGCATGTTGGACAATTTTGCTTACCAAATCTAAACATTTATTGCACATTGTAGCCATCCTATGCAAAAAATGTGCAAGATGTGTAACATAATACGGGCTTTGACATGTGCCGCATCTCATGCAAGCCCAAGGCCGATTGATACGTAACTAATGTGAGGGTACAAATGGATGCGGTCAAACTAGGTCATACATGGCCTTGGCTCGATTTGATTCTTGATCGGATTCTAATATTAAATCCATATCCAACTTGATAAAAAATCAGACCGGATAAAGTACATGGCCAAAATTTTTGACTTAATGAATCAATTGGATCAGATCAGGTCCATGTATATAACCTGACCAACTATATTTAAATTGTCATAGCCAACTATCATTAACTACACAAAATATATAATAAACAATATCAATCTAAAAATAAATTATGATATAAAAATAATTTTAAATCCATCTCTTATGTTAAAGATATTATTTATATAAGCTTTAAATCATTACGTAGAGGCTGAAATAGGTTCAGATCCCAATGATAAATTAAGTTCGGATCGAGTTCCAATTTAATAAACTTATATTTGACTCGAAAAATGAAATGGATATAATTTTGGAACCCAATTAGGCTTCATGAGTTTTTTAAAATAGATTGGATTGGATTTCAGTAGATTAAGCCATGTCATGGCTCAACCTAACCTATTTACAGAGTAATGCCATGTAACCATGTTGCTGAATCAAATAATCCAACTCACATTAGATCCCGTCCACTTCCATCTTGTTCAATCCAGCAAAAGGAAAAGATGAAAGCATGTATAAGTATGCTAAGATATTTGGGTTTTTTTTTTTTTTTTTAAAGGTAAAGCAAAAAGAACGGTAAATGCTGGATGAGATTTGTGACACCATCCCATAGCTTTGATGGAGGGAAGCTTAACCATTGGAAATCAAGCTTTTTTAAAGCAACACTAAAAATTAAGTTTATCATCAGAATACTGGCAGATTTGGTACATGAGTTATATAATTTGATGTGGAGCTGGCAAAGTTCTCTTGTTATTGGATTTGTTACTGTACTTCAATTTATAATGAGAAGAATCTCATGCTTCAAACTCGGTAACACGTTATACTTTCATAACTGGATCTCTCTCTCTCAGAGTCTTTGTTGAGGGTGTTGTCTCCTTCATGAATGTTGGCTATACCCTTGCTTAAACTGCAATTCTGACCACTTTAGACAGCAGGCTATTATGTAGAAAGATGAACAGTTAAATTAAATATTAGAGTTTGAACTAACGTTTGGAAGCATTTATAATTGCTAATTTTTTGTGCACTAAATCTGAATAAAATCCAAAATTGCTTCAGCTACAAATGTTGGTGATCTCATTGAATTGTCATTACTCCACAAATCCTCACCATTTCAAAAATTACTATGGAAACAAGGATAGGTTTCATGGCAACCATACATGTACCACATAGGTTTAGCTCAAAGAATCTGAGTGATAATTTCTCAACTTTTAACCAGCAAATTCTGGGAACGAGAGGGAAGTTATACCAAGTACTGGTATTTGCTTAGAAAGTGTGGCCATGGGTGCAAACACACACACACACACACACACACACACACACACACAAATCTGATTTGATTTGAAGGTGCAAGCTAAGTACTGCTTTCAAGTATCTTGATAACTGCATACAAGTAGTGTTTGTGATTGATTTGTGCCTTTTCCTTATTTCAAAGATTTAGAAGTATTGTCATGTTTATCCCATTAATATCTTTTTTTTTAAAAAAAAAAAATTATGTAAAGCTCATTGATTTCAAAAAACTGATTTTTTAAAATTATGTATGGGGGATATGATAGATTTATTATTATTATTATTATTATTAAAAGAGAAAGGAAAGGACTCATGTATACCATAAGTGTTTAGATTCAGCATTTTACAGATACATCATTCAAGAATCCAATTCAAAATTCCTAGTCTTTTAATTAGAGAGGTGATGCCCCTAGTAGAAATCCCAATTGATTGATATAAAAGGCATTTGTGAATTAGTGCCTTTTGACTGAACCAATATAAAATATCTTGCCCACATGAATCCATGATACAATGGCTTGCTTGCCTGCCCCTTTCCATTCACTTGCAACGCATGTACAAAGGAAACCAACCCTTCTCCCACAAGCAGGCCTACATGGCATGGTCATGGTATAAAAAAGACGCACCAAAAAGGGACAATTGGAAGCCCACAGTGATCAGAGGACAATCGACAAAACCAAAACAAGTCTGCATCAAGGTGTAAAAAATTCTGATCAAACTATCCGATCCTATTCAAATCACAGTTTAATAATTTAATTAATTTAATAAAATAAAAAATAAAATATTAATTTAATTATTAATTTATCGATTAATATAACTTGTTAAAATCGAATCGATTCGATCGATCGGTATCATTTTATTATTTATATATATATAAATATATCTACATCATATATTTTATATTTTTATTTGGTTACCATATAAATTTATTATTTTTATTTATGATATTTTTTTCCTTCGATAATTTTTAAATTTTTTTAATTCTTTTTCTAAATAAAATCGATCAACATGTTAAAATTAAACAACTTATTCGCATCGTTTAAATATTTAAAATATATATATCGACGAACTGGATCAACATAAAATGATTATATTTAATTAACTATTTAATTTTAATTTTTTTTAACTGAATAATTGGTTTGTTTTTTTTTTTTAAAAAAAAAAATGTTTAAATCCGTACGGATCAAACCGTTTTTCAGCTCATGACACCATCGTTAAACTCAAAATTATGCCTGCCCTTTTATTATTATTATTATTATTATTATTATTATTATTTGTTTTCGCCGGCAGTTTTGACCCCCATTTCCCGGTCTGTTTCCAAAATCTAAGGACGCATCGCCACTAACACTTCCTCCCAACTTATTCCGGATCCCATCTCCTCTTCCCTGTTCCAAAGTTTCCTCTTTTTATCCTCTCTTCTCAACCACATGCAATGAGGCTTCTTATTTTCCCCTTCCCACCAAGTCCTTGAGCGACCCACAACTTCAAGGAATAAATTATAAGCCGTGGGGACGCCACTTCGACATCATCCACATGGTAGCTTCTGCCAAGAAGCCAATTTGCTGCCATTCCACGCGCTTTGTCCATCTTTCTTGGAACCCGTTTTGAAAAGAGAGGGAAGGAGCCCTTCTGAGCCTTCTACAAAAGAGCCCAACGAGGCCCGGGAGGTGGAGGGGTGGAAGAAAGATTGGATTTTGGGAAGGGAGAGCAGGAATGGAGAGCTACCTGAACCACAACTTTGGCGGGGTGAAGTCCAAGAACTCGTCGGCCGAGACCCTCGAGCGATGGCGGAACCTCTGCGGCGTCGTCAAGAACCCGAAGCGCCGGTTCCGCTTCACCGCCAACCTCTCGAAGCGCTACGAGGCGGCCGCCATGAAGAAAACCAACAAGGTTTGAATCCTGCCTGTGCCCTGTGCTGAATGTGCCTGGTTTTGCATCGGTAGGTTGGTAAATTTGCCATGAAATGTCGAGTACTTCATTTGCTAGATATTCTTGGGAGGATTAGTGGTTGAATCTTTAGATTTTGGTTCGGAACTCGATCCCATCTATGCGTAAAAATTGTTACGTGAATGCATCGAGACAATGAAAACAAAGAAATTGGCAGATTGGAGTCCTTTCCTTCTTCATTTTGGAAAGTTGGGAGTTTTATGAGATGGTAGCGATCATCTTGGTTTCTGATCTCTGACTTAAATCTATTTTTCTTGGAACTTATATGAAATATTTTGTTACATATTTGTTCGTGATTGGAAATCGAGCTTTGCTATCTACATTTTCCGTTCAGTCTGCGAAGCAATTGGCAGAATCAAAAATGAAACAGTGGGAGGAAATTGTGGTTAAGTGATGGAAAGTAATAAACGGGCAGATGAAATCAAAGCAACAATCACATCAAGATAGAGAGAAACATTTTCATCATCTTCTCTCAAGCTGATTAGAAATGGCATGAGGATGGTCACCCTCTCTTGAACAAAATGACACCTGAAATTGCCTCTTTCACTGGTTGTTCTGGAGGATGCTGAGATATTTGAAAATACAATGCAAGATATATTTGAAAAATAAAATGTGGTAGAGGGGATTTTTGTTTTTATTTTTTTGGTTCGGGGGGTATTTTTCCAAGTGCCCCCAAACAGCCATAAACAGCCTTATTTGGCTAAGTCCTTAAACATAATTCTATTCGGCCAAATTGGCAGAATAGAATTATCCCATGGGATAGGAGAAACTTATCCTCTCAAATTGTAATTTTGCCCCTATCTACTCTTCAAACATATCAAAAAGGGATAGGGCAATTTTGTCCTTTCATAAAATCTGTAGAATCGTGAAAATTGATTCCCTCGCTTACCAGTTATCTCTTCAACCAAAAGCAAAGAATAGCTATCCCTAGGAATAGCCTATCTCTTTAATATTAGAAGGGATATCACTCCAAAAGTTATACCTTCTACCAAATGTTGCCTTACTCTTTTTTTTCTAACTCATTTTACCTTGCGTTCTATCTCTTCCCTAGTTTTTTTTTTTCTCTTGGATCCTATTGCATTGTAGAATTCTAAGGCCTTGCATTCCTATTTATGTCTCTCCCTCTGTGTGTGTATGCATGTTACTTTCTATATTAAGGAGTTGCAATCCACAGATTTAAATGTGTACTATTTTACAAGGGAATGCTTTGATTATCATGATGAAATTGGTCTCATATCAAACCAAGTTAAAGATCTCCTCCAAAAGTTCTTTTTGTAAGCTTAAACAACATGCTTGACGGTTTGCAATTGCACTCCCCAGACAGATCTATCCTGCAGAAGTAGATGAAAAACCAAAGTAAACGTTTCCTACTTAATGTCTTCAGCCATGTGTGTGTGTGTATTGCTAGTTTGATTACAAGGACACCTAAAAAGCTCTCTTAGATATCAAAAAAATCGCATTTTTGTCAAATTTTCCTTATCAAATTGGTATAAATCTACTAATAAAGCCGAAACATGTTCAATTTCCAGTCTAATAACCACCACAGCTTATGATTTCGGGGATCACCTTTCCATTACTTGAATTAGTTTATTTGACACTGACTTGGTATTCAGTTTCCAGTGGTTCAAAGGCCTACATCCTGATCTGGTTCCCATGTTAGAGGCTGATGCAGTGGGTTGTATTGATCCTAGAGTGGTGGGGGTTCTACACCTCATATAGGAAAAGAAAAAGGGACTTGCAATGAGAAATAAGATGACATCTGACAGATTTCATGTTGTTCATATTGAACAATTCAAGCTCTAAGTGCCTTATCAATAAGTGACTGATGAAATTCATTGGGAAATTTAACCAATGCATTATAATGATCAACAAATTTTTCTTTGTAATGAATGCATCATAATGACCGACAAATTTCTCTTTACCAACAGCATGAAGTCAAAACTATTGTACCATTTTCTCAGTGTTTGCTGTAGGTTTGTAAAGAATCTACCTTACCAGGAATATTATATGCTCTTGGTTTTGACTTTCAGATAATTAGGATGCCTTTGATTTGAAATCTTTTGGATGATTCATCGCATATTTTCCTCTAAACTTCCCACAATTGTATAGTTTTGCCATAGATGCTTTGGTCAAGCTTGATAGCACTCAACACGTTGACACTTTCATTATAGGTCAGAAATTGAAGTCATGCTCTATAATTCTATTACTTTGTAGCAAGCTCTTTTGTTTATTCAACAATTTAAGTTACCTTCTGGTAAGTATTTTCTTACCATCCAACTATTTAACCAGGTTATATTTTGTGATTCCCATGTTAGCCTCCATCTCCTTCTTTCATGTGTTTTTTCCAGTAATATTTTTCTTGTTCATCAGTCTGGCCTCCTCGGGGCTTTTTAGTTCAGCTGCATCTGTGAGCTGGTTATTTAATGGGAAAGTAGCTACAAAAAGCTGAAATTGTCTCTAAGATATCCTTGACTGATCTAGAAGTGAATATTCTTCAACAAATAGTTCCTCAAGCTATACATTCTCAATGTTGGTTCACCAACATCATGTGTTTCATTGCTTCTTCCTGCATTCCTTGTGAATCATTTTTATGCACAGCCAGTGAAGATCCTAAAGTGCACTTGATAGTTTATCATGTGATTTTGGTTGGACTTCTTTTGAGTTTTTCATATTTTTCTCATCAAGAAAGAAAAATTCTCTCAGCAATGTTCTTATTTTCAGTAGCCCATGTATAGATTTCCATCAACATACCCTAGGTAAATGCATGATGCTTTTCTCATAAAACTTAAAACTCATTGGCATGTATCTGGAGAATTTGATCAAAACCTGTTAATCAAATGGCAAGAGGTATGGAATGCCTCTCTTCAAATTGACATGGGCAATTTGTCTATCAATATGATGCTTTTAACTCTTCATTATGATGTAGCACATGTTCTAACAATGCCATTATGTTGCAAGGTTTTCTATGCCATATTTCCAAATTTCTGACAACAGCTTTCATGCTCATTAGTACTGTACTTCTTCGGAAGTCAGAAATTCACAAATTTTTAGCATCCAAATTATACAATCTGTTGAACCATCTGCTGGCCTTCATCTTAGCCAAATGATTAAACATTTCATACTTTAATTGCACACGAGAGCTCTATTCCTGATTTAGTTTTGATTTAAAAGCTTAGGGTTGGGCTTTGGTCATGGCCACAGGAAGTGATAAGAACTTCTATGATAAACTAAGAGACTGATGCATGTTGAAATGTTCTATCAACTTGAACAAGAAATTAGCAACATGAGAGCTTAACTACTTAGATGGGATGAATTATTCAGAACAAGGAGAAGCAGCTTGCAAGTACCTATCAAGTTGTTGTACATGTTCAAGTTAAAATTTGTTGTTGAACTTAGGACCTTGTACATAAGAGCAACGAATTGACCATCGTTATGTCATGGGAGGATGATCATGAACTCAAGAGGTGTGGTATAATTTGGAATGTTGATTTGTCATGCTACTGTCAAGTGTTTAAAGGCTATTGAACATCCCAATGTGAAAGCTGAACCAGAAAGGATTCCAACATTCCTTTTTTGCATTCATTTGATACTGTGAATGGAATGAAGGCCAGCATGCATACTCCTGCTGATAAAAGAAGTTTTATCTTTGCAATAGAGATTTAGTAAGCAACCAGAGCATCTATATTTTATGAATTTGGGTTACCAAAATGCTTCTTCTGTTATGATTGATTCTAGGATAAGTTTTAGAGTTTTTATATAAGTTGTGTAAAACTAAAATGATTCACCAATACTTTACTTTTACTTCTCATGGTATGGCTTCATAGCTGAAAGTGAACTCCTTTAAATCCAAAGTGATGATTTTTTGGTTTTAGTGACTCCACCATCATCTTTTACCTTGGTTATATTTCTGATTCTTAAAATTTTCTGGTTAAACTCTCAATCCCTTAAACCATTCTTTTTATTAAACATTTACTATATTTTCGACCTTTTGAAGTCTTGATACGATGCCAAATATATTTAAGTTGTTTTTCCCAACCCTCTAAGACCCTGATTTCAGCTTTAGACATAAAAATTCAATAAAACTCAAACCCTAATTCCCATCATCCATCTTTATTCACAAATTGTAGCATCATTAGCCCTAATTAGCAGAGGATATGTTCTGCTCCTGCACCATTCACTGTCAATATCAACAAGGAATCTATCTTGAATAACTACTAAGATGCTATTTTCCCAGTAGATTGCCAGCAGCCTAGCACACTTGTTATTGCATGAATTAGTGCTCTTTCTTAACTTTGGCATATACTGACATAGAAATATGGTGTTTTTCAGGAGAAGTTGCGGGTTGCTGTTTTGGTTTCAAAAGCTGCACTTCAGTTTATACATGGTAAAATTGTAATTTCTGTCAAGTTCTAGTCTTCAAGTTGAAGAATGTGTCATATTTGCTTAGTTTCAAATAAAAATCTCTGTAAGTTTGACTTGGTAAATGTGTTTAGGTATCGCATTACATAGTGAGTACACTGTACCTGAAGAAGTTAAGGCAGCAGGCTTTCAAATTTGTGCTGATGAATTGGGTTCCATTGTTGAAGGCCATGATGTGAAGAAGTTAAAGGTGCATGGTGGTATAGATGGTATTGCAAATAAGCTTTGTACATCAACAACTAATGGACTTGTTGCTTCCGAGGATAGGTTGAAATGCAGGCAAGAGATTTATGGAATAAATAAATTTACTGAAATCCCTGCTCGAAGTTTTTGGGTATTTGTATGGGAAGCACTTCAGGACATGACTCTTATTATTCTTGCTGTCTGTGCCTTTGTATCTCTAATTGTTGGCATTTCCACAGAAGGATGGCCAAAAGGTGCCCATGATGGCCTTGGTATTGTTTCAAGCATTCTTCTAGTTGTCTTTGTCACTGCAACAAGTGATTACCGGCAATCTTTACAGTTCAAGGATTTGGATAAGGAGAAGAAGAAGATATCCATACAGGTTACACGGGATGGATTCCGACAGAAGATGTCGATATACGATCTTCTTCCGGGTGACATTGTGCATTTATCAATTGGAGATCAAGTCCCTTCTGATGGGTTGTTTGTCTCTGGATTTTCTGTATTGATTGATGAATCCAGTTTAACAGGAGAGAGTGAACCTGTCATTGTAAATAATGAAAATCCTTTTCTTTTGTCCGGAACTAAGGTCCAAGATGGATCTTGTATAATGTTGGTAACAACTGTTGGTATGAGAACCCAATGGGGTAAGCTGATGGCCACACTCAGTGAAGGAGGAGATGATGAAACTCCATTGCAGGTCAAGCTGAATGGAGTGGCAACTATCATTGGGAAAATTGGTCTTTTCTTTGCAGTTGTGACATTTGCAGTGCTTGCAGGAGGCCTAATTAGACACAAAATTCTAGATGGTTCATACTTGAGCTGGTCAGGAGATGATGCATTGGAGTTGTTGGAGTTTTTTGCCATTGCCGTGACAATAGTTGTTGTGGCAGTTCCTGAAGGCCTGCCCTTAGCTGTGACCTTGAGCCTTGCTTTTGCCATGAAGAAGATGATGAATGATAAAGCGCTGGTGCGTCATCTTGCTGCTTGTGAAACTATGGGTTCAGCAACATCCATCTGCAGTGATAAGACAGGTACACTGACAACCAATCACATGACTGTTGTGAAGGCTTGTATTTGTGGAGATATTAAGGAAGTACGCAATCCTGAGATGGTGAGTAGTATGCGCTCCCAACTTCCAGATGTTGTAGTGAAAATTCTTCTGCAGTCAATTTTCAATAACACCGGTGGAGAAGTTGTGATCAACCAAGACAGGAAGCTCAAAATTCTTGGAACACCAACTGAGACTGCTTTGTTGGAGTTTGCCTTATCACTAGGTGGAGATTTTCAGGCAGTGCGTCGAGAATCTAAACTGGTAAAAGTGGAACCTTTCAATTCCACAAAGAAGAGAATGGGGGTGGTTATCCAACTTCCTGAAGGAGAACTCCGTGCCCATTCTAAAGGTGCTTCAGAAATTCTATTGGCTGCTTGTGATAAGGTCTTAGATCCTGCAGGTAATGCTGTTCCCCTTGATGAAGCAGCAGTCCGTAATCTCAATAATATAATTGAAATCTTTGCCAAGGAAGCTCTTCGTACATTGTGCCTTGCCTACATGGAAGTTGCAAATAATTTCTCAGCTGAGGATCAAATTCCACTTGAAGGTTATACTTGTATTGGAATTGTGGGTATTAAAGATCCTGTCCGTCCAGGCGTGAAGGAGTCAGTTGCTATCTGTAGGTCTGCTGGAATAACTGTGAGAATGGTTACCGGAGATAACATAAACACAGCAAAGGCAATTGCTCGGGAATGCGGTATTCTTACTGATGGTGGCATAGCTATTGAAGGTCCAGAGTTCAGAAATAAGAGTCTAGAGGATATGCATGATTTAATTCCAAAACTTCAGGTTCAATTTCTTTTATTTCCATAATTATCTATATACTATATTTTTTATTAGTTAATTAGTCCTCATCAACTTGCTAATATTTTTATTTACCAGGTAATGGCTAGATCTTCACCATTAGACAAACATACCTTGGTAAACCATCTGCGCACCATGTTCAATGAAGTTGTTGCTGTGACTGGTGATGGCACAAATGATGCTCCAGCACTTCATGAGGCGGATATTGGACTTGCTATGGGTATTGCAGGAACTGAGGTATTTTGCCTCCCTTTTTGGTTTTGCTGTGATATATATTGCATTGAAGCTTCCTTATCTGTTACAGCCAGAAGAGTGAAATGCATCAGTTACTCAGCTATTATTTGCATAATTGTCTGCTTTGATTCTTGAATCACTTATACCTCATACATTATCTGTTCAATGCTAGGAACTGACTTGTGTGTGTCTTTCATTTATTTTGTTATTTGTCATTTTCAAACCATGGCTTGCAATAGGGGTATGTTCCTCATGAATATTGAATATTGTCCCTGTTTCATGTATAAAATTCACTTTCCAATGGGTCAAACTTTTTAGTAATTAGCTTTACTACTAATGAAGCAAAATTCTCATTTATGCAGCAAATTTTCACATTGTTAAGCGCACTTGTTTAGGAGGATTCTACTGAACCTTGTCATCCATATGTTTTTAATTTTATTCTCATATGCAGGTGGCAAAAGAAAGTGCTGATGTCATTATTCTTGATGACAACTTTTCAACCATTGTAACTGTGGCAAGATGGGGACGTTCTGTGTACATAAATATTCAAAAGTTTGTGCAGTTCCAGTTGACTGTTAATGTGGTTGCTCTTGTTGTTAATTTCTCCTCAGCCTGCTTAACAGGTAGATCATACATCTGTTAAAAAGTAATTGAGTATTCACATGCTTTGAATTATTCCTCATAGTTATTTTTATCTTGCTATATCTCATTATAGGAAATGCTCCTTTAACTGCTGTTCAACTGCTTTGGGTCAACATGATTATGGATACACTTGGAGCTCTTGCATTAGCAACTGAGCCACCTAACGAAGGCTTGATGAAAAGAGCTCCTGTAGGAAGGAATGGAAATTTTATCAGCAACGTAATGTGGAGAAATATTCTGGGACAAGCCTTCTATCAATTTATCGTAATATGGTATCTCCAGACAGAAGGCAGAGGGTTATTTCAACTAGAGGGCCCTGATTCTGATCTTACTCTTAATACGCTTATTTTCAATTCCTTTGTCTTTTGTCAGGTAAATCATGACATCTGTGGCTTTTCTTGCAACTTTCTTTTCTTTTTGGTTTCAGGTCTATCAGTTTTGTCCAAATTATCTCGAATGGTTTGCAAAAGATATGATCCATATGCTTAGAACCTTGCTCATGAAATACAACATAGAATTTATTCTCCCTTATCAAAGTTCCATTTAACAATGTTTAAACCAAATAAAGACAATTTGATACGTTATCCAACTTAGACTAGATTATGAATCTTAAAGGCTATCAAAATAAACTATTCTTTTAGCTTTTGCCCTATATATATACCTCATCATAATTACATCACTTGAAACTTGAACACAGTTTGGATGGGCATGAGAATAGCTGAGTTGTTGACCTGACTCGAAGATACCATATGTGCATCATCTTATATGTTGACTATTAACTTACAAGAACATGTTCATATTATTATATTAGCACATGCATTTAGTTAGTAATGGCTGGCAAGTGGTTCTTTATGGAGTAAACAAAGACACTTAAATGACACTGATTTCTAGAGCTTCTTGTGCAGGTTTTCAATGAGATTAGCTCTAGAGAGATGGAGAAAATAGATGTGTTTCATGGCATCTTGGAGAACTATGTGTTTGTGGCTGTCATTACTAGCACCATTATCTTCCAATTTGTTATCGTTCAATTCCTTGGGGATTTTGCCAGCACAACTCCACTTACATTCAAACAGTGGTTTTTTACTGTGTTCATTGGTTTTCTTGGTATGCCAATTGCTGCTGCCATCAAAATGATTCCTGTGGGATCCAAGTGAAAGATTGACAATGACAAAGACTGGTGCCTGCGAAGTGTTTTCGTGTTTTCAAGGCTAGCTTTATGGGCTTTTCCATGACTGGGGTAGTAGAGATGATTGTGAAGCTAGTCATGTAGAAAGGCCGTGAAAAACAAGGAAAATAATCTGCTCATAATTTTGAGCCTGTCTTAATGATCTCTTATGAAATACCATGTCATCTGAACTCATTTTGTACCAGACTTAGGCCTAGAGAGATAACAATCTTAGGTTACTAAGCAGCCATTCATATAAGAAGGCTCAAATTTCCTTATAAGATACATTTTTTTTTATTGTCAAGTGATGAATTTCAAACTTGTAAAAAGGCCCCCTTTGTCCTCCATGTGTTTTCTTGATTTGCTCTCTAGTTGTGTATGTGCTTGGAAGACACATTATTTGATGTGCAGTAGCTAGATTGTTTCAAGGAATTCAAGTAGTTTAGATTATGCGGTATTTTCTCTTATGCACTTAGGCAGTGATGGAGCTATCGGCGTGGTTGAGAGACTCGTTGCAAAGGATAAGGGAAGGCAAAGAGAAAGAGAAGCCAGAGGAGAGGGGTCATGTATGGTCCCCGATCCTCATGCTTGGGTCGGCGACCTTTGTGGCGAAGGTGGTGACGATGAGGATGAGGAGGACAATGATGAAAAGAGCCTTGATCTCCTCTCCTCGTGCGCTTCCTCTAGAATATCTTCTACAAGATCTCGTGGCATATGGGAGAAATGAGAAGAAGAGGAAAAGAAGAAGAAGAGAGAGGAAGGAAAGAGAAGAAGAATAGGAAGAATGTTGACTCTGGTCTTAATTTTGATGATTGACAAAATACTTAAGTATATATGAATACTAATTATGTGTTTTAGTATATTTATCAGATCTTAGTACTCATCCATGTTAAATGAAGAAATGCTTGTATTTCAGTTGAAGAAGTTCTTCAAATTCATAGAATTTCAAGTTATAAGGACTTTGGAACATAAGAAAGACTTGAAAGGGCTTAAAGTTTGATTTTGGAGAAGTTTCAGTAAGTTTCAATATTGGCGCGCTCAAGTGTCGATTCATGAAGAAGTTCAAGTGTCGACTCAAGGCCTGAGAATAAGAAAAATACAGAACTGTAAAAATCAAGAATTTTTGTCTTGATCTGATCCAAGTGTCGATTCACAGAAATCAAGTGTCGGCTCACCAGATTCAAGTGTCGATACTTGAAGTAACGGCTAGATTTTCAGAAGTACAGAATTGATTCCAAATTGCTTTAAACGGCTATTTTTCATCCTAACGGTCATAAACGGTCATCTATGGATGGTGCAATCCAAGAAGGGGGGTGAATTAGGTTTTAAAAAACTATTTGAACTATTTCAATGGATATAAAACAAGTATGTGCCAATTCAAATAAGTGCTTATAACGGCTAGATTTTCAGAAGTACAGAATTGATTCCAAATTGCTTCAAACGGCTATTTTTCATCCTAACGGTCATAAACGGTCATCTATGGATTGGAGAGCTATATAAACACCAAAAATCAAATAAGGAAGCAATCCTTTGGTGAGATTATTGAATATCCTTTAAGGATTTAAGAGTTGAGTGGTTCAAGCCTTCAAGCTACCAAGTTTCAAAGAGAGCATCCAAAGTTCACATCCTCAAGCATTATTCAAGGCTTCAACAAAATTGAAGACAAGCTTCTTCATTAACTTCCAAGGGTTTCAAAGAGATACTTGCTTTATTTTAGAAAGCTTTAATATATTCTTTACTTTCATTCTTACATTGTTGTATCAAGGTTTTTGGTGAGCCTTGGAAAACAAAAAAGGTTGTTAGTTAGCCTTTGTGTAAAACCAACATAGGTTGTTGGTGATCCCGTAAAACCAACACAGGTTGTTGGTAAGCCTATAAAACCATCGAAGGTTGTTGGTTAGCCTAAGTTATAAAACCAACAAGGAATTTTGACTTGTGAACCCGAGAAAACAAGTTGGGTTTTGATTAGTGAGCCCGGAAAACTAATCGACTGTAATCTTGGTGATTATAGTGAAATTCCCAAGGAGAACTTGGGGAATGGATGTAGGTGCCTTAGAGTGTACCAAACAACTATATATTCTTGTATTTGTGATTGCTCTTATTTATTGCTTATTTACCCTTACATTTACTTTGTTAATTTCGTTGCATATTTTCATTAAGCACACAAACACTTTGGCAAAATATAAGCACTTATTTGAATTGGCACATACTTGTTTTATATCCATTGAAATAGTTCAAATAGTTTTTTAAAACCTAATTCATCCCCTTCTTGGATTGCACCATCACTAGGCAATAATTGGTATCAAAGCCCAGAACCCAAAATCGTTGATATCTAAACTTTGTGCTTTACAAAGAATCCAACGATTTTGAGTTAAAAGATCATGGCAGCCCTAGAAGGTGCTTGTTTTGCTATAGGACAAGCAACTAATAGACCACCATTTTTTAATGGTACTTGATATGGCTACATCGCTGACATGGAACGTGTGTCAGATACAGTTGGAAGCTGCAGGCGCCACGTGAATTTTTCTTTCAAAACTCCTGCTCCTTCGCCAGGCAGCACCCAATGACAGGTCCACCTCGACCGAAGTCGAGCACCCCTCTGCCACTCCACCAGGTGTCCACCCAGGAGGGGGTCCACCTTGGCCGAAGCTGGCAGCCTCCTGCTCCCTCGCTAGGTGGCACCCCAAGAAGGGTCCACCTCTGCCGAGGTCGAGCCAGGCCCTCTTGCTCCTTCGCCAGGTGGCACCACATAACGGGTCCACCTCGACCGAAGTCGAGCACCTCTCTGCCACTCCGCTAGGTGTCCACCCAGGAGGGATCCACCTCGGCTGAAGCTGGCGGCCTCTTGCTCCCTCGCCAGGTGGCACCCCAAGACGGGTCCACCTCTGTCGAGGTCGAGCCAAGCCCTCTTGCTCCTTCGCCAGGTGGCACCCCGTGACGGGTCCACCTCGGCCGAAGACAAGCACCTCTTAGCCACTCCGCCAGGTGTCCACCCAAGAGGGGTCCACCTCGATTGAAGCTGGCGGCCTCCTGCTCCCTCGCTAGGTGGCACCCCATGACGGGTCTACCTCTACCGAGGTCGAGCCAGGCCCTCTTGCTCCTTCGCTAGGTGGCACCTCATGACGGGTCCACCTTGGTCGAAGTCGAGCACCTCTCTGCCACTCCGCTAGGTGTCCACCCAGGAGGGGTCCACCTCGGCCGAAGCTGGCAGCCTCTTGCTCCCTCGCCAAGTGGCACCCCAAGACGAGTCCACCTCTACCGAGGTCGAACCAGGCCCTCTTGCTTCTTCGCCAGGTGGCACCCCATGACGGGTCCACCTCGACCGAAGTCGAGCACCTCTCTGCCACTCCGTCAGGTGTCCACCCAGGAGGGGTCCACCTCGGTCGAAGCTGGCGGCCTCCTGCTCCCTCGCTAGGTGGCACCTCGAGATGGGTCCACCTCTACCGAGGTCGAGCTAGGCCCTCTTACTCCTTCGCCAGGTGGCATCCCATGATGGGTCCACCTCGGTCGAAGTCGAGCACCCCTCTGCCACTCCGCCAGGTGTCCACCCAGGAGGGGTCCACCTCGACCGAAGCTGGCGGCCTCCTGCTCCCTCTCCAGGTGGCACCCCAAGATGGGTCTATCTCTACTGAGGTCGAGCTAGGCCCTCTTGCTCCTTCGCCAGGTGGCACCCCATGACGGGTCCACCTCGACCGAAGTCGAGCACCTCTCTGCCACTCCGCCAAGTGTCCACTCAGGAGGGGTCCACCTCGGCCGAAGCTGGCGACCTCCTGCTCCCTCGCCAGGTAGCACCCCAAGATGGGTCCACTTCCGTCGAGGTTGAGCCAGGCCCTCCTGCTCCTTTGCCAGGTGGCACCCCATGACGGGTCCACATTGGCCAAAGTCGAGCACCTCTCTACCACTCTGCTAGGTATCCACCCAGGAGGGGTCCACCTCAGCCGAAGCTGGCGGCCTTCTGCTCCATTGTCAGGTGGCACCTCAAGACGGGTCCACCTCTGCCGAGGTCGAGCCAGGCCCTCTTGCTCCTTCGCCAGGTAGCACCCCATGACGGGTCTACCTTGGCCGAAGTCGAGCACCTCTTTGCCACTCCGCCAGGTGTCCACCCAGGAGGGGTCCACCTCGGCCGAAGCTGGCGGCCTCTTGCTCCCTCGCCAGGTGGCACCCCAAGATGGGTCCACCTCTGTCGAGGTCAAGCTAGGCCCTCTTGCTCCTTCGCCAGGTGGCACCCCATGACGGGTCCACCTCGGCCGAAGTCGAGCACCTCTCTACCACTCTGCCAGGTGTCCACCCAGGAGGGATCCACCTCGACTGAAGCTGGCAGCCCCTGCTCCGCCAGGTGGCGCCCCCTGAAGGGTCCACCTCGGCCGAAGTCAGCCCTACTCTGCAAAGCCTCAGGGAGGCAGAGACACGGGTCACGAGGTCGCTAGGGCCGGCACGCGCCGCACCCCGTACGGAGCGCCAGTACGGCTTGCAGTGATACGCGAAACCTCGTTTACATCAGTTAAACGAGGCCCCACAACCGAGGAATGAAATCCTTGCGGGCAGGGGCTTGAAACGGCTAGAGGTCCATCGTCAACACCTCGAAAGGAGAGCTCCCGTGCTTGGCCCAAGGTCTCACCAGTCTTTCCCCTTTCGTGATACACGACAGACAAGGCATGCCGACCACTTAACTCCCGGACTCGAAGGAGAAGGAAGGGGAGGAGACCCAGAGATTTCAGGGAGCTCCCAGGAGGAGACGTGGGCTGAAGGCGGTCCAGTGGTATAAAGGGGACGGTAAAAATGGATGGAAAGGTAAGTCGAAAAGGGGGTAGAACATCGAGAGAACGATCCGGGGGACCCCAAGAAGTCCTCAGGCGTGAGCTCGGTGAACCCAGCACAGGAAGCCGGGCTTTAGCTCTTCTCTTCCCCACACTTCTTTCATTTACATATCTTCTAAGCACGGGAATCCTTCGAGAACCCGCCTTAGAGGTCCTGTTCCATCTTGCCGCTCTCTTACTTGACCGTCGGAGTGCCCCCGCCGAAATCCCCGGCTCGGGTCTCTGACTTTGTTTGGCAGGTCCGAAAGTTTGGAGATTTCAAGGTGATAGAGTCTGAGAACTAGCGCCAGCTCACGAGCTACAGGCCACCGCGGTGAGATCGGCAACAGATTGGCACGCCGGGTAGGGGGGCACAGAACAGTGACCCCTATACAAGCAAGCTCTCCGTGGGCGAAAACGTGCTCTGACTATGGTGGTGACGCGCGGGCGCGAAGCATCCACCAGCTGAGCAGGAGAGGTTCCTTCCCTCCAAGGGCCGCGCAGCCCGGAGAGGGAACTTCCTGCTCCACCTCCTCCTCCTCAGCCGTCCTCGGTGGGTGTTCTTTTCGCAGCTATCGTCCAGTAGCTGCAAACTTTGACTACTGCTGTGTGGCAACTGCAGCACCAGCAGTGCTCCCTGGCCACTCAGCCCCAGCCAGGGATCCCCGTGGCTCGAGCCACGAGCCCCCGCGGAAGCCTGCGCTCCAACCAAGGCAGGCCCTCCCATCCGCGGGCAATTTCCAACCCCCGCGGGAGCCACCAGACTCCCGCAAAGAGGAACCACTCAAGTTCGGAAGATCACGAGAGTCGATCCCCGGCCAACGATGCTGAAGCAATGCGGTGCAGCAGGCGCCATCGGGGCAAGGCCCCTCGCCGAGACCGATCGGCACCCCTTTCTCCAGCGGCCTCGGTGGAGGATTCCATCGACGAGGCCATCAGGCGCCAGGCCGAGAGGCGCTTGGAGGAATACGAGCGCAAGCTGGCGGAGTTCTCCCGCCGCTTTGCCGACATGCAGAGCTCCCCAACCGATCCAGTGGGCTACCATGCCCAGCCACCCTTCTCCCGGGAAATCCAAGAGTAATCGATCCCGAGTCGGTTTCGTATGCCTCAGGTGGATCCCTACGATGGGACCACCGACCCCTTGGACCACCTATAGAGCTATAAGGCTCTCATGAAGGTCCAGGGAGCGACGGACGCTCCTCTATGCATTGCCTTCCTAGCCACTCTCCGGAAGGCTGCTCGAGTTTGGTTCACCCGTCTCGAGCCGGAATCCATCCGCTCCTTCCATCAGTTGGAAGGAAAGTTTGTGGCACACTTTGATGCTTGCCGCAAGGTGCCAAGGGAGATGGATAGCCTCTTCTCTATCCGCCAACAAGACCAGGAGCTGTTGCAGGACTACATCACCCGCTTTAAGACCGCCGCCCTAGAAATATATAGCCTGGACGAGCCCGTTGCCATGCTGGCGTTGAAGCGCGGGCTCAGGACCTCCCGTCTGACGTATTCCCTGGACAAGAAGCCCCCCAAGACGTATTCCGAGCTCCTCCTCTGCGTCCACAAGTACATCCGGGCCAAGAAGGCTGACCGTACCAGGCGAGAGCTAGATGGGAAGCATTCGAAGAAGTCTGCCCTAAGGGATGTCCTTGGGACTCGGAGGCCTGGACCACCTACGGACTTCCGTCCGGGCCCAAAGCCGAAGAATGGTGCTGCCCTAGAGCGGACATTCACCCCTCTTCTCGCTCCCAGAACGAAGATCCTCATGGAGATTGAGGGTGAGCGCTACCTCCACCGACCTCCTCCTCAGAACCCAAGAAACATCCATGACAAGACAAAGTATTGTCAATTTCATTGCGAGCACGGCCACGACATGGAGGAGTGCCGCAATCTGAAGTGGAAAATTGAGGAGCTGATCAAGAGGGGCTACCTTAGAAAGTTCGTGAGGAACGAAGCCCCGACGGAGGGTCAGTTGCTCGCAGCCCTTCCCCCTGTCCCTGCAATTGACAACCGTCCAACGGAGAAGCCGATGGGCATGATCTCTTGGGGGATAGGGCATGCGACGAAGAGAGCCAGGGAGGCAAGTGACCTGGAGAATATACTCCCCTTTGAAAAGGAGAATAAAAATGAAAATGTAAACAATGATGCAGTAGTGGTCGAGATGACCATCGCGAAGCATCCTGTACATCGCATTTTGGTGGATAGTGGGAGCTCTACTGACGTACTTTTTTATGACACTTTCTCCCGAATGAATTTGTCTCATGATCAATTAAAGCCGGTGCACACCCCTCTTGTGGGCTTCACCGGAGATTTTGTGGGGGTCAAGGGAGGATCACTTTCCCTGTTACCGCCGAATCCCCACCTCGGCAGAATACGGTCATGATGACATTTACCGTCGTCAGGCTCCCATCACCCTACAATGCTATCCTCGACCATCCAGGGCTCAATCAGCTGGACGCTGTCATTTCCACAAAGAGGTTGCTGGTGCAGTTCCCTACCGTCTCTAGGACGGGAGTGATGAGAGGGATGGCCCAACCTATCCCGCATTGTCTGCAGACGGTCCTAGGGGCCCGGAGTGCTGAGCTCGGCTCCGATGTCGATGACCTCGACCTAAGAGAGCAAGACCCCAGGGGAGGGCCCGTGGAGCGCTTGTTGACGTACCCCCTCGGGTCGGACCCTCAGAAGACAGTGCAGATAGGAGCCCAACTCCCGGAAGAAGAGCGGGCTCGTTTGCTAGACTTCCTCCGGGCGAACGCTGATGTGCTCGCCTGGTCTGCTGCAGACATGCCTGGTATCCCCTCAAAGGTCATCACCCATCGGTTGAACATTGATCCAAGGTGCCATCCTGTCCACCAGAAGAAGAGAAGTTTTGCTGCGGAGAGGCAGAAGGCCATCAATGAGGAAGTAGAGAAACTTCTTGCCGCCGGCTTTGTACGAGAGGTACAGTATCCCAGTTGGCTGGCGAATGTGGTCATGGTGAGGAAGAGCAACGGCAAATGAAGGATCTGCGTGGACTACACCGACCTCAACCGAGCTTGCCCAAAGGATAGTTTCCCTCTTCCAAAGATCGACCAGCTCGTGGACACTACTTCAGGGCATCGCCTCCTCTCTTTCATGGATGCCTTCTACGGGTACAACCAGATCCGAATGCACCTGGAGGACGAGGAACACACCACCTTCTTCACTGATCGCGGGACCTACTGCTATAAGATGATGTCGTTCGGCCTCAAGAACGCCGGTGCCACGTACCAACGGCTGTTCAACAAGGTCTTCAAAGACCAAATTGGCCGCAACATGCAGGTGTACGTGGACGACATGCTGGTGATGAGCAAGCCCACTTTGGACCATGTCGGCGACCTGGCGGAGACCTTCAGTAACCTCCGACTTCACCAGATGAAATTGAACCCGACGAAGTGCACTTTCGGCGTATCCGTCGGGAAGTTCCTGGGGTTCATGGTGACCCAAAAAGGGATAGAGGCCAACCCAGAGAAGGTCTAGGCTATCCTGGACATGGAGCAACCCGCCTCCAAAAAGCAAGTACAGCGGCTCACCGGCCGGATAGCTGCCTTGAGTCGATTTATTTCAAGGTTCGCTGACCACTGCCAGTCCTTCCTCAAGGCCCTGAGGAAGATGAATGACTTTACCTGGATGAAGGAGTGCCAGGAGGCATTTGACGAGCTGAAGAGGACACTGGCATCCCCGCCGTTGCTTTCCAGGCCCGAGGAAGGAGAGGAGCTCCTCGTGTACCTAGCGGTCACCCTGGAGATCATCAGTTCGATCCTGGTTCGAACGGATGACAAGGGGATGCAAAGGCCGATGTATTACACGAGCAAACTCCTCCGCGATGCGGAGCTCAGGTATTCCCGGTCTGAGAAACTGATTTTTGTGCTAATCGTGTCCGCTCAGCGTCTCAGGCCTTATTTCCAAGCGCACCCCATCGCGGTCCTGACGGATCAGCCACTGAAGGTGGTGTTCAGCCGACCTGACATGTCTGGGCGCCTTGATGCAGTACGAAAGCTTTGATACCAAAAATGATGCAGAATGAAAGAGATGATGCGATGCGGAAGTAAATTAGGACTAATTTTTTTTTTTATATTTTCAGAAGTCGGCTTAGACTCAAAGAAAAGTTGAACTAAATTGAAAGAAACTATATAATAATTGAAAGCACAATTCAAAGAAACTAGATTATCAGAGTAGTTCAGAAGTAAAGGATCGCTGGGGGTTGAGAAACTCCCAGACCTAGGGTTTCGCTCTGAACTTTCAACAGGACAGAACTAAAGAGAAGGGAAGGGTTATGTACCAGGCAGTGATCTTCACAGAGTTTGGTGGAAGGACTCTCTCGAGCAGATTGTTGGATCCTTGGATTCGGATATCTTCGCAATGGATCCTCCAATACTGGTCCTTTGGCAGAGTTGGCTTCTCCTGAACTCAGGATCTGGGAAAGAAGAAGAACAAGTTAAGGAACTAGATACTCGATGAAAGGATTTACCAGATAAGAAGAACTTGAAAAATTGATGTTGCTGAAATCCTGATTCTCCTGGATGCTGATCTGACTTCCTCTGGGATTTGCTCTGTATTCGAAGTAGCCGATCTGGACCTGGATGCTGGTGGTCGGCCTCTACTTGGAAGAGAGGGGCCGTGAGATGATGAGGTAGATTAGGGTTTGGATGATTGGTGGAATGAAGAAGATGATGGCGGCTAGGGTTTGGAATTGAAGTGGCTAACCTAGGGTTTTGGTAGGGTTTTGGGGTTGGAGATCTCACACCTCCTCAAGGTTCCTAGGGAACCCGGATTTACTCCCTCACGGAGCTCAACACCTGAATACAAGTGCGGAAGAGAGAAACACAAAGTTGCTCACACAGAAATTGATTTCATTCATCATTATTTCATTAGTTACATAGAGTTGAATATATAGACATAACAAAGAAATAAAATTTTATACATTTTCCATGTGGGACTAATAGGACTAACCCACACTTTAGGCATCAAATTCTCTTCCCAAGACTCCTTCCATGAGTGGGCAGCCCAAAAACTCCAAGAAAACTTGAAAATCAGCTCCAAATGGTAGGTTATGGGGGTTTCTCCTAGTATCTCTCCATGAATCAAGGATTTTTCCTTCATGGTTTGGCTCATTTGGACACCTCCTAGTCTTGCTCCACAAGTTTAGGCTTCTTCCTTTCATGGCTTTGGCACTTTTAAAAACTTTTGGGAACCTCCTTGAATTCCTCCCCAAGACATGCTCTCTTCCCTTTTATAACTTGGATTTTTATGGAACATTGTGGGGCACCTCCTTGATCCTCTCTTCAAGAAAAATTCTTGCCATCCTAGCTTGGGTTTATCTGAAAAGAAATTGGCTCCTCCTTGGATTGAGGTATCTTGATGGATTTCTCTCCCAAGTGGTGCAAGAAAAAAAAAGGAACTTACTTCTTGTGGTGTAGGGACCAAAGACACTGGATGGAGATATGGTGCCTCCTGGACTCTGGCGTGTGGCTGGGAGTGTGGTGCCCACTTGCTTGGGCCTGGGAGAAAAAATATGGCACCCTGGACCTTGACTTGACTGAAAAAAAAGTGGCACTAACCTGGAGAAGACCTAGACCACTACTAGGACTTGTACTGAGTCAACATGACTCAAGAAAATTTAAATTGCAGGGAAATATAGACTCAAGACTAAAATTGAGTTGACCAAGTCAACCCTTATTACAAAACCAGAAAACCCTAATTCTTCGGACAAGGTCAATCAGAGATCCAGATGGAGCCCTGAAGTCTTCTTCTGAGTCTGGTGCCCACACCAATTCTCCCGGGATGGGAGGAACTCGACCCTGTCGAGTATGGATCAAGCTGGCTCTGGTATCTCTCCAAGAGGTCTGGGTCCAATTCTTGTAATTCTTCTCGGGAGATCCAAGAGTCATCAGAATCTGGCCTTTCTTGCCAGCGGACCAGGTATCTTTGGTATCATCGATTACGAGTAGAGATAACCTGATCATCCAGGATCTTTTCAATCTGCTCTTTCCTCACAGGCCAGTTTGTTGGTGGACACATAGGGTCGGGATCACTCTCAATAACAGGATTAGGTTTCAAAAGCTTACTAGGAATCACAGCTGGCTCCCTATACTCTACTAAGTCTGTAATGTTGAAAGTAGAGCTATTGCCTAGTTCTGGAGGCAACTCGAGCACATAGGCATTGGATCCTACTCTCTTCACTACTCTAAATGGTCCAGCTCCTTTAGCATGTAATTTTCTAACGGTTCCAGGAAAAAATCGCTCAGGCCTTAACCTAATCATTACATAGTCTCTCTCAACAAAAGTTTTGACTCGTGTTTGAGAATCAGCCAACTTCTTATAAGTTTCATTACTTAAAGTTATTTTGGCATGAATTTTTTTATGCAAGTCATTTACATGCTATGCAAGTGCATCAAGAGACTTGTGTGTGTGGGCTAATAGTGAAATCAGATCAAGTGGTGTGTGAGGCTTGTATCCATGAACAATTTCAAAGGGACTCTAGCCTATAGACCTATTGATCGAAACATTAAATGCAATTTCAGCCCTGGACAAAATACAAATCCCAGTTCCTGGTGCTCTCAATCAAACCAAAATCTGAGCCAAAGCCTAGTAAAGGGTCAAGAAAAACTAAACTAGACTGACGACACACTCCTAAAGAATGGACTTTATTCCAAAGAAACCCTAGGTCTAAACCTAACAAACTAAGGCTCTCTAGGTTTGACCTTGGGTCGGAGGAGGGCATGCAGAGCATGAAAACTTATTATGGATGCCTAGTAGGTGCCATAAGGTCTTTCAGAAGTAGGTGGCAAACCTAATAGGTTCTAAGGAGTCTTACAACCTAGAGATCTCAGTAAAGTGTATTCCCATAGCTCTAGAAACATGAGAAGATTCAGGGAAGGGTAGGAAATAAGAATAAGAGTTTTGAGGTGGCTTATCGGAAACAAGAAACAAACCTTGGTTATTCAGGACGACCTTAAAATGAGGACATTGTTCTATAGGTGCACTCATCCAACCTCATGATTTGCTCTAGGAGGGTCTACAAGTGCAAGTTCTAGGATAGGTTGGGTGCTCCTAGAAGGTGGAAGGTTATCAGGAAGGTCTTTGGAATGTTTATCTAGAAAGTCCTATAAGCTACTGTCTTTTTCTTGTTCTTGGACCTTCTCAATGGGCAATTCTTGTGAACCCCTTCCTTCTTCACACTTCTCTACCAGATTTGACTCAGGGGTGTCTTCTTTGGATTCCTCAATGAGTTCAGGGGTATTCTCACTTAAACTTTCATTTGGTGTAATTTCCTCTTCCTGAACTTCCTCAAAAGGGTCTTCTCTTAGGGTTAGCTCCTGAATTCCTTGAGTGGCAGGGGTCCCCTCAATAACCCCATTAGGTAGGAGTTGGTTAATTGAATTATCGGGAGAGATATCCTCAAATTCTTCTTCTTCATATTCATCTATCAAACTTATGTCAGGCTTATATATTTCTTCCTCAATCTCACTGAAAGGTTCTAATCTATTCTCCTTTGATTCCTCTTTAAGTACGGCTCTGGTCGGGTCAACTAATTTTGGGATGGCCATGCTTAACTCCTTTTCAGTGTTATCCTTCTGGTCAAGAGGTGACACAAGTGGGAATTGACAAACAAAAGTCTGGTTTCTACGGATGTCGGATCAATCGGAACTTGACTCAAGTTGGTAGAGGTTGGCTTTAAGTCCAAAGTACTTGATTGGTTATATCTTAAAGACCACTCATAGTCTTGGGCTTCTTGGTAGGCTCGGTCTAACTTATTGGTCTTTTCAAGGCATAGCTTCCTATAAATGTCTGGGTGTAACCCAACCCTAAACCTCGATGTGATCTGAGCTTTGGTCTCAATGGTATTGCATTTCATGTCATACCACTGGAAGTCCTCAATATATTTAGACACAGACCTATTACCTTGTCGCAATTGGTACCATTGGTCTAAAAGTCTTTTCTCATAGGATCTACCTAGGTACCTATCTCTTAACTTACTTCTCATATCTCTCCAAGTATATATTTCCTCTTTTCTTTGATAACACTCACGCTCAATAGCATACCAATGCGACCTAGCATGTTTGGTGAACTTGGTTTTGGCCAACCTAACTTGTCCTAATTCCGATATGTTAGTGCACTCAAAATACCGATCCATTTGTTCTTCCCACTTAATATATGTCTCTTGTCTTCCATCAAAAGTGGGTGCATAAGGTTCGGTGTTCCTAATGGGTCCCTTCTCTGAGTCAACCAAGTATGGGTATAGGCTCCTAGGGTTATGCTCGGGATCACGGTATAAGGTCCTCCGAGGCCCTGGCATGGATGAGGTTGGGGCCTATTAAATTTTGGATCAGGGGTCCAATTTCGGTGCCTAGGCTCCTTAAGTACCTGGGCTCGGTCTCTAAACTGGGCAACAGTATCAGTTATATCCTGACTCAATTTGGTCATACTTTCGGTAAGAGTTCTAATCATGGTCTCTAAATCAGGTTGGGTTTGACCAGGTTGGTAGGGTACTCCGTTCCGGGTGGACATGATGATGCAAGCAAGCACACCAAATGAGACTCGACTGAAACGACTACGGGCTAACTAGACCTAGAGCCCAAACTAGATGCCCAATCAGAGTGGCAAGCTAGCCTGTAATAACTCGGGACTCGGCCAGGCAGGTGTAAGGGGAGTGTTAGGTCCCTAAATGCTAATCCTAGACACCAATCAAAGATTGGCTAGGTAGGCGGACCTGCCACAAGCCCTTCGGGATAAAATCCCTGAACCACCGTTCTAGACACTGAGTACAAAGCACACACAGAGTAACTAGACAAACTGACTCAACATTAGCCTAGACCCGACTTATTGGTGTCCCTAGCCCACTAGAGCAAATTAAGTCTAATAAATTTTAAAATTAGGCTTAGGATCGAATGAATGGGTGGTGGTTTTGGGCTAAGGAGAGGTTATCAACTCCTTCCCTTATCTTAGATGCTCAATTGCCCTTAAGATGAATTAGGAGATGATCACTCAAAAATTGAATTGCAGAAACACAGAAACAAAATTGCTGTAATTTAACTCTCAGAAATTTCATAGAAACCAATAAATTACAATAAAATTATGTAAAATATTTTCAATTATACTGGTTCCAGCAAAATAAAAATCATACAATTTAGAGTTATCTGAAATGAGAAACAATTCCTGCAACATGATAGTTACAGACTGAAAATAGAATGCTTCCCCCGTTTATAATTCTTGCTACGAAGTTATAACCCAGCGGATCCCCTACACGCCCTAGGAACACCCCGTAGAATGGGAAGAGGAGGCTTGCACCTCGCTTCATTCCTAGGACCGGACGTCCTAGGGAGTCTACTTCGAGCAGACAAAGTAAAAGAGAGAGACACTCAAAACATGCAAGCAAGTCAGAAACCCTAGACAGGGCTCTGATACCATAAATGATGCAGTACGAAAGCTCTGATACCAAAAATGATGCAGAACTAAAGAGATGATGCGATGCGGAAGTAAATTAGGACTATTTTTTTTTTTTTATATTTTCAGAAGTTGGCTTAGATTCAAAGAAAAGTTGAACTAAATTGAAAGAAACTATATAATAATTGAAAGCACAATTCAAAGAAACTAGATTATCAGAGTAGTTCAGAAGTAAAGGATCGCTGGGGGTTGAGAAACTCCCAGACCTAGGGTTTCGCTCTGAACTTTCAACTGGACAGAACTAAAGAGAAGGGAAGGGTTATGTACCAAGCAGTGATCTTCATAGAGTTTGGTGGAAGGACTCTCTCGAGTAGATTGTTGGATCCTCGGATTTGGATATCTTCGCAATGGATCCTCCAATACTGGTCCTTTGGCAGAGTTGGCTTCTCCTGAACTCAGGATCTGGGAAAGAAGAAGAACAAGTTAAGGAACTAGATACTCAAAGAAAGGATTTACTAGATAAGAAGAACTTGAAAAATTGATGTTGCTGAAATCCTGATTCTCCTGGATGCTGATCTGACTTCCTCTGGGATTTGCTCTGTATTCGAAGTAGCCGATCTGGACCTGGATGCTGGTGGTCGGCCTCTACTTGGAAGAGAGGGCCGTGAGATGATGAGGTAGATTAGAGTTTGGATGATTGGTGGAATGAAAAAGATGATGGCGGCTAGGGTTTGGAATTGAAGTGGCTAACCTAGGGTTTTGGAGTTGGAGATCTCACACCTCCTCAAGGTTCCTAGGGAACCCGGATTTACTCCCTCACGGAGCTCAACACCTGAATACAAGTGCGGAAGAGAGAAACACAAAGTTGCTCACACAGAAATTGATTTCATTCATCATTATTTCTTGAGTTACATAGAGTTGAATATATAGACATAATAAAGAATAAAAATTTTATACATTTTCCATGTGGGACTAATAGGACTAACCCACACTTTAGGCATCAAATTCTCTTCCCAAGACTCCTTCCATGAGTGGGCAGCCCAAAAACTCCAAGAAAACTTGAAAATCAGCTCCAAATGGCAGGTTATGGGGGTGTCTCCTAGTATCTCTCCATGAATCAAGGATTTTTCCTTCATGGTTTGGCTCATTTGGACACCTCCTAGTCTTGCTCCACAAGTTTAGGCTTCTTCCTTTCATGGCTTTGGCACTTTTGGAAACTTTTGGGAACCTTCTTGAATTCCTCCCCAAGATATGCTCTCTTCCCTTTTATAACTTGGATTTTTATGGAACATTGTGGGGCACCTCCTTGATCCTCTCTTCAAGAAAAATTCTTGCCATCCTGGCTTGGGTTTATCTGGAAAGAAATTGGATCCTTCTTGGATTGAGGTATCTTGATGGATTTCTCTCCCAAGTGGTGCAAGAAAAAAAAAGGAACTTACTTCTTGTGGTGCAGGGACCAAAGACACTGGATGGAGATGTGGCGCCTCCTGGACTCTGGTGTGTGGCTGGGAGTGTGGCGCCCACTTGCTTGGGCCTGGGAGAAAAAATGTGGCACCCTGGACCTTGACTTGACTGAAAAAAAGTGGCACCAACTTGGAGAAGACCTAGACCACTACTAGGACTTGTGTTGAGTCAACATGACTCAACAAAATTTAAATTACAGGGAAATACAAACTCAAGACTAAAATTGAGTTGACCAAGTCAACCCTTATTACAAAACCAGAAAACTCTAATTCTTCGGGCAAGGTCAATCAGAGATCCAGATGGAGCCCTGAAGTCTTCTTCTGAGTCTGGTGCCCGCACCACGCCTGGCGAAGTGGGTGCTTAAGCTCAGCGAGTTCGACATCACCTATAGGTCGAGGTCGGCCATGAAGGCACAGGTACTCGTTGATTTCTTGGTTGAGTGTGCAGGCCTGGGCGAGGGGCCGGAAGAAAGCCCCCAAGACTGGCAGCCGGAACCAGGACCAGAGGAGGATGTCTGGATCCTTCACGTGGATGGAGCCTCGAACTCCGGTGGGAGCGGAGCGGGACTCATCCTTGCCAACGGCGAGGGGGTCGTCACCGAGTGTGCGCTCCGCTTCCAGTTCACCGCCACCAATAACCAGGCGGAGGACGAAGCACTTCTCGCGGGATAAGAGTGTCCCGCGAGCTGGGCGTGGCCTGCCTCAAGGTCTTCATCAATTCACAACTGGTGGCCGGGCAAGTCTCAGCGGAGTACGAGGTGCGGGACCCCCAAATGGCGAAGTACCTGGAGCTCGTGCGATCGAGCGTGGAAGGATTTCGACGCTTTAGTGTCTCCCATATCCCTCACGGGGAAAACGCCTGCACAGACGCCCTCTCCCGCCTGGCAACCCTGCCGGACTCATCACCGGGCCGCGCCTGCATCGAGTACCTCAAGGCCCCGAGCTACGAGACACCTATGAAGGTCCAGCAAGTCAACCAAGAACCTGGCTGGATGGACAAGTACGTCGAGTACATCACCAACGGCACCTTGCCAGAGGACCGTGTGATGGCTAGCCTCATTAAGAGGAAGGCCGCACGGTTCGTTTTGATGGACGGGCTACTGTATCGAAGATCCTACTCCTACCCGCTCCTCAAGTGTCTGAGACCTGCAGAAGCCGCACTCGTGCTCCAGGAGATCCATGAGGGCATCTGTGGGAACTATGTGGGGGGCAGGACACTGGCGTACAAGGCCCTCCGTCAAGGTTATTTCTGGAAAACAATGAAAGAAGACGCAGCTGACTTTGTAAAAAGATGCGACTGATGTCAGCGACATGCTATGGTGCAACGTCAGCCCGCTGCCCCACTCGCCCAGCTCTCCGCCCCATGGCCATTCACTCAATGGGGCATGGACCTCCTAGGACCTTTTCCTTCGGCGTCCGGGCAACGAAAATTCTTAATCGTGGCTATCGACTACTTTACAAAGTGGGTCGAGGCCGAACCCTTGGCCCGGATCACGGAGGCGAACGTCACCAAGTTCCTCTAGAAGTTGATTGTCTGCCACTTTGGCTTACCCACACTATCATCATCGACAACGGATGCCAGTTCGATTGTCGGGAGTTCGAGGAGTTTTGCAACGACCTCGGCATCCACCATCGTTTCACCTCTATGATGCATCCTCAAACAAACGAAGAGGCCGAGGTAACAAACATGACCATCTTGCAAGGCCTCCGGACAAGACTGGACCAGGCCAAGGGGAGGTGGGCAGAAGAGCTCCCGAGCATCCTCTGGGCGTATCACACTACCCCAAGGACGGCTACAGATGAGACCCCATTCAACCTTATCTTTGGGGCGGAAGCGGTTATCCCAGTTGAGCTCAGCCTACCAACCCTGCGCGTGGAACAGTATGATGAGACGGAGAACCCTGCCAGGATGCTGCTGAACCTGGACCTCCTTGAAGAAACGAGGAACAGGGCGCGAGTTTGGATGGCGACTTACCGGCAACGAGTGGCCAGATACTACAACTGCAGGGTGCGACCGAAGTCCTTCTGCTAGGGAGACCTGGTACTACGCCGTGCTGAAGCGTCCCAGCCACGGGAGTGCAGAAAGCTCTCCCCAAATTAGGAAGGCCCTTATAGGGTGGCGGAGGCACTCCCCCACGGGGCGTACTACCTGGAGGATCTAGGCGGATCTCGGTTCCCTCAGACCTGGAATGCCTCAAACTTGAGGATGTACTACCAATAGTGTAAGACCCCTCAAACTTTAGCAATAAAATCTTTTTCATCAAATGCCTACTCTTGTCTCGTAGGACAAAAGCCATCTAGCTCTAAGTTCGGTGAGCATGGACATGGCGGAAGATCCGCGAAGGCACGAGGTCCCTCTCATAAGAATCCTGGAGTTCAGTCTGGAGTGTCGCACAAAATTAAATTTCAAAATGCGACCCCGGAGTTCAGTCCAGAAGAGGTCCCGGTGACTTAGGTCCCAGTCCTACAAAATCTCGGAGAACAGCTCGGCAAGCTGCGCAAGGGTTAAATCCAGCCTGCAGCCCCGAGGTTCAGTTCGAAAGTTCGCAAGGAACCTGGTTCCAAAACGAAGTCCCAGACTTCGGTCTGGAAGGTGGAGCAGAACCCATTTCACCCACGCAATCCTGGAGTCCAGCTCGGAATGCACTACGGGACTTAGTCCCAGTAGCTAGCACCGGGGCTCAGTCCGGAAGATGCACAAAAAAAAGGTAGAAAAGAAAGAAGAAAAGAAGAAAAAAGCACACACGTCGGAACAAATTGATGGAAAAAAGGATTTTTCATTGATCTCAATTCCTTACAAAAAGGGGCTCTGACAGGCTGGAAGACCCCAAAGAAAGAAAAGGAAAACATGACAAAGAAAAAGAAATGAAGCCGCGGGGCTACTTTGGTGCGGTCGCATCCTCCTCGGGCTGGGGGCACTCTCTCCGCTGGCGCCATCGACTGGAGGCTACTCGGGAGCCACCACCTCATCACCTGTTGCAGCTGAGACTCCTCCGTGGGCTCCTCCCTCCGGCCGCCCAGCACGACTTTGCTAAGGTCGAGCTCGGGATAAAAGGAACTCACCTTTTCCCGGCATACCTGGAAGCCCTTCAGGAAGGAGACCATGGCTGCCTTGTGCACCTCTGCGATGTACTCATCGGAGGCCCGGAACTTCGGCACGGCCTCCTGTGCCTCCCTCTTGGATACCTCCAGTAGCCCGTTGACGTAAGAATTCTTCTCTTTAGCTGTGCTCAGCTCCTTGAGGACCTCTTCAACCCAGCACTCCAACGACCGAGATTGAGCCCTAAGGCGAGTCTTCTCCGCCGCGTCTTCCTCCGTGCGGTGCTGGCTCGAGATCCTCTCCTCCAACAGAGAGGTCTCAAGCTCCTTCACACGCCCCTCGGCGCGGCCCAAGTCCACCCGAAGGGCCTGATTGTTCGCTTGTAGCTCGACCCCCTTCTCCATGAGGTCCTTGACGTCGTCTGTGAGTTTGCCAAGCTTTTCCTCCTTCTCAGTGTCCTTCTTAGCGTAGCCGGCTAGGAAGTTCCTCAGCAAGAGAACATCTGTCCTGATCTGCATTGAAAAAGACACAAGATATTAGTAAGATCTAATTGGAACTTTAAAAGGTCAGAGCTTGAAACTTATTGTAAAAAGTAGCGGGAGGATCCCGAGCAGCACCTCGGAGTAGTCCCGGCCACCTCTCAGATGGCGGTCCCGGGAGGTGCTCGCAAATTCCATCACCCTCTCCGCGAGCCCTTGATCACGGATCACGGAGGAGCGACTGGTGAGGCTCGGCGGTGGAATGAGGTCATCCGCAGTAGGCTAGAAGGCCGCCCCTTCGCCAGGCGGTGCGGCCGTCGGTGGAGCTGCTGCCGCCCTGGTGGCCACCGTGGAGATGACCGGTGCAGCAGCAGGAGCAGGAGCAGGCATCGCCCGGGGGGTTCCGACCACCTCTCCCCCCAACCTTGGTGGCCACCGTGGAGATGACCGGTGCAGCAGCAGGAGCAGGAGCAGGCGTCGCCCGGGGGGTTCCGACCACCTCTCACCCCCGACCTTGTCGAGGTCGACGACAGGGACGTCAGGCGCCCGGGCCCGGGGCAACCTGGGAGCAGGAGTCGTTGCCCCAGGACCGGCGATGGTTGAGGTGGGCGCAAGCCCCTGGCTCGCCTCAGTGCGAGCCCTCTTCGCTGGGGGATCCTCAGTCCCTTCAGCAGCATCCCTCTCCAGGATGCCCTCCATCAAGCTTTCTATGGAGAAATTCATACCTGAGAAAAAGAAAGGGGGGGTTAGTTAGGCCGGCATAAAAGAAAGGAAGTGCAAAGCAGAAAATGAAGGTAGAGTGGGAAGATCCGGGGGCCTCACCCAACTCCCGGATGGGACTGATCCCTACCTCGAATAAGTTCTGCTCCGAGAGCAGAACATCAAGGGCTGGGATCACGTCACCCAGCAGTAGTGCATAATCATCCTAATCCGCTGGCTCGACCTGGGAATTCTGGTTTGGGGATCAGTCTGGCTCACTCTAGGCCCAGTCGACGTCCTTGACCGAGGCGAAGAAGAAGCGGTTCTTCCAACCCTTGATCGATGAAGGGAGGTCGAACCTAAGACACCTAGGCCGGGGTGAAAGGTACCACCAGGCATCATCGATGGAGTAACGCTTCAGGGTGAAGAGTGCCTTGAAGAGGGAGAAACGGGCAACGAACCCGTGGAAGTGGCAGAAGACGATGAAAGCGAAGATGACCCGGATGGCGTTAGGAGCCAACTTGGCCGGGATAAGATGATAATGACTGAGAAACGAAAGAAAGAAGGGATGAAGGGAAAAACGAAGACCCCCAAGGAGGAAGTCCTCGTAGAAGGTGACCCTCCCAGGGCCACTAGAGGTTACTCGATCTCTAGGCCGTGGGAGGGAAAGACGGACCGAATCGGGGATCCCATAGGTATCCCGGATCCAAGAAAGATCGTCCCTGGTCATCATCGAGGTATAACCGGAGGGACCAGAGGAAGAGGCCTCCGGAGGAGGAAGGGAAGAAATGGGACATGCGGAGACTATGGGAGGAGACCTAGGACCCCTAGGGACACTTATGGTCATGGCCCCAGGTTGGAGCTGCCTCCGGATCTTGAGAGTTTGAGAGTGATATGATGGTTGGTTACTTCCAAGGGTTAAACTCAATCAAGCTAATTTCGAGAACGAAATTATTTTAACAAGGGAAGAATGTGAAACCCGAGTATTTGGACCAAAGTTGGCAAGCCAACCGACTTCAGCCCAGTTACAGAAAAAAAAAGAACGAAGTGGGGAAGGCAGAGTCCGAAACAGGGAAGGATTGGATCTCCCTTATCCGGCCGGAGTTCTTGCCGGATGTCGAGAAGGAAGGTTCGTAAGGGGAGAGGGAGTTGGTCGGCATCGAGGTTGGGATGGATTAGAACTCCGATTGGGATGGTTTTGTCTCCCAAACGTTGTGGGAAGCCGTCGATGTTTCTTTAAATCCTCCTCACCACCGTCGAACCGAAGCCATCGGGCTCCTCCTACGCATCTCCTTCCTCTCTCGCAAGCATTCGACAGTTCGTCGAAGCTGGTGAGTGTTTTTTTATTGTTAGAAGGATTTAATATGGACTTATTTTGGATTGTTTTGAATTGGTCTTGGGGCCGTGGACCGCTAGTGGCCATGCCACCGCCTGCCTCCGATCCGTCGAGCCCTCCCCGGCAACCTTCCCATGGCCGCTGCCGGCCACTGTGGAGGGGGGGTCTTGATTAAGTTAAGCCGAAGGCAGAAGGGAGAGGGGATCGAGAGAGAAGAGAAGAGAAGAAAGAAAGAAGAGAAGAATAAAGAAAAAAAAGAAGAAAAAAAAAAAAAAAAATAAATAAGGGGAGGAGAGAGAGAATAGATGAGGAGAGATAAAAGAGAGAGAAAGAAGAGAGAGAATGAGGAAAGAGAAAGATGAGAGAGGAAGAAGAGAGAGAATTGAGAAATTTTCTCAAAATTCATGAAATTAGAAATTTAGGAATTAAATAAAAAAAATTATTTTTATTGTAGGGAATCAGTCTTCTGAGTAGGAAGGTGTTACGCGAATTTTGGATACCGACTAATTCAGGGGTAGACAGTTGATTTTAAGAGGTAAGGATTCTGGACATGATCACCATTTCTATATATTATTTTACAAGATATGATTTGATCCGTACATATGAGCATTTGCATGCATGTTTGTTTTGCATCGTATATTTTGATTATTCGAGATGGATAATGTGTTGAGATTATTAATTATGTTTTCATGTATCATGTTTATTCGAGTAAGTTATCTTTTGATGGTTTGGATCACAATGCCGGTTATTGAGAAGTTTGTGATGACATGATTTGATTTGATATCGTGATATGATTTGACAGGATGATAATTGTGTTTGGACTAGCCATGCTACGGGATCGTGGTTACACAGCTTGAGCCACGGGCTTTGTACGTGAGCTAACTTGACCACGAGAAATGATTGATTGTGAAACTAGCTAAACCACGAGGAATGGTCGATGGGATTAGCCTGACCATGAATAAAAGGTCGACTAACGGACTTGTACATGAGCTAGTTTGGCCATGGCTGATAGCAAATGGCCGATTATGAGATTACCAGTCAAGCATGACCGTGGTTAGTCCAAAACCCTAAAGATAAATATGGATTAATTGAAACTCTAAAAAAAATATGGTTTTTCATAGTTTTGTCATACATGATGTTTGAGCTATTTGCTTACATAATATAGTATGCTAGTATGTACTTTCTATTTCTAGTATTGTATTATTACTGGTGTGATCATATGGAAAACTTACTGGGCTGTAAAGCTTACAACCCTACTTTCTTCTTCCACAGAGTCGTGCAGATGTTCGGACTTGGTGATGAATAAGATTTTTGAGGTATGTGACTCTTGTGTACCTAGACTTTGCATGATCTCTAGGGTAAAACCTAGAGTTTGTGCGGCCGGTCGCGTAGCCAATTTCAGTGCTGGATTCGAGGCGTGACACCTGACCACTCTTGAGAGATATTGTCCTTTTTTTCCTTGGTGCATAGCTTTTCATTTTTATTTAATTCCGGCATTATGTGGAATCTAATTGAAAGACCAAGACTTACAAGTTGCTCTGATAAAATAAAACTACCAAATGTTAGAAATATTAAAAGTGTCAACAAAGTCATATTTATACATATGTGATTAATTTTTTTTTTTTCGAATTAATATGTCACACAGATCTATGCATGCAAGAGAGAGAGAGAGAGAGAGGAAAAATCTTGCACATGGCATCCAGATGCTTGTTCATTATAATTAATTTATGATATTAGATTATGCAAATGAATAATGATATTTTTTTTTATTTATAACAACCAGGATCTTATCCAAACAAACTAGTCAGAAAATATTATTTGGATTTCTTAGCTTTGTATAAGTATCTAAGATCATTTTAACAAATAATCAATATAGAATTAAATATATGCTTGTACGGATCCCTCCATATTCTCTTTGTTTAAGTCTTGATATCCTTGCCAAGTTATGGATTTAAATGTATTCATTCATAAACACTATGATCAGCTCACGATCAGTCCTAATGCATCTATGTTGTAGTATTCTCTATTCACATAAATTATGAATTGGATCAATTTTGGTATCATTTATAACAATCTAGGATTCACTTAAAAGGACTAGTTGGAAGGTATTTTTTGGATTCCTAGACGTTATATAAGTAACCAAGATTGTTTAATAAATAATTGATAAAGAACTAAATTCACACTATTAGGGTATCAACTTGCTGATACCACTCGTGTTGGGAGATCTCTCATGTGGAATACGGATTCTTGTTTATAGGATCATGATCGTCAATATCGATGCAGCAGAAGAAGGAAGAAGAGAGAAATAAAATACAAGACATAATTAATTAGGCATGCA
Source organism: Areca catechu (assembly GCA_021397845.1). NCBI lineage: Eukaryota > Viridiplantae > Streptophyta > Magnoliopsida > Arecales > Arecaceae > Areca > Areca catechu. The sequence goes on from CM038041.1 coordinate 169,161,395, forward strand.
AAGGTTTCATTATGAAAAAAATAATTTATAAGATTGGAAACTTCCACTCTTAATCTCGTACAAGTCTTTTAACAAGAAATTTCAAAATCTCTCGTACAAACTCTCAACTAGAAATCCTTCACCACTCTTTTAATTCTCATACCTAGCCTGCTCCTCTGTCCATGATTTTATAGTGCTCCTCTGTCCATGATTTTATAGACACTGCTACAAAAAGCATCTTACTAGGAGTCTAATGGTCCAAACCATATCAAAATCAGAGTCCTGTAGTTTCTCTAGTTTATAGTTGAACTGCAAATCATTTTGGTCATCGATCAAACTTGATTTGTGCCAAAAATCATGCAAGATGAGCCTAATCTATGCTTATCACGTTGGTGGATGCGTGCGGCCATTCGATCTAAGCTTGGATCACGAGCGTCCATCAGATCGCATGGATCAGGCACATGCACTACCCTCGGACCACTAGCCTTGCATCAATATTCATGCATGTACATAGGAAAGAAAGGAAGATGCTGGAATTGTCGCATAGGCTTGGGCCCGTCCGTGCACCTGTGTGCACCCTGCCTGCCTGGGCTTGGGCCGGTGCTCGTGCTAGCATGTGCGCGAGCCATACTGGGCTGCATGCCCGTGTGTGCGTGCACCTAGGCCTGCAGTCTAGCCTACAGGATTGAGATGCAAAATAGTTTTTTTCTTCTCTTTCTAGGTTGGACTTCTATGTGAGCTTTTCATTGGGTTTCTCACCCGTCCTAGGCTTCTTCAGGGATTGAATTGAGACGTTCAACCCAATAACCTCTATCTCAACTTGTTGTTTGGCCTTCACCTAACTTTAAGAGCTTCTTGAAGGATTTTGCACCCCCATGCCCTAGGACAAATGCCTGATCATGGATGGGCAAACATGAAAGTTGAGCCAGATTGCTCGATCGTATCTCCATCACATGCTGTGCTTATCTCGACCTGAGACTTGATTGGGAAAACCTCCTGCGGCAATGGAAACTCACCTTGTGACATCGCATGTTGTTCTTCTGAGTCTTGTGTCCCATGTCCGATCCACCTATGGCTGGAGCTCTACCTCACATGAGCTTCTGTCTACATCAGGAACTCCATCTTATATTAAACTTTTTGTCAAAAAGTAGTAACGTTCTCACTTTTTTTTCCTATAAAATGACCTTTTGTCATGCAAGACCTTTAGGACTCTATCACTAGCTCTCCATATATAGTCATTTGAGTCTAGTTTATCCAAAAAAATTAATTTTTTCTGAAAACTAGGTATGCATCAAACATCGCCCAGTTTCTTCACTATCTAATCATGCACCTCCAACCTAATTATCCCAATGCCTACAATCGGATAGCTCGATCTATCTGGCAAGTAGACAGCACTCTCTCTGCTCTCTAGAGAGTTGAACAGCTTCTCTCTACAATATATGTGATGTAGACTTGCAGAAACTAAAATACATGGGAAAGAAGGGATACTTGGTCAGATACGATGAGTACATCATTGGTGTATCCATCATCGCTGCCATTGGCCACCGTTGTAGCAGCCCACATCTGATCTTTAAGCCATGGACAATCTCTGACACGATGCCTCAACTTGTCGCATCGAAAGTATTTGATCTTGTTTGCATCCTTTGATCTGGATCGCCCACCTCGCGATCTATTACTCCATCTTCTATAGCATGCACCTCCAGAAACCACCAATGCTAAGTTTTTGCTTGAACTCGAGCTTAGTTCTCTCGCTTGAGAACCTTGTTCTGAAGTAATGCCAAGATGATCTTCTCCATCTTGATGGTACTTTTTTTCTACTAGACAAGCAGTCATCAAGGACTGGAAGGATTGTAATAGGGATGGTAGTAAGACCAACGTCCAGGTCTTTTCTTTAACTTTCACACCTACACTGAGAAGGTCAGTTTTAAGGATTCTCTAGAAGTTATTTAGGTACTCCTGCATGCTCTATCCCTCGTTCATATACAGTTGGTAGAACTACTTTCAAAGGAATAGCATGTTGGTGGGAGACTTCACCATAAACAACTCCTCGAGCTTTGTCTATATCACCATTGGAAAAGTCTCTTGCAATATTTGGATGACCACCTCGTCTGTCAAGTACAAGTGGATTGTGTTCACTGCCTATATCTAGAGCTGCCTCCAAGCCTTCACTTTCATGATAGCTAGCCTCTCCTCATACATGAGAGCATCGATTAGTCTCTATTGGATAAGTATATCGTTCATCCTTGCTTGCTAGAGAAAGAAATTATTTTTTCTATCGAATCGGTTGATCTCAAATTTGATTATGCCTATCATTTCCATCTTCTTCGATTTCAATCAATACGACCAATCAGGACTTTGATATTAGTTATTGAGATATTAACTTACACCGATACCACTTGTATTGGGATCACTCATGCAGAATATGGATCCCTATTTTCAGGATCACGATCATCGGAATCGATGTCGCAGGAAAAGAAAGAAGAGATAAATGAAATATAAGACATAATTAATTGGGTATATAAAGATTTCACTATGAGAAAAAATAACTTACAAGATTGGAAACTTCTACTATCAATCCCATACAAGTCTCTCAATAAGAAATCCTAAAATCCCTCGTACAAGCTCTCGACTAAAGATCCTTCACTACTCCCATGATTTTGTAGTTACTACTGCAAAGAGTGTCTCATCAGGAGTCTAACAGTACAAACCACATCCAAATCAGAGTCATGTAGCCTCTTCAATTTGCAATCGAGTTCCAAATCATTCTTGGTTGTTGATCGAACTTGATTTGCATAAAAAATTGTGCGAGATCAGCCCAATCCATGCAGATCACACCAGTAGACGTTCGACCCATCCGATCCATGCCTGGATCGCATGCATCCTTCAGATTGCATGGATCAATCGCGTATATTGCTCATCGGATCACCAACCTTGCATTAATATTCATGCACGTACACATGGAAGAAAGGAAGCTATTGGAACTACTACTTGGGCTTGGGCCCGTTATCGTGCCCTCACGAGCCCCGCCCGCCTGGCCTTGGTCTAGTGCACATGTGCCATGCTCGGCCACGTGCCTGCCTGGGCCGGTAGTCTGGACGGTGATTTGGCCTACAGGCTTATGGGTCGAGGTCCAAAATAATTTTTTATTTTTCTTCTCTTTTGGGGGTGGATGTGTGGACTTTCCATTGGATTTTTCACCAGTTCCGGGCTTCTTCGAGGGTCAAATCGAGGCATTCAACCCAACACATAACTGACAAGTCCACATATTATCCTCCTCCCTTGATTAGAACCTCATTTCTTGGAAAAGAGTAATCTAGTTCCTTAACAAAGAGCAAGCTGTGAATCATGATCTTGAAGTTGAAACTTCTAAGTTAAATATGTTTGCACCTAATGAAATCGTTCAAATGGTATAGGTGACTTTGTATAATGACCATGAGTAATATGAGGTCTGAGCAAGAAGTGGCACCATAGCTGATAAGAAATTTCAGAGACAAGAAGCACCGGGACCGGTTCCCATCATGGTTGAAAGAAATGGTGATGCTAATATAATGTTTGATATAAATATTTGGTAAAATGGAGTCAATAATATTAACATGATTTTTAGGATCACATAAAATTGATCTTATGATATTTTTATATTAATTTGATAATATATCATTTTCTTTTTAGTATAATTTTGCATTGCATGTTATTATTTTTTTTATTAGTTTAATTCTGTATCAATTAATATTTTCTTGTACGATGCTTACACGTTATTATAAATAACTCATGAAATATATTGAATACAATTGAAACATATATAATGAAATCCCTTTCTTCTCTTTCCCTTGCTCATTTTTTCATTCATAATAATTTTTAACATCATCAATAATTATTTTTAACATGGTATTAGAGCCCCCATCTTTATTTCCCTACAAATTCTCTATTTTTAGTTGACCTGTAGATCATCTGTTTTTTGATAGATGACCTGAAAATCCTTTATTTTTAGATAAATCCATGGCCATTCTTTGTCACTTTTTTCTGTTTTGGACATTTTGTATCTATTTTGAGGCATTTTCTTTTTCTTTGGGCATTTTGCTATTCAATTTTTGGCCTTTCTTTTTTTTTTTTTTTTTGTAAATATTTTGCTATCCATTTTGAGATTTTTTTTCTTTTTTGATATTATTTTTTCTTCTATGACATTTTTGTTTGCAAAGATTATTAGTCCTCGACTGTCTTCTATTTGAGTATCAATTTTTTTATATGATATTTTTACCTACAAGAATCATCAACATTCAAATATTCGATCATCTTCAATGTCGATATTTTTTTATGATATTTTTATTTGTGAGGATCATCAATCTTTAATTATCTTCTCTTTAAGTACCAATCTTCTCTTATATGATATTTTTATTTATAAAAAAAAAAAATTTCTAAATTCAAGTTGATATATACGGAAGTATCTTGAGTTTGAGTAAGAGTGTTAGTATGATTCTTGGAATACATAAAATAGATCTCATGATATTTTTTCTTTATTAGTTTAATTCTATATCATTTTTCTTTATTAGTATGATTCTGTATTGCTTGTTATTATTATTTTTTATTAGTTTAATTTTATATTAATTATTATTACTTTTTCTATATGATCTTTATTTATTATTATAAATAATTTTTAAGATGTATCGAATAAAATTGAAATAAAGATAATGAAGTCTTTTTCTTTCTCTCTCTCTTGTTTTCTTTTTCTTCCGCAATTATTTTAACAAATAAAAATCATAGCACAATAGTTGGGATTAGGCTTAACAACCCTAGTTTTGCATGGTGAAATTGAGATTTTGGTGCAAGGACAAGTTAGATATGGAAATTGCTTGCTGTATATAATTTTTCTAATAGTTTCTTCACTTATGGAGCTGACCAAGCATATTGGAATACATAATTGCATCTTTAGCTTATCCAGGACACTGGATCTTAAATAAAAGAGACTATATATTTAGTTTTACATCAATTATATACTAAATAAATCTTGGATATTTTTACGAGATTAAAAGATCTAAATAATATCTTCTAATTAACTTTTTTTTGAATGGGATTACAAATTTTTACACATTCAATGTGTGAAGACCACTTCTTTTTTCTCATCTAGTTTAAGAACAAACATCTATGGCACGGTCCAAGCTGATCCATGGCAACCCAGGCGTCCCTTGATACACTTTGGAGGGCTTCAAGTGAGTCAAGAGACGAAATGCAAGGTTATGAAAGGACCAAATTCATAGAAAATTGGGCTGCACTTGATTTGCTTGCATAAACCATAAGGTATGCTCTTTGATGTTACACTGCTATGGAAATTAAAGAAAACCCAATCTTTGCCTTGGAACTGCAAGCATTATAATGATGGTTGCAATGAGAATAAATAAAATTGACCAGTAGCCTTCCATCTATATTTAATCCAAAGAGACTAGCACCAGCAAAAAACACCAAAGATTATGTACGGTGTGGTTTAGTAAATACTATATTGGATTGCTAGTCTTTGTTAAATAATTATTAGACCCCAAAACTTAGCTGTTAGGAAACAGGTCATCAACAAAACTTAGCCGTTAGGAAACAGGTCATCAATGTGCATCAGATCTTAAGCATCCCCTCACGTGCGACCTGGACTATTCACGTGAAGACATAAATGAGTCAAAAAATGACCAGAGATAAAGGAGTTAAAGAATGAGTAAAAGCTTTTAGATATAAATGGATCAAATCCGTCTGGATGGAGATTTGAACTCATGAGGATGTTAAGATTAGAGAACATGAGCCATAGGTTATGGTAAACAGTGCAATTAATTTATTTCAACCCATAACTTAAGATCTATATATATATATATATACAAGATATATAGACACCACCATGATGTCAATACCACCAAACCATACACAACCTATGGATAGACATCCTAATACCTTCCTCAAACTCATAATGGATCATACTTAAAAGAGTTTGCTAAGGAGGAAAGACAAACTTTGCTTGGTGTGCAATTGATGAAGTCTAAAACCTGGTGCATAGAAGAGATAAATGGCACATAATGCACCCGAGAAACGTAATGATGTAGAGTGAAATGATGATCGATCCCGGAAAATATGACATGATTACTAACTATTTGATTAACAATAGAGCCCCTATATATTAGCAAACAACTGGTAATCACTTCTTCAGATTTGCTGAATTATTATTATATAATAACAGATCATCACTCACCACATTCCTAAGAGTATATTTGATTGACCAAGTCAAGGTGAGGCATTCTAAAACTTTTTCCTTGAAACTTGTTGGAGATCCTTGGTCTGCAGTGATGGGCAGGCCACCATTAGAGGTAAGCTTTTGTGTAGAGCCACCAGCTTCTAAGTATAAATTTCAGTTGCCACAGGCCAAGCACCTCTGTTATTATTATTATTATTATTATTATTATTATTATTATTATTATTATTATTATTATTTTTTCCCCCTGCTGCCGTGCCAGAGCCAGTCAACCAGCAAGAGAGGTACCACTCACTACCAAGGTGGTACACCACTGAATCCAACCATTTTACCACTGAGTCATGCTTTTGACTGCATGGAGAGGAGGGATGTCATAGGGATTAAACAAGTCCATCTCATTCCCAGCCATTCGATCAAAGATCAGACAGTGGTGAGGGACAAGGTCCCCCACCAACTTTGAGGGATGGAGGACTCGCATAGGGTCAGTTTCCTTATTGAAGTGAGTAAAAAAAAACAGCACACCCACATGCTGTACCGGTTCAATAAACCTCATATAATAAAACAGGGCAGCAGGTGGGAGAAACTGAGGAGAAGTCTTGGGCTTTTCTTCATCCCGAGCATCCGATAAAACTAAGGTGAGGCCAGAGATGGCTAAGTATGTGGATCGCATATATAGTAAGTAAAAAAATGTGTCAATCTGGATTTAACTCATCTATTAAATTGGACAAAAAAAAAAAAATTCAATTCCGGATCTAACCATGTACTTAAATAGGTAATCCGACCCAACCTAATCAAATTAAATGAATCAAGCACTGCCACCACTACCAGGTCAGATGAACTAAGCCCGGCATGAACTATTTATAAAAAGATGTAAACCAATAACCAAAAGTCGAAGCTCCATGGAATTCCGCAATCATCATATGGATGATATGCTCAATGTTTTGAAGGGTGGTACTGGTGAACTATTTTTTAGCCATGGAGAGAGGTATCTATCTCCTAATTCTATAAAGTTGTGCCCTTTTTGTATGGCTTTTTTTTTTTTTTTTGGTTTGTTTGGTGGACTTTGTATGCTTTTTTGTTTTTTGTCAGAAACTTTTTATGGCTTTTACCATCGTTCTTCTACTATTTGTGGGAGTGTAAAAGAGAAATTTGATCTTCACATGGGATCATCTTTTGCTGAAACATCATGAGGGATGCCATGGACATAAAAGAGACAAATACTTCAATCCACATTCCTGAACAGTTATTTGGATTCCACAAGCAAAGCTTGGTTCTGACTTGATGGCACAGCACAGAGAGCAAAACAATAAAGGCAGCACCATCTCATTCCCAAAATTCAACCAAATCCAGTCACAGTTTCACCCACCTTTACAAACTTTCAGCTGGCCAGCATGCAAACCCCAGTGCATCTGATCATACCAGCACTCTCTCATTGCTCTGAACTCCTTTCAGAGACTCATCAAAGTGTCCCAAACACCCCTCCACCCAAAGTGGGATGGCAATGGGGACTTTATAGACTGCAGTTCACAAGACACTCTCCTCTGGCCCAATGGGTCTCATCACATCACACATCAGGAAGAAAACAAATACAAAGAAGGAATTACAATGAATATTGTTTAAGTATTCATGAATGAATGACAAGGGCTATGAACCAAAAGGACTACTTGCAACATTATTCACCAAAGTCACTCCTTTATAGCCTGTTGGGGTTGATCTCCACCTAGCTATTTTTAAACTTCAGTCAGAACCTTTTTTTTTTTTTTTTTTTTTCACTTTGAGCTGTTAACTTTTGCCTTTCTTTTCCTGCCCCTTTCCCTTCTTTTTACACTAACAAGCGTGGGAAAGATGTTCTCAAGACATCAAAACCAAACCTTTTTCAAGCTAAGTCATCAACCAATTACAAATCTATCTTAATTAGAGAATCAAACCATGCCCCATCGACTGCTAAACCCAAAAAACCTGTGCCGGGTCTCTGAAACTCCATCTCTACGTCCAAATTGATTTCTACTCGGTATGCGGCGATTCTATCCTTCTTCTCTTGCAGCTTCTCGCTGCATTTGCATCAACAGAGCTGTTGGTGCTCACACAATTGGCTGCGGATAGCTCCGAGCAAATTAAATTCTTTGATGGCTTCAGCACCTCCTTGTGGGACTCCTGAATCATCAGTCTATAGCAGGAAAACACATGCTCCTGACATGGGATAATAATAATAATGCATTTACTCATCACTTCCTTTTTTTTTTTTTTCCTGCCCTTATGGAGAGATTAAAATCAATGTAAAATTTCAATCAGAAGTCAAAACTTACAGTTTCCAATGATCCACATAGAGAGACTGTTCTCATCTTAAACTCCACTAAGTTCTGACTTAATGTTTCATCAAATGTGGCCAGAATTGCTGCTGCTGCTATGACCGATGGGCGATAATGGACTAAATTTATCACTGTGATCATTGAAAAAAAAAAAAGAAAAAAAAAAGACATGGGATATTATTATTTGGCCTGTAAAGAATTTGAGTTCAATAATTCGATGGTGACCAACCTCCAGTGGCTGCAAAAATAAATCCGGTGGCTTTGGCCATCATATTATTCGGTCTCTGTTCTTGTATCCTGGATGCGAAATAACTTAAATATGCAAATGGAGTCACCGAACACAATCTCCATTCCAACGTATCCAGGACAAGAAACTCCATCCTTAGTATCGCAATACTATTAAAATCGCATTCATCTAATCGGAACTCCGACAACGCCGGCACCTTGCATTCCTCCAACTTCGCCGCCAATGACAAACAAGCCACTGACAGTAATCGAACCGCCCAAATCTTCCTCTTCTGATCAAATTGCATCAAAATCATTCAATAAACAGAAACCAAAGCATGTAGCAGCACAAAAGAATCATAAAACGAAACAAATCATTACACTATCAATCGTTCGGTGCACAAGAAATCGATCAAGATAAGTCACAGCCATGTAGGCTGTTTTTGAGCTGAAGCCAAAGCAAGCTTTAGTCTGCTACAAAGCACAAGAAACAGATGCGATTAGAAGATTAAAAAAGAAGATACTGAACGAAAGGAATGAAATAAATTCGAACGGATGGATACCGACTTTAAGAATCCGTCGGATGGCATCAGAGCGAGCGCATTTCAGCCAATCTTCGTAGGATTCATCGTGGATTCTGCTATCAAAGCGGCCACTTTCTTTGGAGACCAGCGTCTCGATGTAGTCATCCTCTTCTGTTTCCGAGAGAATGCATCCATCATCATAAACCGTTACCACATCACTCCTTTCCTCTTCATCGTCATCATCATCGCCAAGGAGAAGACTTGTTCCATCCTCTTGGCAGATGAGGTTGGAGAGAGAAACGGAGCACTCAGAATCTTCCATTGGAATGGTTTGCTTTAAATCTAAACAGAGAGAGGTTTACGTGTGAGTTTGTTGGGAGTGCAATCTAGGAGAACTCATTTCTGCGGTCTAGATCCCCGGAAACTTAACCTCCGGAGAGAGGAAAGCGGCGAGGAGGGATCCGGGAAGTTGGTCCCCCAAAATATAGAGAACGGCTAGAGAGACGGTTTTTTTTTTTTTTTTTTTTTTTTGGCGGAGTTCCCCGGCTCCAGCGGCTAGAGAGAAAAGGGGCTACTTAGAAAGGCCTCCCATAGGGAAATGGGAATGGGCTGCTCCCTGGGAGAGATTTCCGTTGGTTTTAAATATATCAAGAATGCTTAGGATCACTGGAATTTCGGATCCTGTTGGGTCATCAGAGCCATTGGATTTGATATGAATGGCTGTCGATGAAATTGAGAAGACCTTGGTATTGTACATCATGCATGAACTTGATTGGGTCAATATGTCGAAAAAAAAAAAAAAAAGTTCTTGGCTGACCATGCCTCGAGAATTTAATTAAAATGATCCGGGTGCATGATAGAAGGATTGGCATGAGATTATCATGATGGCGAATTATACTCAAACCTAATAACTTGATATTTTAGGCTAATACATGGACATAAAAATTGTTACGCAATCTCTTTTGGAAGAAAGATGCAAAAGGTTGCATAACATAAACATTCAATGGCAAAGATGATGTTTGGAGTCTAAATTAACCATCCAACATTCACCAAAATCATGTGAAAGAGTGGGCATACACCATCATTGGGATGTTCCGTAGATGTACAGTATTTGAAAGGATAATTTATTACAATTTATATGTAGTTGCATACAAAATATTTCTTTTTGGTATCATACTTTAGAAGAACAGTTGCTTGCTTAACAGAGAGATTATAGCATCGTGTTAACGTTTTGTTGCATGTACCTCCTTTATTTCATTATCCAAGCTTGCTCTGGGACCTGCACACAACACTATGAAGGATGATTGTGAGCAGTAGTAGGATAACAATATGGTGTCGATATAATGAGGTCTTTTGATCCTCATGGCTATTAAAATATAATATTTATTCTTGTTAATTTCTAAATTATATATTTTTTGATTTAATTGTATGTTGGATTCATATTTGGACTTGTGTTGTTTTGTAGTTTATGTATTAATATATGAATCTTTGTAGGGTATGGTTGTCTCAAAGTTAAAAAATCCTTGATTATATTCTTCTCTAATTTTGCATCTCATTTTTACTCCAACCTTCTTCTAAATCTCATCAAGTTTGAAAGCAAAATCAATAAAAGTGATATCAAAGTCAACAGTAGCTCCTACCTTCTTTTATACTTCTCAGCCCACAGCATCAACAACTTACCTTCTAAAGGTGTGAACTTTAAAAGAGATGATAAACACACGCACAAAAAAAAAGAGAGGTTTACCGAACTCAAAGGTTACCACGCTAAACTGATGCTGGATCTCTTAATTCTACCATGTTTCCTCTTTTGTCACTCCATAATAGGCACAATAAAGGATCCCCTACTTAAAGTATTAGATCACACTATCTAATATTTATCTTGAACTAGACTATTAAATAAATATTTTGGAGGAAGCATCTTAATTCCTCCATGTTTCTGGAAAAAAAAAAAAAAAAACAATGTGGTTTCCATATGCGGTTGAATTTACTTGGTAGGAACAAAAATGCTGTTTTGAGGGCAGATGCCAACAAGGAGAAAAGACTAGCCCAAGTTCTTGTCTACCTACCCCTTCTCTTAGGTCCTGCAAACCTAATATTTTAAGAGGATCTTGCTTTGTTTTGGGACTGGTTGCTGATGTGTATTGTAGGGAGATCCAGAATAATTTTTTGGTTAAAAAAAAGGGAAAAAAAAATCTCCCAAACATGTTTCCTTCGTTCTTTAATAATATGAAGTTTGGATTACCCATTGTTTGTTCAAAATGTACTTTAATATTGGATTATCCATTGTTTCCTCCTCCTCCTCCTCCTCCTCCTCTCTTCTTCTTCTTCTTTTTTTTGATAAAGCGGTATATTCAGTTCATTGATCTAAAATGAATACAATCCAGAAAATCAAAAAGAATAATATTTCGAAGCTATATAGGGACATTCTGTCAAGTAGACTATAAAACAGAATCGGAATGATTGGCGATATAGGAGGCCATCCAATCCGCCACAGAGTTGGCCTTCCTATAAATATGCCGAACTATAATCGATACAAATCCATATAGAAAAAGTCTAATATCCCGGATGATAGGCTGAGCCGACGGAGATCTCAGCATCTGACGAATCCAAGAAACCACCATCGTGGAGTCGCCCTCAATAATAAGACGGTCTAAATGGAGGATCCGATGGGCATATGCAATTCCCGCCCAGGCAGCATACAACTCCACCCTCGGGACTGTCAGATCATGGAGATAAACATCCCCTGTAACCAAAAACCCGAGCTGAGAGTCACAAAAGACAAAGGCTGCCACCCCTGTCCATTCTGAAGACTCCCATCAAAATTGAATATGAACTATTGTGGAGGAGGGCGTTCTCAAGAGATGAAAACCCGATGGGGTGCTCGCAAAGCGGAAGAAGAACCCCAGATCTCCGAAGACCTCATAGACAATTTCAAAACAATCTCAAAAACTCCTAGGCATGAGCCCAAGCTCTCTCAACAATCATCCTGGTAGAGCTTATGACCGAGCTAAAGACTATATCATTCCGGGAGAGCCAAATATGGTTTGTAATATAAACAAGGAGAGTAGCATAGGAGAAAGTTGTACCAGGTGTCAGCAAGCCTAAAAATGTATCCTCCCTGATATGGCGGAAGGCTGACGTGTGACCACTATCGGATGCCATGTCAGAAAAGCTGCCATGGTGGACACTCCATCTCGGATTCTTTTGCCGATCCGAGCCCCTCTGATCCGTCAAAGCTGAGCTCCGTCCTCCGCCAGGTAGGTACCCGCAAGCTCAGGTCGCCTAGACCGGAGCCGAGCGACCTCCTTCACCAGAGCGAGCCCCTTCGAGGTCGAGCCCTTTGGGCAGGGGTCGCGCACCGTCGTCCTCCACCAAGTCGGCACCCACAAGCTCGGGTCGCCTAGGCCGGAGATGAGCGACCTCCTTTACCAGAGAGAGCCCCTTCGAGATCGAGCCCTTTAGGTAGGGGTCGCGTACCGCCCTCTTCCGCCAGATGGAACCCCTCCGAGGTCGAGCCCCCCTGGGTCGGGCTCGAGCTCGACCCTCCTTTGACGGGACGAACCCCTTTAAGGTCGAGACCCTCAGGCTGGAGCCGAGTCCCAACTCTCCAGTTCGGCAACCACCTCGGACAATGCCGCCGGCCACCAAAGGAGCGGAGCCACCTCCCCAGGGCACCGGCGGGCCACCCGAAGGCTGTGAAAAAAATATCCATCAAATCATAATAACTGCCTACGGATGCCACTTATGCTCGGGAGGGAGAAGTTCCCCCAATTACGAAACTGCTAGGCTTCCCGGAATGGGGCGACCGAAAGGAATGTCAGAATGCACAGTGGTTTCCTCATTGCCAACCAGGGAAGATGTTCCGTCCACGGCACGAAACGTCGCCACACGCTCCTGACAGTATGAACCAGAAGAGATGTCACATCCGTGGCATGGAGCACCGCCGCATGCACTTGACAGCACAGGAAGATCCCGAGGTAGATGTCCAATGATCACCCAGACTTAAAATAACCTTCGACACGCTCGGAAGAGAGGTAACAGAAACTAAACAAGAAAAAGATCGAAAGGGGAAGGGGAGAGGGGCCACACAGGAGGATCCATCCACCTCGGTCATGACCTTTCCCGGCATATTTGCACCCCCATTCTCACTCTACTCACATCATTTTCACTCCTCCTAGCATGGAGTCCACCAGAGGGGCTCGACCAGGAGGATCTGTTTTCCTGGATCGTCACTAACTTGAGCATTAGAGTGCTCCCGTCGGAATCCCCGGCCCGGGTCACTAACCCTTATTTTGCAAGTCTTGACGAGCGGGACATCACCGCGGAGACGAAGAGCGATCCGACGCCGACAGCAGCTACAGGCCACGGCGATCCTGGCGGCAACAGATTGGTGCGCCAGGAAAGGGAGCGGAGTTGACGTGTTTTGATCCTGCACAAGCCCCCTGCAAGCGGTCCACCCGGAGGATGGTGACGACACGGGCAAGAGAACTCTCCACCAGTCGCGCAGGAGACCCCCCTTCCCAAGAGGACTTGCACGATCCAGAAGGGGAGTTCCTGAGCCCCGTCGACCCACCTCCGACGGATGTCCAGCTGGCCGCACTCGTCTAACAGATGCAAATCCTCACTATGGCAGTGCACCAGCTTCAGCACCAGCAATGGTCCTTGGCCACCCACCAATAGCCAGGAACCCCCGCGCCCCATGCCGCAGCACCCTGCAACAGCCTATATTCCTTCCAAGGGAGGCCTTCGCAGCTGCGGGCCATCACTAACTACCGGGGCAATCACTTGACTCCGGCGAAGAGACAATGGGCCGGGTCCCCCGATGGGGAAAGCCGGTCCCTCACCCTAGAGCGGGTGATATCCAAACCCCGCCGAGGTCGAAGAGGCAAGTCCCCCCTTCATGAGCACCATGCACCTACGTCACCTTCTGCGTCTCTTTCCGTAGAAGGTTCTACCGACGAAGCCATCAGGCGCATGGTCGAGAAGCACCTGGAGGAGCACGAGCGCAAACTGGCGGAGTTATCCCACCGATTTGCGAACATGCAGGGCCCTGCTGATGGGCCAACGGGCTATGATGCCCGTCCCCCCTTCTCCCGAGAGATCCAAGAAGAACCAATTCCCAACTGGTTCTGGATGCCACAGGTGGATCCCTACAATGGAACCACCGACCTCCTGGACACCTGGAAAGCTACAAGGCCCTCATGAGGGTCCAAGGGGGCACCGATGCCCTTCTTTGCATCGCCTTCCCAGCAACCCTCCGGAAGGCGGCTCGAGTCTAGTTCACCCACCTTGATCCTGAAAGCATTGGTTCTTTCGCCCAGCTGGAGCGGAAGTTCATAGCCCACTTCGATGCCTGTCGGAAGGTACCGTGAGAGGCAGACAACCTCTTCTCCATCTAGTAACAGGACTGTGAGCCACTGCGAGACTATGTGGCCCGCTTCAAAGTCACTGCTTTGGAGATTTACAACGTTGAGGAGCCAGTTGCTATGCTGGCCCTGAAGCGAGGGCTCAGGACTTCTCGCCTGACCTACTCGCTCGACAAGAAGCCCCCCAAGAGCTACTCCGAGCTCCTCCTCCGAGCTCAGAAGTACGTCCGTGCCGAGGAGGTGGACCGTACGAGAAGGGAGCTAGATGGAGGCCCTTGAAGAAGCCGGCTCCCGTCGATATGTCTGGGATGCGGAAGCCAGGCCCTCCACCTCCGAACTTCCACCAGGGGTCGAGACCGAGGTGTGCTCCGGTCCCAAAGGAGACACTTGCTCCCCTGCTCACCCCGAGGATGAAAATCCTGATGGAGATCGAGGGTGAACCCTACCTGAAGTGCCCACCTCCGATGAGGCCATCCTCTAGCCATGACAAGATGAAGTACTGTCTCTACCACCGCGACCATGGCCACGACACCGAGGAATGCCACAACCTCAAGAAGGAGATTGAGGAACTCATCAATAGAGGCTATCTCGGAAGGTACCTGGGGGGCATACCTCAAGCAGAATCTCAGATGCTCGTTGCTTTCCCCCCAATTCCTATAGTGGATAATTACCCAACTGAGAAGCCGATGGGGATGATAAGTTGGGGAACCGAGCGCACATCCAAGAAGGCCGGGGGGGTGAGGCAATTTGAAAATGTATTCCCCTTTATGAGGGAAGGGGAAGGTTGGGGGAAAAATATAAATAACAATGCCATGGTCGTCGAGATGACGATCGCGAAATATCTTGTAAAATGCATCATGGTTGACAGTGGAAGCTCAACAGATATGCTTTTTTATGATGCCTTCTCCAAAATGAATTTATCTGCTGCACAGCTCAAGGCCTGTGCATACACTCCTTATCGGTTTCACAGGAAACTCTGTGAGGATTGATGGAGAAATCACTCTTCCGGTCATTGATGGGGCCCCACCTCGGCAAAGCACTGTCATGATGACCTTCATAGTAGTTAGACTCCCTTCTGCCTACAATATGATCCTCGACCAACCCGGACTCAATCTGCTCGATGCCGTTGTATCCATGAAGCGATTGCTGGTGCAGTTCCCAACTCCTCACGGAATTGGCGAAATGAGAGGTGCACTGTTTCCAAACCCTCCCAGGTGCCAAAGTCCCCGGAGAAGATCCCAGGATGGACAAGCTCGATCAAAGGGTGCAGGACCCCAGAGGTGGCTCGGCCGAGAGCCTGTTGTCTTTTCCTCTTGGAATCGATCAGGAGAAGACGGTGCAGATTGGAGCCCAGCTGCAAGAGGAGGAAGGAGCCCACCTACTAGAGTTCCTGCGAATGAACGTGGATGTGTTCGCCTGGACGGAGGTCGACATGCCAGGTATTCCCTCTGACATAATCACTCACAAGTTAAGCATTGACCCGAAGTACAGGCCAGTTCGACAAAAAAAGAGGAGTTTTGTCCCCGAGAGGCAAGCGGTGATCAACGGGAAGTCGACAAACTCGTCGCTGTCGGCTTCATTCGGGAGGTTCAATACCCGAGCTGGCTGGTGAATGTGGTGATGGTGAGGAAAAGTAATGGCAAATGGAGGATTTGTGTCGACTACACTGACCTCAACAAGGCATGCCCGAAGGATAGTTTCCCCTTCCAAAGATTGATCAGCTCGTGGATGCCACCTCGGGTCACCGACTTCTCTCCTTTATGGATGCATTCTCCGGATACAATCAGATCCGTATGCACCCCGAGGACGAGGAGCACACTGCCTTTGTTATCGACTAAGGGACTTATTGCTACAAGATGATGCCCTTCAATCTGAAGAACGCTGGGCCATGTACCAGCATTTGGTCAACAGGGTCTTCAAAGATCATATTGACTGGAACATGTAGGTGTACGTGGATGATATGCTTGTCATGAGCAAGCCGAGTTCGGACCATGTCGCCGACCTCGCCGAAGCCTTCAACAATCTCTGGAAGCATCGAATGAAGCTGAACCCCATGAAGTGCACCTTCAGAGTGGTGGCAGGGAAGTTCCTGGGCTTCGTGGTCACTCAGAGAGGCATTGAAGTGAACCCGGAGAAGGTCCAGTGAACATCGACATGGAGCACCCAATATCTAAGAAACAGGTCCAGCACCTGACGGGGCATATTGCAGCCTTGAGCTGGTTCATTTCTAGGTCGGCTGATCGATGTCTTCCCTTCTTCAAGGCGCTGCGCAAGATGCATGACTTCCCTGGACGGAGGAATGTAGAGCAGCCTTTGAAGAGCTGAAGGAGTTCCTGGCAACTCCCCCACTGCTCTCCAGGCCGAAGAAAGGAGAGGAGCTGTTGCTCTATCTAGCGATCACACCCGGGGCCGTTAGCTCGGTCCTCGCCCGCACAGACCAGGATGGATCTTAGAAGCCGGTATACTACACCAGCAAAATCCTTCGCGATGTGGAGATCAGGTATACCCTTTGAAAAACTTATTTTTGCTATAATAATGTCTGCTAAGCACCTCAGACCCTACTTCCAAGCGCACCCATCGCGGTGGTGATGGACCAACCGCTGAGGACCATACTCAGCCACCTTGAAATATCCGAGCAGTTGGCCAAATGGTCCCTGATGCTGAGCGAGTTCGACATCGCATATCAGCTGAGGTCGTCACAGAAGGTCCAAGTCCTGGCCGACTTCTTAGTCGAGTGCACGGGACTCACCGAGGAGCCGAAGCAGACTCCCGAGGAGCATCAATTCGACCCCGCCATGGAGGAGGGACCGTGGATCCTTCACGTGGATGATGCATCCAACTCCAGCAAAAGCAGAGCGGGGCTCATTCTCACCAACAGTAACGGGATTGTGGTGGAATGTGCCCTCTGCTTCAAATTCACCACGACAAATAACCAGGCAGAGCACGAGGTGCTCCTCGCAGGCCTAAAGGTCTCACACGAGCTAGGTGTCCAGAACCTGAAGGTCTTCATCGACTCCCAACTGGTGGTCGGACAAGTTTCAGGAGAGTATGAAGCTAGGGATCCCCTGATGATGAAGTACCTCGAATGAGTCCGCTCATGCACGACATGCTTCTAATGCTTCAATATCTTCCATATCCCTCGCGGGGAGAACACATGCGTGGATGTACTATCGAGACTTGCAACCTTACTAGACTCATCACTAGAGCAGGCATATATTGAGTACCTCGAAAATCCAAGCTACCAAGCCCCCGAGGAGGTACAGCAAGTCATCCCAGAGCCGAGCTGGATGGATAGGTACATCAAGTACATTACTGATAGCATTTTGCCCGAGGACCGCATGAAGGCCGGCCTCATTAAAAAGAAAGCCTCATGGTTTGTTCTGATGGAAGGATAGCTCTACCGCCGATCCTACTTGTACCCGCTCTTGAAGGCTTGAGACCCGCAGAGGCAGCCTTCGTCCTCGAGGAGATACACGAAGGCTTGTGCGGAAACCACATCGGAGGAAGGACGTTGGCGCACAAAGCCCTTCGCCAGGAATATTTCTGAGAGACCATGAGGGAAGACGCCGCCGACTTCGTGAAGAGGTGCGACAAGTGACAGCACCATGCTTACATACAGTGTCAGTCGGCGGCGCTGATCTCACAACTCGTCACCCCTTGGCCCTTTGCCAATGGGGAATGGACATCTTGGGGCTGTTTCCCCCCGCACCAAGACAATAGAGGTTCTTGCTGTTGGCCATCGACTACTTCACCAAATGGGTGGAGGCAGAACCACTAGCACGGATCACAGAACCCAAGGTCCGCCAATTCTTCTAGAAGTCGATAATATGCCGCTTCGCACTTCTCCGCTG
This sequence comes from Areca catechu, assembly GCA_021397845.1. Classification (NCBI taxonomy): domain Eukaryota; kingdom Viridiplantae; phylum Streptophyta; class Magnoliopsida; order Arecales; family Arecaceae; genus Areca; species Areca catechu. Next base: position 169,179,869 of record CM038041.1, read on the forward strand.
CGTCATCACCAACAACGGGTGGCAGTTTGACAATCGAGAGTTTGAAGGCCTCTGCACCGAGCATGGCATCCAGCACCGCTTCACCTCCGTCGCTCACGCCTAGACCAACGGAGAGGCGAGTGACCAACCGAACCATCCTCCAGGACTCAGGACCAGACTGGACCAGGCCAAGGGCAGGTGGGCGGAAGAGCTTTCTAGTGTTCTTTGGGCCTACCACACAACGCCCAGGATCACAACCGACGAGACACCCTTTAACCTTATCTTCGGCATCGAGGTTGTGGTCCCGGTCGAGCTCGGTTTGCCCACGCTGCAGGTCTAGCAATATGATGAAGCGCAGAACACGACATACCTCCTGCTCAACTTGGACCTCCTCGAAGAGACCAGAGACAAAGCCCGACTCAAGATGGTAGCATACGGGCAATGGGTCGCCCGATACTATAATTCTCGAGTGAGGCCCAAGGTCTTCCGAACTGGTGACTTGGTTCTCCACCGAGCTGAGGTGTCTCAACCTTGGGAGTGCGGCAAGCTGTCGCCAAACTGGGAAGGTCCCTATAAGGTGATCAAAGCCCTTCTGCATGGATCCTACTACCTTACGAATCTGGACGGCGCCAGATTCCCGCAGACGTGGAATGCCTACAACCTAAGAAAGTATTACCAGTAATGTAAGGCTTATCCTTTAACATAATAAAGGCCCTCTTTTGTACATATTACCTTTCACCTCGCAGGAAAATCGCTACCCGGCCCAAGGCCTGGCATGCCATTGCTCAGAGGCAAACCCCCCTGCATCAAAATGCGATGCCCGATCCTCCGGCACCAATGATGCAAGGTTCATTCTTATCGATAATTGGGGTTCCCCTCATGTAAACATTTCTTGCCTTTCAGGAGAACATCCATCAAGTCTTAGAGCCCAGTGCTGAGACCTCAAAACCCGAAGCTGAGCTCTCCGGCCACCATGTCTTCGAGCCCAGCTCCAGGACATCCAAGCCCAGAACCAAGCTTTTCGGCCACTAAGTCTCAGAGCCCAGCATCGAGACCTCAAAGCCTAGAGCCAAGCTCTCCGGCCACCATGTCTTCGAGCCTAGCTCCAAGACATCCAAGCCCAGAACCAAGCTTTCCGGCCACTAAGTCTCAGAGCCCAGTGTCAAGACCTCAAAGCCCAGAGCCAAGCTCTCTGACCACCAAGTCTTCGAGCCCAGCTCCAGGACATCAAAGCCTGAAACCAAGCTTTCCAGCCACTAAGTCTCAGAGCCCAGTGCCTAGACCTTAAAGCCCGGAGCCAAGCTCTCCGGTCACCATATCTTCGAGCCCAGCTCCAAGACATCAAAGCCCGGAACCAAGCTTTACAACCACTAAGTCTCAGAGCCTAGCATGAAGACCTCAAAGCCCAAAGCCGAGCTCTCCGGCCACTAAGTCTTCGAGCCCAGCTCCAAGACATCCAAGCCTGGAGCCAAGCTTTCTGGCCACTAAGTCTTAGAGCCCAGTGTCGAGACCTCAAAGCTCAGAGCCGAGCTCTTCGGCCACCATGTCTTCGAGCCCAGCTCCAAGACATCAAAGCCCGGAACCAAGCTTTCTGGCCACTAAGTCTCAGAGCCCAGCGTCGAGACTTCAAAGCCCGAAGCCGAGCTCTCCGGCCACCAAGTCTTCGAGCCTAGCTCCAAGACATCCAAGCCCGGAACCAAGCTTTCCAGCCACTAAGTCTCAGAGCCCAGTGCCGAGACCTTAAAGCCCGAAGCCAAGCTCTCCGACCACCATATCTTCGAGCCCAGCTCCAGGACATCAAAGCTCTGAACCAAGCTTTCTAGCCACTAAGTCTTAGAGCCCGGCATCGAGACCTCAAAGCCTAGAGCTGAGCTCTCCGGCCACCAAGTCTTCGAGCCCAGCTCCAAGACATCCAAGCCTGGAACCAAGCTTTCCGGCCACTAAGTCTCAGAGCCAGCGCCAAGACCTCAAAGCCCTGAGCCGAGCTCTCCGGCCACCATGTCTTCGAGCCCAGCTCTAGGACATCAAAGCCTAGAACCAAGCTTTCCGGCCACTAAGTCTCAGAGCCCAGTGCCGAGACCTCAAAGCCCGGAGTCGAGCTCTCCGGTCACCAAGTCTTCGAGCCCAGCTCCAAGACATCCAAGCTTAGAACGAAGCTTTTCGGCCACTAAGTCTCAGGGCCCAGCACCGAGACCTCAAAGCCCGAAGTCGAGCTCTTTGGCCACATGTCTTTGAGCCCAGATCAAGGACATCAAAGCCCGAAACCAAGCTTTCCAGCTACTAAGTCTCAGAGCCTAGTGCCGAGACCTCAAAGCCCGGAGCCAAGCTCTCCGGCCACCAAGTCTTCCAGCCCAGCTCCAAGACATCCAAGCCCGGAACTAAGCTTTCCGGTCACTAAGTCTCAGAGCCCAGCACCGAGACCTCAAAGCTCGGAGCTAAGCTCTCTAGCCACACGTCTTCGAGCCCAGCTCCAAGATATCAAAGCCCAGAACCAAGCTTTCCAGCCACTAAGTCTCAGAGCCCAGCATCAAGACCTCAAAGCCCAGAGCCAAGCTCTCTGGCCACCAAGTCTTCGAGCCTAGCTCCAAAACATCCAAGCCCGAAGCCAAGCTCTCTGGCCACTAGGTCTGGGCCACTCGGAAACAAAGGGGGAGTCTTCTTTTCGATCTCATCACATGTGCAGAAAGAAAGAAAGAGCGGCAAGACAATTTGGCGAAATAATATTTTCATAACTTAATGGAAAGGGTTATAATACTTCTGAGGCCCGACATACCGGGTGGCCTAGGGAAGAAAACAACGAAAAGGCTACAATAGAAGAGAGGACCCTAATCTACTCCACCGGTGCCTTCCCAGGGCGGCGTGCCACCGAAGCTCCGTTGCCCTTGGCCGTCGAAGCCAGGGCCCCTCCTTCAGCCATCGTCGTTGGCGGGGTTGGTTCAGCCATCGTCACCGGTGGGGTTGGTTGGGCCACCGCTACCTGCGGGGTCGGTTCCACTGCTACTACCTGAGGAGACGGCATGACCGCAACAAGATGCTCCTCAGTTATAGCCAGTGCGGGGGCCGAGGCCTTTGCACCCTTGGAGCCCGGGAGTCGGATAGCGGCCATCCGTTCAGCTAAGAGAGTGCCGCGCAGCTGGGATCGACAGTAAGCGAACCCCTTGAAGAAGGAATCTGTCGCTGCCTCCTTGAAGTCCAGCTTGAACTCCTCGGAAGCCTTATAATTTGCAACTGCCTCTGTCGCCCTCTTTTCCGCATCCTCAGCTCCGCGGATGGCCTCGGTGGCCTCTTTCTTTGTGGCCTCAACTAAACTGATGGCAGCGGAGGCTCTCCTCTCTGCCTCGGCAGCCTTCTGTTCAGTGGTCGTGGCCTTCTTCTCAGAGGAGACAGCCCGCCCTTTCATCGCCTCCAGCTCGGCCTGAAGCCCCTTCAGCTGGGCACCTTTTGACTTGAGCTCTTCCTCGAGCTCTCTTGCGCCACCCGGTGCTGGCAGTTTCATCCCGGAGGTTCTTGATCATCATGTTAGCATCCCAGATCTTGTCGCTCTTCTGTCTCAATTTGTCCCTCGAGGACTCGAACTCTGCCTCGCGCTCCTTCTCCCTTCTGAACCAGTTACGGCAATAATCCTGGATAAGTAGGAGTTCGGCATCTTGCTGCATCAAGAATGATGTTAGTCAACAAGAAAGTGAGAAAGAGAGCGAGGCATATCGAAAATCAGCTTATGGTGTAAAGGTTGGAGAAGGATGCGCTGATGGTGTCGGCCAAGTACTTCCCACTCCTCTCTCATCGGTCGCAGGACTGGATGGAGAAATCCATCATCCGCTCGGCAAGTGTCTTGTCCCTGACAAGAGAGATGCTGGGCCCCAATCTGAAGGGGACCTAACAATAGTCCTTGTCTCTTGTACCCATCATCGGTTCGGGACCACCTGCTTCGTCGGTGGTGGAAGTCGTTGGTGCAGGCTAGGAGCTCAGTGCCACTTCGGATGGAATAGCTGAAGTTGGCCCCGTGCCCTCTGGTTCCTTGTCCTCTTCGACCTCGACGATCTCCAGAGGGGGAGACATCGTCGCAGCAGCGGTGGTGGCATATCTGGCCTGAACCACCACCTCGGACTCCGACATGGGGGCCAGACCGTGCCACCTTGGAAGCTCGGGGGTGGGTTCAGTAGCCCTCCTCCTCCTTGACTCGAGAACGGGCTCGACCGGTACTACGGTCGCACCGACATCTACCCGAGCCCTCTTTGGAGTGGGCTCGCCGGTGCCCTCTGCCTGATTCCTCTCCTCGGAGAACGAGAGGAGTTCCTCTACGGAGAACTTCATGGTTGCACCAGGGAAGAAGACGTCAGCTCAAAAAAAAAAAGGGAAAGAGAATAAAAAGATTTTTGAGCCAAACTCACCCAACTCTTGTATTGGGCCGACCCCGGCCTCATGGAGATTCTGCTCTGATAGCAGGTTCCCAAGTGAAGGGATCTCGACATAGCGAAGCTGGTCGTACACCTCCGAATTGGCTGCGTCGACTGTGGAATCCCGGTTGGGGGACCGATTCGGGTCTCTCCAGACCCAATCGACCCCCTCGGCCGAGGCAAAAAATACATACTCTTTCATCCTTTGATAGAAGAGGGAAGTTCAAACTTAATCCCCCTGGGATGGAAAGAAAGAGACCACCACCCCTCCTCGGTGGATGATGTTTCAAGATGAAAAAAGCCCTGAACAAAGAAAAACGGGTAACAATCCCGTGGAAGTGATACAAGACAATGAAAGAAAAAATGGTCCTGATGGCATTCGAGACAAGCTGGGCGAGGACGAGATGGTAATGGCTCAGAACAGAGAGGAAGAAAGGGTGGAACGGGAGTCGGAGGCTACCTGAAAAGGTTTCCTCGTAGAAGGCTATCCGACGCAGGCCATTGGAGGTGACCCGCTCCCCCGGTCGAGGGACCGAGAGCCGGACGCCATCCGGGATACCATAGATGTCCCGGATGGTCACAAGGTCCATGGCCGTACTCACCGAAGCGATTTCCCCAGGACCTATTAACCGAGAAGGTTCAGGAGCAGGTGCAGAAGGAAGAAGAAAAGGACGAGATGGGGGAGAGGATGCAGGCTCCCTAATCATTATTCCCCCAGGCGCGGGCCTTTGGCTAACCTCGAAGCGCGCCGCGTCTTCCTCCTCGTCGGAAGAAGAAGAGGGCGGCCTCAGCCTTGAGGGCCCGGCCTCACCTTGGTTAGTGGTGGGATGGAAATTCGGTCTGAAACGGAACAAGAAGGTTGAGAAACGAGAAGAGCAGAAAAAGGAAGGAGATGGACGAAGATCCGAAAGAAAACCTAACCCTAAGAGAAGGTCCCTACCCAACCAACGCGAGGAAGGAGACTAACCTGCTCAGGGCTTGAGAAGGCAGAGGTGGCCGAGAGAACAAAGGAAAGGCCTCGGTACGAAGGCGGGCACGTAGAGTTTGAAAGAAGGTATGCTTCGGGAAAGGCCACCTTTCCTTTCGAAATGATAGGCGTCTGATCGCACCGTTACAACTCCCCACCATCGGATCCGTGCCACGTGTCGACCATCGGCAAGGCTGGCATCTGGCTTCGACGGTGGCCGCCCGGAATTCTGCACCCGCAGTAACCACTCCTTGGACGTGTCCACGTGGCTCCCTCCGATAGGCCGAAGAAACCACTCCCCGAAGTGCCGACGATCGTGGCCATCATTTCGCTAGATTCTCGCCTTTCCACGTCAGCACCACATTTACTCCCTTCGCCCCAAGTGCTTCACACCAACGAGACTCGGGAGTTGGGGGCAAATGATACGGTGGAAGGCTGATGTGTGACCCCTATCAGATGCCATGTTAAAAAAGTTGCCATGGTGGACACTCCATCTCGGATTCTTTTGCCGAGCCGAGCCCCCCTGGTTTGTCAAAGCCGAGCTCCGTCCTCCGCCAGGTCGGCACCTGCAAGCTCGGGTCACCTAGGCCAGAGCCGAGCGACCTCCTTCACTAGAGCGAGCCCCTTCGAGGTCGAGCCCTCTGGGCAGGGGTCGTGCACCACCATCCTTCGCCAGGTCAGCACCCGCAAAATCGGGTCGCCTAGGCCAGAACCGAGCGACCTCCTTCACCAGAGAGAGCCCCTTTAAGGTTGAGCCCTCTGGGCAGGGGTCGCGTACCGCCCTCCTCCACAAAATGGAACCCCTCCGAGGTCGAGCTCCCTTGGGTCGAGCTCGAGCTTGGCCCTCGTTTGCCGGGACGAACCCCTCTAAGGTCAAGCCCCCCGGGCCGGAGCCGAGTCCTAGCTCTCTAGTTCGGCAACCACCTCGGACAACGTCGCCGGCCACCAAAGGAGCTGAGCCACCTCTCCAGGGCACCGTCGAGCCACCCGAGGGTTGTGAAAAAACTACCCATCAAATCATAATAACTGCTTGCGGATGCCACTTATGCCCGGAGATGTAGTTCCCCCCAATTAAGACACTATTAGGCTTCCCGTAATGGGACGACCAGAAGGAATGTCAGAATACACAGTGGTTTTCTCATCGCCAACTAGGGAAGACGTTCCGTCCATAGCACGGAACGCTACCACATGCTCCTGACAGTATGAACCAGAAGAGACGTCACGTCCGTGGCATGGAGCATCGCCGCACGCACCTGATAGCACAGGAAAGATCCCGAGGTAGATGTCCAACGATCACCCAGACTTAAAAGAACCTTCGACATGCTCGGAAGAGAGGTAACAGAAACTAAACAAGAAAAAGATCGAAAGGGGAAAGGGAGAGGGGTCACACAAGAGGACCCGTCCACCTCGGTCATGACCTTTCCCGGGACATCTGCACCCCCATTCTCACTTTACTCACATCATTTTCACTCCTCCTAGCATGGAGTCCACCAAGGGGCTTGACCAGGAGGATCTATTCCCCTGGATCATCATTGACTTAAGCGTCGGAGTGCCCCCACTGGAATCCCTAGCCCGGGTCACTAACCCCTATTTTGCAGGTCTCGGCGAGTGGGACGTCACCACAGAGACAGAGCGATCCGACATCGACAATAGCTTTAGGCCACGGCGATCCTGGTGGTAACACTCCCTATCCTCCACCTGAGAAAAAAGCTCCTCGAAGCCCGCCGTCTTCCAGACATGCCATGCTCGAGGACATAGAAACAAAGCATGGACCTGCATCTCGCTGTGTGCCCCATAGACTGGGCACACTAGAGACAAGTGGAGACCTCTTGCTATCAGGAAATCTCTAGTAGGGAGACGATGCCATATAAGTTTCCACAGAAAAAGGGAAACTCTGGGGTGAACCAAAAGCGTCCAAACCCAACTAATGCGACGGGATACGGGTGGATCATAAGTAAATATGATCATCAAGTCTGACATCCGGGCATGAGAAATGGTAGAGTGCCTCCAAATCCTGATGTCCGAGCATGGATAGACTGGCAAAATAATTGATAATACTCGGTGACCAAGAATGTCCCCGAAGATTGAAGCAACCATACATGGATCCACTGAGAATGCCCTGGAATGAAAAGATCTGAAATGGAGATCGTGTCCGGAGTGTCAATAGAAATAAAGGTTGGCCACTCGGCTAAGAGAACATCAGAAATCCACGGGTCCAACATGAACCTGATCGATATACCATCCCTGACTATCCAAGAAATATGAGGGATAATAAGTGATGCCCTAGCTATCATCTCCCTCCATAAGATAAAGCAATGCCTGGAAGGTTGCTGACTGGTGTCAAGAAGAGCTGGATAGTCAACGTATCTGGCTCTCATCATAGATGACCACATATTATCAGGACACAAATAGAATCTGGCTACATGCCTCCCCAACAAGGCCTCCCTCCTGGAAACAAGTGAGTGAATCCCCAAACCACCAATCAAGGTCGACTGACATACTATCTGCCACCTCATCAAATAGATCCTCCGGCATGCTGAAGCAGAATCCCACAGAAATGCTTGGATCATCTGCTCGATCTTGAGGATGGATGTCTTATGGATGACCGCATTAGAGAGAAGATAAATAGGAAGAGATGTGAGGACCGATCTAATGAGGGTAATCCTGTCCATAGTAGAGAGAGATCTATCCTGCCAACCCTCAATCCTCTCATGAATTGCCAGAACCATAGAGGCACATTCTGCCATGCTTAGTCTAGTACCCGAGATGGGCACACCCAGATACCGGAGAGGACCCTGGTGCTTAGCAATATCGAGAATATCTAGTATCCTGCGACGGAGGTGAGTGGGCATCTTTGAACTGAAATGGATTCTAGATTTTTGCATATTAACTCTCAGACCCGATGCCCTACAGTAGTCCTCAATCACTCTCCGAAAATCCTGTGCACAGACAACCGAAGCTCGGCCAAGAAGCAAACAATCATCTACAAATAAAAGATGAAGATCGCAGGAGCACCAGAAGCGGGAATGTATGGCTGGATGACCAAATCTTGCACCGCTGCTCGCAACGCTCTCGACAAGTAATTAATACTAATAATGAAAAGAAATTGAGAGAGATGACAACCTTGATGAAGGCCAACACTTGATTGGAAAAGCTCTATGGGGGAGCCATTAACAAGAAGAGCAAAAGAAGGTCTGATAACATAAGCCATAACCCTGGAGATCCATAATCGATGAAAACCAAAATCCTTCAAAGCTTTCGCAAGAAACTCCCAGTCCACATAGTCATATGCCCTCTCTATTTCAAGCTTAATAGCCATAAACTGTGATGGATAGGAGCTCGATGGAGATCAAACATAAATTCTTGAGCTATAAGCACATTATCATAAATGCATCGAGCCAACAAAGGCTCCCTGCTTAGGACTGATCAGCTGCGGGAGAATCGGCTTCATCCTATTAACCATTAGTTTAGCACATAACTTATAAAGAGTGTTACATAAACTAATAGGCTTGAAATGACTGGGTTCAAAAGCATCAAAGCGCTTAGGGATGAGAGTGACATAAGTCTGCTTCTAGCTGTTGGGCATTCTTCCTGAAAGAAAAAGTAGTTGAACAACAGCAACAACATTAGACCGAATAATGTCCTAATATCTCTAAAAAAAGAAAGAGAAAACCATATGGACTAGGAGCTTTGTCCTCCCCTAGAGACCAAAGGGCAGACCAAACCTCCTTCTTTAAAATTGGAGCAAGAAGCACCGAGTTATGGAAAGAAGAGACATTATCCAGAGGAGGAAAGGATGAAACTGAGTGAGAGACTCTACTGGAGACAGACCACCTAGAGCTGAAGTACATCAACATCTTCCTCCTTATGGCATCCTTGTCCTCAAGCCACTGACTATCAATAGAATGCAAAGCTCTAATTCTATTTTTATGTCTACGGATAATGATGGCTTGGTGAAAGAAGTGGGTATTTCTGTCCCTCTCTTGTAGCCACTAAACTCTGGATTTTTGTTTCCAGATAACCTCCTGATTATGAAGAAGAGAGTGATGCAAAGATAGGTGAGTATAAAGTAGTGACATGTCATCCTTCGATAAGCCCCTGACTCTCTCCTCCTTATCCTGCAGATCCTTGATAGAGCTTTCAATAGACTCCAATTTAGCAAACACATTACCCACCTTAACCCTAATACACCGGAGCAAACGCCTCTTGAGAAGCTCCAATCTTCTAGAAATACGATAAGAGGTATCTCCCTGGATAGGAATCCTCCAGACCTCTCTGACGATATCCCTGGATCTCAGATATGAGAGCCAGAATTTTTCAAATCTGAAAGGGATGGTCCCCCGAGTAAAAGCATTTGTGGATAACAGAAGCGGGTAATGATCTGAGGCAATCCGGCTAAGATGACGAACAGTATACTCCAGGAACAAACTGAAATAAGGGGGGTTAGCAAAAAATCTATCAAGTCTCTTCCATATTTTGGCAACACCAGAACGGTTATTGCATCGATGTAGTAAGGCCCAACAAAACCCATGTCCACCAAACCTTTGCTATGAATGAAGTTGGCAAACTCCCTTGAAGATACATCATCCACAAAGGGTCGATCCCCTCTTTTCTCCTTAGCTCAGTCCACACCTGCAACTACTATTGGAAAGCCCTGATTAGTCAAAGCCAATGCCTCATCCCAAACCACCCTTCTCTCCCTATAAGTTGTGCTGGCATATACACCACATAAAAGCCAAGTAGGCCTATTCGGTTTCGACACCACTATAGCTACTAGCTGAGATGAGTGATGAAACACATTCACTATGGCAGCCTCCATATCCCAAGTAACTATGATGCTTCTGGACCGACCCTGAGAGTCAATCGAATAGAAGCCCTAATCATGGGAAAGACGGCACCAAATTTGCACTAGACCGGGCCCAGATAGCCGGTCTCCAGAAGAACACAAATATTAGGATAAAATAATTGAACAAACCTAACATAAAAAGATAAAAATGAGGGTTTTCCCGCTCCCCTCACATTCCAGACAAAGATTTTGATTATAATTAAGAAGATTTGAATGAAGCAGACCCTTGTCCAACTTCATCCCCAACTCTTCAAGCATTTTGACCCCTATTGCATTCCCCCCCGCAGCCTCCAATGCCTGCTGTACCTTCTCTGCAATGACCTCATGTCCAATTTTCACCTGACGGTGCCCAGTTGCAAAATTCTCTAAGATAGAGCTAAGCCTCTGCTCCATGGACAGACCCCCCTGAGAAGTTTCAACTAAAACCTCTACTCCCTCACCCTCCTTGAGATCCTCTGACCCTAAAACCACAATAGAGACCCTGCCCAAGGGTCGATCCACCCCAGCAACCATCGGACCAGGAACAAGACCCCCTTCCTTCCTTTGAGAATCTTAAGTCCCCTACCCTCCCCTAAGCCCCCTAAGTCTCCTGATTCCCCTCCCTTCCCCTATAACCCCTGAAACCCTAGAGACCCCTTCGGACCCTCTACCACCCTCAGTTCCCCTGAATCCCATGCCTTCCCCCCAATCCTCTTAGAGTCCCTTCGCTTCTCTCCTGAATTTCCTTTTCCTCTAGATAGAGTAGAAGATATTTGAACAGAGAAGACCAGTGACTGTCCTCCCGAGTGCTATCATTCCCACCCTTTGCCCCCAATAAGCAAGGAACAGGGGAACTGACTTGTTTGACCAAAGCAGAGGCAGACTTGGGAGATGCTAGCCCTTGAGAGTAGGGAGTAGAGCACTTGGGAGGGCTTCTGCTTCTCTTTGGCGACACCATCCTGTACTCCACCATCTGTTGATCTCGCATACTAGCTCTTCCGATAGGACTGTTGCCTAGGTGGCTTCCCAAGGGGGGGTGAATTGGGATTAAAAAATTTTTACAAGTATGTGCACTTTGAAATTCTTTTAGTATAGAAGTGAAGTGTGCAAAGCGGAAGTAAATAAATTGAAGCAATAAAGTAATGAAAGCACAATCACAAACACCAAGAAATATAGTGGTTTGGAGCAACCGGCTCTTACATCCACTACCCAAGGACCACTTAGGATTTTCACTATATCTCCCAACCGAATACAGTCGGATTATTTTACTAGGCTCACAATCCAAACCTCTACACTAATTTTACCGGGATCACCAAAGAAACCCTACTCCCTTTAGTTTTACACAGGATCACCAAAGAAAATCCAAACACTTGGTTTTAAACCGGAAAAACCAAGAACCCAAACTTAGGTTTTAAGAGGTTCACCTAAAAACCTTTAACTCTCTCTTAAGACATGGCCCCTTGCTATTCTTAGAGAGTAAACAAAGATAAAAACAATGTAATCAAGCAACTACAACAAACCAAGTTTGTTTTGGTATTGCCGATATAGATCAAGATGAAGTCAAGCCTTGAGTGCTCTTCAATGCTCTTCAATGCTGCTTCTTCCCTTCTTTAATGAGTGGATTCAATGATGGAGTAGAGTTGGTGAAGCTTTGAACCCAACTTGAATGCTCTTTGAGGTAGGTGGTTGAGTAACTTGAAAGCTCTTTGATTTCTCAAAAAACTCAACAATAAATCTCTAATAATTGTTTAATCCTTCAAAAATAATTCTCTATATAGTTTTCCATGAGATATGGCCATTGTAGGGCCTTGGAATTTGTGAAATGGCCATTGGAGACGAATTGGGGTTCAAATTTCAATTTCAGCAACTAACCGTTGGAGTGCAGAAAATGGCTCCACGAGCCGGCTCGAGCTTCAGGAGTCGGCTCGAAGTCTTAGACAGGCCAAAAACAAACTTCTGTGGGAGCCGACTCTTCAAGCTAGAGTCGGCTCTTGCCTTCTAGCTTTCAGTCAAGTCAAAACATACATACCTAGAGTTGGCTCTTGGACTAGGAGTAGGCTCTAGTTCTCAGAACTTCAAAAAATATATCTCTGGAAGAGTCGGCTCTTGGACTAGGAGTCAGCTCTTAGTTCTGAAACTTTGAAACTTTCTCCGTGCCGTGCCACCATGAGTCGGCTCTTGCAAGTCTTTAAAAATTGCTTCAAGCTTCTCCAAAAATCTTCAACATTGAATCAACTAGAAGCTAATCTACATACTCTATCAAATTTTCACAATTTTAAGCCCATTTTACATGATTACAGCACTCATAAGTTAGGGCTTTTACAAACTTAATTGGATTACCCTTAAGTAAATTTGAAAACCATTTTAAACAAAGGTAACCAATTCCTGCAAAACTTCTTAAACAATTTGAGAAGAGTTAGTATCAAATACATGCTCCAATGTTTTGTGATCATCAAAATCATTCCAGGGGTCAACAAGGACCAACTCCATACATTCACCAAGTGGCCCGAAAGACCCTTCAGCCACCAGCAAAGGCGCGCCACAGTCTGGGTGCTTAGTTTGGGTAGCATTTGGGGACCGATGACTCGCCACCTTTGATGGCTTCTATCATCCTTCCGAGTCTAGCAGCGAATTGGGGGAGGAGGAGGATGGCATCGACGTCAATCGAGGAGGTGAGGAGGAGGGGGGTCAGAGGAGGAGATAGGTTCCTTACCCTTCTTTGTCTCCCTCCTAGCTTTCCCTGGAATGCCCGCTGGCCGTGGCTGACGAATGCGCGAAGTGACGATCCAAGGCCTGAACCTCGATTGCTCTTTATTGACGTGGACTTCCTCTCCGAACCATCCAGAACCGGCGTCCTCTCTACACCTTCCAGTCCCGACAATTGAGCACCATCTTGCACCCCCTCTACCACAACAGTCTTCGGTCGAAGAGGATGACTCCTGGTATGTTCCTTCGGAACCCCCTCCAAGATATGCATCCATGAATGGTGTGCCCAATTCTCCCACATTGGAAACAAATAGTGGAAAGGTTTTCATAGCTGCCAGAAAACCTTCCGCTTCCCCTGAATCAAAACACTGGGTTTGAGTGATTTTAAGGCATCTAGCTCCACCCTTGCCTTGGCATAACAGGTCTTCCTCAACAAATCCATGAAGTTTCCACTGAGATAGGGTTACCTGCCTTAGCAGCCATCGCCATGATCGTCGATGGAACCCAGTATTCCAAAGGGAGCTTTGGGAGGCGCAGCCAAACAACAGTTTTCTAGATTGGCTTGTGGCCTGGAAAGAAGTCGGGTTCCCATTTGTCCAATGCCATCAACTGGCTGGTCACAAACCAAGGACCACCCCCCAACACCCGCACGCAGTCCCCCTCTGAGCTGAGATAAAGCACCAGGTGATCGTCAGCCATCAGGAACACCTCTGGGTCGTAGTCCAACTTCAACCTCATCCTAACCTCTTCGGACACCCATGCTGTAGGGACCTTACGGCCCAAGCTCCAGAAAACCACCGTCTGCCCCTCCCACTGACGACGAGAGTCATCGAGCAGAGATCCCATCAGTTCGAGAACTTTGGAGAAGAAGGACTATAGCTGTTCAATCTCCTCCTCTATTATCTTGTGAGAAGTCCAAATAGAAGCTCGAGAACGACCCTGCACAACCCTCACCCACGAATGCTCCCCATCGGCTCTCTCCTCTGTCTCCGTGCCTTCACTGTGACTGTGATGATCCCCTTCACCATTTGAGCACCAAGCATTTGAAGAAAACCCAAAAAGAACGACGGCTTAGCATGCTTCCCAAGTCACTCGTCTGACGACCGCACTTAGATGCACAACTTTCTGCTTTCTTTTTAGTAGTATAGCTATTGTTGTTTTGTTGTTGTTATTGTTGTTGTTGTTACTACTGCTACTACAATTGTTGCTATTGTTCTAAGGTGGTGGATGTATGGGATAGGTTACATGTTGAGCAGCCCATTGAACCAACCAGAGGAGGGTTAACCCAATTTAATAGACAAATTTTGGCCTAATGATTAATTTACACAGAAAGGAGGACCAGTTATGCTAGAAATTACTTGTGGATCAAGCAAAGATGGAAAATCCCATATTATAGGATTTTATTTTTAGGTGTAAGAAAATTATGATCTAATTGCAAGGTAAGGGTTGAGAGAGAAATTACTTGAGGAGTAGCGACCCTGAGATTAAAAGGTAAGGGTTGGGAGAGAAACCAATGAAGGTCAGCTTTCTTCCACCCATGCATGTGGCTTGGACACCCAATTTAGGAACTATTTTCGCCACAGGTCAAAGTGGAACAAATAATCTTCATTCAGATCTGTTTTCAAATCCGAATCCATCTAGATATGAAAAGAAATTTGACTAATATTCATATTTGAATATATATCCATCAAAGAAAAAGATATATATATATGGACAGATAATTATTTGATTTATATCCAAATATTCAATTTTATTGATGATCTTATTTAATTTTATACAATACTTATGAATTTTTTATTATATATATATATAATTATATTCATATGCTATTAACTTAATTTATCTTTGATTTTGTGATAATAAAGTTTAATTATATATTTTTATCTATATGTATATCCATGCATCTAGTATTCGATTTGTATCGGTATCTATTTAAAATAAATATAGATATAAATTTGAGCATCTCACTAATATTTATATTTATTTTTGTATTTGTCAAACATAATAAATATGTATATTGATATATCAATATTTGATATGGTTTTAACCTTAGTTTTCTTCCAAAATGGTAGGATCTATGATTAGGCCAACATTAATCCTCCAAAATAGCAGCCCAACTTGTTTGCTGTAGTGCAAATAGTTGTGCTATATGCATTTTCAAAGATGCCGGTTCTTAGATTGGGTGTGGAAAATGTAGACCCAAAATAAGGAGAAATTATACCTGTCTCGTGCAACAATGTGATAGTATGCTGATTATATTTTCTTGTTCTATGGGCCATTCACTAAGATGAGTGTATGATAGGGTCCATAGAAAAAAGATAACATGATTTGCATGGAACACAGTGTGAGGATCTATGCGAGCATATATTTTATTTCATATTAATTATTTACCAGGAATATCTTGGATGCTTATATAAGACTAAGAAATCCAAATAATATTTTTTGGTTAGTTCTTTTAGATGAGATTCTACATTGCTACAAATAATATTAGAGCCATTCCCGTCCATAGCCCATGTAGATTATAGAATATTGTAGTACGGCTTCATTGCACTGATCATGAGTTAATTAAAATACACATGAATTTAGATTCTTAGCCTGGTAAGGACACCAAATCTTAAATTATTATTGTACATACAAATGGTCATGTGGTGCATGCAATGCATGATATAATTTCTCCAAAATAAGTAGGCATATAGTAAACATTCTGACCATCCAAGCTTGAATAACAAGTTGATATGTATCAAATCCAAATTTTGAAGCTATGGAATCACTCTAATAGTGTTCAAGTTATAAGATAAATTTGATTCTTTTAAAGAAAACTATAAGTGGGTGTTTGGTATGCGACAATCATTCTGGGATCAAGGGTGATATAGGTGATGATGATGAGATCATTGTATTTTGTTGCACTATGTGGTTGTGGTTCTAAATCATCCTCATGCTTCAAATCACTGCCTAACCCAATGATAGGACATTTGTCTTTGAGATAAGAAATACTAGATCATCCTAGGATAATGATCTTGGATTGAATTTGAGGATAAAAATACTTCTCAATCTAGCAAAAAAATTGATATATCAATATACTATTAATATATTATATTAATATATTATATAATATTATATAATATATATTAATATTATATATTATTTTTATGAAATATATTATATTATAATATGTTATTAATCATATTATTATTATATTATTATTCAATGATGATTTAAATTATAGTAAAAATATATTATTATTTTTATATTTATATAATGAATTTTTTAAATACATTACTTCTATTTGCCTTATTTAATCAAAATAAATATTAGTATTAAAAAAATATATTATATGTATAAAAAATATTAATTTTATAATAATAAAATTAATATATCTTTATAGGATTAATGATTTATAAAATGAATAAATATATTTTTATGGAATCTATTAGGCATTGTTTTGGTATTATATGGTCAAATGATTTTGGATTCTTTGAAAGCCACTCTATCACGATAGTATGATGGATTTCTGAAAACCTCAAGATTCCATCTCCCATTCTATTATTGCATGAGATCTCTTGCTTGTGTTTTACTTTAGAGTTCTTTGCTGTTAGACATATATTTCAGGAAGGAAATCAATAGTGGATTATGTAGGGATTTTGTGGTGCTCCCAAACCTTGGAGAGACTTGGAAGGCCATGGCAGGAATGTTCGAGAATCCCTGGAGCTTGGGGGTGTATCTCAAGCGGGTCCTGGATATATTCCAGGGATACTCTAAGTTTCAGTTTTATCTCATGTGACTTAGGGTCAGTTTTTGAGAGACTGTAATATAACCCGGTTTGTGGGTTATGGGGTTTAAGTCCAAGTATTAGTTGGTTGGTTGCAACCAACTTAAAAATCCCCAAACCGCCTATATGATTATATTTATGGAGCATCGGTTTAGAGGGATATGAGAGAGGAATCAGCGTGAGGGTTACATCACGCGGAAGAAGGGCTTAAGCGTGGAGGTCTTCCACAGGATTTTGGAGAAGGGGATCTTGCATGAGGGAGTCTGCAAGGTGGAGTTGCTTCTCGGGTGTCAAAGAGGTGCTGGTTCTTGATTGTAATCAAGGTTTCTTCTCCAAGGATTAATAAAGATCAGTCTCTCTTTTCTCCTAATCTCTTCTATTATTTCTCCTACTTCTTGGTTTAGAAAGAAGGCTGCCATCATCATGTCAGGGTCTCTCTCACGGTGCTTCCACGGCATATACTCTGATCCAGAATTTTCTAACAAGGGGTATCAGAGCGGGTTCGAGCATGGAGAGAGGAGTTTTCTATCTTAGGATCCCATTGAGGTTTTTTCAGGATTTTGGAGAAGGGTTCAGATCTAGGATTTTCTCAAGGTGTTGAGAGGAAAGATAAGATCTGGAGCTACTGTCTACACCCTGTTTACATCAGGTATCTTCTTCAAGGTTTTTGTCAATCTTTTGCTGTTTATGATTGTTCTGGATCATGGAAGGCAGCGGGATGAAGATTGGTATGGAGAAGTTTGATGGAAAAAGGAGTTTCACCATGTGGAAGGTTAGGATAGAAGACTTGCTGATTCATATGGGATTAGATCTGGCTTTAGAAGATAGGCCAGGGGGTATGAATGACAAGGAGTGGATATCCTTAGAGAAAAGGACATGTGCCATGATTAGGGCTTGTTTAGCGGATGAGATTTTGTATGGCGTGTTAGAGGAGAAGACATCCAAGGGATTGTGATCGAGGTTGCACACCATGTATATGGGAAAGAATATGTGCAATAAGTTGGTGCTGAAGAAGCAATTGTATAGCCTTCGGATGCAAGAAGGTGAGGATATTGCGGGACACATTCAGCAGTTCGATCGGATGAGCATGGATTTGCTCAACATTGAGGTGGATTTAGAAGAGGAAGATAAAAGTCTGCTGCTTTTATGTTCACTACCCGGGAGCTTCGATCCATTGGTGACTACACTGCTATATGGAAAGGAGATGCTGGTGTATGAGGAGATCATATCAGTGCTAAGGTCCAATGAGCAGCGAGAACGGATGATGAAGAGGGAGGTCTTCCAGGAGGGTTTGGCTGTATCAGAGAGGCCAAGAAAATGGAAGAAGGGTGAACAGGTGGGATGGGTACAGTCCAGGAAAGGCAGTATGGCTAGCAAGTGCTACAAGTGTGGTGTAGCAAGGCACTTTAAGCAGGAGTGTCCGCTTAGGAAGAAGTGCAAGGATGGAGAAAAGGAAACCCCAGATTTCTCAGGTTCAGTCGCTGGGTCAAAGAAAGAGTTGGATGAGCTCTTGGTTTTGGAGGAGCCTGCGGGAGGCATTGTATCTGAAACGATCTTGGAGGGATCCGTAGGATGCGGAGGGTCCGAGGAGGCAGCGACTGGGTACGAGGTTCAGGTATAGGCTCAGCAGGGTAGTGTTGAGTTACTAACCTCGGGGTTTCATTCTGTGGCATCAGGTGGACTTCAGTTTCAGGTGGAGCGCCTGGGAGAGGTGGCTTCATGGGTGGAGCAGAATTCGATGCGAGATCAGAGCGGAATGGTGCACGGGGAGGAGTCATATCCCAGCACCAGCACCAGGGGTGCTCCGAGGCAGGTGGAGCAGCATGCACAGGTAGTGAGGTGTGGCTTTGAGGAGATGGTGTCAGGTAAAGCTCTAGTTACAGCGAGTGTCGGTTCAGGTTCGTTGGGTTCTCTCCAGGAAAGTTCAAGAAAAAGTCTGATGTAGCTGCCAGGCAGAAGGAAGGCTACAATGGTGGTGCCAAGGTACAAGCAAGGATCTTTAGCTGTGGAGGCGGTCATCCCAAATGCCTCCAAGGGTGCACAGCAGCTGAAGGGTGTTGGCAAAGGCAAGGAGATCTGCAGAAGAGGCTGTCAGGATACGCAGTTACAGCGGGGTTGTGTAGGAGGACATTGCCGGGTTTGCCAAGGCTTAGGGGCACCAAAGTGGAGATTGTAGGGATTTTGTGGTGCTCCTAAGCCTTGGAGAGACTTGGGAGGCCATGACAGGGATGTTCGAGGATCCCTGGGACTTGGGGGCGTGTCCCAAGCGAGTCCTGGATATATTCCAGGGATGCTCTAAGTTTCAGTTTTATCTCATGTGACTTACGGGGGAGTTTTTGAGAGACTGTAACATAACCCGGTTTGTGGGTTATGGGGTTTAAGTACAAGTATTAGTTGGTTGGTTGCAACCAACTTAGGAAGTCCCAAACCGCCTATGTGATTATATATAGGGAGCGCCGGTTTAGAGGGTATGAGAGAGGAATCAGCGTGAGAACTACATCACGCTGAAGAAGGACTTGAGCATGGAGGTATTCCACAGGATTTTGGAGAAGGGGATCTTGCATGAGGGAGTCCGCAAGGTGGAGTTGCTTCTCGGGTGTCAGAGAGGCGCTGGTTCTTGATTGTAATCAAGGTTTCTTCTCCAAGGATTAATAAAGATCAGTCGCTCTTTTCTCCTAATCTCTTCTATTACTTCTCCTACTTCTTGGTCAGGGTCTCTCCCACGGTGCTTCTGCAGCATATACTCTGATCCAGAATTTTCTAACAGATTAATTGTCATCTCAATGAGAGGATCTGCAAGTCTTATTATCTTTAGAACTACCATCTACTCTTTCTTATATCACCTGCCCTACTAATGCATTAGGTGTTCTCCACCCTATAGGTAAAGCTCTAGTTACAGCGAGTGTCGGTTCAGGTTCGCTAGGTTCTCTCCAGGGAAATTCAAGAAAAAGTCTGATGTAGCTGCCAGGCAGAAGGAAGGCTACAATGTTGGTGCCAAGGTACAAGCAAGGATCTTTAGCTATGGTGGCGGTCATCCCAAATGACTCCAAGGGTGCACAGCAGCTGAAAGGTGTTGGCAGAGACAAGGATATCTGTACAAGAGGCTGTCAGGATACGCAGTTACAGCGGGGTTGTGTAGGAGGACATTGCCGAGTTTGCCAAGGCTTAGGGGCACCAAAGTGTAGATTGTAGGGATTTTGTGGTGCTCCCAAGCCTTGGAGAGACTTGGGAGGCCATGACAGGAATGTTCGAGGATCCTTGGGACTTGGGGGCGTGTCCCAAGCGAGTCCTGGATATATTCCAGGGTTGCTCTAAGTTTCAGTTTTATCTCATGTGACTTAGGGGGGAGTTTTTGAGAGACTGTAACATAACCCGGTTTGTGGGTTATGGGGTTTAAGTACAAGTATTAGTTGGTTGGTTGCAACCAACTTAGGAAGTCCCAAACCGCCTATGTGATTATATATAGGGAGCGTCGGTTTAGAGGGGTATGAGAGAGGAATCAGCGTGAGAGTTATATCACGCGGAAGAAGGACTTGAGCATGGAAGTATTCCACAGGATTTTGGAGAAGGGGATCTTGCGTGAGGGAGTCCGCAAGGTGGAGTTGCTTCTCGGGTGTCAGAGAGGCGCTGGTTCTTGATTGTAATCAAGGTTTCTTCTCCAAGGATTAATAAAGACAGTCGCTCTTTTCTCCTAATCTCTTCTATTACTTCTCCTACTTCTTGGTCAGGGTCTCTCCCACGGTGCTTCTGCAGCATATACTCTGATCCAGGATTTTCTAACAGATTAATTGTCATCTCAATGAGAGGATCTGCAAGTCTTGTTATCTTTAGAACTACCATCTACTCTTTCTTATATCACCTGCCCTACTAATGCAATAGGTGTTCTCCACCCTAGAGGGATATAATATCCCTAGGGTCTCCTATCTCAATATGTGTTGCTTTGTTTCTTTTGATTTTTGTTTTCTCTTTGTTCGTTGGTTACCCAACTCATCCAAAAAAAAAATTTCTTAGATTTCCATAGAATACCAAATAGGTTATTCATGAATATCCAAATATCTTTAATCACTAAAATATAGCATACCAACTATGATGATATTAAATTAGTAGGGATTATATTACTCGATCTACTATAGAGATCACTGGTGATTTAAAATTATCTAGGTGATCTCGTTTGGATCACTAAATGCCTTCTGAAGGAATTAGATTGTCTAATGAATTTGAAATCCTTATAACATCACCAAACACTCTGGCAGTCCGCAAAGACTAATAAGGAGAAAAACAAACATTTAAATTAGATCCCATCACCAAATATGGTTTTTTTTTTTCCTTTTTTGTGGAGAGAAAATAGTTTAAATAGGAAAAATTATTAAGAATTGCACAATACACAAAACATTTAAATATATTAAAGAAAAATATGGGTCCTCCCTCTCTCATAAAACACCAAGGAGGTTTTTCTGGTTAAGATATTTGCTTTGACGAAGGAAACTAATTTTTAATGTGGAACAAACTATAGAAAAGAATCTAGTTAGTTTGAAATTGTTGAGATGGTATGCTCGATATTTCCATAATTTTTTTAAGGATGATTCCTAAATTTTGGAAGGGATGAAGCTTTTTTCTCCTCTCCATTTAATAGGTAGACCGGTAAGCCAGAGCATAAGTCCACGAATGTGGCAATGGCATGGCATTGTGCCATTGCCCATACTTGAGTTACATTTGGAGTTCATAACTGTTATTATTTGTTCTAAATAAAATTTCTTTTGACTGGAATTCCTTTACTATTTGACTTCTTTTTTGAAAAATTTTGGGATGGAAGAATTTCTCTTTGATCGTACTTCTTCTCTGACGAGCAGCATAAGACTTTAGAACTCTTCTTCATTATTTTCTTTTAAAAGGAGTATGAGACCCTAGGTTCTATTAAGCTCCTAAGTTTCGATTGCTCCCTACTCATTGCAACCCTTTGATCTCACTTTTTTGGTCCCCGCCTGAAAAGGTATCATTTTCTTGATCGATTGCCGTAGCTGAGAAGGTATTGATCCATTTCTCAGATTATCTTCTCATGATTCGTAGCCAAGACCGAGAAAGGTATTGTCTGTTTGGTTTATTATTGTGATTTACTTATATCTCTTTTGTTATTATTTTGAACACTATAATTTGGATATTTGTATTACCTCTATAACCAATTTCAGGACAGTTACATAGTGGATTGCTCATCCTCCATTATAAATATAAACAGTTTTGCCGAATCACGTAAATTTCTTATCTTTCTTATATTTATTATTTATGCTTGTGAAACATTCGATAAATTACCTGAGTGAGAGAAAATAATTAATTAAAATCTAAAGCAATCCGATCTGCTATGCGCATCCCCAACAATAACTATTACTCTTTTCTACATGAAATACTTCTTTCATCATTTAATAAAAGAAGATTTTTGGACATTGATCTAATATGATTCAAGATGGTTTTTTTCTTCAACATGTTACAAAATGTTAGCAAATGACATCATCCTATAGCCTTTTAAGAAAGGCGAATTGCCTTATATATAGTTGACCAAACAATGTAATTAAGAGGTGGAATAGTCATTGAGGGGAGCCAAAATCTAATTGATGTGACAATTGCTGCTTTGATGAACTTCCATAGGTATAAGCTGTTGCAAAATTACCATATGTCACTTTTGTGTCTCAATTAAGTCCATTTATTTCTAGCTGGTTCCTTCCCAACCTCAAGATATTATCCTGATCCTACACATCAAAGGATAGTTTAGAGCTTGGTTGGAGGAATAGGAATTAAGAGCTTGTGCAGGTGTGCAAGCAAAGAAGAGGAGACCTCAGTGCAGGTTCAAATTTTTGGGAGGCTTCTAAAGTAGGTGCATTAGTTTTAAGTTAAAAAATTCTTGCTCTCTGATTTAGGACGTGAGGCCATGCTACCAACCATTCATATATATCTTTCATTCTTCCTACTAAGATCTCTCATTACGTTGGACAAAAATTGGGGTTGTAAAACTTTATCATTTTTCATGTTATCCATCTTTTCCTTGCTCCTCGCAGTTATACTGAAGTCAGTGACTATCATTGTGTAGCTGGTCCTATTGGTATTTTAGAGAGAACGAGAAATTCAAATTTTCTCTAACAATCAAAATTTATTTTTCTTTAATGAATATGATAGTTATCCTTATTAATTTGGGGATTAGCCATTGCCTAATTAATTCTTTTGATCATAAACCTAATTAATTATTTTGCCCGTTAGTAGATTAATCACCAAATTTTTTTTTTTGTATGTTAGTTAATTAAATATATTCATTTAAAGTTTTGATCATCGAATTAGCCTAAATAACTAGTTCTTGTATTTATAAATTAGGTCCTTGGTAGGAGGTTGTAGAATTAGAAGGAAAATGGATTACTTTCTCCTTTCTTAGGTTCTTCTATTTTTTTCACCAAGTTTTTTTTAATCTTTTCATTAATTCATCATTATTATCTGCTGAGTTGAAGCTCTATCATCTTCTCCATGGTCATGCTCTCAGAAAAGGTTTCTGATTTTATTTTAGGATGGAGTTCTCAAGTTTGATCCTTTTCGAGAGTTGGAAATCGTCTTAGAATAGAGCACATCATGTCTCCAAACAATTTGTTTCCTCTTATTTTCTATGAGTTTAATTGATTTAATAATAGATGGTCATTGTTAGTTTGATTGAACCGTAATTGATTGTTGTGGAAAATGAATTTATATTATATATCCCTAACAATCTAAGGCGAATACCTTTCCAATTACGATTGAAAATATTAACAATAATAATAATAATAAAAAACTATGACATCATTGCTCAACAAGAATTGCATGTTGTTTATTAAATTCTTATATAATTAATTCCGAATTATTCCATCAAATAGTGATTCTTTCATGTTGCTTTGCTGATATTTTAATTCATTTTGCTTGTTTAGTGTGTATTGGAATAATCAAGTTCTTCTATGAGGAGTTCGTTTTTCTTCTTTATATTTAAAAATCTGGAGTTTTGAATATCCATCAATTCTTCGCAATTCATTGAGTTTGAACTGATATAAATTTTCTTGTTGTCCTTGTTCCTCATGAAAGCATTGGCTTTGTTTCTGTTTTTTGTTTCGTTATTAATTTTTGATGACTTTGGCTTGTTAGTTAAGCAGCATTTCTATTTGCAAGATGTCTGCATTACAACTACCTCTGGTCTGGTTGTATAATTCTATTGGGTTGACTGTTCTTTTTCATTTTATATTGGATATACTCTGAAGCTTTTTAATGTCAGTCAAATTTTCAGTAACATTTTCTAGTTAGCTTGGTAATTTTATTTGAATTTGGGACTTTCTACTGGAAGGATACAACCCAATTTGTATCCCAGGGGATGAGTTGCAGGGTTCTGGCTGTGCACTAGTGGTGTGCCCTAAAGTCGTGGTCACTCTTCTTTGTCCTCTCCCTCACCACCGTTCCCATCGGTCTCCCAGTTCATTCTCTCCTACAACCTCCACCATCACCATCGCCTCGCCAATAGAATAAGTTTTAGACAAGCTGTCTTCTTTTCATTTGGAAGAATTGATTTTGCAGGACCACCTAGAGAACAACCTGTCATGCATAACAAATTAAATTACTATTGTAAGTGGTTTTGCTGCTTCCTATCCATGAGCTCATGACAGCCAATAACAGTTTGAATTCAAGATTAAAATTAGTTCTGTTGCTGCAATTTCTCGTGGACCGGGTTCGGACGGCTGTGATGGAATGCCCTTCTTCCGGTCGACCTGAAACAAAGTCTCCAAGGACCGGTGGTATTCCAGCAAGGGACCTTCCGATGCTTAAGTCAGCAGGAACTTATATAGAGAGAGAAGAATATACTTAACCTAGAACAAGGTCCCCTAGTTACCTTATATAGGCGCGGAACAGTCCAAAATCCATTAGGGGAGGGGCCGAGAAAGACCGATCTACCCCTAGGAGAATCTAGAGAGTGGCCACGTGGCACCCGGATAGGTAAACTTCATAGGAGTAGTGGAGCAGCGGTACTGACGTGGCAAGATTCTATTACAATAGAAAGAGGCTTCCGAAGTTCTCTGGATCCCTGAAATGAGTCAGTCGGATGTCGACTGAGAGGGCCACTCGGTCATCCGAAGGAGAGTTGTGGCTTGGCTCCAGTCGAAGTAGGCCATTCGGACCCCAGCTATAGTAGGTCGGACTTCTAAAGGAGAACATAGCAGAAATGGTTTGACCGGGCTCCTGAGGAGGACCGCCCGTCGATCCTTGGAAGCATGGCCCGATCAGACCCCCATAAGAGTGGTGGCCCGGTTGGACCCCCACAAGAGTGACGACCCGGTTCGATGGTGAGTCGGTCGGGTATAACAGTTGCCCCCTTGCTCTTGGCCTTCGATCAGTCCTGTAGCTTCGAAGGATGAGAGCATTACCTGGCAATTAATGCGCCAGTCCTTCGTGATGATTGCAAATCTGATCTGCCATGCCACGACCAGCCATCTTCCGCTCCGAAACCCTGCCCTCGGACAGGTGTCAGTGCCACATTGGTGATGGCAGGGGGAGCAGTTAATACCAGTACGGCGCAATGATGGCTGCCAGCCTGAAACGCATGCTCGTTGAGCCCTTGATGCGACGTGGATGACGTGGCGTGATCCGAGCAGCTGGTGCGATACCCTGAGCAATCCATCCGCCATTACCTATGCGGTTACACGGATCGCAATTAGAAGCGATCCGGCGTGCCCTTTCGACTTCCTGTCAAATATGGAGGTCTTATCGTCTGTCGTAGGATCGCAGTGCTCGAGAGGCATTGGGAAACGACCCCTCAATGCCTATAAAATGAGGAGGTGATGCTCGGAGGGGGTTTTTCTCTGTGCCTAAGTTTGGAGAGAGAGCTTTCTTCTTCCACTGCTCTTGCTTTCCTTAGGGATTTCACCCAGCAGGTTAGTTCTGCCTCCATCCTCTTCTCCTTTCGCCTCTACTGCAATGGCCTCCGCTAGTAGGGGCTCTGCACGCGGGAATAGGGAACCAGGTCCTTATGACATCCCCACGATCATGACCTGGGATAGGGTAGAGAGCCTTAGGGCCATTTATGGGATACCGACCACACTGCACCTTATCGTTCCCAGTAAGGAGGGGAGGGTGAACAATGCGTTGAACTTAGGAGCCCTCCCCTTGTATGAACTTAGGAGCCTTCAATTCCCCCTCCATAGCTTTTTCATTCAAGTCTTTAATTCTTATAAGATTACCCCCTCACAGCTGACTCCGAATAGCATTCGGATCATTTGTGGCTTCTTGGTCCTTTGTCAGGAGGTCGGAATCGAGCCGAGGTTGTCCTTGTTCTCCACTTTTTTCCTTCTCAAGCAGGACTTCCGAAGCCAGGAATGGTGGATGTTTAGTCCCCGTCCTGGTTGGAAAATACTAGGGGCTTCCGTCGGCCATTCACGGATGGAAGTCCCGATTCTTCTTTGTAGATAGTTTAGAGTCCCGGGGGTTCGAGTCTGCATGGGGGGAACCCAGGCCGAAGGCCGTCGACGGGAGGAAGATATTGAGGGCAGACGAGGCCGACTTCAATAAGCTGAGTGATGAGGATCCAGCTTTCGTACCATTCCTGCTCCTAGAGGAAAGCCTCCATAGGGTGGGGATCAGCCAGCACCGACAGTTGAGTAGGATGGATGACTATATTGAAGAAGTTCCTTTGTCAGCTTTATGTTTGCTGACTCTACCTTTACTTGTTGGCAGGTGGCAAAATGAAGCTGGACCGGTCGGTTGCTTCAACACTTGCGGCCTAGTGGAGGGCCGTTAAGGCTATGGAGCCGGCGACCCAGAAAGCCAAGAGAAAGTGGACGGAGGAGCTGACGTCCGAAAAGCCGACAAAAAGGTGGCCAAAAGAACAGGTCATTGACATCGTCTCTGTTGAGTCCGGAGATGACGAGGTGCCACTATCGGAGAGATTAGTGGCAAAGCTGGTGGAGTGCTCGTCTTCAATCAAGCAATCGGCTGCTCGGGCAGGAGAAGAGCAGCCGCAACCATCCTTCGTGGGAGCGGCTCCGATCTCTCCACCCCTCGAGCTGACGGAGGAGGCTCCCATAATGGCCGAAGGGGAGGTTGCAGTCGAAGAAAAGACGATCGACCAGATGGAAGCCATCGATGTCAACGACGACGCGCGCTGGATGGAGCTTGCCATTAGTGATGCCGAGCGAGTCAGGGGCCAACTCATGAAGGCCGTCGAGGTTATCGATTGGAACAAATCGGGTCAGCGGTCGGTGAACGAGGCAGCGAGGAGCTCCTTTCACCATATGATGGGGGTAGGTCATCCGCATCCGATCTCTCAGCTTTGCTTCACGAGACTAACATTTGTGTTATTACTTGTAGCTTCTTCAGGACATTTTGCTGATGGATGACGGCTTGGGTGGATTGCTGGACCTGAAGGACCACTCAGCCAGGAAAGTCGAGACAGCTGAAGCGGCGAGAGAGGCCGCAGAGGTTGTGTTGACGGCTGCTAGGGTAGAGCTATCCGTCATTCGCACGGCCGAGGAAGAGCACTCTATCCTTTGGGCCGAGGCAGAGGCTCAGAAGAATCAGCTAACAGAGCTGTTGTCCCAGCGGGACGTCTTGGCCGCCAAGCTGAACAACAAAAGGCGAAGGGTAAAGTCCCTGGCCCGCCGAGTAGCCGAAGGGACCGCATGCATATGTGAGTCCGAGAGGCGTTCTAGGGGCCACCAGGCCAAGGCCGAGAGATACAAGGGGCTGCTGAAGAAGTCCCAAGAGGTTATGAAGACGGTAGCCGAAGTGGCCATAAGGGAGTACAAGAAATCCGAAGGCTTCAAAGTTGAGATGAACGAGGCTGGTTCATACAGTTTTGACTACGGATACGAAGATTGCTTGGAAAAGGTTGGCGCAGCCTTCCCGGAGCTCAACCTCTCTTCTCTGTGATTGTCAGAGCGGGCAAATGAGGGAGGATCCGAAGAAGAGGTGGTTGCGTCTGACGGAGGGGTCGAGCCTCATGCTGAAGCCGCAATGGAGGAGCTTGGATCGGATGTCCAAGCCAAAGCCGAAGCAAAAGCGGTGAATGTCCCAGCGAGTACTCCGATCGAGCCAAAAGGGATCGAAGTGGAAGCCGAAGCAGTAGTAATAGTAACTGATGTAACTTCGGCAGGTCAGACCTAGATCGATTGTAAAGGTCTGACCTCTTCTTTCTATAATGATCCTCATATATAATAGAATCTTTTTATCACATCTCCATTTTCTATATGTGCATGTGGTAGGTCGGATCGACCATAACTTTTTCCTTTTGAAAATATTTCTAAGTTTCACCAGTCGGCTTGGTAGGCTGTAAGAAGCTGAATAGTAGTCTAAATAGTAGCCTGATGCAAGACCACTAACTTAGAAATATTCCTAAGTGTGGGTCCTTCAGCTCACCAGATGGCACGGTTGGGCCTTCCGAAGTAGATGAAAGAACGACTCGAACCAAGACAGGAATTTCTTCCCAAGTGTTGATTCGTCAGCTCGTTTGAATCGAAGATGTTGAAGTGGGCGCCGGATAGTAGCTCAGGCCAAACCAAGGTACTTAGGATTCTCTTCCCAAGTACTGGTTCGTCAGCTCGTCCGAAGCGAAGATGTTGAAGTGGGCACTGGACAGTAGCTCAGGCCGAACCAAGGTACTTAGGATTCTCTTCCCAAGTACTGGTTCATCGGCTTGTCCGAAGCGAAGATGTTGCCGAACGGAGTCGGACTTTCGGAAATGGGTTGCCCTAGAGCCTCTGTCGATTGGGGTTGGACTTTCGGAAGTGGGCTGCCCTAGAGCCTCTGCCGACCGGGATCGGACTTTCGGAAGTGGTCTGCCCCAGAGCCTCTGCCAACCGGGGTCGGACTTTCGGAAGTGGGCTGCCCTAGAGCCTCTGCTGTCCGGGGTCGGACTTTCGGAAGTGGGCTGCCCTAGAGCCTCCGCCGACCAGGGTTGGACTTTCGGAAGTGCTTTATAGAAGAAGTTGTAGATTTTATTGAAAATATTTGCGAAGGTTGTCTACATTCCATGGACTGGCCACTCACCGTCTGTCCAAATGTTCGAGTCGGTAGGTTCCGGCTCGAATTACTTCAACGACTCGATAAGGGCCTTCCTAATTGGGGGAAAGCTTCACTTGCTTGGTCAGTCTTGAAATCTCCGCCCTCCGCAAGACCAGATCTCCGACTCGAAAAGTTCATGCCTTGATCCTTGAGTTGTAATATCTGGCCATCTTCTGATGGTAGGTCACCATCTTCAAGCTTGTTTGGAGCCTGATATTTTCAAGTAAATCTAGGTCAGCCCTTCGTTTCTCTGAGTTGGTCGGTTCCGTGAAGTGATCAATCTGTATGGATTGCAAAGAGACTTCCACGGGGATGACTGCTTCACTTCAGTAAGTCAGGCTGAATGGAGTCTCTCCAATCGTCGTCCTGGTAATTGTCCGATAAGCCCAAAGCACTGAATAGAGTTCATCTGCCCAAAGACCTTTGGCATCATTCAGTCGGGTCTTCAGTCCATGTAGGATTGTCCAATTGGTGACTTCACCTTCTCCGTTGGACTGTGGATGCCCGACCGACGTAAGCCGATGGGAGATGTGGTATTGCTGGCAGAAGTCCCGAAATTTGGGGTTGTCGAACTGCCTTCCATTATCGGTGATAATTGTTTGTGGAATGCCGAATTGAAAGATGATGCAGTTTCGGACAAAGTTTTCAGCCTTGGCCTCTGTGATTTATGCCAGCGGCTCGGCCTCCACCCACTTAGTGAAGTAATCAATGGCTACAATAAAAAAATTCTACTGGCCGGATGCCGGAGGGAAAGGCCCCAGGATGTCCATTCCCCACTGTGCAAATGGCTAGGGTGCGGTGAGCGAAGTCAGCTGACTAGCGGGCCTTCTTTGAATATTGGCATATCTTTGACAAGCGTCGTACCTCCGAACGAATTTCGATGCATCCTTCTAAATTGTAGGCTAATAGTATCCCTGTCGGATGATCTTGTAGGATAGGGATCTTCCTCCAAGGTGGTCACTGCATATGCCTTCATGGACTTCTCTGAGTGCATAGTCCACATCAGTGGGGCCTAAGCATTTCAGCAGCGGTTGCGAGAATGATTGCTTGTAGAGGAAGTCGTCAAGGATGACATACTTTAAAGCCGTCCAACGTATCCGCCTGGCTTCAACCGGATCTTCTGGGAGAGTGCCTCCGACAAGGAAAGTAAGGATTGGATCCATCCAAGAGGTTTCCTGTTCAAATTGGTGGACCTTAGTTGGCTCTTCATTAATACTTGGGCTCTGTAGATGCTCCATAAAGGTTCGGTCGGAGGTGTTGGTGATGGCCATAGCCAATCACGACAGAGCATCCGTCCATGAGTTCTGCAGTCGAGGTATATGGAGAATTTCAAAGGATTTAAGCTAGGAGACGAGGCTTTGTACCTTATTTAAGTACTTGGCCAGGATCAGATCCCTTGCTTCGAATTCACCTTTCACCTGATTGACCACTAGTTGGAAGTCAGAGAAGGCCCTGATCCGGCTGATGCCCAGTTCATTGGCAATCCACAATCCTGTGAGAGGGGCTTTGTACTCTGCTTGATTATTTGACACCTGAAACGAATAGTGGAGAGCATACTCTAAGCTTTCTCCTTTAGGGTAGGCTAGGATCAGGCCAGCCCCATAGCCAGTGAGGTTGGACGCTCCGTCCACATGAAGTGTCCAAGGTGGCTTAGCTTCATAGATAGCATAGGCTTCAAGTACCTCGATCGCTTGAGAGGATGATCCCTGGCTCCAGGTGCACTCGGTGATGAAATTAGCGATTACCTGAGCCTTTAAAGCCGATCGGGATTGGAAGGAGATGTCGAACTCGCTAAGTTTGACAGCCCACTTGGCGAGCCGACAGGAAGTGTCCAGGCTCCGAAGGATCGCCTTGAGGGGTTGATCATTTAGCATGATGATCAGATGTGCCTGGAAGTAGGGTCGGAGCCTTTTGACCGCTATGACCAAAGCATAAACCAACTTCTGCATTTTGGGATACCTTGTCTCGGCATCATGGAGAACCTTACTGATGTAGTAGACAGGTTTCTGCTGACCATCTTCTCCCACTCGCATGAGGATGTAACTGACCACCTTGTCCGATGCCGACAGGTAGAGATACAAAGGCTCCCCATCCGTTGGCTTGGCTAGCAATGGAGGGTTCTTCAAATAATCTTTCAAGGCTTCGAAAGCCGAACGACACTTGTCGGTCTAATTGAAACGATCCGACCAGCGCGTTGCCTTGAAAAATGGAAGGGACTTCTCCACGGATCGGGAGATAAAACGATTGAGAGAAGCTATCCGACCGATTAACTCTTGCACTTGCTTCTTGTTAGTCGGGTGTCCTATCTCGATAATAGCTCTGATCTTGTCAGGGTTAGCTTCAATTCCTCTCTAGGTGACCAGGAAGCCGAGGAACTTTCCTAAAGTCACCCTAAAGAATCACTTGGCAGGATTCAGCTTCATCCGATGACATCTCAATGCGTCAAAGGACTCCTGCAAGTCTTTGATGTGGTCGGCCTTATGGAGGCTCTTGACTATCATATCATCCACATACGCCTTCATGTTTCTTTCGAGCTGCCCTTCGAAGACCCGGTTGATCAATCTTTGGAAGGTAGCACCAACGTTCTTCAGTTTGAAGGGCATCATCTTGTAACAGTATAGGCCTTTGTCGGTGACAAAGACGGTCTTCTTCTCATCCTCCGTGTGCATCCTAATTTGGTTGTAGCCGAAGAGGGCATCCATGAAACTCAGAAGCTGATGGCTGGCCGTGGCATCCACCAGCTAATCAATCTTCGGCAGGGGAAAGCTATCCTTCGGACAGGCCTTGTTGAGGTCAGTGTAGTCCACACAGATCCTCCACTTCCCATTAGCCTTTTTTCACCATGACAACATTTGCTAGCCATTCAGGATAGTGGGCTTCCCTGATGAAGCTAGCATCGAAGAGCTTCTTCACTTCTTCATTAATAGTCCTCTGCCTATCAATAGCGAAACTCCTCTTTTTCTGCCAGACGGGCTTGTAGGTAGGATCCACCTTAAGTTGGTGAGTGATGACCTCCGAGGGAATACCCGGCATGTCCCACACCGACCAAGCAAAAACATCGGCGTTACTCCTTAGAAAATCGATCAGCTCCAACTTAGCACTTCGCTGAGGGTGCTTCCAATTTGAAGGACTTTGGTGGGGTCATCCTCTCGAAGGGGAACAAACAAAATTCTTTCATCTGGTTGACCATGGTCGTCGGCCTCAACCCTTGGATCAAGCTGCTCCAAAGTAGGATGGTCATTCGACTATCAGTCTAGAATAGTTAGGCACTGTTTAGCTATCCTACGATCTCCTCTCATAACTCCGACCCCACTCCTAGTCAAAAACTTCGCCAACAGATGGTAAGTAGATACAATAGCCCGAAACTTGTTGAGGGCCGGCTGGCCTAGAATGGCATTATAAGCGGAGGTCATATGCACGACCACAAAGTTAATGGGGAGAGTCTTCTAGGAGGGCTCCGTCCCAATCATCACAGGTAAAGTTATCTTCCCCAACACTCAGATGGAGTTTTTCCCGAAGCTCGTCAATGGTATGGGAGACTCATGCAGCATTGATCGGGATAGGTTCATTCTTACAAAAGCATCATACAACAATACCTCCATCGAGCTTCTATTATCTATAAGAATCCTTTTTACATCGTAGTTGGCAATTACTGCCGATACGACTATAGGATTATTTTCAAAAACATGGGATTCCAGGAGGTCTTCATCGGAGAAGGTGATTACATTGGAACCCCTCGACCTCTTGATAATGTCAGGGTCATCTTCATATCTACAGTCGGATCACCGATGTAGCATGCCAACATCCCCAAAGGTCGGACACTGGTTAGGAAGCTTTGCCTCCTCCGGAGGGTTCCTGGCAGTTGATGTTTCGGCCTGATCTTGGCGGGGTTGGACGTACTTATGCAGGTACCCCCTCCAGATGAGGTCTTCGATGGCGTTCTTCAATTGGAGGCACTCTTCGGTATTGTGCCCATGGTCCCTATGGAATTGGCAATATTTGTCTTTGTTTTTGGAAGCAAAGGGGCCCCTCATCGGATGAGGCCTTTGTAGGAAGGTCTCGTTCTCAATCTCCAAGAGGATCTTCTCCCTCGGAAGGCAGAGGGGCGCATAGGTTTCGAACCTCCTGGGGAAGTCCTTTGGCTTTGGACTTCGGCATTGGAAGGACCCATTGCCATCACTAGGAGGTCGGACTTCAGGAGCCTTGTCACTCTGCTTCTTAGGAGCTGACCTCCCCTCAGCTAGGCATCTGCTCGCCACTTGTTCTTCTGCCAGGGCATATTTCTATGCTCTGGCCAGTAGCTCGGTGTAGCTCATCGAGAACTTCTTGTCCAGGAAGAATGTGAGCCTAGACGAGCAGAGCCCTCTCTTGAAGGCCGACATAGCTATATCTTTGTTCAGATCCGGGATCTCCATGATTGCTGAGTTGAAACGAGCCATGTAATCCAGGAGAGTCTTTCTCTCCTTTTGTTGTACGAGGAAGAGGCAGTCGGTGTTCCTCGAAGTTCGACTGTAGGTCCTGAAATGGAAAAGAAAAAGATTTTCGAGTTGAGGGAAAGAGTAGATCATACCTAGCTGGATTGCGGAAAACCACATCCAGGTGGCCTTCCTGAGGGTGGCAGGGAATGCGATGAGTAGAGGGCGTCAGAGGTGCCTTATATCATCATGTGGGCTTTGTAGGTGCCTAGATGGTCTAGCGGGTCAGTGGTGCCGTTATAGAGGTCCACCTGTGGGATTTTGAAATGACAAGGGATCGTCTCCCCTAAGATCTTGTCAGAAAAAGGTGGGCGGGAGTCGTACACCTGTCCCCCTTTGGTTTTCTGCTGATCAACTATCTCAGCGATGCGCTTCTCCGTGCGCAAAATCTTGTTGGTGTAATCTCTCGGCAGTTCAGCGGGGTGCCGATCACTAGTAGGGACATATTCAGCAAAGGAGGGTGAGGCGGACCTCACCCTCTTGCCGTTATCACGAGCTCTGAAGGACCTTCGGGGCTCCGAAGCAACTTGAGATGAAGGCCGATGGACTTCACGTCGTCGACTTCCCTCGGCAGCACATTGGTGGTGGGTGGAAGATGCGGTAGGAGGCTGCTGTCTGTTTTCAGCTGTCTCCTGGAGGTGTTGAACCACGGTAGTGAGCATTTCGATGCGGTTTAAAAGTGTCTGGAACTGTTGCAGTCCCAGAGTGACAGTGGGTTCGGTGATAGCGACGGCGGTGGTGTCGTTCTCTCTAAAAGGTCCCTCGAACCTGGACAGGGAGTGACCTCCTCTAGCGGAGGTGTTCTGAGCTCTTCCCTTAGCCATTGCGTGACTAAGTGGATGGATTCCTCCTTTTAGAGTAAAAGAGCAAATGGCCCTTCCTCTAGTGCCAATTTGTTGCTGTAACTTCTCCTTAATCGGGCTCAGACGGCTGTGCTGGAGCACTCTTCTTCTGGTCGACCTGCAATAAAGTCTCCAAGGGCTGGTGGTGTTCTGGTGGGGAACCCTCCGATGCTTAAGTTAGCAGGAGCTTGAGGGCAACAGAATGGAGGAATCAGGGAGGCAGCGTATGGAGAGGGAAGAATGTACTTAGCCCAGAACGAGGTCCCCTGGTTACCTTATATAGGTGCGGAACAGTCCAAAATCCATTAGGAGAGGAGCCGAGAAAGATCGATCTGCCTCTAGGAGAATCTGGAGAGTAGCCACATGGCACCCGGATAGGTCAACTTCATGGGAGTAGTGGAGCAGCAGTGCTGATATGGCAGGATTCTGTTACAACAGAAAGGGCTTCCGAAGTTCTCTGGACCCCTGAAGTGAGTCAGTCGGACATCAACTGGGAGGGCCAGTCGGTCATCCGAAGGAGAGTCGTGGCTTGGCTCCAGCCGAAGTAGGCCATTCGGACCCCAGCTATAGTGGGTCGGACTTCTGAAGGAGAACATAGCGGAAATGGTTCGACCGGGCTCCTGAGGAGGACCGCTCGTCGGACCTTGGAAGCATGGCCCGATCGTACTCCCATAAGAGCGGTGGCCCGTCAGACCCCCGCAAGAGTGACGGCCGGGTCGGATTCCCATAAGAGTGACGGCCTGGTTCGGTGGTGAGCCGGTCGGGTATAACAAGTTCAAATGGTTTGCAGATCCATGATGATTATATACTAATTTATGATTTGATTTAAAAATATGACTATGAGTTTATATTTTGTTGCAAGTAGATAATTATTATGAAGGCCTGAGTATGTTATCATCTGAAATAGATATACCAATCTGTCTTTTTTTTAAGGTCTTAAATGTTAATATTTGTATGAAATTGATTTATGTGGCCACGCGGTCTCCTATGATAAATATCTCTATACTTCTAATTGTCATAATTATAAGTTCTGGTATATCTCAAAATTTATGGAAAGAGATTCTTTTATTAGTTTTTCTTACTTAGGGCTTAAATAGGACTAAGGTCCTAGAATCATCGAGAGAGATGGAGTTTAGCCTATAAAAATCTTCTAGCAGTAGGAACCCAACATATGTGATATAAGAGATCTATTAAAAGAGGTTTAATAATTTATTTGATATAGAAGTCATAAACTTCATCCTATTCTTATAGTGATTAGTGATCTTATATAATGGTCAGGAAGAATTTATCTCTAAATAAGATTTGAGAGGTATTTATCAAGATATGATACTACATATATCCATAGAGAGGATCACATATGTGAGAGTATTTATATATGGCCATGGCTAGGGATTTAGATAATCTTTAGAAACTCTCATGAAATAATCAAGATGCTTATACACGATCATTAATGTGCAAAACCATAATATAAGCTTCTATATTGTATATGCAATGGTAGAAATCCGAGTCAAAAAAATATAGTTTAAAACCCAGTTTACTTCGCTCCTTTCATATTAATACTATTGATAGTAAGTGAAGTTAAATTATGAAACACACTTCACCCATTGTATAGTATATATATCCAGCAAAAAAATAATTTATTTTAAAATTTTAATTATTTTAAAAATTTTGAGTTTTAAGTGGGATTATTGATATTTTGGAGAGAATGAAAGCTCAAACTTCCTTCTAACAACCAAATTTTATTTTTTCTCAATAAATATGATTGTTATCCGTATTAATTTGGGGATTAGCCAATAGCCTAATTAATTTTTTCGACCATTAACCCAATTAATTCTTTTGTCCATTGGTAGATTAATCATCCAATTAATTCTTTTGTTCCTTAGCCAATTATATATACTCATTTAATGTTTTGAATATTGGATTAGCATAAATAGCTAGTTCTTGGATTTATAAATTGGATCCATGGTAGAAGGTTGCAGATTAAGATAAAAAAATGACTTTCTCTCTTAAGTTCTTCTATTTTCTTCACCAAGGTTTTTTATCTTTTAATTGTTTCATAATTATTATCTACTGGATTGAAGTTCTGTCATTTTAATCGGTGGTCGTACTTGTAGAAAAGGTCTCCAACAGTATCTTGGGATAAAGTTTTTGAGTTTGATCATGTACGAGGGTTGAGAATCATCTTAGAATAGTGTGTATCATACCTTTGAATAATTTATTTTTTTAATTTTTTATTAATTTTAATTGATTTAATAATAGAACTTTATTATCAATTCAATTGAATCATAATCAACTATTATGGAAAATAAAATTATATTACATATCCTTAATAGATCCTGAATATGCTTTTATAGTATAACACATTGAAGGATATATGCAATCAAAAAGGATGATCAATCCAATACTAATTGACTTAATTGTGTATACCCGATCCAAAATTAGAAAAAAAAAAAATCGGAGAAGAAGACTTTTATCAGAGTCTTCTCCTTCTCCTTCTCCAAGAGGAACTCCAAATCGAGCCAGAATCCCACTTTTTCGGCTATAAGGAGGGGTCTACTCTTCTCCATGAATCCAGACTACCAGAGTTTTGGATCGAACAGAGAGATTAAGCCAAAAAAGGGGGAGGGAGAAAAGGACCTTTGTTCTCCGACACCGCCGTCATTGGACACCAGACTAGGACTAGAGGCCGCACTGCTATGGATTACCACCCCGGATAACCTTTTTCCAGTGAGATCCTTGGGATTTTGGTGGGGGAGAGCACGTGGAGCGCAGGTCCTATGTTCGGCCAA
This sequence comes from Areca catechu, assembly GCA_021397845.1. Lineage (NCBI taxonomy): Eukaryota > Viridiplantae > Streptophyta > Magnoliopsida > Arecales > Arecaceae > Areca > Areca catechu. Next base: position 169,216,663 of record CM038041.1, read on the forward strand.
GTGGGAGGAGAAGAAGGAAAGAGAAAGGAAAAAGACAAAGAAGAGAAGAAGAAAAGAAAAGAAAAAGGGAAGAAAGAGAAAAATAAAAGAAAAAAGAAAAATAAAAGAAAAAGAGGAAAAAAGAAAGAGAAAAGAAAAGAAAAGAAAAAGAAAAAAGAGAGAGAAGAGAAGAGAGAGGGGAAGAGGAGAGAGAAGAAAGAAGAGAGAGAAAGAAGGGAGAGAAAGAAGAGAGAAAAAGAAGAGAGAGAAAGAAGGGAGAGAAAGAGGAGAGAGAAAGAAGAGAGGATGAGAGAGAAAAAAATAAATATTGAACAGGGAGATCCAAAAAGTTCTCTTTGAGAGTTTATGAAGTAAGTGTATCAAAAAATGGACCATTGATAAAACTCAGATAAAAGGTTTTGAATTTATAATTACTATAGAATTATTTATTAATATTAAAATCTTTATTATAGGAAGATAGCCTTTTGAGTAGAAGGGCGTTGAGCGAGTTCCCAGTATGGATTGATATCAGGTGTATTTAGTTTGTCCCTAGTAAGGTAAAAATTTTTGGACGCGGTCATTAGTTTATAAATATATTTTACATAATATAATTTTGATCCTTTGACATGAGTATTGACATGCATGACTGTTTATGCATTACATATTTTAATTTCTTATGACGGACAATTATGATTGCTGAAATTGCTATTATATTTTTTGTATGATATGTTCTTATTAAACATGACTATTTGGATGGTTTGAATTATGATACTGATTATTATAAATCTTGAAAAGAGTATAATTTAAAAATATATCTGAGATGTGATAAAATGATAATCAAGAAGAATGGATGTTTGGACTAGCCATGCCACGAGATCGTAGTTACTGAGATTGCCAGTCATAGACTAGAGTGTGACAATGAGATTGCTGGTCATTGGCTGAAATGTGATAATAAGATTGCCGATCACAGGCTGTAGTGTGACACTGAGTTGCCAGTCATAGGTTGGAGTGTGGTAATGAGATTGCCCGTCACAGGATAAAGTGTGACAACGAGTTTGCCAGTCACAAGATGAAGTGTGATATTGAGATTGACAGTCACGGGCTAGAGCATAACCATGGTTAGTTCAAAATCCTAAAGAAGAAGGATGACTAAATTGCAACAAAACAAGAAAACATAATTTTACCAAAGATTTTATTATATATGGCAATTGAATTATTTTGATTGCATAATATGATACACTATTATTTTCTTATTATTTTCAAACCCCATTATTATTGGTGACTCTATGCAGTCCTTATTGGGCTGCAAAGCTTACTCCCCACCTTTTTATTTTTTCAGAGTCGCAGGATGCATAGCAAAGGTCGAGTCGAGCATAAGATTGAGTACCAGAATTTTTGGATTGTTTAGTTAGTTCTATTTCTAATATCCATGTAACGAACAAGTTGATCATTTAGGATCATGAATTAAACAAGTTGATTATTTAGTTATTGTAAAATTATTTTAATGATATTTGGTTAATTAAATTTAATTTCTGGAAATGATGAGAATATCGTGTACTTAGACTTAACATGATCTCTAAGATGATACCTAGGGTTCGTATAGCCGATCGTGTAGCCGATCCCGGTGCTTGGTTCGGGGCTTGACAAATTGAGAGTCCCTGGTTGTTGATATTGACCACTTGGGTTTGAATGTTGCCCTCACCAAGGCAGTGCTCAATATAGATGTGTGTAAAATCTAATATATGACCAAATCAGTATTCATCTAAAGATTTTGTATTCTCTACCGTGCACACACGCACACACAAACATAGGTACTTGTAGATACACTGACGGTAAAATCAGAATAATTGAATCCAAAATTAATGTAATCATCTACAAAACTGTAAATTTTAGAAATCCTCTCCTAATGATGCATCACATCTACTTCAGAAGCATAGCTTACTGCACAAGATGATGTCAATAACTACCATCACATAATTTTCCTTACATTAAAAATATTTCAACTTAATGATGATATTTTTCAATCATCAAATTCTTCGATGAATTGTTGTCATATACCACTGCATAAACTCTTTACCAGTCCTTTAGCTGCTTTAAAACATTCACACATTTTCCTGATAATCTAATTACAAGGATACATGGAAAGACTATATATAGGCTTGTCATCACCGACCGATGTTGCTCGGTTGTTCTTGTTCAGATTTCTTGCCACAGCTATTTCTAGCTACAATGTTACTTTCCTATAATGCAATAAAAAAATTTAAAATTCTTTTATATTTATCATATCTTTTTAACGATGCCTATAATTATCTCTCTCTTTTCTGTTTTTTAACCTCTTAAGTGTTGTTCATTTGACTAATGCTACACAAAAAAAATCCTTCATGTCACATTGTACAATGTACAATGGGAATCGATATATCTCTCATACATAGGAAATAGCATGATATACAAATATGTAGTTAGTTGAGTATTGAGTTGCTACTCACCAAGACAGCACCAATTAATCATCAAGAGCTTTTTGTGTGCACAAAATGGGTGCCTCCAAGGCATTTTTCCTTTTTATTTCTCCTAGCTATGGCTATATGTCCTTCCTAAACTACAAAATTATTTATGCAAGATAGGCTTTTGGCAAGTGATCAGAAGTTTTGTATTGATACAAATGAGACCCTAGAATTTTATCTACTGACGCAGTCACATGACCAATTTTAATTAATATGTAGGTTTGCAAAGCTGCAGGTCAGTAATCTGAGCCAAATGTACCAACCAGCGATTGTTCAGACGACTGCCCATTCTTGGAGGTACGCTTCCTCAGTTTTATAATAACCTCTCATTACTCTCGTGAATCCCAAGTTGGTGTCAGGATTTAAGGGAAGGATATGAGTCTTAGTTATACCATTATGTGCTATAGACCTCAACATCTATTATTGGATCCCGTAGGCATCCAATCTTACCATATAATAATACAGTGAGAGAGATCGGACGTACAATAGAGCTTGCATATAGGATTTGATGGATTGTCTGTTTCTTGATGGCATTAACCTACGAAGATTAGACTGATAAGAATCTAAGGAATGCATTGATTCGGAGGAGGCATGATAGATGCATTGGTAATTGAAAATTATCTAAGACCAACACAAAATCCAGGACCAAACCAAGTTGTCACCGCTCCAATCTTTTGCATCAATTCAAGGCCAAGCCATGGCTCTTTGGAGATTTCCCATCTTGACTGTTTCATTACTACTTGTGATCTTTTTTTTTATTTTTTACTTGGACTAATGAGTTCATACGATTGCTTTTAATTAACTGGAGCCTCAAGTCCAAATGGATCTTAGTACCGGGGTTTGATCAACTCTTCCTCTAAATTTGGTGATGCTGGTGCTTAAATGACTTCGAATATTTAATAGTTATATATACTTTTAATAGTAGTTAATACAAAGTAAAACAATGATCCCCTTTCCATGCTGGTAAACGTTCGCAAAGTGATCATGAACAAGGCTAACATTTATCACTAAGACCGTAGTCTGGTTGGTAGAGGCTTAGCCTCATCTCCCATCGATCATGGATTCGAGGCATGATCATCGTGGGTGACTCGATTAAATCCAGAAATTTTTCTGGGACACGTGATCGGGGTGACGAGAGAGCGCACTACTCTGGCATCTTAGTGGTGTCAGACTGATATACTCACCCGTGATGAGGAGGATACGTGGAGGTAGCTACACCGGAATTTATCCCCCCTCTCCTTTTTTTATTAAAAAAAAAAAAAAAAAAAAGCAAGGCTAACACTTGGATAGTAGCTAAATCTGAGCGGTTGGAAATTTTGGTGGCAGGGAACTAGAAATGATATATTAGTTTATGCAATAATCTAGAATAGGTTAGAAAGCAAGTTGCAGCCCCATTTATATATATGTTCATAATTTATATTGCTTATTGCAGCAATGCTTGAGACTTGTGACCTAAGTGATTTGTATGCAGTTTTGTTGATTGGTGTCCATGGAACAGATGATAGAGCTAGCTGCACAATAAAGCAATTGTAAGCTATATCATTGTTTGTTATTGTGATGGATACACCAGAAGAACAAACAAAAGTTTCCTAGGTATATGGGAAAATCAAGTTTTTCATCAAAGATGGATTCAATTATTCAGTACTGATTTCTAATCACAAGGACCTCTTCAGCCTTGCGATTATTTTTCTAGCCATTAACATCTGTGGATCAGTCATTATCCTTTGGGCAAAGCAATTCTCAAGTTGTTGGTGAAAATAAGATAAAATTAAATTTAAAAATTGATTTAAATATCTTCAGAAACTATATGTATGTTGATATTGAAGCCCGCAGGGCAATCATAATAACATACCTTAAATTTCTTTTATTCAAAATTTATTTTTTCAATTTTGAAATCAAATTTCTTTTATAATCTTTCATTATCTATTTCCCACCTTTTCTCTTTATTTAAATTTAAAATTTAAATTTTGAATATAAATTAATGCTAAAAAATCTTTCTTTATTTTTTTCTTATACATGCTATATATATTGTATATATACTCAAGAAAATTTCAAGAAAAATCAAGTAGGATTTTAGCTATCTTATTATATTTCTTACATGGTATCAAAGCCCTTCTACTCTCAAGCTTCTAATCCTATCGAGATGGCTCTCCTTCTCACCCCTTGCAACATGACCACTACCGCTTCTCCACTAGCTTTCAACATCCTGTCCTTACCACCCTTCAAATTTACCAATAACAACACCTACTATAGAAGGCACGATGCCTTCCTCTATTCTGAAGTTGTGATCTGATTGGGTTGATTGATGGAAGTGATCCTTGCCTACCATGGCACCTTCCTTCTCTAACAGCAATACAGATGATACCAACGATGATATCTGAAGCCTCTTCTATAGTTCCTAACCTAGCATACCCGCTCTGGGTTAAGCAAGACTAGTAGGTTACAGTGTGGCTCATCATGTCCCTCTTTAAGTACTTGATGCCTTCATCATTGGCCTTGATTCTTTTCACGCCATATAGGATGTCCTTGCTCGAGTGTTTGAGTCTCAATCTCGAGCATGTCTCCTATAGCTATGAATTGAGCTGCAATCCCTTAGGCATGGTGCAAGCACTCTCCCCTACTACATCGAAAGAGCTAAGCTGATACCAACAACATGATGGCCACTGGGCATCCTGTCTCTTCCATGGACTTGGTACTTTAGGTGCTTGCAAGGCTGGGGTCCAAGTTCACCTTCATCATGGCCACACTTGCAGGCACCAAAGACTTCTCTCTTGATAAGCTTGTGGCATGTCTCATAAGAGCCTCCTTCAGGATTGAGCATAGCAACAATCAGATGCCCTATTTCTTGTTGCACATAAAGTCACATGAGGGTGTGGTCCATCCCATCAACCTACCAACCTGCTGCAGACGCTGCAAAACTACCCAGCTTCTAACCAAGGGCACTCAGGTGGAGGTTGTGGAATGGCTATGGGCTCTCATTAGCATCAAGAACCCTAGTGTTAGCTTTATCGTGAATGTGGCTACTTTATTGTCGACTATCCACAACACTTCAACCCTAACTTCTATGATGTTACTCGTAATAATGGCCGGCAACAAGTCTCTACTCCTGCTGCCTTCAATGCCACCATGGAAGGAAACGACACTACATAACCTCATGGTATCTAGATTCATGTGCCACCAATCATGTGATGCCAAACTACAACCAGCTCGACAATATAACTTCATATCAAAACGCTGATCTTCTCCATGTTGGCAAAGATACAAGTTTGCCAATAACTCATATAGGCTCTACTACAATTTCATATTCTTAATGTCCTTTATCTCTCACTAATCTTTTATGCATACCTACTGTCACTCATAATCCTCTATCTATGCATTAATTTCCTAAAGATAATCATATATTTTTTGAATTCCACCCCTTTCATATCATTGTGAAGGATTAGGTAACTCGGCAACCTTTGCTCCACAGTTGGCTTGAATGTGGTCTCTATCATCTATCTACTTTCAATAAAGATAGTGCCACTCGAGTTCTCCTTGGCAAGATAATATCTACCTTTATTTGGCATGATTGGCTAGGTCATCCTGCCATGCAAGTGGTGTCATGGATCCTTACCAAGTTTAGGCTCTTGGTTCATCATATCACATCGTTTAGTTTATGTGTTGCTTGTCATGAAGTCAAGATCATCAGGTTCCTCTTCCTTCATGTAGTTCTATTTCATCTCATCATTTAGACTTAGTATTTTTCAAATGGGATTCTTGACCAATAACCTTAGCTTTTGGAGCTCATTATTACATTTGCTTTATTGATGATTTTAGCAAATATTAGTGGATCTTCATTATGCAAAGAAAATCTGATGTACATTTTTTTTTGCTTTCAATATCATATTGAACATCTCTTTGATAAACAAATAAAATAATTCCATTATGATTGGGATGGTGAGTTCCACTTTGTCTCATCATTTTCATGCTTGCGGCATCTCCCATCATCTCTCATGCTCGCACACCCCTAAGCAAAATGGCATTGCAGAATGTAAGCATCATCATATAATCGAGATTGTATTGGCTCTCTTAGCTACTGCCTCTATTCCTTAGTGATTTTGGGATGATGCTATTTGCACAACTACCTACTTTATCAACCATATGCCCATACCTTTCTTGTTTGATATTAGTCCTTATGAAAATTTTTTGGTTCCATATTGAATTATATATTTCTACATGTATTCGGATATGCTTGTTTCCCATATCCATAACCCTATTGCAAATATAAGCTTAAATTATATCTGACTTGTATGTTTTTATGAGATATAGTGTTGACTCTAATCTTGATTTTGATGATTGACAAAATATTTAAGTATATATGAGTACTAATTATATTTTAAATGTGTTTATCAGATCATAGTACTCATCCATGCTGAATGAAGAAAAATATATTTTCAGTTAAAGAAGTCATGAAATTTCAAGTTATAGATCTTGGAACATATATTGAAGACCTTGAATGACTCAAATATTAAATTTGGATAAATTTTTGGCACTGGTGTAGCCAAGTGTTGACTCAAAGTTATGTCGACTCAAAGTGTTGACTCTAGGCCTAAGACCAAACAGAAGACAGAACAAGATAATTTCAAGGTTTGGTCAAGTGTCGACTCACGGACTCAAAGTGTCGACTCACTAGTACAGAGTAGAAGACTTTAGAAGATATTTTGGTCAAGTGTCGACTCGCTGATTTCAAGTGTCGACCCTAAGTATCAACTCATGACCTGAAGTGTCGACACTTGAATGGATGACAGCTCTGCAACGGCTAGTTTTCTGAAGAACAGAACTTCTCCAAAATATTTGTAATGATTAGTTTTTCCTCTCCAACGGTCTCTAATGGTTATTTAAGGTTTGGAGAGCTATATAATCAACATAAATCAAATGGAGAGGTAATCCTTTGAGAGAAAAGTTCCATACACTTTAAGGATTCATATTTTGAGAGAGTTGAGCCTTCAAGCATCCAATTTCAAAAAGAGCTTCCAAGTCCACAACATCAAGCTTCATTCAAAGACTTCAACAAATTGAAGACGGGCTTCTTCAATATCATTCAAGAGCTTCAAAGATATATCTGCTTTATTTTAGAAAGCTTTCATTATTTCTTTACTTCAAACTATTTTTGTTGTAAGGGTTCTTGGTTAGCCTATTGAAAAACTAAGTGAGGTTATTGGTGAGCCTTTGAAAATCAATTAGATTCTTGGTTATCCCGTAAAATCAAGGAAGGTTGGTGGTGAGCCTTAAAACCATTTAGGCTCTTGGTTAGCCCGTAAAACCAAGTGAGGTTTTAACTTGTAAGCCTTGTAAAAATAAATCGGGTTTTGATTAGTGAGCCTAGAAAACTAATCAACTATAATCGATTTGATTATAGTGAAATTTCCAAGGAGATCTTGGAGAGTGAATGTAGGTGCTTTTGAGTGCACCGAAGCACTATATATCCTTGTGTTTGTGTGATTATTTTCTTTGTGCATTTATCTTGTTATTTTTGCTGCATATTATTTTGAAACACATAAACACTTTGGCAAAATAAAAGCACTTAATTGTAATTAGCACATATTTATTTTAGTTCATCATTAAATAGTTCAAAAATTTTATAAAATCCAATTCACCCCCCTCTTGGGTTGCATCATCACTAGACAATAATTGGTATTAGAGTCCGGTACTCTATTTGAAAATCTAATAATTTTGAGTAAAAGATCATGGCAACCCTTGTAGATATTAGTGTTAGACCACCGTTTTTCAATGGCACAAATTACGCATATTGAAAAATATGCATGCACATTTATATTCAATCTATAGATTATTATCTTTAAAAAATGATTGCTAATGGTCCACATATTCCTTCAATATTGATTAATGGCATTTCCATTCCAAAACTTGAAGTGGATTGGAATGAAAATGTCATTAAGTAATCTGAGCTTAATGCCAAAGCAATGAACTTGCTTTATTGCGCATTGGATCCTAATGAATTCAATAGGATCTCTTCATACAAAACAGCGAAGGAAATATAGGACACACTTGAGGTTACTCATAAAGGTACTCTTCAAGTGAAGAATACTATAATTAATTTATTTGTACATTCTTTTGAAATATTTAAAATGTTGCACTATAAATCTATATCTGATATGTATGGAAGATTTATGAATATTATTAATGAATTGAAAAGTCTTGGCAAAGTCTATACTAATATTGATTTGGTTAATAAAATTCTTAGATCTTTGCCAATATTATGGGATCCAAAGGTAACGGCAATCCAAGAAACCAAAGATATTGATACTTTGCCTTTGGAGGAGCTTATGGTTCACTTACGACCCACGAGCTGAATTTATGGCACAAAGAAGTGATTGCTGATCAAGAGAAGAAGAAGATAATAGCCTTCAAGGCCAAAAAGAAACTCAAGATAATGATGGTAACTTGGAGCAATAGCGAAGATTCTAGTTTGGATGATGAACAAATAGTTGCCCATCCTTGCTTCATAACAAATGAAAAAGAGGTATGTTCTAAAAATGAATATGATTTTACCTTTGATGAACTACATGATACATTCAATGATCTTGTGCATGGATGCAAATTGTCAAAAATTGAGCACAAGAAATTAAAATGACATGTAGATTCTTTTTCTCGGGAGAACACCAATCTTGCCAATGAAAATGATGATTTAAATGCCAAGATTGATGTTTTGGGAATTGATAAGAATAATCTTTCTGAAGAAAAAATTTTTAGAAAAAGAAAATGATGTTTTGAAAGTTTTATGTAATAAATTTTTGAATGAGAAAAATATTTTGATTGCAAAAAAGAAGCAAGATTTTTTGAAGAATTTTCTTATTCTTGCTTCTTCCAATTTGATATATTATAAGTCTAGACATAATGCATATCCTTGTAAAATAAGAAAAGTTTAGGTTCCAAAAGGAACCATATTTACTAACCCTAAAGGATCCAAGAAAGTTTGGGTACCAAAATTGTCCACTTAGTATGTTTTGCAGGAATGTCTTGCAGTCCAACATGAAGAAAGAAAGTTTTTGAAAATTGGACATACAAGATAATTTAAAAAAGTGGACCTACTACATTTTGGACTAAATGGTAAAGAAAGGATTCTACATATTGATAAATTCTAAACATTTCCTTCCATAATTAAAAATATAGTTGAATATTTATTATAAATGTTGCATCAATTACTTTGAAAAATTATTTTAAACGTTTAATTAGAATCAAGTTTAGATTAATAGTCATTTGTTGTGATCATGAACCTTTTTGATGTTGATGGATTTCATGCTTTCATGATTAAACTTGTGATTATTAGACTTTTACTTGATTTTGATTAATATAGTTTTAAACTATTTCAAGTGAAATGTTATAATTTATATGTTCTCATGAAATATATGCATTTTTGGCATCTATGCTTAAGTTAAAAATGATTTGGATCAAGAATAAAACTGGTAGTTAAGGATTATATTTAAGAAGAAGGTATGCATATTGATAAACCCTTGATCCGTAGCTAGACTTGATATCATATTACTTTTAGCATTAGTATGGATATCAAATCATTTCAAATGGATTTGGAATCATGCTAAAAAAATTTTAAATGATTAATGCTTTGCATTTTGAAAATCTTGTATATCTTGAAAATTCAAATCTTTAATTTCAAACTTAAAATTTATGTTCATATCTAAAATTGTCTGAAATTATGATATGCTTGTGCTTTCATGTTTTATTCCTCAAATGAATGTATATTTTTTAAGGGGAATAACATTTAGAGGGAGCATCCAAAGATTTGTTATCATTATATACATTTAATACTTTTGATATCATGCTTTACTTATATTGCTCTAATACTCCTTGTTTTCAAATTTAATCTTTTGATGGGAGTTACATTCAATTGGTATCAAAATTTATTTTATCAAAAATGAAAGAAGTGCTCCTAGTAATTGCTTTGGATTGGGTTAGTCACCATGGCCGTCCGGTCATAGGAGCTAAGTAGGGTTTAAAGACCCTCTCTTCCCATTCACTGGGATCTCTTATGACATGTTGGGGTGCCGCTGTGGCCTTATCCCATGAACAAGTAAGGTGAGTGGATAATATATATATTAGAGCTAATATATATTGAATTATTTGTTACATATGCATATCATTTTGTGGTACCATATTCAATTAATATCATATTCAAGTGGTACCATGATTAATTGATTTCATGAATTGATTTTGATGATCTACTTACTATTCTTTCCACCTTCATTCCCATGTTATATTGCCTTTCATCCTTTTTCATGATGACAAAAAGGGAAAGAAATATGTTAAGTATGAAATGGGGAAAGATATGATAAACATGAAAAATTATATGAGAAATGAAAGAAAGTGCAAAAAGGGGGAGAAGAAAGCTAAATGTTATAATCTTAATGAAAGAATTACTAAGGGGGAGAAAATTAAAAATTTTGCATATTTTGAAAAATATTTTGAAAAAAATTTGAAAATTTTTGGATCATATTTTGAGGGGGAGCTTGATGCTTATTGATTTTGAGCTTACATGTTTATATTGTTGTTAATCTTTTAAAGCTTACCCTATTTATATACTTAAAGATTTTGTCATCATCAAAAAGGGAAAGATTGTTGACTCTGATCTTGATTTTGATGATTGACAAAATATTTAAGTATATATGAGTACTAATTATATTTTAAGTATGTTTATCAGATCTTAGTACTCATCCATGCTGAATGAAGAAAAATATGTTTTCAGTTGAAGAAGCTATAGAATTTCATGTTATGAATCTTGGAACATATATTGAAGACCTTGAAGGACTCAAATCTTAAATTTAGATAAATTTTTGGCACTAGTGCAGCCAAGTGTCGACTCAAAGTTATGTCGACTCAAAGTGTCGACTCAAAATTATGTTGACTCAAAGTGTCATCTTAAGGCCTGAGACCAAACAGAAGACATAACAAGATAATTTCAAGGTTTGGTCAAGTGTTGACTCACAGACTCAAAGTGTCGACTCACCAGATGATGTGTCGACTCACCAGTGCAGAGTAGAAGACTTCATAAGATATTTTTGGTCAAATGTCAACTCACTGATTCCAAGTATCGACCCTGAGTGTCGATTCATGACCTGAAGTGTCGACACTTGAATGGATGACAGCTCTGCAACGGCTAGTTTTCTGAAGAATAGAACTTCTCCAAAATGTTTGTAACGGCTATTTTTTTCTCTCCAACAGTTTTCAACGGTCATATAAGGTTTGAAGAGCTATATAATCAACACAAATCAAATGGGAAGGTAATCCTTTGAGAGAAAAGTTCCATACACTTTAAGGAATCATATTTTGAGAGAGTTGAGCCTTCAAGCATTCAATTTCAAAGAGAGCTTCCAAGTCCACAACATCAAGCTTCATTCAAAGGCTTCAACAAATTGAAGACAAGCTTCTTCAACATCATCAAAGAGCTTCAAAGAGATATTTGCTTTATTTTAGAAAGCTTTTATTGTTTCTTTACTTCAAAATATTTTTGTTGTAAGGGTTCTTGGTTAGCCTATTAGAAAACCAAGTGAGGTTATTGGTGAGCCTTTGAAAACCAATTAGGTTCTTGGTTAGCCCGTAAAATCATGGAAGGTTGGTGGGGAGCCTTAAAACTATTTAGGTTCTTGGTTAGCCCATAAAACCAAGTGAGGTTTTGACTTATGAGCCTTGTAAAAACAAGTCGGGTTTTGATTAGTAAGCCCAAAAAACTAATCAACTGTAATCGGTTTGATTATAATAAAATTTTCAAGGGGATCTTGGGAAGTGGATGTAGGTGCCTTTGGGTGCACCGAACCACTATATATCATTGTATTTGTATGATTATTTTTTTTGTACATTTACCTTGTTATTTCCGCTGCATATTATTTTGAAACACACAAACACTTTGGCAAAATACAAGCACTTACTTGCAATTAGCACATACTTGTTTTAGTTCATCATTAAATAGTTTAAAAATTTTATAAAATCCAATTTATCCCCCTCTTGGGTTGCATCATCACTGGGCAACATATAGCAAGTCGCATTATGGGTATCGATGCTTGCACATGCCAACAGGTAAGATCTGCATCATTTTCCATGCTATCTTTGATGAAAAGAGATTTTTTTGCTAAAATTCTAGCCATAATAATAAGACAATTAATTGTTCTCGCCAGCTTTTACCTCCTATGCAGGTTATACACTTAGACGTATCAACAACTGTTGTATCTTGACTTTCAGATTAGCCCATCAGGCAACAAGGTTATCCTTTGGCCTATGCATAGCAGGCCAACCAAGGTATTGATTGCACCTCGCAGCATGTGGCCACTTCTGAGCCACCTGCCTAGCCCAACTTATCCTCATTCACTTCAGGAGAGGTGGATTCTTAGGCAAGAGACACTAATGCATCTGCAGATATACCTACCTCAATTCATGGTGATGTATGCCAATCATCGACCACGACAACAGTGCTCTCACCTTGATCAATCTGCATTATTGATGTTGTTCACCCTAGTCTAATCTAAGTGATGAATAGAAATAGCAAATCAGCTCATCCACATCAGCACACACTCACCTTATGATCACTTAATCACAAGATAAGACATAGCAGGCCAAAATCTGCTCATGAGTGAGATATAAGAGACCCATTATAGTCAAGCTTCCAAGGATCCCAACTGGCATGCAGCCATGTTAGCCAAATTTGATATCCTTATGCACAATAGAACATGAATGCTTGTACCTCGTACTTTGCACATGAATGCGGTCATGTGTAAATAGATTTTCAAACTTAAATAATGTCCTGATGATTCTATTAAGAGATATAAGTCATGTCTTGTAGTGAAGGGATATAACCAGCAACACGAGATTGATTTTATAGAGATATTCAGTCATGTTATCAAAATCACAATAATAAAACTTTTTCTAGCACTTGCTATCTCTTTTGGTTGGCCCATGAGACAATTTGATGTGTTTGATGCATTTTTGCATGAATACTTAGAAGAAACCATTTTTTATGAAATAACCTCCAGGTTTTGTCCATCCATAATTTTCTCAACATGTGTGTCAACTTAAGAAGTCCCTTTATGGCCTCCAATAAGCCCCATGGACCTTTGATCACTGTTGTAGGCAGTCAAAAATAAAACCTAGCTCACTACTATAGCTAGGATGAGTAGGGATCATATCATCGGGGATCAAGAACAATTATGTCACGAAGAAAGTAAAAAAAAAAATTAGATTTTTAAAAGTGAGATGATTATTTAATTAAAACTAATTAATTAAAATTAAATATGAAATTGAGAAATTTATATGATAAAAAGATGTCTTCAGATTTTTAGGTAATCATAAACATAAGTTATGCATATGTTCTAATCTAAGCAATCAAAGTTCATAATTATTTCAAAATCCTTTAAACTCTTTTCTATATAGGCTATCTTGCCAAGTACGAACCATATCTTATTAGGATCATATTCTGTCCCACAAGTATAGGCTATCCAATGATTAAGTTAAAAAGACTCTAACAAGATAAGAAAATAAAAATTCTAGAATCAATTATCTATGTTGAGCATAGATCTTATCATGTTAGGATCATGATCCATATTACCTAGCTAATTAATTGTAGAAAATCAAATAGGAAAGGATAACAAAAATTTAAAGCTTTATTTGATTGCATAGAATAGAAAAAAAAAATGTAGAACTAAAGTACAAAAACCTATACTTTTCTTAGACTGCACCTCAGTCGAGCATGGCTCTTGGATACATCTTCTTGGAGATTCGAAGCTCTATCACAGCACTTCCTCTCCTGAAGAATCTCTTTTCTTTATTCCTCTCCCTCTTCCTCTCAAAGCCTAAACTAATTATAGGAAGAAAAATAAAATAAAATATTGTTGGTGGAATTGATGATGGCTCCCTACTTTCCGAGGTCCTCCTTTTATAGAGCTCATCTAAGGCTTTTTCTCGATCAAATTTGAAGTTAATTGGGCTCAAAATTGGCCGTATATCATAAGAAGAAATCTCAGAAGTCCGGTGTGTAATTTGATGGGATGATCAATGCTCCCTTCCTTCTCAGGCAACCAGAGTCCGAAATGGGCTCCTCCCTAAGTCCCGAATCTTGGGTCCCCTCCTTCCACTGGGATTTGGAGAGATTCCCCTAATTCTAGTGGAGCGGGAGGTCGGCGGCAGAAGGCGGCAGTGTGAAGAGATGAACAGGTGGTCAGGCGATCGATCAAGAGGAAGGATGGCTGCTATGGACTTGCCAACTTGACGGGAAGAAGGTCGGTGATGAGGCCGGGATGGGTAGCAAACGGCGGCAATGGGTGGCAAGGGGAAGAAGATAGCCAACAAGGAGGCGATGGACAAACGGAGAATAGGATGATTGTGGCCGACTTCAAAAGTGGCTTCCTGGTGGTTTTTTCGGTGAAAGATGACTCTCGGCGATGAGGAAAGGACTCCGGCAGCTTCCTCGACAATGAAATGGCTCAAGGAGGCTGGTGGTCCACGAGATGGGCACGTAAATTGGCAGTAAAGGCCATCATGGATCATTTCGGACTTCTGTGAATCAAACAATCGGTCCATGGTAGACCGACTACTTTAATATTCATGTAATTTATTAATGGATTTAAAAATTTGATTTCTAGCTCCTTTGAACTTTGATTTGAGTACCGTTTATGCTGTTAGGCTCCAAAAATCAAGCTCTTTCAATCCATGGACTCTTTTTTTGTAACACTCTAATAAAAATATTAATTTTTAATAAAATAAAGATTAATTAATATTTAAATTAGAATATTTAATAGTCTTATCAGTCCGGTTTCAACTGCTTAGCAATTATCTACTTCAGCTTGGTTTTGTGAGATCCTAGACAGACACTTCTCTATTTTATCACATATATGGATGCTCTTGTATTTATATTTTTGTTGGGATATCCCGGTTTGGCTACGAACCGAACACCGGTTCGGTTGGCCGAAGCCCTTTTCTTCGGACCACGAATTTCGAACCAGGAAAAGGTCTGGCCAACTGCAGGCAATCCAAGGCTTCTCACCGATCCACAACATTCGAAGGTCAGAGCTTCGGATGGCGTCTTTGGCCCTAACCGAAGACCAGGCTCCTCATCAACTTCCGAAGACATGCTCTTCGGCTTCTGCCAGAGACATGATCTCCAGCCCTGGATAAACTCCGAGTCTTCGGCCCACGCAGAGGACTAAGTCTCCGATCGAGAATCTCCCTAAACAGGGAAAATCCAAAGATTGGACCACAATCTGGTCCAGATAGGCAACTGTAACCAACGGTTACAATCGACAATCTCCATGCCATGATCATGGCATGCAACTCCAGCTACCACGCCTTTGGTCCGGCCGGAACCACTTAATGACAACCCACGATCGTCAATCATGGGAAAAAATTAACTCTCCATAATCACTGAAAAATGGACGGGCCGCAGGCCGGAGGCCTCCTCTTAAATAGTGGTAAGAAGAATGGCTCGAGAGAGGTACACACACCCATACTCATACACTCACGCATACCCTAAGAGCCTTTCCCTCATACTCTCGACGCTCTTCCCCATTCTATGGCTGGGATCCACCACTGACTTAGGCATTGGAGTGTCCCCCACCGGAACAACTCCGGCAAGGGACCTATTTTGCAGGTGAACCAAGGAGCGGTCCTGTGGTGCAGCAGCTCCGATCGGTTGATACAGGGACTCCACGCCAACAAATTGGCGTGCCAGGTAGGGGGCGACACGGCACTCTTTAGGCTCCCTCGTAGACAAGGAAAAATGGCGAGAGGAAAGACTCAGATAGCTTCTACAAGTCGAAGTCGTGCTCCATCCCAAGGGGGCACGCCCTCGGGGGAGAACGACATCCCACCTCTCACAGTTGTTGTGGGACTACAGCAATTTGAAGCCCTTGTGAACCAGGTCACCAACCTCACGGCCATGGTTCATGACTTCCATAACAGAGCTTTTCCGGTAGGAAACCCACCGGCCGCCTCCAGACATAGCTCTCAGTCCCGAAGGAAGAGAGCTCCACGGGAGGATCCCACACATCTCTCCCCCCATTCTCGGCCCTCTCCTGAAGGCCGAACTTCGAGACTGCCTAGGTCCGCTGATTCCCTACAGAAAGGGAAAAGGCCTAGGTAGACTTCCTCACCCTCCTTCGAAGACTCCACCTCCGTGGAGAGGGCGCCGAAGCAGACTCCTGATTACGACGGAAGATTCAGAGCCATCGAATCGAAGATGGTGAAGGCGCGGGAACAGAGAATGCGAGATCTGAAGGATCCCGATGATTTGATTGTGGATGATCTACACCCACCCTGCACCGACTGTATCATGGCCGAAGTTATTCCTCGACACTTCATGGTTCCCCAGATGGAATCCTACGACGGCACCTCCAATCCCCTCGACCACTTAGGCAGTTTCAAGGCCCATATGATGATCCAAGGAGCTTCGGACATGATGTATTGCCTCGCATTCCCGGCTACCTTGAAGAAAGCTGCTCGGATATGGTACTCGAGCCTGCTCCTAGGTACCATCGATTTTTTTTCCGAGTTAGAAAAATTGTTTGTCTTGCATTTCAGGACCTGCCGTAAGACTCCATGGAATACGGACACACTGTTCCTCCTTCACCAGAACGAAAGAGAAAGCCTACGAGATTACATCTCCAGGTTTAATGCGGCAACACTTGAGATCCCCGATCTCAACGAACACGTGGCCATGTCTGCGCTGAAGAAGGGGCTTCGTACCTCCAGGCTTACCTTTTTCCTGGATAAGAAGTTCCCTAAAAGCTATGCTGAGCTCTTGTCAAGGGCTCAGAAATATGCCGATGCTGAAGAGCAGGCGGCTAACCGACGACTGATTGAAGGGAAGCCCACTTCAAAAAAGAAGAATAACAGGGGACAAGATCCCCCAATTTTCAATAACAATGGTGGCAAATATACAGACCACCGAAGGAGTCCTCCCAGGCCTAGAGCATCGGGAGGAAGATTCGACTCCTACACCCCCCTCAACCTCCCTCGAGAAAAGATCCTCATGGAGATAGAAAAAAAAATTTATCTCCAACGGCCCCGTTCCATGAAGGCCTCCTCTTCCATAAGGAATAGGAACAAATACTACCGATTCCACCAGGACCATGGCCATAACACTGAAAAGTGCATCCAGCTGAAGGATGTGATTGAGGATCTCATCAAGAGAGGGTATTTGGGATGGTACATTGGTCGCCGAGGACCTCGGTCGGAAGCAACTATTCCCCAGCCACCTCTCGAAGAGGCCAAACTGCCAAATCAAAGGCCCACCAATGGAGGTGAGGGATGATACACCGTCCTATCGACAAGAGAAGGGACGAGGATGATGCTCCAAAGCGATTCAAGGACAATAATGCTATTCTCTTCTCCGACGACGACCTTACGGGAGTTCGGTTCCCGCATGATGATCCCCTTATAATCTCGGTCGTTGTGGCCAACTATGATGTACAACGAATCCTTATTGATAATGGAAGTTCGACTGATGTCTTGATTTACGATGCATTCTCTAAAATGTGTTTGCCTAGACATCAACTACGAAGATCCCCCATACTGCTTACTGGTTTTGGGGGCAATCAAGTTCACGCCGAGGGAGAAATAGTTTTGCCTGTAACCCTTGGTACTAAACCTCGACAAAAGACACTACCGATCAACTTCACAGTGGTCCGGATCCCCTCAGCATACAACATCATTCTGGGACGGCCCGCCTTGAACAAGTTATGAACCGTGATCTCCTCTCATTACCTCTTGGTACACTTCCCCATCAGGAATGGTGTCGGAGAAGTTAGAGGAGACCAAAGAATAGCACGGCAATGTCTGATGATACAAGACAGGCACTACAATGATCCTGCAACCCCGGACCAGCTGGATCCGAGGGATACAACTACGGGCTCTGGTGAACCCATGGAGAAAACTGTCCTGGTACCTTTGACAAAGGAACACCCCACCAGAGTTGTGCAGATCGGGAGTATCCTTGATGAGGAAACTAGAACGGAGCTGATCCATTTTCTCAGAGACAACGTCGACATCTTCGCCTGGTCAGCTTCGGATATGTCGGAAATTCCTGTTGAAGTAATCACTCATCGGCTGGAAGTTATCCCTGGGTACAAGCCAGTGCGGCAGAAGAAAAGGAGCTTCGCTCCTGAAAGACAGAAAGCCATGGATGAAGAAGTCAGCAAACTCCTTAAAGCAGGGTTCATCCGGGAGGCCCACTATCCAGAGTGGTGGCCAATGTGGTAATGGTGAAGAAAACTAGCGGCCAGTGAAGAATCTACATCGATTACACAGATCTCAATAAGGCTTGCCCAAAAGATAGCTTCCCTCTCCCAAAGATTGATCAACTAGTCAACGCTACTACCGGCCACCAGTTGCTGAGCTTCATGGATGATTTTTTCAGCTATAGCCATATTAGAATGGATCCGCAAGATGAGGAGAAGATGGCCTTCGTCATTGACAAAGGTCTCTACTACTACAAGATGATGCCATTCAACCTCAAGAATACTGGGGCAACATTTCAAAGATTAATCAACAAGGTGTTTGAAAAGCAACTGGGGAGAAACATGGAGGCCTATGCTGATGACATGATCATCAAAAGCCTCCTCCGAAAAGATCACATCCACGACTTAGAAGAGTCATTCATTGCTCTACGGCGCTATCACATTAAGCTAAACCCGGCAAAGTGCGCCTTTGGGGTCACTTCGGGTAAGTTCTTGGGCTTTCTTATCACCAAACGAGGGATTGAGGCAAACCCTGAGAAGATCCAAGCTTTAAAAGATATGAGACATCCCTCCTGTAAAAAGGAAGTCCAACAGTTAACAGAGATAATTACCTCCCTAAGTAGATTCATTTCTCGGTCTGCTAAGAAATGCCTCCCATTCTTCAAGGTACTCCAGCAGTCAAAGAGCTTCGAATGGTCTGAAGACTATCGCACTGCCTTTGAGGAGTTGAAGAAATACCTGAAAACCCCGCCACTACTCTTCAAACCACAAGAAGGCGAGGTTCTCTACCTATACCTCTCTGCTTCATATGAAGCAATTAGTTTGGTCCTCGTCCAAAAAAAAGAAGACGGATCCCACAAGCTAATCTACTATATAAACAAGGTCCTGCATGATGCCGAAATGCGATATGCGAGGATACAGAAGCTGATCTACTCTCTGGTGATTGCGACAAAATGACTACGGCCGTACTTCCATGCCCACGCCATTGTGGTGCTGACTGATCTGCCCCTCAAGGTCATTCTCCGATCTCCGAACACCTCTAGAAGGATAGCCAAGTGGGATGTGAAGTTAAGTGAGTTTGACATCAATTTTCAGCCCCGATCGGCTATGAAGGCCCAAGTGCTCTCCGATTTCTTGGCTGAATGCACCTGGAGGTCTGAAGACGAAGCATCTTCGGTAAAAGATGAAGACCTGAAGGAGACAAAGTCCGTTTGGGTGCTTCATGTGGACGGAGCTTCCAATGCTACTGGATACGGGGTCGGACTTATGCTGGCTGAACTTGACGGTCACACCATAGAGTACGCACTTCGGTTCTCCTTCCATGCTTCTAACAACCAGGCCAAATACGAAGCCTTGCTTGCCGGACTTCGAATTGACAAGAATTTGGGAGTTCAGTAACTCCGAACCTTCTCAGACTCCTAGCTGGTTGTAAATCAAGTTAACGGAGAATATACAACCAAGGATCCAACCATGGTGCAGTACCTAGAGAAGGTATGGGCCTTATCCTCTCAATTGGAATATTTTGAGATCATCCATATCCCACTATCAGAGAATTCCCAGGCGGATGCATTGTCTTGACTGGCAACTACAGTACCGAAATCTCTCGGGCGCACCTTTGTTGAACATCTGGAAACTCCAAGCATAGCCGAAGAGGCTGCGAAGGTGCGCCAGATCTACACCGAGACAAGCTGGATGGATCCTACCATCAAATTTTTAAATGAAGGTGTACTGCCAGAGGACAAGGCAGAGGCCAAGAATATCCGCTGGATGGCATCTTAATATGTCATCTTAGACGAGACCCTCTATAAGAGATCGTTCTCTCAGCCACTGTTAAAATGCTTGGGACCGACAGATACAGATTATGCCTTAAGAGAGGTCCACGAGGGCATATGCGGTGATCACTTGGGAGGTAGATCACTGGCATATAAGATCATTTGACAAGGATATTACTGGCCCTCCATCCAGAAGGATTCGGCTAACTTTGTGCAAAAGTGCGACCAGTGTCAGAGGTACGCCAATGTTCAGAGACAGCCTGCGAGTCACCTGACTCAACTAGCAGCCCCATGGCTTTTTGCCCAGTAGGGAATGGACATTCTTGGCCCATTCCTGCCGGCATCAGGGCAAAGGAAGTTCCTTCTTGTGGCCATCGACTACTTTACAAAGTGGGTAGAAGCCAAACCATTGGCCCAGATCACAGAAGGCAAGGTGGAAAATTTTATAAAAAATTCCATCATATTTCAGTTCGGCATCCCACATGTCATAATCACGGACAACGGGAGACAGTTTGACAATCCGAAGTTCAAAGACTTCTGCGCTCGATATCATGTTCAACATCGGCTGACTTCCGTTGCTCATTCACAATCCAACGAAGAAGTCGAAGTCACTAATCAGACCATCCTCCATGGTCTGAAGATGAGGTTGAATGCCGTCAAAGGGCTTTGGGCCGAAGAACTGACCTCCGTTCTTTGGGCATACCGAACTACCCCGAGAACGGCCACCGACGAGTCTCCGTTCAACCTGGTATACGGTACCGAAGCTGTACTACCTATTGAAGTCTCCCTGCAGTCCCTGAGAATTGACAATTATGAAGAGCCTAGGAACTCCGATCATAGAAGGATCGACCTGGCTCTACTACCAAGCACCAAACTTCAAGCCCAGATAAGAATGGTGGCGTACCAACAAAAGATCATCAAATACTACAACTCAAGGGTGAGAGAGCAGATTTTCCTCACAGGAGATATGGTACTGCGACGGGTAGAAGTATCCAGGCCAACGAAACAGGGTAAACTCTCCTCCAACTGGGAAGGTCCATATTAAGTAGAAGAAGTTATTCAACCGGGAGCATATCGACTTAAGACCTTGGATGGAAAGATTCTGTCCCGGTCATGGAATGTACAAAACCTTCACAAATATTATCAATAAATGAGTTCCTAAATTTCCTGTGCAAGATTGCTCAACCCTACTCAACTCGAAATGGCTTGTTGCATCGACTGAACGACAACAGCGTAAGTGACCTAATCTAAAAAATCGGTCAACTGCGCAAAGGAGAGTCTGATCCACTCACCTTATCGGTATGCCTGACGAGCACAACAGATGGCCGAACCAGGCCACCAAGAAGATCGAAGGCTCAGGGATGGTTTTCGTAACCTACCCTACAGTAAACCCAAAGACGCGCCGGGATGGGCCTGAACAGCCTACCTTGATCATGACAGAAGTGCACAGGGACAGTGTAAGTACCCTACCCTATGGTAAATCCCAAAACGTGTCTAAAATGACCACTGTCATCCTTTCTGTCGACAACAAACATTTCCAAGAATGGTCCAACTAACCTCACTTCTTCCCTAGAGATCAAAAATGGTTTGAGGAATCTACATTCCAGACAAAACATCATACAACATATCATATAAAGCACAAGGGAGGAGGTAAGAAAAAGATATTTCCTTTCTTTCTCAATTTTTACAAAAAAAAGAGAAAAAAAGAAACTCTCATAAAGAGAGAACAAAAAAAAAGAGACTCAAAAAAGAGAGACCAAAAAAAAAAGAAAAAAAAAAGAAAAAGGAGTAACATTGGAAAGATGCGGGAAATTTTCAATAACCTCCCGCCATATTTTTCCCATACCGGTGGGGGGACCTCAGAAGAGACGACGAGGGGGCCCCGGGGTTCCTATCCGAACCAAAATCCGATCCCTCATCGGAGTCAGAATCAAATTCATGCCCGGAAAAGGGAACAGAGGGCTTGATGTTATCTAGGCCCTTCAAGTCGTAAAACTTGAAGGCCTTCCCTCTACATTCCCGGAACCCCTGATGGTAGGAGTCTAGAGCCACCTCGGCGACCTCCTCCCTGAAGGCAGCAGACATCTTGAAGTCTGAGACAGCCTTCGTCGCCTCCTTCTTGGCCTCCTCTACCTCCGTGGCTGCCGCCGCGACTTGGGCCCTGGCCTCCCTCAGTTGGGCCTCCAACATGCCAACCTTCTTCTCCAGACGGTCCACGAGAGGCTCCTCGTCATCCCCTAGCTCGAAGAACTTCGGACTCCTCTTCCTCTTTGGATCGACAGCCCTTCTCTTCGTGGCCCGACGAAGCTCGGAAGTGCTGAACCTCATTTTTAATTGGAAGAAAGCATCTACGAGAATAATGGCCCTTGACGGCAGAAGGCAAGGTCCTATTTATTGAGACCCTGCACCCACGACCGACTGCGGGGAGACGTGCTACACGTCTTTTCCCAGCCACATCAGAGAGCGCCACGTGTCCGAGCAATGCTTTGAGAACCAAAAGGTCGCTCGGGGGTCATTCCCATGTCAACAATTGCCGGCGCTTCGAATCCGAGGAAATCCCCATCGTGCAATGACAACATTAATGGCTCCTTTTTAGAAAAAGGAGAACCGGCAGCATATAAGGTGCAAGAAATCACGACTGTACGAGTATCGATATGCCACGTGGATAACAAGAAATGCGATCAAACTTCCTTAATCACCGGTTGACGGGGAGTTGACGCCTGTCTACCCCAACGGATAGATTTAGTATCCAAAGGAGGGTGACACCGGCCTAATTTATTGTAGACGGTCTTCGGCAATGGAGTTCATCTTCGTCAACTACCAATTAAACGGCCTTCGGCCATGGCCGTTCGACCAAGCAGAAAAAAGAACGGTAAAACTAGTTCAAGCTATATACGAAATGCAACATTGCATATGCAGAGAAAAAAGTCATTTCAAGACCTGGAAGAGTTGTCATACAAAATCTATTGACAATACAAAGGGGAAAAGAAGAAAATACATCCAAAGCAACTCGAATCACTCAATATCAACAGGAGGAGACCCCACACCACATGACTAAAGCAACTTGTCAACCTGTGTTGAAAGGATCTCATCAATTTGGGCCAGGACCGGAGAACCTTCATCTTGGACTTCCCCAGCCTGAACCTCCTCCTGAATCGGAATCAGAGTTGGGGTCACCCCCAGATTTTCTACTGAGGCAGAGGCCTCCCCACCCGGGCATGGCGCCTCTTCGGCCTCTACTGTGGCTTCGGCCTTCTCTATCTCCTCCTCTTCTTCTTCGACTATATTAAAGGGAGGGATGCCGGAAAGATCAAGGTGAGGGAAGGCCTCTTTTACCTTAGAAAATCCGTCGTTAAAGTCATGCTGGTAGCCGTACAAAGATGTTTCATCCATTTCCTCTTGGAATTGTGAAGACATTTTGAAGTCTGCCATAGCATCGTCTACCCGCTTCCTCAGGGACACGGACTCTCTCTTGGCCACTTCGGACTCCAGAATCGCCTCTTCGGCCCTCCTAGAAGCCTCCTCCGCTGCCTTGGTCAAGCTTTCTATCTTCTCTAGATTCTTCCTGGCAGCTTGCTCCAAGGAGTCAACTTGTTTTCTGCTCTTCCTCCACCCTGCCCCTTGCTCCGCCATTGTCAAATGAGCACTTTTTAGTTCGCCCTTTAGTTCGCGAACTTCATCGTTCACCCGGACAAGGCGGTCCTCCATAGACTGCCTCAACTCTTTGGCTACTTCCTTTGCGGCCCTGGCAGTATGGAGCTCCTCCTTGAGGCCATGGATGAGGCTGTCAACATTCCCCAGGCCCTCCTCCATAAAAGTAAGGTCGTAGACCAACTGCATCAAGGATGTGGAGTTACGGATCGAACAGTTCTCAAAACAAAGGAGACGGCAAGGATCATACCTGTTGTAGGGAAGAAAAGACAGAATCGGATACCCTGGAAAGGTTCCGATTCCGAAGAACTGCCAAGTCATAAGACAGCAGCGTACCCTTCAATGCCTGCCTGGCTACGGCGGGGACCAGCAGTCCCCCCCGTAGGTGAAAGTTCCGAAGAGTTCACCGAACGACTTCAAGCTGGGGAGGCCCCACAAACGAACTCTCCCTCGACTTGCCATGCTTTGCCCCTATCAACCGTAGGAGGGCAAAACGGCGGTACATCCACCGCCTGAGGCGGACTCCCCATTGTGCGAACCAGGAAAGTAGCTGCCGGTGGAGTTTCGACTGGACAAGGTCTCGACAGGGCCCCTTCCGCAGGTGCCACATCTTCCCCTGAGGTTTCCTGGGAAGATGAAGTACTCCAGTCCCCCTCAGGACCATCCCTTCGAGTCTTCTTCCGAATCGCCGACCTTGTGAGAGGGGCTTGTGCTACCCTCTTCTCGGAGGTCTGACGAAGCTAGCTCACATTGGGCTTCATTCCGCCACCTACAAGCAAAAGAGTTTATTTCAATCGACTGAGCTACAACAAAACCAGGGGAAGGGGAGCAGAATTTTCCGTCACTATACCTAATGTGGGGAATTTGCTAATTCCCATGAGATAGAGATTTCTATCCTCCAACAACTCCCGAATATGGGCAACTTCCGAATTGACCAATAGATCATAATCCGACTGATCAGCCGCCAAGACCTTCTTCCCGTCATTGACGGTTAAACAAGGCTTCTTCCAAACAGTGTCGAAGCCCCATAGATCAAAGGATAGTACAAATACAAAAACAGGTTTCCACCCGTGGATGGCGCTGGGCATGTCCTTGATGACCTTGCGGCATGATCGAGGGCCAATCACCCACCATCCGTTGCTGTGGAAATCCCTCTTGAGTACGAAAATGGTCGTGAATAGGTTGGTCCTAGGCTCTATGTTTGCAATGCTACACAAGACCATGAACCCGCAGATGTTCCGGATGCTGTTTGGGCTCAACTGTGCTGGCACCACTTGGTATAGGTGGAAGATTTTGATGAAGAAAGGGTGCAGGAAAAATCGAAGGACAGCCTTCAAATGATCTTCGTATATAGCTAAGCACCCAGGGGGAGGTTTGTTCACCCGTTCCTCGGGTTCGGGAAGGACAAAAGGGAACTCCTCAGGGGAACGATAGCATTCCCGAAGAAAAGCCATCTTTCCCTAAGAAACCGAACTAGAAATCGACTCCAGACCTACTACGTCGCCAGTCCCCGAGGGCCCTACTTGTTCTCCCTAGCTTTCTACAGTTTCTTCCATGATAAAAGAGTGAAGCAAAGGGGCAGAAGAAAGATTCTACCTGCGGAATAGACTGGTGGTCCAGAACAGGGAAAGCTGAGCGAAGGATGAGACAAGGTTGAAGAAGCTTCTTTAGCCGGACCTTCTCCCTTTTCCAAGAGAAAAATAGGGGTCTATGAAGCCCTACCAGGTTGATTTGACCCAAGGTTGCCCAGGGAGGTAACCCGCTTTCAACTAACCACCAGGATGAGGTGCATCAATCATCCAATGGATGGGGGAAAGCCACCATAACCATCCAAATCTCAACCGAAAGATTGGCTGAACCATCGTGCAACGAGAAAAAGAGAGACGGTCCCAGGGCCACCCGCTTTTTCCTTCTTCTCCAACCTGGGAGTGACAGTTGTCCACCACTTGATTCCCAGATCAACCAGCAGTCATGATGGACAGTCCAATCATAGATCCCATAATCATCCACTACACTATCTCCCGAGAGGAAAATGACAAGGCATTAGTACTCTCACTTCTCGAGGCAAACCTCCGCTTCGAAAACTGAGAGTAGGGGGCAACTATTGGGATATCCCGGTTCGGCTACGAACCGAACACCGGTTCGGTTGGCCAAAGCCCTTTTCTCCGGACCACGGACTTCAGACCAGGAAAAGGTCTGGCCAACTGCAGGCAACCCAAGGCTTCTCACCGATCCACAACATCCGAAGGTCAGAGCTTCGGATAGCATCTTCGACCCTAACCGAAGACTAGGCTCCTCATCAACTTTCGAAGACACGCTCTTCGGCTTCTACCAAAGACATGATCTCCAGCCCTTTTCTTTCTATTCAAATTCAAAATTAAAATTTTGAGTTTGAATTAATGTTGAGATTTTTCTTCTTCTTTTTTTTCTTATACATGCTATATATATATTACATACATACTCAAGAAAAATCTCAAGAAAAATCAAGTGAAATTTGGACTATCTTATTATATTTCTTGCAATTGCTGATAAAAGATAATATTTCTGAGTTGCTTTCATTTAAAGTCCTATTTGGTCTATTTAGATGAGATTGAACTAAATGGAATTATATGCATGGATGCATCGCATTAAGTCTTGAATTTCTCTCGAGTATAATCCTAAAAGCAAGGCAATGACTTGAAAGGATTCATTTAATCAAAAAGCACATGCAAACAAAACCTTGGAACCAGTCATGGTTTGTTAGAGCTTTGAGTTGCTTGGTTTGCATATAATTATTGAAGCTTAATTATAGTCAAATCTAAGGATGAGTAGGAGCTTCCATTAGACTTTTGCTTGAATATAATTAGAGTTGCTATACTTCCAAGTGCTAAGCATAAATGTCAATATTTTATTTTATTTTATTTTTTAGCAAAAGTGAGGAAAAATACCTTTCCAAAAAAAAAAAAAAAGGAAAAGAAAATTGTGAGGTAGTAAATCAACTATCTAAATTTATAATTTTCCAAATGTCCATTGATGGATAAACTTTGCTTGAATTAAGTGAAGATATATTGTTTTCCTTTAAAGATGGTTAAGAGTGATTGTGATTCTATCAAAGGAACGGTAGTTGTAACCTTTTTTTTTTTTTTTTTTTTTCTTTCTTTCTTTTTGTTTTTATGGACTTGGCTAGTTTACAAAACCCTTTAATAAGCACAATCAGTTGCATTAGTCATCAAAATATCCCAAAGATAATCTACTAATACAAAGAAGGTATCCTACAGCTCAGATGTACTATAAATAACTATATAGGAGGCTACCCAATCAATTATCTTATTAATTTTTTAAAAAAAATACTTGGCCGTG
Source organism: Areca catechu (assembly GCA_021397845.1). Taxonomy (NCBI): domain Eukaryota; kingdom Viridiplantae; phylum Streptophyta; class Magnoliopsida; order Arecales; family Arecaceae; genus Areca; species Areca catechu. The sequence goes on from CM038041.1 coordinate 169,244,137, forward strand.
CATAAAGTAATACTCGATCCGAGTCTTTAAATATCCATCAACAATGATGGTTGTGATTATGAAGAAAGGAATATTTACAAAATTGATGTAATCTATCAATACAAGAACTATTGTTAATTAACTTTACCTCTTGAACCAATTATGCATGTTCAACTTTCATGTTACAATCCACCAATCGACAAGATCCAAGTCCATTTATCAAAATAATTCTCCCTCTTTAGATAGTCAAATGCTAGCATGTTAATCTAACTTCAAAAATCTTCATCACCAAGCACAAACTGCACATGTGTAATAGATTAATTTAAAAGAATACTTGAACCAATGTTCATCACTAAAAAAAAAAAAAAAAAAAGAACTTTAAAGTACAGGAGACATCAAAAGTGCCAAATATTTGATATAAAGGACTTTGATGGTATATCGAGGTGGTACTTTAAAGTTCGAACGTCGCTATCCGAACCGAATCACTACGGCAGTGAGTCAAGATGGCCACTACGGAAACTTTGGAAGACCATACCCCACACAGAACATTACATAGGTTGCAACATTGGTTCTTGCCTTCCAACAGTGGGCATGATTTGGGGAGCAAACACTTTAAAAATACTTCTTTGATGCAGCTAATCAATTAGCCAAGGGTCACCCAATCCAGGGGCTTAATAAGCCAGGGCTTATCCAAAGCCATTGTCATGGTGTTGGGTTTCCTTGTAACTAGAGAGCCAAAGGTCATGACTTCATGACCCCATTGACTCAGTTTTGTGTTAATCATGGGCTAGCAACCACTACTAGTCTTTTTGACAGAGCTTTGGAATCAGACCTCCTCTAAAAGAAAGAGAGACCCAACTGCAAGCATCGCAAATCCCAGCATTAAACATGGTGTGGCTAGAAAAAAGGAAGAGCAATGCCCCTAGCCATTTGCCAAACCATGTGGAAGATGTCAGACCCAAGGCCACTCAGCTCTTTTTTTCCCTTGGTTTTAGCTAAGCATGCATCACCCTCCTTGATTGTTAGTAAAAGAAGAAACAGTGTTTCAAAGGCCCTCTGCACCCCTTATCTCCACAGTTACCACACCACCGCATGCATGGAGGAGGATTTCTTATGTGTACCAAAGTCCCAAGGGTGGTCATTGGCATGAGAGGGCCTTTCCACACCTTGGGAAAGTGCAAGTGGTGTGCAAGTATCTTCAACACAGCAAGCACTTCAGTCTGCACTGTTTCATTCAGCAAAAATGGGGAATAAAGGGAGGAAAAGATCTGCCATCCTGCACTGTTTAAGATACAGTAAGATGGATGGACTAAATAATGTGTGCATCCCCATTAAGAAAGGAACATGTCCTTTAGGCCAAAACAAAGTTAGTGGAGCCGGCTTTTGGCGATAAGCCCAGTACCTTGATGCATGCAAAAGCCTCTCAGCATCTTTTCAAAATGGTTTTTGCCAACTTTTTCATTCTGTTAGCATTAATCAGCAAAAGTTTTAATCAGTGCTTGGATTCCTTCCAGTGTCGCTTCCTTCCCTCCTCCTCCTAGTGGCCTTGTCATCCACATCATGATCACTTGTCTCATCTACAAGTGCACAAGTATATTTGCAAACTCTATATATATACTTCCCACCCACAAGTATCTTGACTCTATTGATCATACTCCCAACATTACACTCTCATTATCTCTACTACATAATCTAAGAAACCAGGATGATGCGGTTCTTCTTTCAAATAAATGCATATATATCAAGGTAATATTTGGAGGGAGATGCAACAAAACCACCATATTTATATTTTAAAAAAAAGCATGCATTACAAACTTCTTTCGTTTAATGAAAGAGATCATGAATACTTCCAATCTTAGATGGTGCAAGAACTTGTATGAGCGTGCATATATTTAGTTTTATATGGACTATACAATAAATAGATCCTTAATATATATTTTTTTTGGTAAACCGGTGCATTCAATTAAGAAGTCTAGAATGAATACATCCCAAAAAATCAGATAGAATGAATACACCCCAATAAATAGATCCTCAATATATTTTTTTTTGGTGAACCGGTACATTCAATTAAGAAGTCTAGAATGAATACACCCCAAAATATTGGATAGGATGATATCCTGAAAGGACCTTGGGGCATCCTCCAAGTCCATCCACAACACAGAAGTCTAGAACGAATACACCCCAAAAAATCGGATAGGATGATATCCTGAAAGAACCTTGGGGCATCCTCCAAGTCCATCCACAACACAGGACCCAAATAATTAGCAACAAAGGATGTTACCTAGTCTGCTGCTGAGTTAGCCTCCCTATAGACATGTCTAATAATACAGGTGGAGGACCTGAGAAGAATAGATCCTCAATATTTATATGGGATCAAGAAATCTCAATAATAACTTTTAGCTAGCTTTTTTGGATGATGTTTAGGATTGTTATGAATGTTAAAAATATTGCACCACGGATCTGGGTTACATTTGAATAGTTTTGCAACATGTTTTGGATCATTGAGTTATCCTACAGTGATGGGGGAGATATCTTCTCTTTCTTTCTTTCTTTCTTTTTTTTTTTCCCTGCTTTGCTTAACATGGTTAAATATTTCATTGCCTTGCAGTAGTATCATGAACATCATATTACTAGCTAACATGCTTAGCTTATAGACTCTCTCAAATCCCAATTCACCCGAATGCATGACTGGTTAAAAGTCACCTACTCTACTGTATGCTTACCCCATAAGATATTAACATTGCCCAAGATTTCTTTCAGTGCACCAGCTTTCATCTGGGAAAACAACATCATGGTGTGACTTTCCATGCCACAATTTTTTCTCTTCTCTTCTCTTTATGGGACCCAATTGGGACACAGGAGTTAGGGGAGTCCAATCTGGCAGGGGCCAAGCCAGAAATTTTATTTAGAGAAGGGCATTGCGTGCTTGCATATTGATTTTTCTTAAACTTAGAAAAAGCTAATATTTAGAATAATTACATTAGATATCGGAGAAAACAGCTTTTCTGTTCATATTTGAAAATTAAAATTGTAGCAATATATGTAATATGAGAGCTTACCTTAAAAACTTAAATACTTTGCACATATATATAGTATTAAATTAACCATGTATCAACACAAAGAAAAAAAATTGAAAAAATCATGGATAGTACAAGTTTAATTACCCTTAAAATTTCCTATGGAACTTGGCCACAATTTTTTTTTGTTAAAAAAGGAATTATAATGCACTAACAAATAGTATTAAAAATTATTTTTTTATACAAATATTAGTGATTTGATCAACAATGAAATGTGAATGATTGAATGACAGAGGTATGCATCCATATCGCTAGAGATACTGTTACAAGTATAAAATATATGGTCTTGAGGCCTAAAAGAATTCCCTTAATCTAGGTTTTTCTAACCAAGAAAATTTCTAATCTAAGTTCATAAAATTAAAATTCATTAATTAATTTTGTCTCATCCATTTATAAATGATATTCAATAATAATTAATTGAAATTAAAATTCAAGAAATTTTAGCTGGTGGGTTTCAAACCATTTTGTTTGTCTCTTTATACCAAAGAAATAAAGGGGGAAAGCGTTTTTTTGGTAGACAGGAAAGCTCTTTTACCGGACTAACAAGACAGAGATCAACGGGGAAGAAAGATCCTTGCAAGTGGAAAGGTGGGTCTTTTGGTGTACTGGTGGCTCCAAATGCCTTGATAGCTATAACTTCTCTTTATCAAACAAGATCTACTGTAGAGCCTGACTCAAATCCTTATAGTCAGAGGAGAGGAAAGAGAGTTCATGATCAATTTTCTAGATATTTGACAGCACTCAATTGGCTTCGAAAAATTATTGGTGGATCAGATTCATCATGAACCTAAAATGAATTATTTTTTATAAGAAAAAAAAATTAAGAGGACATGACCAGCATAGATCCTCACTTCAATGCATGGCGATAACAAAGATAGCTCATCCATTTCATTTAAGGATGAAATGACTTCATTTTCTCTCATCTTTTTTCTTTTTTTTTATGTGCAATAGCAATACGACCTAGGATATCCAAGGTCCATGATAGATCTGGTCCATCTAATAATTTCTCGCTCCTTCAAATATAAAAGTAGTGCATGTACATCAAGCATTGTGGAAATATTGGATGATTGATTTAGAGTCTTGGTAATTCACACAGGAAAGGGTAAAGAAAAATAGCTAGAAAAAGAAAGATATTATGGAAAGAAGAGACTAGGTTTTTATACCGTGATCATGGTCTTATATAACAATGACACAAAATCTCAGTTTTTATTGAGACAAAAAATAGTCCATTCTAATCAGGGATGCGCTCATGCACAGTAGGTGGGTTGGGCCATGTTGGAGAAAGTCCTGGGCCTTCTAATAGTGATTAAGTGAAGGCACTCAAGCACAGCTGAAAGTGATACAAAGGAATTTATGCCTCCACTTAGGAGGCAAAAAGCTTTGAAATTTTGGCATTTGGATAATGAATCGGAGTGGAACTCTCTTTTGTCAAACATCTATTCTTTCAAAATTAGAAAACAATACAAAAAGATCACAGGATTGATTTCCTTTTAAGTGCTAGCTTGAAAGAATAATTCCAAGAACTATGTCCAACTCTTCCTTAGATTATATGTTCAAATTTGGTGTTGTATATTATGCGTATGATGCTAATAAGTGAATGTTACATGCCATACAACCTTCATGCTGGGGTTGGCCGAGTCTACAAAAATACCATGTACATGGATCAACCACAACATCCATGCATAAGCTCAACCAAACCCACAAAACATCCATTCCACCTGCTTCCAATGGGAGGTCTGGACTGGCTTGGCCCAACATGCATCCCTAGATCTATGGTTGTCTTGCTTAATAGCAATTTTAGCAATGATCATCATGTACATATAATAGCAGTATTGAAACATCCATGGCTTCCTCTAGCCACATCTTCCCCTCCTTCCATCGACGGCCTCATCCATCATGGAGCTGGTGATAATATGCAAGAAGGCAGAAGTTCTAAGAGTTCGCATTGAGGCCTCTAAATTCTTGAATTTGTATGGCAAGAGGCATTGTGAAATGAAACCAATAAACATGCATGATGTTTTCATACATAAAAAAGGGCCAAAATATTTTGTCAAGCAGTGTCAAATAAATGCTGCTGATGCTACTTTGTTCGAGATTTAGAAATGCCTGCTTGCAGGAAAGAAATCTCATAGCTGATTTTAAGATTTCTAGCACCATTTAGATTGATAGGTATTTAGATATTTTACAATAGCTGATTTAATCTCTAAATACATTATATTGGGTGTGGAGCCATATCCATCCAAGATCCAAGTCCAGAAAGGCCCATAAGCCCAGAAGCCCAGCAGAGAAAAAACCAGAAAAACCAGAAAAAAAAAGGAAAAAAGAGGAAGCTATTGGCCCGCCGGAATGAGCCCGGCCCAACCCACGCGCACAGCCAAAGGCGCAAGCACGCGCGCGGGATGGCGCGCGGCCCAAGCCAAGGCAGCGCAGGCGCGCGGGAGTGCGGCCCGGCCTAGGCGCACGGGCGCGCGGACACGTGGCCCGGCCTGGTGCACAGGTTGCGGGGCGCGGCCCAAGCCCATGTGCAAGGCACGCGTGGGCTTGGCCCAGTTCAAAGCAGCGGTGACCTGGGGCATTTCCCAGGCGTTTCCCACCAGTCTCCCAGGTGTTTCGCGTGGTTCACTGTAGTCCACAACCTTTCTACATGTTCTGGACTGTTCGATTGTCTGATTGGATGGTTGAGATTGATCCCGACATAGATTAGGCGTGATTAGAGGAGTTTGATATGGGTTTTGACACGATCTGAGACGTTGATCTTAAATTTGACGGCCTGTGAGGTTTCTTGAATGTTTTGGGCTTATGAGACAAGATTTTTACCTGGTTTTGGATTGGTTTGTTCTCCTTTGTATCAGGGGACGCCAACAGAGAGCTAATATAAAGCAGAACAGAGCCTATAGACCAATAGAGAGGAAGAAGAGAGCTAGAGAAGAGAAGTCCAAGGGTTTTCTAAGAGAGAAAACAAGGGGAAGAGAGAGAGAAAGGTAGAGAGAGGGCAAGGGTTCCTCCTATATTATTTTATTTTTTCTTCTTTCTTCATATTGGGCTATGGTTTGCATCCAAGAAGAGTTCTCTTGTGTAATAACTTGCTGTATTTCATCCTGATAGTGAAGATTAGATCCTGTGTGGCCGTGGATGTAGGAGCAAGAGGCTCCGAACCATGTAAACCCTGTGTGTTTGCTTGTACTTGTTTTTATTTATCTTTCAGGCTTTCCTTTTTCATTTCTTCTATAAACCTTTTGGCATCCCATTGTGATCCACATATCTCTAACAACTGGTATCAGAGCACCGAGTTCGAGTGGGAGCGATGGCAGGAGATGAAGGAAAAGTCAAGATTGATAGGTTTGACGGGAAAGACTTTGAATTCTGAAGGATGCAAATCGAAGATTATCTGTACCAGAAGAAGCTTCACCTACCGCTGATGGGGAAGAAACTTGCCGAGATGTCACAAGCAGATTAGGATTTGCTGGACTGCCAGGCTTTGGAAGTTATCCATCTGACATTGGCTAAGAATGTCGCGTTCAACATCCTAGAGGAGAAGATGACAGTTGGATTGATGCAGGCACTATCTAACATATATGAGAAACCTTCAGCCTCTAACAAGGTTTATCTCATGCATTGTCTGTTTAACTTGAAGATGAGTGAAGGTGCGTTTGTAACCGATCACTTTAATGAGTTTAATTTGATCATTAGTCAGTTGAGTTCAGTTAACATAAGCTTCGATTATGAAGTATGTGCCCTAATTCTGTTATCCTCTTTGTCCAAGAGCTGGGGTAAAACTGTGATAGTAGTGAGTAGTTCGTGCGGCTCGAGCAAGCTAAAATTTGAAGAGATCCGAAACTTGATTCTTAGTGAAGACATCAGGGGAAAGAAATTAAAGAGAGCTTTGGTTCTGCCTTGGTGACTCAAGAAGGCAGAGGAAGAACTATACAGCGTAGTGAAGGCCATGGGAGATCCAAGTCTAAGAAAAAGAGCTAGTCAAGATCGAAGGATGATGGCTATTGGCACTGCGACAAGAAGGGACCCATCAAAAAGAACTGCTGGGCAAGGAAGGATAAGGGACAGAACGAAGAGTCAGTCAATACAGCGACCAAGATAATTAAAGATGCATTGGTTCTTAGCATGGACAGTCTGATGGAGTCTTGAATTCTAGACTACGGAGCTTCGTTTCACTCTACCGCACAAAAGGAGTCTATGCGCAACTCTATTGCTGGAGACTTCAGAAAGGTCCATGTTGCAAATGAAGAGCCTTTGGATATTGTGAGAAAGGGTGATGTACATATCAAGATGCCAGATTAATCAGTTTGAAAGTTCAAAAATATCAAACATGTCCCAGGATTGAAGAGAAACCTGATATCAGTCGGGTAGCTGGACTTAAAGGGGTACATTATAACTTTTGTTGGTGGCTCTTGGAAGATTACCAAAAGTGCGATGGTGATAGCCCGAGGAAGCAAGTTGGGTATCTTACATATGACTAGTAATACTAGAGATGTAGTGGCACTAGCACAGGCAGACTCGGAGTTGTGGTACTACAGGTTGGGTTGCATGAGCGAGAAAAGAATGCAAGTACTGTTGAAGAAGGATAAGCTATCAGGTTTGAAAATAACAGATATTGGTTTCTACAAGAATTATATTCTTGGAAAGTAGAAAAGAGTCAGCTTTTCCAAGATTGGTAAGGCACCTAGAACAAGAAAGCTAGAGCTTGTGCACGCCGATGTATGGGGTCCCTCTTCAGTTGCATCCTTTGGAGCTTCACGATATTATGTGACTTTCATCAACAACTCCACCGGAATGGTATGGATTTTTTTTTTACAGAATAAATCTGATGTATTTGATACTTTCAGGAAGTGAAAAAGTCTGGTGGAGAATAAGTCTGGACAGAAGATAAAGTACTCGAGATCGGATAATAGAGGCGAGTACGACAACACTGAGTTCAAAGAGTTCTGCGCAACCAATGGAATCAAGATGAAGAAGACGATTCCAAGTATGCCACAACAGAACGGGTAGCTGAGCGCATGAACAGGATCTTGAACAAGAGAGTCAAGAGCATGAGGCTCCATGCTGGATTACCCGAGGTATTTTGGACTGAGGTAGTTAGCACTGTTACCTATCTGATCAACAGGAGTTCCTCAGTCTCTCTTGAATATAAGCTACCAAAAGAAGAGTGGACGGAGAGGTCAGCAAACTTATCTCACCTGAAGATCTTCGATTGTATCTCCTACATACACGTCAATGCAAAGAAGAAGTCAGAGAGGTGCTTCCTCATTAGGTATGGCAGATGAGTCCGATTACAAGCTCTAAAGTGAGAAGGACAGGAAGATCATCAGGAGCAAGGACGTGGTGTTCAATGAAAGAAGCCTGTACAAGGACCAGAGTATTCTAGATAGAGCAAGACATGCAGACAAGGAGAAAGAACAAGTAGAGTTGGAAGAGATCACAGAAGAAGACATTGCTAAGGAAGCAAGAGATCTTGAACCTGAACCAAAGACACCTCGATTGAAGAGATTTACAAAGATCCTGAAACCATGTGTAAGGTATTCACCCTTGTTGCATTATCTGCTGTTGACAGATAGAGGGGAGATAGAGTGCTTTGATGAAGCCATGGAGAGCGAAGATTTGGTCAAGTGAGAGTTGACGATGAAGGACGAGATGCAGTTCTTGATAAAGAACCATACATGGGAGCTCAGTACACTACCAGAAAGAAAGAAAGTACTGCATAACAAGTGGATCTACTAGATCAACGAAGTGCACAATGACAGTATGAGGTACAAGGCAAGGTTAGTTGTGAAAGGCTTCCAACAAAAAGAAGATCCAGGTAATGATGCCAACACTAGGAGGAGCATGACAGGGTACATGTATACCATTGACAGGACAGCGATGAGCTGGGTCTCGCAGTTGCAGAAAATCGTGGCTCTTTCTACCACCAAGGCAGATATGCTGACAAAGACGGTCACTACAAAGAAATTGGGGCCATGCATGGCCTTAATTGACCTTTGGAGTTAGTTGATTGGAGGCACTGCACAGGATATTGACTTGTTTCTATTTTTTCTTTGGAAGTTTGTTTTTTGATGATTTGAGTGGATGCAAGTTAGGATGTCTAAGTCTCCAAGTAGGAGAGTTGTTGGGTGTGGAGTCATATCCATCCAAGACCCAAGTCCAGAGAGGCCCAGAAGCCCACCAGAGAAAAAACTAGAAAAATCAAGAAAAAAAAAGAAAAGAGGAAGCAGTTGGCCCGCCCAACCGAGCCCGGCCCAACCCACATGCTCGACCCGGGCACGCAGGCACGGCGCGCGGGTTGGCACGTGGCCCAAGCCCAGGTGGAGTGTGGGCGGGCACACGGCCTGGCCCAGTGCGTGGGTGCACAGGGCACGGCCCAAGCCCACGCACGAGGCACGTGCGGGCTCGGCCTAGTTCGGAGTGGCGATGACCTAGGGCATTTGCCAGGCATTTCCCACCAGTTTCCCAGGTGTTTCACGCGGTTCACCATGGTCCACAACCTTTTTGTGCAATATGGAATATCTGATTGCCTGATCGAATAGCTGAATTGATCCCGACATAGATCAGGCATGATTAGAGGAGTTTGATATGGATTTTGATGCGATCTAAGATGTTGATCTCAAATCTGATGGTCTGGAAGGTTTCCTGAGTGTTTTGGACTTATGAGACTAGATTTTTACCTGGTTTTGGACTAGTTTGTTCTCCTTTGTATCGGGGGACGTCGATAGAGAGCTACTATGAAGCAGAACAGGGCCTGCAGACCAACAGAGAGGAAGAAGAGAACTAGAGAAGAGAAGTCCAAAGGTTTTCCAAGAGAGAAAACAAGGGAAAGAGTGAAAGAAAGGTAGAGAGATGGAAAGGGTTCCTTTTGTATGTTTTATTCTTTCTTCTTTCTTCATATTGGGCTGCGATTTGCATCCAATGAGGGTTCTCTTGTGTAATAACTTCCTGTATTTCTTCCTGATAGTAGAGATTTGATTCTGTACGATCGTGGACATAGGAGCAAGAGGCTCCAAACCACGTAATCCCTGTGTGTTTGCTTGTGCTTGTTTTTATTTATCTTTCAAGCTTTTTTTTTTCTTTTCTTCTACGAACCTTTTGGCATCCCACTGCGATCCAGATATCTCTAACACATTCTTGGTAGCCGAACTTACTGAGCCCGCCAGATATGGTGCTCCCATTAACTAATGCAAATGGCTTTACTTTCTAGGGATAGGATTAAGGATTCAGCAAACAATGTGCAGCTTTGGTAGAGTGCCAACAATCAACTGAAAAGAGTTAAGAGTGGTGTGTTTTTAGGTCTACCATTTCGTTTCCTCTTTCGCTAGCGGTTGTGCGTGGTATTTGGATTGTGTCTTTTGCATGAAAGAATGATTATTTGCGACTTAATTATTGGATTGCGCTTTGCACATATAGCTTCAAAGTATGATATCCACTTTGTGATATATGATGTAGATAGTAAGAAAAGATTGGAGTTCTTTGAAAGCTATATAAAATATGATCTAATAGTTGATGTCACAAAAAAAGATCAATCATTCTTCCATGCAAACAATACAACCCAAACTCTTGTAGTTGGAGATCACGGTATCCCCCTCCAACAAAGAGCTTTCGATGGTCAATTGACATCTTTTGAATCATTTTGAGAGTAGATGGCTCCATGTTTAAGGATTAATGTTTCTTGAGGTTAAGACATCACATTCTCTTTTATCTTTGTTCATGTGTATGGCATTATATTTATTTGGATGATTCTCTGCCGATGTGGACTTACAAACCTTATAATCTTTATAGTTCACTGACACAATTTCCAAGGAACTGATGTGCTTGCAACTTTTATCTACTTACATATTTGAATATTGTAAAAAAATACCTCTCAATAATTGTAGAATATTCTAGCAATTTCAAGGATCACGTCTTACAATATTGTAGACAATATGCCTCCTAATATTCTGTATATATATTCATGATAGGAATCTTGCAATTCAAAATATAAGCCTTTGTATACACCCTTAAGGCATGTATCAAGACTTTCAGAACAAAGATGATCACATTAGTCTCTCAGAAATGAAATGACTGGTAGAGCACCTTTTTCCAGTACCCCAGGAGTGAAGGGCTACCTGTAAACAGAAAAACAATTAGAAGTGGCATCCAAGACCAAAAGTTTATTATTCACATACAACATTTTGAAACTTAAAATTGCAAGGAAGGCCAGAAGTCATGCTTGTAATTTAATAAATGGCAAGAGTTTATAAACGATCATGAATGACCAACACCAGCCCCTATCTACGCGCGATTGAGCATAGAGTTTATCTTTGTTTAGTCTCTTGGTTTGTTTATTTTGTTTGAACAATGAGTCTTTAGTTTTATCATTAATTAGTTTCAAGAGTCCAGTTTTAGTTAATAGTTCTAGGTTTTTTATCATGTACGCTAGAGAAGGCTTTGATATTAAAAAAAATAAAAAAGCATTAACATTGGTTGGGGTTTTTTTGCAGCAACGTTTTATTTTCTGTTCTTCCCGTCTTCCAAACTTGTTAGGCTACGTTTTGGGTTCTACAATTTTGGTATCAGAGCCACGCGAGAGGCGTATCTTTCTGGCTTTTGCTCCTCTGCTTCGTCTCCTCCACATCCTTGTTTTTCGTTCTTCTCTGAAACAAACCGCACGGATCAAACAACGGCGTCGAGGCGCTTGTAGGTTGGGAGAAAGACAGAGATTTGCAGAACTTTCTCTGCTCTCAGCGCTCTCATACGGAAGCGCGCTCCCACCAGAACTTTCCCTGTTGTTGGCCCATGAAACAAAGAGAGGAGGAACAAGGCATGAGAGAGAGTGGAAGTTGCAGTGCGTGAGGGAGAGGAAAAGACATTGTGCACATTTTTTTTTGGAAGAAAACAAATAGGAAAACAGGGCCGTGAGCGTGCGGGAGTTAAAGAAAGGAAGAGGGCATTCTATCTCAATCTGCCATGGGTGATCTTCACGTTGTTGGCGGCATCAAGAAGCTCAACAATCAGAACTACAACTCCTGGTCAACCTGCATGATTTCGTATATGCAAGGCCAGGATTTGTGGAAGGTTGTAAACGGCAACGAAACACGGCAACCTGATGAAGATACGAACGGGACGCTGCGGAAGTGGAAGATCAAGGCGGGCAAGGCCGATCGAAGAAGACGTGCTGGACCATATCCGTGAGTTGAAGACCCCAACGAAGCTTGGAATACTCTTGCTGCATTGTTCTCCAAGAAGAATGATACCAGGCTTCAACTTCTGGAGAGTGAACTACTGTCGGTGGTGCAGCGAGATCAGACGATCACCCAGTATTTCCACAAGGTGAAATCCTTGTACCGAGAGATTTCCGAGTTGGATCCAGAAGCTTCAATTGGCGATACCAGGATGAAGTGAATCATCATCCATGGTTTGAAGCCTGAATTTAGGAGCTTTGTTGCTGCTATACAGGGATGGCAAAATCAGCCATCGCTTATGGAGTTTGAAAATCTGTTAGCCGGCCAAGAAGCCTTAGCCAAGCAGATGGGAGAAGTCTCGTTAAAAGGTGAAGAAGAGGCACTCTATGCCAATAGAGGCAAGAAGAACTCTAAGCAGCATGTTGTTAAAGGATCTAAGAAGAAGGATGATGAGGTGGAGAATCATCAGGGCGAAGGGAACTCTCGTGCAGGGGGCAGATCAAGAAACTCTGGCAATGGTAAAAGGTTTGAAGGAAAATGCTACAATTGCAAGAAGAAAGGTCACATGGCAAAGGATTGCTGGTTCAAGAAGAAGGAGGTAGTAAGCAATGTTGCAACCTCAAAAATCGAAGATGAATGGGATAATGAGGCACTTTTCGCTACAGCCAAGGTTGAGCAAGCCTTCACGGTAACAACTGTCACCGAAGTTGATTATGAAAATGACTGGATTGTTGATTCAGGGTGTTCAAATCACATGACCGGTGACAAGGAGAAGCTACAGAATCTGTCTGAATATAAGGGAAGCCGGGTGGTGGTGACAGCAAATAATTCAAAGCTACCGATTGCTCACACTAGCAATACAGCAGTTGCTCTTCCTTGCAATAACAGTGAGGTGCCGCTCCATAATGTCTACCATGTTCCAGGGATGAAAAAGAATCTTCTCTCTATGGCACAGTTGACATCTTCTGGCCATGTTGTTGTGTTTGGTCCACAAGATGTCAAGGTGTATCGGGATCTTCAGATTGTCCAAGAACCAGTGATGAAGGGGCGGAAATTGGATTCAGTTTATGTGATGTCTGCCCAAACCGCCTATGTAGACAAAACCCGAAAAAATGAAACAGCTGATCTTTAGCATATGCGACTGGGACATGTCAGCTACTCCAAGATCAATGTGATGATGAAGAAGGCGATGCTGAGGGGCCTTCCACAGCTTGAAGTAAGGACTGATACGGTTTGTGCTGGATGCCAATATGGGAAAGCACATCAGCTGCCTTATGAGGTGTCCAACTTTCAAGCAAAGGAGCCCCTACAACTGATTCATTCGGATGTGTTTGGACCAGTCAAGCAGGCTTCCATCAGTGGAATGAAATACTTGGTGACCTTTATTTATGACTTCTCGAGGTATGTTTGGATTTATTGCATGAAGGAGAAGTCTGAAACCTTCTCAAAATTTCGAGAGTTCAAGGAAACTGCAGAAGCGAAAACTGGAAGAACTGTCCACTGTTTACGGACAGATAACGGGGGAGAGTACACCTCAAAGGAGTTCCTGGATTTTCTTCAGAAGTGCAGAATTCGCCATCAGTTCACTTGCACCAATACTCCACAACAAAACGGCGTATCAGAAAGGAAGAACAGGCATCTAGCTGAAATCTGTCGGAGCTTGCTTCATGCAAAGAATGTACCGGGTCAATTTTGGGCTGAAGTAATGAAGACAGCAGTGTTTGTGATCAACCAGTTGCCTCAAAAAATGTTATCTTTTCTTTCACCCTTTGAAAAATTATGGAATTCAAAACCTGCAGTATGACATTTTCGCGTTTTTGGATCTGTGTACTATGTGTTTGTACCTGACCATCTACGCAGCAAAATGGAGAAGGCTGTCAGATGTATTTTTGTAGGTTATGATAGTCAAAGAAAAGGGTGGCGGTGCTGTGATCCAGTTACAGGAAGATGCTACACATCGCGGAATGTGGTATTTGATGAGGCATCTTCATGGTGGTCTGCGGACGAGAAGGAACTGCCAAGTTCGGATGTCTACAAAGAAGATCTAGAACCCTCACATGTTCAGCTTAGTTCACAGCAATTTGAAGTTGCAGAAAGCAGGGGTAATGGCGAGGAAAGAGTTGTTCAACATCCATGACAAACAGGTGTTTATCAGAGAGTAGAAGAGGAGGACGAGCCATTACAGCAAAATATGCCGACTGCACTTAGAAGATCAACCAGGATTAGAAAAACAAATCCTAAATATGCTAATGCTGCATTAGTGGAGGATCTGGATACAAGGGAACCAGAGACATTTGAAGAGGCTTCACAACACTCGGAATGGTTTAACGCAATGAAGGAAGAGATTGCTGCACTTGACCGAAATCAAACCTGGGAGCTGATGGCCAAGCCAAAGGATGTGATGCCCATCTCATGCAAGTGGGTGTACAAAATCAAGCACCGTGCTGATGGATCGATTAAGAGATACAAAGCTCGTCTTGTAGTTCGAGGGTTCTCCCAACAGTACGGGTTAGATTATGATGAGACCTTTAGTCCTGTTGCAAAGCTCACAACAGTGAGAGTTCTCCTGACTTTGGCAGCAAGCAGAGGGTGAAATTTATGGCAAATGGATGTAAGAAATGCTTTCTTACATGGAGAGCTAGACCGGGAAATTTACATGGAACAACCGCTGGGATTTCAGAGTTCTGAGCACCCTGAATATGTGTGCAAACTTTGGAAGGCACTCTATGGTTTAAAGCAGGCGCCGAGGGCCTGGTACGGGAAGATTGCTGAATTTCTTATTCACTCTGGATACTAGGTAACTTTTGCAGACTCAAGCCAGTTTGTCAAAGCTAGTGAAGGGAAAATAGCTGCCGTATTAGTGTATGTAGATGATCTAATTATCACCGGAGATTTTGAGGAGGAGATTATTCGAACCAAGGAAAACTTGTCGATCCATTTTCAGATGAAAGAACTCGGACGGTTGAAGCATTTCTTGGGTTTAGAAGTTGATCACTCTGATGAAGGGCTGTTTCTACATTAAAGAAAGTACTCCGAGGATTTGTTGAAGAGATTTGGGATGCTCAGTTGCAAACCGAGCACAACACCAATGGAACCTAATACGAAAATCTACTTTCAGGAAGGCAAAAGTCTGACATATATCACTATGTATTGGCAACTGATGGGCAGTCTTATTTACCTAAGTGTTACTAGGTCAGATATTTTATTTGCTGTTGGGGTGATGAGCCGATTCATGCACAATCCAACGAACCTTCATCTGGAAGTAGCTCGGCGAATCTAGAGGTACGTGAAAGGAACGCTCGGTCATGGCATCACGTACACAAAGAACAGCAGTTGCAAATTGGAAGGTTATTGTGATGCTGACTACGCAGGTGATCTTGATACTCGGCGGTCAACTACTGGGTATGTGTTTAAGCTTGGATCTGGAGCAGTTTCATGGTGCAGTAAGAGACAGCCCACTGTCTCTTTGTCAACCACAGAAGCTGAATACCGAGCTGTTGCAATGGCATCTCAAGAAATTGCCTGGCTAAGGCAATTGCTGAAAGATCTATTTCTGTTGGAAGAAGGTGGAGTTCTCTTACATTGTGACAATCTGTCTACAATAAAGCTCGCAGAAAATCCAGTTTTTCATGCTAGGACAAAGCATGTGGAGGTTCATTATCACTTCATAAGAGAAAAGGTGCTGCAGGGGGAGGTTGAGTTAAAATATGTTCGAACGGAAGACCAAGCTGCAGACTTATTTACCAAGAGCTTGTGTGGCAACAAAGTTGAAGATCATTGTCGTCAGCTCGGTGTAGTAAAGAGATGAAGTGCTGGCGTTGAGGGGGAGTATTGAATGACCAACACCAGCCCCTATCTACGCACGATTGAGCGTAGAGTTTATCTTTGTTTGGTCTCTTGGTTTATTTATTTTGTTTGAACAATGAATCTTTAGTTTTATCATTAATTAGTTTCAAGAGTCCAGTTTTAGTTAAAAGTTCTAGTGTTTTTATCATGTACGCTAGAGAAGGCTTTGATATTAAAAAAAAATAAAAAAGCATTAACATTGGTTGGGATTTTTTTGCAGCAACGTTTTATTTTCTGTTCTTCCCGTCTTCCAAACTTGTTAGGCTACGTTTTGGGTTTTATAAATCATGTACCTGAACATACTTCCTCAAGAGAGCCTGATGAGCAGCTAAAAAGACAGCTGATGCCTTGACATGCTTCAAGGTGAATGAGATCATCTATTCATCAGTCATTCCTGTTGATATATGATCTGCATTGCCAAGGTATAGCCTGATCAAGCTGCCATACTTATTCCAATTTGGAGTGGATGCCAGCTCCATATATTATGGTCTCCTTTTTCCCTCCTGAGTTAAAGGGCTTTCAACATTCCACAAAGAAATCCAATATCCATTTCATTCAGAACAAACACCATGATCTTATTAAATACATTGCTAGATACGATAACTACAATTTGGTGCTGAACCATTTTCTCCATCATCTCCATAATGGCATGCTGCCCTAAAAGCTCACAGCAGAGATCGAACTGCACCAAGTTTACCACCTTTTTTGACTTGCCATGCACCATGATTCAACCATTGCAGCTGTAGTAACTTTGGCTTGTGGTTTCTGTTCCTTCTCATCAGTATAGTGTGAGGTTCCACATCCTCCTCCAAACAAGTTCCTTCACTCTCCTAAACAACACATTGAGCAAAAAGGTTGATTTACAGTTTCTTATCCAATAATGTCACAAAAAAATGCAATATATACTTGCACCAATTTCTTCATCATCAAACTCTAAAAGCTCCTTATCATGTTCCCTCAGATACTGATAGAATTCTGTATCCTGCGGGGTGAAAAATTTCATTGCATAGAGATCAGATACATAATCAGATGAATGCATGTCCATGAAATTTTTTTTGGAAGGTAATCAATTCTCTGGAACCTCCCAGGGGTAACAATTCCATGAATGGTTAAAAAACAAGCCAGTTGTTAATGAAATATTTAACGCATGTTACCGACCAATGGACATGGGGGCAAGCAAATTCAGAGAACTAACTTGTGTTGGATTTTGACAATTGCAATTGCTTCTTTTTCTTTTTTTTTTTTCACTTAATAAGCAAACAATGAATACAAAAGCCTTGCTTAGGAAATATAAGGCCACATCACCCAAGACTGACTACAGAAATTAAGCCCAAATCACTCAAGGTTGGATACTTATATCCAATTATTGATAGATGTCTGGTTTTTGTCAGTAAGTTTCGATTGTAAACATTCTGGCTTACAGTTGGAGGGGTAAGGTCACTTAATAAATAAATGTCATGATTTGGGTTCACACAACTCATAAATGGAGCTTCAAGGCCACAAAATGTATATTATAACAACAATAATAACAATAATAATAATAATCTACCATTTTCTAAAGATTTATCAGAAACCATCTTTTATAGTGTCATATATAAAGTTTCAGTAATCCAAATGTGCATGATCCTACAAAAAAGAAAGGATTTAATTCACGAAGAAAAATCATCAGAAACTAGCTGTGATTAAAAGTGAATTGTGTGAGCATATAAATAAATTAGTGATCACAACCTTCAAATGGAGGTAGAACCTTTTCATTCCAGCGAATGTTTTTATGAACCACGAAACTGAGTCCCTTTTAATTCATAAGCATCTTGTTCTTAATTATGCAAACTGGAGGATTTTCATTTTATTTTACCAAAAAATGGTTGGCAACAGAAAAGATCAGGTTAAACCAGAATAAATGTCTTAGGTTTAGATGAGACCTTTCCTCTTAGATTATAATTTTAAAATAACTTTGATGTAGTGTTTTGACTTTTGAAAATTGTACATGTCTGAACCAGATGGACATTGTACTACTATGAGAAGATCCTGCATAGTTGCTTCATCTCAATAAACATCTAGCAGTTGAAATCGGTAGAACTCTTAGTGACCTTTCTCTTTATTATTTTATTCCAAGAGCTGAACCTCCATCTCGTCTCTTGGAATGCTTGGCCTAGGAGAGTTATATGCAGACCGCTCCGGACGGGTTTATGATCATATTTGTTGATGGCTATGTAGCTTATATGGTTTATTTTCATCAACGAAAACTGTCCTCAATGATCACCGAACTTTAGTTTGTGGATACATCCTCTTATCATTAAGCAAAAAGGGTTAGGGGTCTGGTTGGTCATTAAATCTCAGCTCCACGAGCACTTGGTCGGTTTGACTTGGGGCTTAAGTGGGGCAGGTAGGTATATTTATATTCATACATCGTTCCTTAGCAGCAAGGAAATCAAGCAAATTCATATTTTAGATGCCTCCTCTTACCTAAAGATATTTTATTAGACTTTTATTTTTTTCCTTGGATGGGAGGGTCTTCTAATTATTATACACGGGCTCGCAGGGTTCTGGCGCATTCGCGAGCATGAAGACAAATCCCGTGGGATACACGTTATTCAATTTGTAGTCTTGAAAGTAAGAAGCTGCAAGATTAACATGATAGAATTTTTAAAAATAAATAATTTATTTTTTTAAGAAAAATCATATTTTTTTTGAAAGCATCAAGAATAAGGTTATTTCCGATACTTTTAAATAGCGTCGGGAATAAAGTTATTTTCGATGCTTAAAAGCGTTTGGAATAAGGTTATTCCCGATGCTTAAAAGTATCGGAAAAAGTTTGCTCAACACCAACGCTTTCAAAAAGCATCGGAAAAAATCTTTTCCACTGTTGACTTGCCAACGCTTTTTAAAGCATCGTGACTGTTTTTCCCGATGCTTTAAAGCATCGGGAAAAACCAAAAATAGTGTCAGGAGTTTTTTTTTTTTTTAGTAGTGTCCTTGGGAGGTTGAGTTTGAAGGAAGTAAGAATATTTTGTAGAGTAGATAATAAGACAAGCAAATAGAAATTGCATTTCGGATTTCTCTCTTCTCTTGTGAATTATGAAATGATACATCACCGGTTTATCATTATAAAATGACTTTTTGTTTACCGGAAATAAATACATAAATCTTTTAGTTCAAAGTACATAATAATGGTAGCAAGTTCCTATGTGTTGTGTCCAGATTACAGTGATGCTCGATCTTGAATTAAATTTGCTGGAGTCTAATTCGATTAGTTAATCTATCCTTTCTTCATCCTTGATTTTGCTTCTCTTCACCTTCATGCAAGTTTTGATGGAGAGAAATCTTAATGCTCGAGCTTGCCACCAAGTCTGGACTAAAATAGATATGGTCTGAAGAAAAACTTGGCAAAGGATATTCCAGAATTCTCTCTTTTTTTTCAGTTGCCCCCCCTTCTGCCTCTTGACCACTGGTATTTATAGGCTGCGACCCTAACCGAATCCAACTAAGACAGCTGTAAACAGTTAGCTCTTTAGTGGACTAGCACGTGAGATGATCATTATCCATTATAATCTCCATAATTGACCAATCCATCAGATTGGTCAATAGAATACCAAAGTTGTTGCCCAGAAATGGAGCCCAAGAGGGGAGGGGGGGGGGGTGAAGGTCTAGTGGTGTTTGTGAGTAATAAATTCAATGCTCAAGATTAAATGCAGTGGAAAGCAATAAATCAAATGTAATAAGCTAAGAGCAAGAGGGAAAGACGGCAATCACACACAAACACAATATTTATAGTGGTTTAGTGCAAACCAAGCACCTACATCCACTCCCCAAGCCATCTTTGGGAATTCCACTATAATCCAATCAAGATTATAGCCGACTTATTTTTCAAAAGGCTCACAAGTCAAAACTTATGTTGGTTTTGTCACCTAGGCTCACCAACAACCTTTTACACTTGTTTTGTCTTCAGGCTTACAAGTTAACTCTAGTTGTTTTTATCCCTTTGGCTCACCAACAAACCACAACAACCTTCTTTCAAGACACCCTTGAAAGCAAGGTCAAATCACAAGATAAAAATAGATATACAACTTTTAAAACTAAGACAAACTCTCTTTAAGAGTAGAATGGAAGCTTTGAAGCTCAAGTTGATGCTTTGTCTTGTCTACTCCTCGGAATATCCTTCAAAACACTTCTTTTGAAATGATGTAAAGATAAGCTTGTAGGCTTTTTCAGGGAATCAAACTATAAAAGGCTCTTGATGTGAAGTTCTTGAAAGAATATTGGCTTTTTAGCTTTTGAATGGACTTCAATACACTTCAATACCTTTAGAATGAAGTTGGTGGAGGTTAAATACAACAAAAAATTTTCAAAAAATGGTTTGTGACCGTTGGAGCCTTGAATCTAGCCGTTTGGAGCTTGAAAAGCAAGTTCTGCAAGTTAGAAAAATAGATCCGTTAGGGCTGTCAAGCTTCAAGTGTCGACACTTGGCTCATCAGGTGTCGACACATGGCTGTCAGGTGTCGACACTTGATTTCTAGGTGTCGATACTTGATCTTTCAAGTGTCGACACTTGATGCACAGGTGTTGACACTTGATGCACAGGTGTTGACACTTGATGCACAGGTGTTGACACTTGACACAAAAACCCTCAAATGGCAAAGTTCTGGATTTTCAAAAATCTCAGACCTTGAGTCGACACTTGGAAACCTAAGTGTCGACACTTGAAATGCAGGTATCAACACTTGAGTTCTAGGTATCGACACTTGGCATGCCAAGGATTTTTTTGCGTGCTAAATGCT
Source organism: Areca catechu (assembly GCA_021397845.1). Taxonomy (NCBI): domain Eukaryota; kingdom Viridiplantae; phylum Streptophyta; class Magnoliopsida; order Arecales; family Arecaceae; genus Areca; species Areca catechu. Next base: position 169,264,981 of record CM038041.1, read on the forward strand.
GAAGTGTCGACACTTGGCTTTCCAGGTGTTGACACTTGATACTTAAAAATTCACAATCAAGTGTAATTAGAGCCAAAAACACAAATATTGATTTTGAAATTTAAATGGAACATAAATAAATGATAATTGATCATGTAAAAGCCCTTTTTCCATGAAGAGGATGTCCATAATTGCGAAAAATGCTCCGTGCTACGGCGTGCCATGATACATAATCTTTTGAGATTTTGAGGTGCTTTCTTCCTGAAAACTCATAACTTGAAATACACATTAGTATACAATATGCACTCAATGTTTTGTTATTCATCAAAATCACTGGGTGGAGCCAACAATCTCCCCCTTTTTGATAATGACAAAATCTTAAGTAAAACAATATTAAGTTTCAAATTTCAACTATGATAATTCGTGAGTATGATTGTAAGTTCATATGAGCCATAATTTTCATAGTTAGGAAGAATCAATCTCCCCCTCAATTAGATATTTCTAATCAGAACAAATAATATGTTATACCAGGGTATCGAAGCAGATCAAATTTGAAAATTTACAAAAAAATTTCACAAACAATTTATGCCATACTTATGCCATACTCCCATACAATCTATACTATTACTTCCCCTTTTTGTCAATCATTATAAAGGGAAATAACCTCCCCCTCAAAATGAGCATGGAGACAAAAAGTGGTAGAGTATCAGATATGACAGGTATCAGAGCCAAAAAGATCCAAAAAGAGTATCAGAGCTAAAGAGAATAAATGTAACTAATAAAGCAATCAAAGTGAATCACAATTTTTAAACATCCAAACTGAAATATATATATATATATAATAAGTGGAGTTTTCAGTACAAAATTTGCTGACTCATCAGCAAAACTGAAACATACAAAATGTATCAGAGTCATACAACAATAAGAGACATACAAAGTAGCATGAAACATAAAGAACATATAACATAAGAGACATCTGTAAGGCTAATCCTCATCAGATGGAATCTCAAAAGAGATAGGACCGGTAACCCTAGTCCTATGGGCTAGACTGCCAGGAGTCTTCAGGATACCATGGCTCCTAGTCCTAGTGGATGGCCCAAAACGAGATGCAACTCTAGAGGCCCTAGAAGAAGGAGGGGGTAGAGTCTCAGTGGGGGTAACAAAGACTGGATCAATAGTAGCTGGAGTGTCAGCAGCATCAGCTGGAAGAACAACTGGGGACTGTCGCTCTCGACTGACGACCTCATAACCATCGACACCATCATTACTATCGCTGTCGTCGTTAAGAACATCTGTAGCTCTGTCATCAGTGCGATCACCACCCTCTACAGTATCATCATGGTCATCCTGGTGGTCATCGCCATCATCATCATCATCACCCGGAGGATCAGCAGGAGCAGCTAGAGGAGGCAAGGATCTAATCAAACTCTCAATGCATGCAAAACCAGCATCCACAGTCTAGCGAATCTCGGCATGCTCAGCAGCAGTGTGAGATCTAAGGCTCTCAATCTCGATCCGAAGCTGAGTCATCCTAGCCCCCAGACTGAAAAGCTCGCCTCTCACCTCTACAAACTGCTCACGTGAATACTCCTCAAAGTGTACTCTAGTAGAAGCTGGAGGAGCTGCTGATGGTGTGGTAGAAGGCGTCGCAGGCTCGGTCTCTGATGCATGTGCTGTATGAACAGGAGAACTGACCGGCCCTGATGGCCCTGTCTCAACCTCATGTAACTCATCCTCCTTATCTGGCTCCTGGCTAGACTCTCTCCTGATCCATCTACCACCAACCACTCTGTATCCCATCCTATGGAGCGACCTCTCATCATAAACATCTGTGTAAGATCTCCTTGGAGATCTCCCCCTCCAAGGATACTCCACACGCACAGAATAGTCGGGTCAGTCCCATCCCATAGGGCAGACAATGACGATGCTGGCTGGCCGCATCTCTCATCTGTATCAGCATCATGGAAGGAATGTCTACCTGCATCCTCTGTGTCAAGCAGACCATGAGCATAAGCTCTCTCTCTATTTGTGATAAAATCAAAACGCCCAGTCTTCGACAGAAGAATCCGGGCCGTAATGTGATGAAGGAGCCGCATCTCCACCGATAGCTGGTTCGTGGTGACTACTGTCACACCTCGAACATCCTCTCGCTCCAATATACAATGGAATGCGGCCTCCCTGTCATCAACAGAGAAAATGCTAATCCCTCGGTGTGGTATCTCCCAAACTCTGCTTAAGAGCTCCTATGCCAGTAGAATCTCCACACCTCGCACAGATGTCCTCCATGTCATACGCCGGCAATCCAATGCTCCATAGAACTCACATACCAGATGGGGGTAATACCTCTCCAGTATAGTACAGAAGGGCACCAAACCCGCATTGGTAAGGGTCTGCCAGATCTAAAAATGCTGGCAGTCGAAAAACTCTAAGTCCACTCGTCGACCGGAAGCAATAGCCTTCCCTGCCATCCTCTCCGCAGGGGAACCAGGTGCAACTGAACTGCTCAACTCACCAGTGTCATGCCTAGCCTTTGTTCTCATCTCTGTCCTCTGACTCGGTCTCCTAACTACTAGTCTCTTTCTAGGACCCATGTCAAACCAGCTGAATAAGAAAGAAAAGAGGATAGATTCAATCAAACTTAGAGCTATAGGACTAGCTACAGGTTCAGCTAAGGAGAAATTCATTTTACAAAAGGTGCAAAGACAGTTTTAAAACAATTTTGGGTTGTAAAATACTCTTTAAAAGATTTAGGAAATCTACAAACAATTTGAAAGTGGGAATTTTACAAGCTAGAAAATGTTTTTGGTTGTTAAAATATATTTGAACTTTTGTAAAAATACATTTTGTAGGGTCTAAATACCCAAAACACATGGGATTTGAGATTAAATCAATTAGGGTTTTAGCAAAATGGTGAAAATGATGCAAAAACATCATGATAAACTATGATAAATTAATAGAAATAAGTTTAGAACACTAGATTTTAGGTGAAAACCCAAATTTTATCGGCCAAAATCAATCAAACAGTGGTTTTTCCCAAATTTGGATGGAATGAGCATGAAAACGGCCAAAAACCATGGAAAATCCAAGAGAAAAGCCATTAAACCACTATTCCTTCAAATGGAGTTTTAGAAAACCAATAAAACCTATGAGAGTCCGATTGAAATTCCAAAAAAAATCGGAAAAACCCTTTTTAGGTTGTATGGCTTCACGATGATGAAGGGAAACCGAAAATACATGAAATAAAATGAAAATTAATGAGAAATTAAAAGAGGGAATACCTAATATGTGAATGGGTAAATGAGAAGAGGAGGGATTTGGAGTGTAGGGGACCACTGTAGCTTGAGAGTGATGGGGGGGAAGTGAAAACAAAACCCTCGATCGGTCGTTTTAAAAATAGATTTCGTTTCGCAAGTGTTGACACTTAGTATTTGTCAAGTGTTGACACTTGGTTAGGTGTCGACACTTGACAAAATCCAAGGGTTGACACTTGGCCAAGAAAATCCCAAAAAAATTGAAAAATTTTAAAAAAATATTTAAAAGCTTTTGGGACTCAAAGCAAGTATTTTTTGAATAAAATACCTTGGGTAAGATGAAGTTTGTGAGAGTTCTATGAGAATGGGTCAATGACACCTAACTCTCTTCTAATCAGACAGAACATTTCTTCACTCAATGGTTTGGTAAACACATTAGCTAATTGAACATCAATACACACAAATTCAAAAATAACATTAGAGTTTTGTACATGATCTCTTATGAAATGATGTCTTATTTCAATGTATTTACTTCTTGAATGTTGCACAGGATTCTTAGTTAGATTGATTGCACTAATATTGTCACATCTTATGGGTGTCTTAGTTAGTTTAATGCCAAAATCTTCGAGTTGTTGTTTGATCTAAAGGATTTGAGCATAACAGCTTCCAGCTGCTATATATTCGGCTTCCGCCGTAGATAGAGCAACTGAATTCTATTTCTTGCTACTCCAAGAGATCAAATTTACTCCAAGAAATTGACAGGTTCCACTAGTACTTTTACGATCAAGTTTACACCCAGCAAAGTCAGTATCAGAATAAGCAATCAATTCAAATGAAGAATCTCTAGAGTACCACAAACCAATTTCAATTATGCCAGATAGATATCTAAGTATGCGTTTAACAGCCAAAAGATGAGACTCTTTAGGATTAAACTGATATCTAGCACACATACAAATGCTAAACATGATATCTGGTCTACTGGCAGTAAGATATAGCGGTGAACCGATCATGCCATGATATAATTTTTGGTCAATAGATTTACCTTATTCATCATTGTTAAGTCTACAAGTAGAGCTCATAGGGGTACCTAAAGGCTTGGTGTTCTCCATTCCAAACTTCTTGAGTATTTCTTTTGTGTACTTCGCTTAGTTGATGAAGATCCTCTCTTTGGTTTGCTTTATTTGAAGTCCGAGGAAGAAATTTAGTTCTCCCATCATGCTCATCTCGAACTCACCCTGCATTAGCTTTGCAAATTCTTGACAAAGAGATTCGTTAGTAGCACCAAATATGATATCATCTACATAGATTTGTACTACTAAGAGATCATCATTCTTTTTCTTCAAAAATAAAGTTTTGTCTACATTACCTCTAGCAAAATCATTTTTGAGTAAGAAAGAGCTTAAACGATCATACTAAGCTCTACGAGCTTGTTTCAACCAATACAAAGCTTTATGAAGTTTGTAAACATGATTTGAAAATTCAAAATTTTCAAAACCAGGAGGTTGTTCAACATAAACTTCTTCTTCAATAAGACCATTTAAAAAGGCACTTTTAACATCCATTTGAAATAATTTAAAATTCATAAAGCAAACAAAAGCCAATAATAGTCTAATTGCCTCAAGTCTAGCCACAGGAGCAAATGTTTCATCAAAATCTGTCCCTTCCTCCTGATTATATCCTTTGACAACTAGTCTAACCTTATTTCTAGTAACAAAACCATTTTCATCAAGTTTATTTCAAAAAATCCATTTTGTGCCAATAATTGAAGTATTTGAAGGCTTATCTACTAATGTCCAAATATTGTTTCTTTTGAATTGGTTAAGTTCGTCTTGCATAACATTTATCTAATTACTATCACATTCAGCTTCCTCAATAGTTTTAGGTTCAATTTGAGAAACAAAAGCTAAATACTCACAGATATTTCTAAGAGATGATCGAGTACTTACACCTTTAGATGGATCACCAATAATTAGTTCTTTTGGGTGTCCATGAGCATACCTCCATTCTTTTGGTAGTGGATCAACTGTAGATGTGTTTTCATCACCTTGTGCTTGATCTCTTTCAGTATTTTTAACATCTTCTTGTTCCTTGGTAGACTCTTCGTTGTTGTTTATATTTTCAGTTTTCTTGGTACCTGTTTCATCAGAAAGCACATCTTCTTTTCTCGAAGATTTTTGGTTAAATTCATCAAATACCACATGTATGGATTCTTCAACAACAAGTGTTCTTCTGTTGAAGACCCTGTATGCCTTACTAGATGTGGAGTAGCCTAGAAATACTCCCTCATCTGATTTGGCATCAAATTTGCTCAAATTATCCTTACCATTGTTTAAAATGAAACAACGGCATCCAAAAACACGAAAATAACGAATTGAGGGTTTTCTACCCTTCCAAAGCTCATAAGGTATTTTCTTTAAAATCGGTCAGATCAAAACTCGATTTAAAACATAGCATGCAGTATTTATGGCTTCTGTCCAAAAATATCTAGGTAAATCATTTTCACAAAGCATGGTGCGTGCCATTTCTTCAAGAGTTCTATTTTTCCTTTCTACCACCCTATTTTGTTGAGATGTCCTAGGTGCAGAAAAATTATGATAAATACCATTTTCAATACAGAATTTATCAAAATCAGCATTTTCAAATTCGGTTCCATGATCACTTCTCAAAGATACGATTGAAATACCTTTTTCATTTGAAACTCGTTTATGAAACCTAATGAATTCAGAAAATGTTTCATCTTTATGTGCTAAAAAATGACCCATATAAATCGTGAGAAATCATCTACAATAACTAGACCGTACTTCTTACCTCCCAAACTAGATGTTCTAATTGGCCCAAAAAGGTCCATGTGAAGCAACTCTAAGGGTCTAGATGTAGAGATTACTCCTTTTGGTTTGAAAGAGGATTTGGTTTGTTTTCCAAGTTGACATGCACTGCAAATCTTGTCTTTTTCAAAACTGAGTTTAGGCAAATCCTTTATCAAATTCTTTTTGCTAAGTTTTGAAATCAAATGCATACTAGCATGTCCTAGTCTACGATGCCAAAGCCAACTAGTTTCATTGATCTTAGCTTCCATTGCCACTAAGCATTGACCATTTTGAATCGGAAGATCATCAAGATCAACCATATAAATATTGTCATGCCTATGACCAAAGAACTTGAAGCCATTGTCATATAAACTAGAAACAATGCACATAGAAGATTCAAAAACAACTTTAAAATTCTTGTCGCAAAACTAACTAATACTAAGTAAGTTATGTTTCAAACCATCAACATATAAAACATTATCAATGTAAGAAGAGGGGGTGATATGGACTTTACCAATACCAATAATTTTGCCCTTTCCATTATTACCAAAAGTCACATTGCTACCATTTTGATATTCGAGCGATGATAATTGCTCCACATCTCCTGTCATATGTCTTGAGCAACCGCTATCAAGATATCACATTCTTTTCTTGTTGGTTGCAAGGCATGCCTGCAATAAAGATCAAGTAGAGACTTTAGGTACCCAAGTCATCTTGGATCCTTTTAGGTTAGTGGCATTGGTTCCTTTTAGAACCCAAACTTTCTTAATATTACTCAATCTTCTTTTGTTGCACATATAAGATTTATGCCCTTTAGTACCACATACATAACAAGTAATGGATGAAGATGCAGGCACAAAGAAATTCTTGAAAAGTTTTTGCTTCTTATGAGTTCTAAACCTTAAACCTGCTCTATCAAAAACAATTCTTTGATTGCTCTAAAGTAAATTTAATTTTTCAGAACTATAAGTAAATTTATCTACAAAAGGTTTTAATTTTTCAATTTCTTCCTTATATCTTTTATTTTCATCCAAAATTTCTTTGCTTTGTTTTGAAAGATTTTCATTTGAATCTGAAAAATTTTTCTTTTTCGAAACTTCTTTTTCCTTTTCAAGAACTGAAATCTTATCATTTAATTTTCTATTTTAAAGAAGAAGGCATTCATTTTCATTTGAAAGCTTATCATTTGTTTTGGCTAAATCCAAATTTTGCTTTTTCAAATCTTTATGTTTTGACTTTAGTTTTTGAAATTCTATGACTAATTCATCAAAAACTTCATGAAGTTCATCAAATATAAATTCATTTTCGATTTTAGAATATACCTCATCATGATCTGCCATCAGACAGAAGTTTGCCACCTCCTGCTGTTCTTCCTTAGACTGGAGTCCTCACTGTCACTCCAGGTTGCCATCATGGCTTTCTTTCTTAACTTTCTTCTGCTTTTCTTGAGCAAGGGGCAGTCCATCTTAAAATGACCAGGTTCTTGCATTCAAAACAAGTGGGTTGCTCCTTCTCATTCTCCTTGTCTTTCTCTTTACTTGGCTTACCTTTTAGAGGTTTCTTTTTAAAGTTAAATCTTTTCTTTCTCATAAATCTTTTGAATTTTCTTGCCATTAGAGCAGTCTCATCTTCTTCATCATCTTCTTCGAAGTCATCGCTTGATTCTTCTCTAGCAACGGATTTGAAAGCGATCACTTTCTTCTTTTTATCAACTTTCACATTCTTTTGCTTGAGGGAGAGCTCATAGGTCATCAGTGAGCCCAACAATTGTTCAAGTGGAAGAGTGTTGACATCCTTGGCTTCTTCAATAGCCGTTATCTTTGTATCCCAAGAAGCTGGTAGAGACCTGAGAAGTTTGTTTACAAGTTCACCATTAGAAATAATTTTTTATAGGCTTCTCATGCCATTCACAATATTTGTGAACCTAGTATACATCTCACCAATAGACTCAGTAGGTTCCATTTTAAACATTTCATACATATGAATAAGCATGTTAACCTTGGTTGTTTTCACTTGGTGTGTACTCTCATGGATAACCTCAAGTGTATCCCAAATCTCCTTGGCGGAGAGATAATTAGATATTCTATTAAACTCAGTTGGGTCAAAAGAGCAAAATAACAAGTTCATAGCCTTAGCATTAAGCTCTATTTGCTTAATGTCATTCTCATCCCAATCATCTTCCATCTTTGGAGTGAGAATGCCATTAACCAATATAGTAGGCTGATGATGACCTTTTACAATTGTCCTCCACAAATTATAATCAATAGCTTAAATAAAAATGCGCATGCGTGTTTTCCAATACATGTAATTTATGTCATTGAAGAGTGGGGGACGATTTGAAGCTTGACCTTCAACTACACCCATTCCTATTGGGGCTGCCATGATCTTTCACTCAAGATCCTTGGACCTACAAGAAAGTATCGGTGCTCTGATACTACTTGTTGCCCAGAAATGGAGCCCAAGAGGGAGGGGGTGAATTGGGTCTTTTACTTTTTAAAACAGTAATATGAAGAGAGTAATAAATTCAATGCTCAAGATTAAATGCAGCGGAAAGCAATAAATCAAATGTAATAAGCTAAGAGTAAGAGGAAAAGAAGGTAATCACATACAAACACAATATTTATAGTGGTTCAATGCAAACCAAGCACCTACATCCACTTCCCAAGCCACCTTTGGAAATTTCACTATAATCCAATGAAGATTACAGCCGACTTGTTTTTCAAAAGGCTCACAAGTCAAAACCTATGTTGGTTTTGTCACCTAGGCTCTCCAACAACCTTTTACACTTGTTTTGTCTTCGGGATCATAAATTAACCTTAATTGTTTTTATCCCTTTGGCTCACCAACAAACCACAACAACCTTCTTTCAAGACACCCTTGAAAGCAAGGTCAAATCACAAGATAAAAATAGATATACAACTTTTAAAACTAAGGCAAACTCTCTTCAAGAGTATAATGGAAGCTTTGAAGCTCAAGTTGATGCTTTGTCTTGTCTCCTCCTTAGAATATCTTTCAAAACACTTCTTTTGGAATGATGTAAGGATGAGCTTGTAGGCTTTTTCAGGGAATCAAACTATAAAAGGCTCTTGATATGAAGTTCTTGAGAGAATATTGGCTTTTAAATGGACTTCAATACACTTCAATGCCTTTAGAATGAAGTTGGTGGAGGTTAAATACAACAAGAAATTTTCAAAAAATGGTTTGTGACTATTGGAGCCTCGAATATAGCCATTTGGAGCTTGAAAAGCAAGTTCTACAAATCAGAAAAATAGATTCGTTAGGGCTGTCAGGCTTCAAGTGTCGACACTTGGCTCATCAGGTGTCGACACTTGGCCGTCAGGTGTCGACACGTGATTTCTAGGTATCAATACTTGATCTTTCAAGTGTCAATACTTGATGCACAGGTGTCGACACTTGACACAAAAACCATCAAATGAAAAAGTTATGGATTTTCAAAAATCTCAGGCCTTGAGTCGACACTTGGAAACCTAAGTGTCGACACTTGAAATGCAGGTATCAACACTTGAGTTCTAGGTGTCGACACTTGGCGTGCCAAAGGTTTTTCTGTGTGCCAAATGCTGAAGTGTCGACACTTGGCTTCCCAGGCTTCGACACTTGATACTGAGAAATTCACAATCAAGTGTAATTAGAGCCAAAAACACAAATATTGATTTTGAAATTTAAATAGAACATAAATAAATAACAATTGATCATATAAAAGCTCTTTTTCCATGAAGAGGATGTCCATAATTGCAAAAAATGCTCCATGCCACGGTGTGCCATGATACATAATCTTTTGAGATTTTGATGTGCTTTCTTTCTGAAAACTCATAGCTTGAAATATACATTAGTATACAATATGCACTCAATGTTTTGTTATTCATCAAAATTACTGGGTGGAGCCAATAAAAGTTGACTTATTGAGTTAATATTAAACATTAATCGGCTTCGTATCTCTTAGGCATTGATCGACTTTATGCCCTTCAAGTATTGTTAGCCTTATGCACCTTGAGCATTAATTAGCCTTAAGCCTCTTGGGTGTTGATCAGCTTTACAACTTTTGGGTGTTGATCGGCCTTGCATCTCTTGGACGTTGATCGGCCTTGCGCCTCTTGGGCATTGATCGGCCTTGCGCCTCTTGGGCATAGATCGGTCTTGTGCTCCTTGGGCATTGATCACCGATATATTACTTGATCAACCAAGTTCAATCTCCATCATATCAATATAAGTAGACCAAATCTGTCATATCCCAACACTAGTCCCCCCAGCTTCTGAATTCATTAAATAAATGTCAGAAGATGTCTGAAGCTTCTTCTCTCTCTCTTGTTTTTGCAAACTGACACTCCTATTCTCGGACGGCGCATCTTAATGACGTGTCGATCTCTGATAGGAGGAACGGTTATAAAAACTTACAGCCGTAGTCTACTGTCATCATTGTGATTTTGAAATTTACGAAGGATCATTGTCAAATAAATGTAGACATCTTATCACCAATATATTCGCCGTCGGATCATGAGTAATCGTTTCAGCTTCCCAAAGAGCCGTATCTTTCCATCGGATATCATGGACAGGTGGCATGATCAGAGTCAATCTCGACAATCGAGGAAAAAAATCTCAACCACTGAATGCCATTATATAAGCATCACTTCTTTCAGGAAAATAGATTTTTCGCCATTACAATTTCTTCACCTTAGGAGCAAAAGAACCCTTCCAGGTCAGCCTCCTTTCTCCTTCACCTTCTTTTTTAAGTTAATCTTCCTCTTCTTCCCTTCTCCATGGCTAGAATCTTAGAAATTAGTCGTACTGATGAACCCGAAGATTCTACTTCTCAAAAGAAAAAGAACCTAGCTGAATCAGTAAGGATAGATGTCGTTAGGTCCTCCTTAACAAAATATCGGATCCTTGCACTAAAGAAATATTACAATATTTTTTATGATTATGCTATAGTTATCCCAAACTCCGAAGAATGAATAAATCAGCCTCCTCCTAGTAGTTTGACAATCTATAAAGAACACTTAAGAGCCGGACTTAGGTTTTCGCTCCATCACTTCTTTCTTACGATTTTTAGATTATACCATGTACTACTGGCTCAATTAACATCCAATAGCATCCGAATAATCTGCACCTTTTTGATTCTTTATAAGGATGCAGAAATAACTCCCAAAACTTCTCTTTTCACAGCTTTGTTTGTACTGAAGCAAGTTTTCCATGGCCAGGGGTGGTGGGTAATCAACCCACGCCATGGTCAAAAATTCATCATTGGGCTTCCTTCGGCCATTCATGGCTGGAAACCTTACTTCTTCTATATTCTTTCCAGAATCCCTTGGAATTTTATCATTAGCCATAGGGAACCCTAATAACTCCAAATGATGGCAAAAAGATCCTGATGGTTGATAAAGAAGATTATGAGAAGCTTACGGGGATGGAGATTCTCCCGATAAAAGAGCTTCTTAATGAAAGATGACTGTTTTCGGCTGAAATCAGCCCCAACCCCTCTTTAGGTATATTTACAGCTGATGTTATCCTTTCATTCACTTTCTGATGATCAATTCTAACATCCGATTCTTTGGCTAATGCAGATACATCGATCATGGTGGATGTTCGAAGACTTCGAAAGATGTCAAAGAAAAGAAGAGCTGCGGCCACTCCACCTGATCAAGAAGAAAGAAGATTTAAAAGACCAAAGAAGATAAAGCTGGCTGTTTCAACGGCTCCTGCATCTCCGATACTAATAGCTAGTATATCGGAGGATGATGAAATATCTTTGTCGGCGTCTCTTCAGCCTCCGTTGCAAGAGAGGCAATCAATTGAAACTTCTGGGGCCGGTCCATCATCTTTCCTACTGATCAAGCTGATAAAGGAAAAGCTCCGATGATGGAGGAAGAAGAAGAAAGATTGCCTGCTGAAGATATCATAGTCGACTTACATATCTATGCAGACGAATCAGGTCTGAATGACCCAACACTGGCTCGTCGTATCTTGAGATCAACTATCATTCCAAGAGACTGAGAGATTACCAAGAACCAGCAAATCGACGACATAATTCTGTCACTCCATCCAACAATGCTGAAGGTATGGAGTTAAATTATATTTCAAACAATTAAGTAATCGATCATCTTTCTTTCTCTCTCAAATATGACCAATTTGACTGGAAAACATGCAGCTTATCCATGGAATCACCATCATGGAAGAAAGCTTAAAAAGCTTTGATCAATTCTGCCAAGCCATGCGCAATAAAGTAAATGTTATGAAGGCGGAAAAAGAGGTTGCTGAAGAGCTAAAAACTACTATGGAAAAGAAATTGGAAGAAAAAGCAACCAAAACATCAACTCTGGAAGCAGAGCTTAAAGAGGCCCGATCGAAGATAGCTAATATGGAATCAAAATTAAAGAAAAAGAAAAAAAAAACTTCGATCAACTGCCATCAAATTGGAAAAATCCGAAAAAAAAGTTTTGGCAACCGAAAAAAAAGTTTTGATAACAAGAAAGGAAGCAGAACAAGCTATTGAAGAGGCTGTTATGAAGCTGTAAGAAAATATGTGCAATCACCGGCTTTTGAGGACAAACTTCATGAAGCCAGTGTCGAGAGCTACGACCATGGCCGTGCAGATTGTTTAAAGAAAGTGAAAAGATTTTACCCTGATCTAGATACATCCAAAATTGAAGAAGATTCTAATGAAGAAAACTCCGATGAAGAAGATCAGGTCGGAAAGCAAGTCAAAGATCAATCTGAAGAGCCAACATTAGACTCCCAAACTCAAGAAGAAGAAATAACAACAGTCCCTATTGTAAATCAGATTGAAGAAGAAGAAAACATAACTGAAAAGAATGTAGACAATCAATTTGTGTAAATGTTGTAGGGACTTGTCCTATTTTCAATATGGAATAAAAAATCTTTTCCTTTAGCAATGTCCATTGGATTTTAAACAAGGTAAACGTCTTCTTTTTTTTTTTAACTGACTTTCTAAGAATTAGTAATGGTATACGAATTCCCACCAAATTAGAGTCTTAGACATGTCATAATATCAAGATATTTTAGAATTTGGATCATGAATCATGATCATTGATGCTCTCTATATAAAGAGATTTCGAGCCCAATTCTTAAGACAATTTTATCTCAAGTATTTTGGGTATCTTCTTCCTTGAAATTCTTTGTTTCAAAAGAAACTTCAAAAGAGCCTTTATCGTATCTATGAGATGAAACCAGATAGTGAAAGACTTCGTCGGGCACTGAAAAGGAGAGCCAGACCCATACGATTCAGAGAACAAAGATCATGTGTAAGAAGAAGTTACTTGTCAAGAAGCACTTCCACTAAGCCAGAATCACCCGAATGCATTACATCCTCATCTGATGAAGATAAACAACAACCATCTGTTCCTTCTTTAAAAGAACCAAAACATGGCCCGTCTGTCAAACTGTAGGCTCAGGTAGGCAACCCAAGAGGGGGGGTGAATTGGGTTTTATAAAACTTTTGTACTATTTAAAAGATGAACTAAAGCAAGTATGTACTAATGCAATTCAAGTGCTTGTGTATTTCAAATAAATACAGCGGAAATAAAGAAATAAAGGCACAAGAAGAACAATCACACAAACACAAAGGTTTATAGTGATTCGGTGCCAACCAAGCACCTACATCCACTCCCCAAGAATCCCTTGGGAATTCCACTAAGTTTGGTTTTATAACTTAGGCTCACCAACAACCTTTACAACTTGTTTTGTCTTCAGGCTCACAAGTCAAACCCTAGTTGGTTTCAAGGCTCACCAACAACCACCCTTGGTTTTACGGGATAACCAAGAACCTAAACAACTTGTTTTGGCTTCGGGCTCACAAGTAAAATCCCAGTTGGTTTCAAGGCTCACCAACAACCACTTTGGTTTTCAAAGGCTTACCAAAAATCTCTTTGGTTTTCCAAGGCTCACCAAAAACCTTAAGTAAAACAATGTAAGAGCAAGTATAAATGAATACAATAAAAGCTTTCTAAAATAAAGCAAATATCTTTTTGAAGTCCTTGATTGTTGATGAAGATCTTGTCTTCAAGTTGATGAAGCCTTTGATTGATGCTTGTAGATGTAGACTTTGAATGTTCTCTTTGAAACTTGGAAGCTTGAAGGCTTTTAATCACTCAACTATTGAATCCTTTAAGAATATTCAAGAAACTCATCAAAAGATTACTTTCCCAATTGATTTTTGATGTTTATATAGCTCTCCAAATCATAGATGACCATTGGGGATGAAGATATGGCCGTTTGAAGCAAATTGGAAAAGTTCTGCAACTTTTGAAAACTAGTCGTTACAGTCAAGTGTCGACACTTAACCTTCAAGTGTCGACACTTGATTCCCAGGTGTCGACACTTAGTGTCGACACTTGGTCTGCAAGTGTCAGCACTTGGTTCTGCAAGTGTCAACACTTGGCCTGCAAGTGTCAACACTTGGCCTGCAAGTGTCAACACTTGATCTTTAGGTGTTGACACTCGGTTGAGCCAGTACTGAAACTTCTTCAAAATTAAACTTTAAGTCCTTCCAAGTCTTCCTTATATTCCAAAGTCCTTATAACTTGATTTTTCATTAATTTAAGGACTTTTTCAATTGAAATACAAGCATTTCTTCATTCAACATGGTTGAGTACTAAGATCTGAAAAATACATTTAAAATACAATTAGTACTCATATATACTTAAACATTTTGTCAATCATCAAAATCAAGACCAGAGTCAACAATCTCCCCCTTTTTGATTATGACAAAACATTTAAGTATATGAATAGGGTAAGCTTAAAAAGATTAACAATAAGATAAACATGTAAGCTCAAAATAATAAGCACCAAGCTCTCCCTCAAAATATAATCCAAAAAATCTTCAAAAACATTTTTCAAAATATGCAAAATTTTCAAATTTTCAATATTTCTTCTTACTAATTCTTCCCTTTAGATAAAAATATTTTGCATTCTTCTTCCCTTTTGCACTTTCTTTCATTTCTAAAATGATTTTTCATGTTTATCCAATCTTCCCCTTTTCATACTTAACAATTTTCTCCCCCTTTTTGACATCATGAAAAAGGGTGAAAGGCAATACAAAGTGGGAATAAAGTCGGAAAGAATAGCAAGTAGGTCATCAAAATCAATGTATGAAATCAAATAATTATGATATCAATTGAATATGATACAAATTGAACAAGATACCACAGAATGTAAGCACATGCAAGAAATAATTTGATGTATATTATCCATTCGCCTTACTTGTTCATGGGATAAGGTCACAGCGACACCCCTACATGTCATAAGAGAGTCTATTGAATGGGAAGAGAGGGTCTTTAAGCCCTACTTATCTTCTATGACCGGACGAACATAGTGACTAACCCAATCCGAAGCGGTTACTAGGAATTCTTTTAAAAATAATTTTGATACCAATAGAATATGATATCATTTGAATGTAACTCCCCTCAAAGAATTAGATTTGAAAACAAGGAGTATCAGATCAATATAAGCAAAGCATGATATCAACAAGATATTCAAAGCATCAAATATGATAACAAATCTTTGGATGCTCCCCCTGAATGTTATTCCTCCTTTAAAAATATGCATTTATTTCATGAATAAAACATGAAAGCTTATGCATCAAGATTTAAAATTTTTCAAGATATTCATGATTTTCAAAATACAAAGCATTTATATCACTTAAAAACTTTTAGCATGATTTTAAATTCATTTTAAGATGATTTGATATCCATACAAATGCTAGAAGTAATATGATATCAAGTCTAGCTACTAGAGAAAGGGTTTGTCAATATGCATACCTTCTTTTTAAAAGTAACCATTAACTACTAGTTCTATACTTGATCCAAATCATTTCTAGATTATGCATAGATGCCAAAAATAAAAATATATAAATCATAGCATTTCACTTGAAATAATTTAGAAACTATATTAATCAAAATCAAGTGAAGATCTAATAATCACAAGTTTAACCATGAGAGCTTGAAATCCATCAACATCAAAATGGTCATGATCACAACAAATGATTATTAGTCTAAGCTTGATTCTAATCAATCACTTAAAATATTTTTCAAAGCAATATGCATCTTTAAAAGTATTTTTCATAAAATACATTAATCAAAATCAAGTGAAGGTCTCACAATCACAAGTTTAATCATGATAGCATGAAATTCATCAACATCAAGAAGTCCATGATCATAACCAATGATTATAAGTCTAAACTTGATTCTAATTAATCATTTAAAATATTTTTTTAAAGTAATTGATGCAATAATTATAACAAAAAATTTAACTATATTTTCAATCATGGAAGGAGATGTTTAGAATTTACCAATGTACATAATCCTTCCTTTTACCATTTAGTCCAAAATGTAGCTTGTCCACATCTTCAATTGTCTTGTACAGCCATTTATCAAAAACTTCCTTTCTTCAAGTTGGGCTGCAAGACATTCTTGCAAAACAAACTAAGTGTACATTTTTGGTACCCAAACTTTCTTGGGTCCTTTATGATTAGCAATTATGGTTCCTTTTGGAACCCAAACTTTTTTTAATCTAGAAGGATAAGTATTAAAACCACATTTATAAGATAAATTGGAAGAAGCAGGAATAGAGAAATTCTTCAAAAGTTTTTGCTTCTTTATCTCAACCAAAATATTTTTCTTATTCAAAACTTTATCACATAAATCTTTCAAAACAATATTTTCTTTTTTAAAAAATTCTTTTTCTTTAAAGAAATTATTCTTTTCATTTTTTAAAATATCAATCATGGCATCATCATTTTTATTGTCAAGATTGGTGTTATCGAGAGAAATTGAATCTACATGCCTATTTAATTTCTTGTGCTCAATTTTTAGCAATTTATATTCATGCACAAGATCATTAGATGCATCATGTAATTCATCAAAGATAAAATTATAATCATTTTCAGCACATACCTTTTTCTCATTTGTCATGAAACAAAGATGGGCAACTTCATCATCCGTATTTGAATCTTCGCTATCGCTCCAAGTTGCCATCATTGCCTTGAATTTCTTTTTGGCTTTGAAAGCCATTATCTTCTTTTCTGTATCAGCTTCCACTATCCTTTGCCATAAGTTCAACTCATAGGTCATGAGTGAACCGATAAGCTCCTCCAAAGATAAGGTTTCTACATCTTTAGCTTCTTGGATCGCCGTCACCTTTGGATCCCATGATTTTGGCAAGGATCTAAGAATTTTGTTCACCAAATCAGCATTAGTATAAATTTTGCCAAGACTTTTTAATTCATTAATAATAGTCATAAATCTTGAAAACATATCAGATATGGATTCATAATGCATTATTTCAAAAATTTCGAAAGAATGTACAAGCAAATTAATTTTAGTGTTCTTTACTTGAAGAGTACCCTCATGAGTAACTTCAAGTGTGTCCCATATTTCCTTCGCCGATGTGCATGTAGAGATTCTATTAAATTCATTCAAGTCCAATGCACAATAAAGCAAGTTCATTGCTTTAGCATTGATTTCAATTTGTTTAATGTCATATTCATTCCAATCCTCTTCGAGCTTTGGAATGGAAATGCCATTAACCAACATGGAAGGAATATGAGGACCACTAACAATGATTTTCCAAAGATAATAACTAATAGATTGAATATGGATGCGCATGCGAGTTTTCCAAAATGTGTAATTTATGCCATTGAAAAATGGTGGTCTAACACTAATACCAACAAGGGTTGCCATAATCTTTAACTCAAAATCGTTAGATTTTCAATTAGAGCACCGAGCTCTGATACCAATTGTAGGCTCAGGTAGGCAACCCAAGAGGGGGGGTGAATTGGGTTTTATAAAACTTTTGTACTATTTAAAAGATGAACTAAAGCAAGTATGTGCTAATGCAATTCAAGTGCTTGTGTATTTCAAATAAATACAGCGAAAATAAAGAAATAAAGGCACAAGAAGAACAATCACACAAACACAAAGGTTTATAGTGGTTCGGTGCCAACCAAGCACCTACATCCACTACCCAAGAACCCCTTGGGAATTCCACTAAGTTTGGTTTTATAAATTAGGCTCACCAACAACCTTTACAACTTGTTTTGTCTTCAGGCTCACAAGTCAAACCCTAGTTGGTTTCAAGGCTCACCAACAACCACCCTTGGTTTTACGGGATAACCAAGAACCTAAACAACTTGTTTTGGCTTCGGGCTCACAAGTAAAACCCTAGTTGGTTTCAAAGCTCACCAACAACCACTTTGGTTTTCAAAGGCTTACCAAAAATCTCTTTGGTTTTCCAAGGCTCACCAAAAACCTTAAGTAAAACAATGTAAAAGCAAGTATAAATAAATACAATAAAAGCTTTCTAAAATAAAGCAAATATCTCTTTGAAGCCCTTGATTGTTGATGAAGATCTTGTCTTCAAGTTGATGAAGCCTTTGATTGATGCTTGTAGATGTAGACTTTGAATGCTCTCTTTGAAACTTGGAAGCTTGAAGGCTTTTAATCACTCAACTATTGAATCCTTTAAGAATATTCAAGAAACTCACCAAAGGATTACTTCCCCAATTGATTTTTGATGTTTATATAGCTCTCCAAATCATAGATGACCGTTGGGGATGAAGATATGACCGTTTGAAGTAAGTTGGAGAAGTTCTGCAACTTTTGAAAACTAGCCGTTACAGTCAAGTGTCGACACTTGACCTCCAAGTGTCGACACTTGATTCCCATATGTCGACACTTGGTCCGCAAGTGTCAGCACTTGGTTCTGCAAGTGTCAACACTTGGCCTGCAAGTATCAACACTTGATCTTTAGGTGTTGACACTCAATTGAGCCAGTACTGAAACTTCTTCAAAATTAAACTTTAAGTCCTTCCAAGTCTTTCTTATATTCCAAAGTCCTTATAACTTGATTTTTCATTAATTTAAGGACATTTTCAATTGAAATACAAGCATTTCTTCATTCAACATGGTTGAGTACTAAGATCTGAAAAATACACTTAAAATATAATTAGTACTCATATATACTTAAACATTTTGTCAATCATCAAAATCAAGACCAGAGTCAACACAAACACACTTCAATAGAGAAAAGTAAAGCTCCTATAGAGGAATCATTCAATCCGGACGATGGTAAGGGCATTCAAATGCTCATTGCAGATACAAGTTTTGACAATCCGAAGCTAGCAAAAACTATACTGCAATCCACTATCTTTCGGAAAGACTGGGAGACGACAAACAGGCACAGAGTAAAAGAGATTCTCTCCTCCATTTATCCAGGAATAATGAAGGTAAGTACCATTTCTTTCTTTGCAAAACTGTATATTCTTGTTCTAACGACATCCTTACTCTTTTTGCAAGTTTATCAATGGCATTCCATGATCGAAGAAAACTGGCTCCAATCGACCAACCTTCAGGCAGATCTTCACAACTAGTTAACATTGTACAAAGAAGAAAAGGACAAGGCTGATACTTATCGGACAGCCTTAGAGTCAAAATTAGTCTGAGCAACCGGAGTAATCTTGTCAATGAAAAATCAATTAAGAACAGTTGAAAATCAAGCTATGAAGCTTTTGGTTAATGCAGAAAAAAGAAGGAAAATACTTCGACAGGCAGATATAGCCATAGAAGATAAAACTCAAGTATATGAAGAGGTACTGAACCAAAAGTCCAGAATGGAAGAGAGAATAGCTTCTCTTGAGCAAAAGTTAGAACAAACCGAAAAAGAGACTGCTTCAGTGATTCAGCGGAGCCTTCTTGCAGTTGAAGAATTCAAAAATTTCGAAGCTTTCAATGACAAAATAGACGAAGTAGAGGCAGAAGGCTATAAGTTCGGCTTTGAAGATTATGTCAACAAGGTCAAAAAGCTATACCCTGACCTTGTCATTTCCTCTATTTCCATAGATAAAATTATGGAAGAAGAAGAAACAAAAAAGTCAACCAACAATCCGATAATTTTCCCTACTGAGGAAACATCCGTGCAAGAGAAAACCATCTGTAATCAAGTCAATCAAGAAAGAATTGAATAGTGCTTGTAATCACTAACTTTTAATAACTTCTGATGAATTAATGTTTTATTTTTTATTTTATTTTTAATAGAATATCAATGAAATCCTTTTTTCTCTTTCCGATGTTGTATAGTTAGCGTATCAAGCCAACTGTAATAATCAGTACAATAAATCGGACTATCTTTCCAATATCTTTGATACTTTAAGATAATAACATTGATAGAGTAGAAAATCAGACCAACTCTTATTACCTATATCATGGTTGACTTATCATGTCAACCTTCCAATTGATTGGTTATTCCGATATCAATATGCCAATGAGTTAGTAGGTCAGACCAACTCTATTTATCAGATTGTGGTTAGCCTATTAGGCCAACCTTCTAATTGATCAGTTATTCTGATCAAGAAATACCGACGAGATGGTGGGTTAGACCAACTCAGTTTGTCAGATTGAGGTCAGCTTATCAGGCCAACCTTCTAATTGATCAGTTATTATGATCATAAAATATCGACAAAATTATGGGTCAGACCAACTCAGTTTATCGGATTGAGGTCAGCTTATCAGGCCAACCTTCTAATTGATCAGTTATTTTGATCATAAAATGCCGACGAGATGATGGGTCGGACCAACTCAGTTTATCGAATTTAGGTCAACTTATCAGGCCAACCTTCTAATTGATCAGTTATTCTGATCATAAAATGTCGACGAGATGGAGGATCAGACCAACTCAATTTATCGGATTGTGGTTAGCTTATTAGGCCAACCATTTTTCTTTTTTTAGAGAATGTATCAACTTCATTCTTTTTCTTTATATGGAAGGAATGAAAGAGAGAAAATCTCTTTATTGATAGTATTTATAAAGATTCTCTACATTCCATGGTCTAGCCATAGGATAACTATCCAAACTTTCAAGTCGATAGGTCCCAAGTCGTACAACTTCAGTGATGCAATAAGGACCTTCCTAGTTTGGAGCTAGTTTATCCTGATCAATTGGTTGGGATATTGTTGTTCGGTGCAGGACAAGATCTCCAGTCTGAAAGATCCAAGCCTTGACTCTTGAATTATAATATCGTGCCACTCTTTGTCGATATGCTTTCATTCTCAATTATGCTTATAATCTGGAACTTTCAAGCATATCCAGATCAACTCTTCTTTGATCAGCATTATTCGACTCTTCAGGGCAGTCAGTTCTTCTAGAATGAAGAACAATTTTTATAGGTAAAATAGCTTCACTCCCATAAGCAAGGTTAAACAGAGATTCTTCCGTTGTAGACCGGGGAGTTGTCCAACAAGCCCATAGAACGGAGTTGAGTTCATCAGCCCAAGATCCTTTGGCTTCATTCAATCAAGTCTTCAATCCATGAAGGATGGTCCAATTGGTTACCTCAGCTTCTTCATTAGCTTGCGGATGTCCGACAGATGTTAGTTTATGAAGAATGTGGAACTGGACGCAGAAATCACTAAATTTCTGATTATCAAACTGCCTTCTATTATCAGTGTTGGCTTTGGCTCCTTAGTTATGATGATTAACAAAAGGTTGAGTATATGTTTGGACTAATGTTTCATTTCAAGATAAAGTTTCAGGCCTTAGGTTATTCAAAAAGAGTATCAAGAGTACAATGATGAAACCAAGCTTGCTTGATTTGGGAAAAAGCTCTTCTACCTTAAACAAGATCAAATTTCTCATATTGGACCTTCATATTAAGAAGTAATTGACAAAAGAAACAAAGGCCTAGAGAAACTCAAGCATGGCACGCACCTCTCCAGAGTTTCAGAAAATTTCAGACCAGAGGTCGACACCTTGCCAAAGGTCGATCACCAGAGGTCGACTCATAAAGAAAAGAAAAGTTCAGCAAGGCCAGCATGGCAAAATTTCAGTGGCACGCTTCAAAGGTCACCACCTGAGGTCGACACATGTCCAGAGGTCGACACCAGAGGTCGACTCATCGCTTGAGAATTCAAACTGGGTAGAACTATGGTTTTCCGGATTTTTGCCTAAGATAAACTGGAGGTCGACTCATGAGGTCGACACTTGACCCAGAGGTCGACTCATGGCATAACTGCTAGTTTTTCTGAACTTTTGATTTGATTTCTAACGGTCATATTTTTTATTCTAACGATCTTGTGGAGTTGTTTCAGCTTGAATGAAGTATTTAACCTCCACCTAACTTCAAAAAAGTGTAGGAGACAAAGTGAAAAAGAAGAGAGTAAAAGTACAAAGCTTTCAATCAATCCTAAGCCAAAAAAAGAGAAAATCCAAGAGATTCCTTAGCCAAAAGCTTTCCATTTTTGAGGAATCCAGCTTTCAAGTCTTTGGCATTTAGTGAGGTCCAAGATTCCAAGAGGAAGACTTGAAGAGTCTCCAACAAGAGCTACATCGAATTATTTTTTGCTCAAAAATGAGTTTGTCTTGTTTTTATTCATTGTATTCATACTCTATTTGTGCTAGCCTAGTTTCAAGGAAATTTGAAACTAGTGTGAGGTTTGTTGGTGAGCCAATTGATAAAACCAACTAGGGTTGCTTGTAAGCCCAAAGCCAAAACAAGTGTGTAAGGTTTGTTGGTGAGTCTAGGTAACAAAACCAACTTAGGTTTTGACTTGTGAGCCTTGTAAAACAAGTCGGCTGTAATCTAAAGAAGATTATAGTGGAAATTCCCAAGTGGAGCTTGGGGAGTGGATGTAGGTGCTAGGTGCACCGAACCACTATATGTTTTGTGTGTTTGCATTGCTTTACTCTCTATTGCTCTTCAATTATTGTTATCTTTCATTGCTTCCGTTGCACAATTACTTGAGCACTATCACTCTTCACATTTGAAATTGATAGCACATATATTGCTTTATTTTTTTTATAAAAAAAAACCCAATTCACCCCCCCTCTTGGGCACCATATCTGGGCAACAAGTGGTATCAGAGCACCGGTACTCTCTTGTAGGTCCAACGATCTTGAGTGAAAGATCATGGCCATCCCAATTGGAATGGATGTAGTTGAAGGTCAAGCATCAAATCGCCCTCCTTTCTTTAATGGCACAAACTACACATACTGGAAAACTCGTATGCGCATTTATTTACAAGCTGTAGATTATAATATATGGAGAGTAATTACTAAAGGGCCTCATCAGCCCACTCACTTGGTTAATGGCATTATCACCCCAAATTCTGAAGAAGAATGGGATGACAATGACATCAAACAAGCTGAGTTAAATGCAAAGACGATGAATTTGCTATTATGTGCACTTGACCCGAGTTAATTTAACAGAATATCAAATTATATTTCCGTCAAAGAAATTTGGGATACACTTGAGGTTACCCATGAGGGTACATACCAAGTGAAGACCACAAAGGTGAACATGCTCATTCATATGTATGAGATGTTCAGGATGGAACCAACTGAAAGTATTAGTGAGATGTATACTATATTTACCAATATAGTAAATGGTATGAGGAGTTTGGGAAAGATTATATCTAATGGTGAACTTGTTAACAAACTTCTCAGGTCTCTTCCGGCTTCATGGGATACGAAAGTAACGGCCATAGAAGAAGCCAAGGATGTCAATACTCTATCTCTTGAGCAGCTTCTTGGATCACTGATGACTTATGAGCTTTCACTAGAACAGAAGACAGTGGACAATGACAAGAAAAAGAAAGCCATAGCCTTCAAGTCCACTACAAAGGAAGAGTCAAGTGATGAATCAGAAGAAGAAGTTGATGATGATGAGACAGCCCTCATTACAAGAAAATTCAGAAGATTCATGAGAAAGAAGAAGGGCTTCTACAAGAAAATGCCACAAAAAGGTGATTACAATAAAGATAAAAAGAAAGAAAAAGAAAGGGATCCACCCATCTGCTTCGAGTGCAAGAAGCCTGTACATTATAAAATGGATTGCCCTTTGCTTAAAAAGAGTCGAAGGATGTTGAGAAAGAAAGCCATGATGGCAACCTGGAGTGAGAGTGAGGACTCCAGCAGTGATGAAGAGCAGCAGGAAGTCGCCAACCTGTGTTTCATGGCCAATGAAGATGATGAGGTAAATTCTGAACCTGAAAATGAATTTACTTTTAATGAACTACATGATGCTTTTGATGATTTAGTTATGAAATATGAAAAACTAAAACTGAAAAATAAGAAATTAAGAAAGCTAAATCAAGAGCTTACCAAAAATTCAGACAAGTTTTCAACTGATATTGAAGATTTAATTCAAGAAAACAAGAAATTAACTGAACATGTAAAGACCTTGAAAAATGATAAGGACAATCTTATAAAAGAAAAGGATACTTTGAAAAATAATAGAAGTTTTAAAACTAATGAGAAAATTGAAAAACAAAACAAAGAACTGTTGCTTCAAAACAAGAATTACAAAGAAGAGTTAGAAAAAATGAAACCTTTTGTAGAAAAGTTTACTTATAGTTCAGAAAAATTAAGTATGCTTTTAAACAGTCAACATGCAGTTTTTAACAAAGCTGGACTTGGATTTAAGTCACAGAATCAGCAAAAACTTTTCAAAAACTTTTTCATACCTGCATCTTCTAATATTACCTGCTATGCATGTGGTAAGTTAGGACATAAATCATATATTTGTAATAGAAGAAAATCAAGTACCTTTGGAAAGATTTGGGTTCCAAAAGGAACCAATTTGTCTAACCCTAAAGGACCCGAGATGACTTGGGTACCTAAAGTTTCAACTTGATCAATTTCTGCAGGTGTGTCTTGCAACCAAAAATAAAAGAAGAATGTGGTATCTGGATAGTGGTTGCTCAAGGCACATGACTGGGGATGTGAAGCAATTCTCATCACTAGTAGCTATAAATGGTGGAAACGTTACTTTTAGTGATAATGGAAAAGGTAAAATCGTCGGAATTGGTAAAATCCATATCACCCCTAATGCTTATGTAGATAATGTATTATTTGTTGATGGCTTGAAGCATAATCTTTTCAGCATTAGTCAGTTTTGTGATAAAGATTTTAAAGTAATTTTTGAATCATCTTTGTGCATGGTGTCTAGTCTAGATGTCGATGGCATCAAGTTCACTGGTCATAGGCATGGAAACATTTACATGGTTGATCTTGATGATCTAGGCATGGAAAGTGGTCAATGCCTGGTAGCTAGGGAAGCCAAGGCAAGTGAAACTAGTTGGCTTTGGCTTCGCAGGCTAGGGCATGCTAGTATGCATTTGATTTCAAAATTAAGCAAAAAGAATCTTGTAAAAGAATTGCCAAAACTCACATTTGAAAAAGATAAGATTTGTGCTGCATGTCAATTTGGAAAACAAACTAAATCTACTTTCAAACCTAAAGGAGTTGTATCTACTACTAGACCCCTTGAATTATTGCATATAGACCTCTTTGGACCAACCAGAATAACTAGTTTGGGAGGTAAGAAATATGGGCTAGTAATTGTAGATGATTACTCACGATTTACTTGGATAATGTTTTTAGCTCATAAAGATGAAACGTTTTCAGCTTTTGTTAAATTTCATAAAAGGGTTTCAAACGAAAAAGATCTCACTATTATTTCTTTGCGTAGTGATCATGGAACTGAATTTGACAATCATGATTTTGAAGTTTTTTGTAATGATAATGGCATTAGTCATAATTTTTCTGCACCTAGAACACCTCAACAAAATGGGGTGGTAGAAAGAAAAAATAGGACTCTTGAAGAAATGGCACGCACAATGCTTTGCGAAAATGATTTACCTAGATATTTTTGGATAGAAGCCATTAATACTTCCTGTTTCATTTTAAATCATGTTTTAATTCGACCTATTTTGAAGAAAATACCATATGAGCTTTGGAAAAATCGAAAACCTAATCTTATATATTTTCATGCATTTAGTTGCCGCTGTTTCATATTAAACAATGGCAAAGACAATATCAGTAAATTTGATGCCAAGTCAGATGAGGGTATCTTCTTAGGATACTCTACTTCTAGCAAGGCATACAGGGTCTTCAACAGAAGAACTCTTCTAGTTGAAGAATCAATTCATGTAGTGTTTGATGAAACTAACGAAAAATCTTCTAGAAAAGAAGATTCTATTGATGATGAAACAGGTACAAAGAAGCTTGAACAATTGATAATCAATGAAGATGTGCCCAAAGGAGATGATGATCAAGAAAATAAAGATCAAATTCAAGAGATCAATGTAATTTCACCAAAAACTTTACCTAAAGAGTGGAGGTATGCACACGGACACCCCAAAGAGCTAATTATTGGTGATCCGTCAAAGGGAGTAAGTACACGCTCTTATATCAGAAATGTTTGTGATTATTTAGCTTTTGTTTTTCAAATAGAGCCTAAGTCAATTGAAGAAGCTGAAAAAGATTGTAACTGGATTAATTCCATGCAAGATGAACTAAATCAATTTAAACGAAATAACATTTGGACTTTAACTGAAAGACTCCCTAATGTTTCTGTAATTGGCACAAAATAGGTTTTTAGAAATAAACTTGATGAACATGGTATTGTAACTAGAAACAAAGTTAGTATTGTTGCTAAAGGCTACAACCAGGAAGAAGGGATTGACTTTGATGAAACCTTTGCTCCTGTTGCTAGGCTGGAAGCAATTAGACTTTTACTTGCTTTTGCTTGTTTTATGAATTTCAAGTTATTTCAAATGGATGTTAAAAGTACCTTTTTAAATGGATTTATTGAAGAGAAAGTTTATGTTGAACAACCTCCTGGTTTTGAAAATCATGAATTTCCTAACCATGTTTTTAAATTGCATAAAGCATTGTATGGTTTAAAGCAAGCTCCTAGAGCTTGGTATGATAGATTAAGTTCATTTTTGATGAAGAATGATTTTTCTAGAGGTAATGTAGATAATACATTATTTTTGAAAAAGAAAAATGATGATCTCTTAGTAGTACAAATCTATGTAGATGATATTATTTTTGGTGCTACTAACGAATGTCTTTGTCAAGAGTTTGCAAAGTTAATATAGAGTGAGTTCGAGATGAGCATGATGGGAGAACTCAACTTCTTCCTCGGACTCCAAATTAAGCAAACCAAGGAGGGGATCTTCATCAACCAAGCCAAGTACACAAGGAAAATATTGAAAAAGTTTGGGATGGAGACTACCAAACCAATAGGTACCCCTATGAGCTCTTCATGTAAATTAGACAAAGATGAATGCGGTAAATCAGTTGATCAAAAATTATATAGAGGCATGATTGGTTCATTGCTATATCTAACTGCCAGTATACCAGATATAATGTTTAGTGTTTGTATGTGTGCATGTTTTCAGTATGCTCCTAAAGAATCACATCTCTTAGCTGTAAAATGTATATTTAGATACTTATCTGGGTCAATTGAAATTGGTCTTTGGTACTCTAGAGAATCATCATATGAATTGATTGCTTATTCTGATGCTGATTTTGCTGGGTGTAAACTTGATCGTAAAAGTACTAGTGGAACTTGTCAATTTCTAGGAGTTAATTTGATTTCATGGAGCAGCAAGAAACAGAATTCGGTTGCTCTATCTACACGGAAGCCGAATATATAGCAGTCGGAAGCTGTTGTGCTCAGATTCTATGGATCAAACAATAACTCGAGGACTTTGGCATCAAACTAACTAAGACACCCATAAGATGTGATAATACTAGTGCAATCAATTTAACGAAAAATCCTGTACAACATTCAAGAAGCAAACATATTGAAATAAGACATCACTTCATAAGAGATCACGTTCAAAACTCTAATGTGTTGTTAGAATTTATTTGTATTGATTATCAATTGGCTGATATATTTACAAAACCATTGAATGAAGATAGATTTCACATGATCAGAAGAGAATTGGGAGTCATTGACCCTTTTGCTTGAAACTCTTCAATTTCCTTCAAAATTCCTCAAAAATGATTTATAAATTCTCAAATATATTTAAAGCTTCTCTAAGAATTCATTCTAAATTTTATCAGTTTTTTTTTTAATTTTACCAAATTTTATTTTGACTAGTTTATTTTCGGAGGTCGACACTTGGGGTCGACCCCTGAAATTTTTGAGAGGTCGACACTTGGTCGAAAAACCTACTTTTAAAACTCATCCGTGAGCCCTATTTCCTCCATTTCTTTTTTTTTCTCCTTCGTGTGGTCCCCCTCCAACGTTTCTAAGCTCTGAATAGTGGATTTCCAACCCTCTCCCTCCTCTTTTTGGGTAATCTTCTCCTCCCCTCATGGTTTCTCTTGGACCGAACCGGTTTTTACCGTGTTCCTCGTTTTTGGGCAACCGTAGGTTTTTGCCTCTATTTACCCTCAATTATCGGTTAATATTCGATTGAAAACACTCATTTCCTCCCTCCATTTTGTGCATTTCCTCTATTTGCTCTCTTTTTCTTTTTCTTTTTTCAATTTCACAAACCCTCACTTACCTTTTCATGGTTCCTTCATTTGCTCAACCGTGAATTCCTTTTCTCCTCTCCAAATTCTTGGTTCTTCTTTTTCTTAGCACTTCATTATCCTACTTCTCCCTAAATTACCCTCTTCCATCCATATGGGTCCAAGGAAGCAGTTGGCTGTAAGGAAAAGGAAAATGGAACAAGGCCAAGGTAGTACTAAGCGACGAAGAAAGGCCAGACATGAGCATGAGCCGTCCCCAGAGGAACCTGCACCAGTGCCAGCCAGCTTAGTATGGAAGAGCATTGCGAGCGGGAGACGTGTGGATATACCCTTCTGGGATCAGCATCACTTTTTTATAGGAGATGTACTGAGAGATGCAGGTCTGGTTCACTTCTGCACGATGACTGAGAGATTCTACATATACCTCATCAGGGAGTTCTATGCATCCATGGCCACTGATGGCATTGGATGGTTTGCTACTGTTCGTGGGATCGAGATTCCAGTGACACCGGAGGTCATCAGTCGTGTTTGGAGGATTCCACTTCATGGCAAAGCCGCCACTACTATCAGCGACCGAGAGCACGCCTTCAGATGTATCTTAGAGTGCGAGGATGTTAGCGGCATTTCCATAGTAGCCGCTAACCAGCTATCATTGGAGATGAGAGTGCTGCATCATATCATCGCCTGCATCTTGATTCCAAAGAGCAGGAGGTTCGACTTTATTACTGAGCGTGAGCTAGTGTTGATGGTGTCCCTGAGACAGCGGACTCCCATCAACCTTCCCAGGATCATGCTTCAGCAGATGGGAGAGGCAGCATCTCATAGGAGACTAGTTCAGCCATATGGCATGGGGCTGACACAGTTATTCAGGGAGTATGGAGTATCATTTGATGGTATACCCTTCAGTCAGCTGCAGCATACTGACACATATAGAGAGAAATCCCTGCGTAGGATGGGATTTCGACTGATTGGTGATCGTTGGGTGCGATGGGAGTCTGGCCAGGAGCCAGATGAGGAGGAGGAGATTCGAGTAGCTGAGGCAGGGCCTTCAGAGCCTACTGATCATGGTACACCTCCTTGTCCAGCACCAGAGTCAGAGACTGCGAAGCCTGAGCCATTCACGCCACCACCCTCATCAGCTCCAGTACCTTCTGCTACTGCTACACCACAGAGGACTACAGCGAGCACATTGGACTTTGAGCAGAGAGTGACTGATCACATTTCAGAGGTCCGAACAGAGATTGCTGGTGTACGACAGGAGCTACATGGTCTGTGGATCCACACAGACATGCGCATTGGAGCTCTCTCAGCTACTGTCGATGTAGGATTCTGACAGATCCTCAGCTTACTGAGATTGGCATTGCCACCAGGGACTGTAGATCTGATAGTTCCTCCTCCACATTCTGATGATGATGATGATGATGACTCCAGTGGCTACAGTGATAGTGATGGAGATCAGCCTGGAGAAGGTAGCTCTGATGTTCCACCTGCTGATCCGATTCCAGAGATTCCCCCTTCTGCTGATCCTCCTTCTACTGATCTTCCTAGTACTGATCCTCCAGCTACAGATGTTCCAGTAGATACTGAGATTACTGAGTCACTCTTTGAGTCTATTATAGGCATTCCAGATGATAGAGATGAGCATACAGAGACTGATATTGATGATCCCACTGCTTATGAGCTTGTCAGCATGCACACTCCAGCTCAGTCTACTCAGCATACTGATCCACCTACTCCTACTGCTACTACTTCTGTTAGGACACCTTGGAGTCTTTTCCACGGACCTATAGATCTCGTAGGACTATCCCTAGGTCTGGTCCCTCTCTGAGGACTCAGAGTATCACTCATAGGACTCCAAAATCCTCATCTAGGATCTCGGCTCCTATCTCTTTTGATGTACCTTCTGATGAGGAGTAGCCTCATAGATTTGCTTGATATATGATGTTTACTGAGGTACTAGTTTGCTTTGTATGTTCTAATGTATCAGTGTTTTGTGCTTACTATGTAAGCAATTTTGTAACTGAATACATTCATTTATATATTTATCTACATTATGGTATTTTACTGTCTGATGCCAGCTCTTAGCATTTATCTTTTTAAACCCTCAAGTTAGAATGTCTTTGCTATATCGAATGCACAAATTGAGGGGGAGCATGTATTTTATGCAACTAAGTTCTTCATTGCAATGGAACATAATTTTCTTTAGTATATCTTTTACAACAAAGAATGCACTTTTTGATTCTTGACAAAAAGGGGGAGTATAGTAAAGTATATATGGTTCTTATGACTCTTTCATAGAGTAGAGTAAAGCTTGTATGG
This sequence comes from Areca catechu, assembly GCA_021397845.1. Classification (NCBI taxonomy): domain Eukaryota; kingdom Viridiplantae; phylum Streptophyta; class Magnoliopsida; order Arecales; family Arecaceae; genus Areca; species Areca catechu. Next base: position 169,295,633 of record CM038041.1, read on the forward strand.
TTCTTAACTTTTTGACTCATGAGAATGTTTTCACAAAAAAGGGAGAGTAGAAGAAAAGTAAATTTTTATGATATACTCATATATGTGAGGTTTCTTTGAAAATTTTTTAATGCTATATTTTGCTTTTGGACTTAATTGCATATATACTCAAGGTGTTGTCATCATCAAAAAGGGGGAGATTGTTGGCTTTGGCTCCTTAGTTTTGATGATTAACAAAAGGTTGAGTATATTTTTGGACTAATGTTTCATTTCAAGATAAAGTTTCAGTCCTTAGGTTATTCAAAAAAAGTATCAAGAGTATAATGATGAAACCAAGCTTGCTTGATTTGGGAAAGAGCTCTTCTACCTTAAACAAGATCAAATTTTTCATATTGGACCTTCATATTAAGAAGTAATTGACAAAAGAAACAAAGACCTAGAGAAACTCAAGCATGGCATGCACCTCTCCAAAGTTTCAGAAAATTTCAGACCAGAGGTCGACACCTTGCCAAAGGTCGACCACCAGAGGTCGACTCATGAAGAAAAGAAAAGTTCAGCAAGGCCGGCACGGCAAAATTTTAGTGGCACGCTTCAAAGGTCACCACCTGAGGTCGATACCTGTTCAGAGGTCGACACCAGAGGTCGACTCATCGCCTGAGAATTCAAACTGGGCAGAACTATGATTTTCTGGATTTTTGCCTAAGATAAACTGGAGGTCGACTCATGAGGTCGACACTTGACCCAGAGGTCGACTCATGAGGTCGACTCATGGCATAACGGCTAGTTTTTCTGAACTTTTGATTTGATTTCTAACGGCCATATTTTTTATTCTAATGGTCTTGTGGAGTTGTTACAGCTTAAATGAAGTATTTAACCACCACCTAACTTCAAAAAAGTGTAGGAGATAAAGTGAAAAAGAAGAGAGTAAAAGTACAAAGCTTTCAATCAATCCTAAGCCAAAAAAAGAGAAAATCCAAGAGATTCCTTGGCCAAAAGCTTTCAATTTTTGAGGAATCCAGCTTTCAAGTCTTTGGCATTTAGTGAGGTCCAAGATTCCAAGAGGAAGACTTGAAGAGTCTCCAACAAGAGCTACATCGAATTGTTTTTTGCTCAAAAAGGAGTTAGTCTTATTTTTATTCATTGTATTCATACTCTACTTGTGCTAGCCTAGTTTCAAGGGAATTTGAAACTAGTGTGAGGTTTGTTGGTGAGCCAATTGATAAAACCAACTAGGGTTGCTTGTAAGACCGAAGCCAAAACAAGTGTGTAAGGTTTGTTGGTGAGTCTAGGTAACAAAACCAACTTAGGTTTTGACTTGTGAGCCTTGTAAAACAAGTTGGCTGTAATCTAGAGAAGATTATAGTGAAAATTCCCAAGTGGAGCTTGGGGAGTGGATGTAGGTACTAGGTGCACCGAACCACTATACGTTTTGTGTGTTTGCATTTCTTTACTCTCTATTGCTCTTTAATTGTTGTTATCTTTCATTGCTTCCGTTGCACAATTACTTGAGCACTATCACTCTTCACATTTGAAATTGATAGCACATATATTGCTTTATTTTTTTTTTTAAAAAAAAGATCCAATTCACCCCCCCTCTTGAGCACCATATCTGGGCAACAATCAATAATAATAGCATGAGGAATTCCAAATCTATATATGATGACATCTCTAACGAATGCCTCAACTTTATTTTCTAAGATTTGGGCTAAGGGTTCAGCTTCCACCCATTTGGTAAAATAATCAATGGCAACAATCAAGAACTTTCGTTGTCCAGAAGCTAGGAGAAACGGACTAAGAATATCCATTCCCCACTGAACAAACGGTCATAGAGCAGTTAATTGTGTCAACTGACTGGCAAGACGCCTTTGTATATTTGCATACCTTTGACAAGGGTCACATTTTCTTACAAAATTTGCTGTGTCCTTTTGTATAGTCGACTAATAATATCATTGCTTTATGATTTTATAAGCCAATGATCTGCCTCCCAAATGGTCATCACATATCCCTTCATGTACTTCTCTGAGAGCATATTCAGCACCGAAGGAGATAAACATTTCAGTAGTGGCTGGGAGAATGATTTTTTATATAATAATCTATCTAAAATGATATATTGAGAAGTAGTCCTTCGGAGTTGTTTGGCTTCTACATTGTCTTCAGGTAATACTCCTTCGGTTAGATATCTGATTATTGGATTCATCCAATTCATTTCTGGTTCTATTTGAAGGACCTTTTCTTTTTCATCCACCAAAATACTTGGATTTTCCAAATGTTCCATAAAAATTCGACCCATTAGATTAGATGTCGAAGTAGCTAGCCGAGATAATGAATCGGCTCGAGAATTTTCAGTTCTAGAAATATGATTGATGTCCCAAGAGTCAAATAAAGCTCCAAGTTCTTGAACTTTCTTCAGATATAGAGCCAAAGTTGTGTCATGAACTTCGAAATATTCTTTTACTGATTGACGATTAACTGAGAATCAGATAATACTTTTAATTTTTGAATGTTTAATTCCTTCACAATTCTTAATCCAACCAGGAGAACCTCATACTCGGCTTGATTATTAGAAGCTCTAAAAGAGAATCGGAGTGCATATTCTATGACATCCCTATTTGGACTAGATAAAATCAATTTAGCTCCATAACCTAAAGAATTTGAAGCTCTGTCCACATGGAGAATCCAAGAAGAATCAGTTTTCTCTGTTTCAATAAATTCTTGAGCTTCATTTCCATCATCACTCCAAGTACATTCGGCAATGAAATCAGCCAGTACTTGAGCTTTCATTGCGGAATGAGGTTGATCGGTGATATCATATTCACTTAACTTTATAGCCCACTTTGCCATTCGAGCAGAAATATCAGGGCATTGAAGAATGGTTCTTAAAGGTTGGTCGGTCAATACAATAATGGGATGAGACTGAAAATATGGCCTGAGATGTTTTACTGATATTACTAAGGTGTAAACAACCTTTTGAAGTCTTGGATATCTTGTTTCAGCATCATGAAGGACCTTGCTGATGTAATAGATGGATTTGTGTGATCCATTGGATTCTTTTCTTACCAACACTGAACTAACTGCTTCATCGGATGCAGCCAAATAGAGATATAGATTTTCTCCTTCTTCAGGCTTGGATAATATGATCGGACTCATCAGGTACTTTTTAAGTTCTTCAAATGCCAACTGACAACTATCTGACCAATTAAATTCCTTAGACTGTCATAAGGCTTTAAAGAAGGGCAAACATTTTTCGACTGATCGGGAAATAAATCAACTCAGCGAAGCGATCCGTTCGGTCAACTGTTGAATCTCCTTCTTATTCACAGGATGCCTCATGTCTAATATGGCTCAAATTTTTTATGTATTAGCCTCAATCTCCCACTTTGTGACCATGAAACCTAAAAACTTTCCAGAAGTTACACCAAAAATATACTTAGTCGGATTTAACTTCATGTGATATCTTCGTAAGACTTCAAAAGCTATTTGTAGATCTTCAATATGATTATTGGCCTGATTACTCTTGACGATCATGTCGTCTACATATACTTCCATGGTTTTACCAATCTGGTCTTCAAAGATCTTATTCACTAATCTCTGATATATGGCTCTGGCATTTTTAAGACCAAAAGGCATTACTTTATAGCAATATATTTCTCGGTCTGTAATAAAGGATGTTTTTTCCTCATCTTTTGGATTCATTCGTATCTGATTATATACGGAAAAAGCATCCATGAAACTCAAGAATTTATGTCCTGCTGTAGCATCAAGTTGATCGATTTTAGGTAAAGAAAAACTGTCTTTGGGAACGTCTTGTTAAGGTCAGTATAATCTATACATATCCTCCACTTTCTATTTGCTTTCCTAACCATTACCACATTGGCAAGCCAGTCAGGATAATAGACTTCTCTAATAAATCTAGCATCAAGCAATTTGGTTACTTCCTCATTGATAACTTTTTATCTTTCTGGGGTAAAATTCCTCTTCTTTTGCCGGATAGGCCGACTAAGGGGATCTATTTTAAGTTCATGCATAATCACTTTGGGAGGAATCCCCAACATATCGATGGCTATCCATGCAAATATATCAGCATTCTTTTGTAAGAATTCGATCAATCCTTTCCTTTGGCCTTCACTATGTAAACTTACAATTTGAACAATTTTGGTCGGATTATCTTTCGTCAAAGGAATATGTATAGTTCTTTCTACTGATGTGCTTGCTCCTTTAATTTTATCATGTGGATCTATTAGCTCCGAAGCTGATTGTTGGTTCTAAATTATTAAACATTGACGAGCCATCTGTTGATCTCCCCTTACCTCTCCAATCCCATTTTGGGTTAAAAATTTCATTAATATATGATATGTAGACACAATGGCTTAAAATTTGTTCAACGCAGGCCTTCCTAAAATTGCATTATATGTAGAGGAAGTCCGAACAACCATAAAAGTAAGAGAAAAAGTCTTTTGCTTCGGCATTGTTTCTAGAGTTATGCGAAGTATAATTTCTCCCTCTACTCCCACAGAGTTTCCGTCAACTCCAGTCAATGGCATTTGAATTCTTCATAGCTTATCAATTGGCAAGTTCATCTTGATAAAAGCATCATAAAGCAATACTTCAATATAACTTCCATTATCAACCAGAATTCTGTGTACATCATAATTTGCAATTATTGTGAAAATTACTACAGGATGATTATGTGGCATCTGAACGCCTTGTAGGTCATCATCAAAAAAGCTAATGCTTCTTCGAAGCCTCTTGGCACTCCAGTCATCTTCATAATATGCTTGATGAATCATTCTGGCTGATCCATCGGTTGGTCGTTGATTTGAGAGCTCCATCCTATCAGTAATCATTCTTGGAGCCGTTGGCCTTGGCGCTGCTGCCTCAATTGATCAATTTTGATTTTGGTTTCGGACGTATATGCCCATATAACCATGTTTAATCAAATCTTCAATCTCATGCTTCAGTTGGATACACTCTTCTATAGTGTGTCCATGATCACGATGGAATCGACAGTATTTGGCTTTGTTGCGCACGGCAGGTTAAGCTCTCATTAGCCTCGACCTTTGAAGGAGATTTTCTTTCTCTATTTCCATCAGAATTTTTTCTCTTGGAAGAGTTAGGGGGGTGTAAGCGTCAAATTTATTGACGTAGTTCCTACCGACCAAGTTTTTCGGTCTCTGAACTTTCCATTGAATTGGTCGGACTTCAGGAGATCGAAACTCATCTTCTTTGGAATTCTTCTTGCTTGGCACTGATTTTCTTTCTACTTGTCGTCAGCTCAGGACTTGTTCTTCAACCTGAGCATATTTTTGGGCGCAGGCCAATAGTTCAGAATAATTGGTCAGAAATATTTTGTCTAAAGAGAATGTAAACCTGGAGGCTCGCAATCCCTTCTTCATAGCTGATATTGCCATGTATTTATTGAGATCTAAGATCTCCAATGTGGCAGAATTAAACCTTGTTATATAGTCTCTCAAAGATTCTCCTTTTAGTTACTGAATGAAGAACAAACTATTGGAGTTTCTTGGCATTCTTCTGCTTGTTCTGAAATGAAAGATGAATAACTTCTCCAACTGACCGAAAGAATTAATGGTATCTGGCTGGAGACTTAAATACCATATTTTTGCAGCCTTTTTTAGAGTTGCTAGGAAAGCAAGGCAGTGAAGCACGTCTAATGCTCCTTGGATCAACATGTGTGCTTTAAAGCTGCCCAGATGATCCAAAGAATCAGCTGATCCATCATATAGTTCAACTTGTGGGATTTTAAAATGGTGAGGAATCCTTTCCTCCATGATTTTCTTGGAAAAGGGAGGCAAGATGTCGTAACTTGGTGCTGTATCCTCCGTCTTCTTCTACTCGCCAAGTCTGGCGATCTGTAATTCCAGTTTTCTAAATTTTTTTTCAAAATCATTAGCCCTTCCAAGATTTAGAGTCTGAGCACTGTCGGGAGTTGATTCACCAAAAGACGTTGAATAAAATCGCGGGCGCTTTCCCTTGTCTCGCTCTTAGCATGATAGTGAGACCAATGGTGTTGCTTCGAGGGTGAGTGTTGTCCTGAAGAGTGTTGATAAGGTGAGTGTCTTCTTGGACTAAGGCATCTACTTACCTGGAGAGAAGGTAGCCGGCTATTCCTCGAAGCAGCAGGTCACGATGGTTCACTCGCAGCGACTTCTTGAAGATTTTGGACTACTGCAATAAGCACTTCTATCTTATTCAAAAGAGTATCAAATCGTTCTTGATCCAGGTTTCCAGCAGGAACAACACCCATTCCCTCAAGAGTTGGATCATTCTCTCTTGGAGAATGAGGAATTTATTCGACAAGAAGATTCCGGATCCTACCTTTTACCATGTTTTCTTTCAAATTCTTAAAAAACTCTTTCGCTGAGTTTCCCTTTCTTGGCGCTCCAGTCCGTTGTGTCCAGATTACAATGATGCTCGAGCTTGAATTAAATTTGCTGGAGTCAAATTCGATTAGTTAATCTATCTTTTCTTCACCTTGATTTTGCTCCTCTTCACCTTCATGCAAGTTTTGATGGAGAGAAATCTTAATGCTCGAGCTCGCCACCAAGTCTGGACTAAAACATATCTAGTCTGAAGAAAAACTTGGCAAAGGGTATTCCAGAATTCTCTCTTTTTTTCCAGTTGCCTCCCCTTCTGCCTCTTGACCACTGGTATTTATAGGCTGCGACCCTAACCGAATCCAGCTAAGACAGCTGTAAACAGTTAGCTTATTAGTTGACTAGCACGTGGGATGATCGTTATCTATTATAGTCCCCATAATTGACTAATCCGTCAGATTGGTCAATATAATACCAAAGTTGACTTATTGAGTTAATATTAAACATCAATCGGCTTCCGGTCTTTTAGGCATTGATCGATTTTACGTCCTTCAAGTATTGGTCAGCCTTCTGCACCTTGAGCATTAATCAGCCTTAAGCCTCTTGGGCGTTGATCAGCTTTGCGCCTTTTGGGCGTTGATCGGCCTTGTGTCTCTTGGACATTGATCGGCCTTGCATCCCTTGGACATTGATCGGCCTTACGCCTCTTGGACGTTGATCGGCCTTACGTCTATTGGGCGTTGATCGGCCTTGTACTCCTTGGACATTGATCGCCGATATATTACTTGATCAACCAAGTTCAATCTCCATCAGATCAATATAAGTAGACCAAATCTGTCATATCCCAATACTATATAATTAATTAGTTCCAAGATGATGTTTGATTTTTCCAAAAAATATCTTTTTTCAAAGTGATCCTTAGAAAATATCAAGCATTTTCTTCCAAAGTTTTCCTTGAAAAATATCAAATTTAATTCCAATGGTGTTTACCGCTTGGGCTCGAGCTATACCAAAGTTACGGACATCGTTTAAAAGGTAATAGTTAAAGAGACTAAGATGCCTTCCTGAGGGTGGGAGGCTATAATTTGAGTTTGGCAACCATTTTGGTAGCAGCATGTATCCCAGACCATGCTTGCCAAGGAATGACTTAGAGGAAGTCAGTGTCGATTTTCCTTCCCAACACTGAGACTTTAGGGCAGTTCAAAGTCAAGAAGGCGTTGTTTCCGTTGGGCTTCCATGTGAATGCGGTGAGCTTAGGAGAACATGGCATGATTAAAGAAAGAATCAACCTTTTTGCCAACCCATTGTAAAACATCATACTGTTCTTCAGCATTGCCACACTAGCCTTGAGGATGATTGATCTGGGAAAGGTAGCCTACTGCCTACCTACAGCTCAAAATCCCTTCCATTCCTTTCCTTCTAGGTGAACTAGGATATATTACTGAGAACCAACAATGCCGTGCCATCCTCTTATCCTTTCATCAATCATTAATCTCCAAGTGGCCCATAACTCAAGAACTTGATGAGGGAGAAGGGAGTGTTGAAATTAAATTTTGAAAGAAGATGCTTGATATTTTTCAAGGAACATTTTGAAAGAAGATAATTTTGGATAAATCAAACATTTTCTTGGAACTAATTAATTGAATAGGAACTTGTTACCATTATCATGTACTTTGAACTAAGAGGTTTATGTATTTATTTCTGGTAAATAAAGAGTCATTCTATAATGATAAAAAATCATGTATTCTTTCGCAGTTGGCAAGAAAAAAGAGAAATTTGAAATATAATTTTTATTTTTTATTTTATTACCTTTTCTATAAAATATTCTTACTTTCTTCATGGAGAAGAGTGGTAATAGGAGTTGCCAAACTAAGATGATAAAAGGATAGGAAAGGAAGAGGTGGTTTGTGATTTCATCAGCCTCTTCACAGTTCAGACATAATCTTGAAACTTGGTAGTTGTATTGATTCCTCAAATTTTCCACTGTTAGGATCTTGTACGTCATTATAGCATAACCAGCAGAAGATTTTAACTTTTTTAAGAATTGAAAGCTTCCACACTATCGGTGCAATCGAGCTCTCAATTCTGCCATGAGATAGAAAGTGGTAATAGCTTTTCACGGTGAATTTGTGGTTTGCAAACCACTTCCAAATGATCTTATCTTTAAAGGATGAGCGAAATACTGACCGGATCAGCTCATTAAGGAGATTCATTTCTTGCTTGCTCTGTGATGTTATGCAATTAATGGATTTTTTATCGGTTATTCGAGAATGAATCCAGGAAGGAGGCAATAGAGATCCCTGGTGCATCAAATAGCTTGAAGAGAATGGGGAAAAGATCTTTTAACCATTCATCCAGAAACCAGATATTAGACCAAAACAAAATTTGATCTCCTTTGTGCTGAAGGAATTTAACTCCTTTGAAGAACCAGCTGCCATATTTTAGGATGCTCCACAAGGAAATGGTGAGGCCTTACTAAGTTTTTCCTTTGTACATTGTCTAGGTGGCAATAGGGAGAAATGGGTGTTGGCCATTGGAGTTCTCCATGGTCTTGGGGATTCAGTGTAATATCGCCACCACCATTTAGAAAGCAAGCACTGGTTTAGCGTTCTGATGTTTATGATGCCCAAGCCTCCTAATTTTTTTGGTCGGCAAACCTTGTCCCAGGCAACCAAACAATGGTGCCATGGTATTCTTTGTCGCCTCTCCATGGGAATCGCCTTCTGATCGAATCAATTCGCTGTATTGTGGCCATTGGGATCTCGAATATATTGTAGACATCCAGTATACCGGAATCACACCAAGCACCCCGCATTGATCAAGGTTAGCCTTCCTGCAAGTGATCGGAGCTTTCCTTTCCATGCATCCAACTTCTTTTCTGCCTTCTAAGAAATACCAATCCGATCTTCTTGGATTAGAGTGAAGTAGCGGAAAGCCTGGTTTAGAGGCAGAGATGATAGTGGACAATCCAAAATGCTTGAGAACAAGAAACCCTGATACTTGCTCGTCCCTATTAAAAATTTGGAAGCACTCTGATACTAAATTGATAAAATTCGAGAATACTTTGTTACCAAATTGATAAAATTTGGTAGTACTTTAATAATGCTCAAGAAAAAAATATTTGGAGTGGGAGGAATATCATTTATATTATCATTTCATAAGACTTTCCATACTGCTTAGACTTCATATACATTGTCCTATATATAGATATTTAAAAGTGACTTTTGAGCTATTCCCGTAAATACATAGTAATTCTTAATTCTTTGAATATCTAAATAATTCTTAAATTTTCTAACTGATTCTTAATTTTTCAAGATAACTCTTAGAATCCATTTAACTCCCATAAAAAATATAATAATTCTTAGACTTCCACTCTTATTGATTACAAATTAACTCTAACTGTCCCGATGCCTATGAGCGAGCTTTTCTAAAAGTTGATATTCAACTGACAAATCACCTCAAAAGAGTATATGATGAATATGAGACGGTCATCGACGATTTTGTTTGGAGGCTGTAGAGAAGATGATGGTGTCATCCGTATATTGAAGACAAAGGATGTTATCAGTGAAGGAGGAAGGTCCAATCCAAGCGATGAGCTTGTTTGAGTAGGCTGCATGCATACGAGTTTGGATATCTGCTACTAGTATGAATAGGAAAGGGGATAGAGGGTATTCCTGTTTAAGCCCACGCTTGGTTTTTATCCACCAGGTGGGTTCCCTGTAAACCAATAGGGCGATCTTTGTTGACGATAGCAGGTCTGAAATCTAGTTGCACCACTTCTCACTGAAGCCTTGAGCCCTGAGCAAGTCTAAAAGTAGGTTCCAGTCAATTGTGTTGAAGGCCTTCTGTATGTCTAGTTTTAGAATCAATCTCTACTGGTTCGATTTTTGGCATTGAGATATTATTTCAGCCGCAGTGAGAACCTTGTCTCCTTTGAACCTTCCCCTGATAAAAGCTGATTGCTGTCTTGTTTACTCAGGGTTTTAGAGAATATTTTCATGATTCCGTGAATTAAGCTGATAAGCTGATAATCTCCCATAGAGAAGTTTTCTGACTTTTTTAGAATCAGGGTCATGAAAGTATAGTTAAATCTCGACAGGTTTACCTTCCCTTATGGAATATATTGGTATCATTGCATCGGCCATATCAAACCTATACACAATACACACTCAGCAAATGATACAAAGGGTGTTTACCCCCTGTTGTGATAAACCAGTTTAATTTAAATATTTACCGGTCCATCGGCGAGCCAATTTCAATTTTTGATCGATCAGCTGGATCATTATATTGAAAATGATATCTCCTTAATTTAATGACAGTTATGGCTCCCGAAAGGAATATATTATTGTTATCGTTCCTTCGACTTCATGTCTTCAGCTCGTCCGAAGAGTATGCCTCTAAAGTATATTATTCCTTCGGCTTCATGTCTTCAGTTTGGTCCGAAGAGTATGCCTCTAAAGTATATTACTATCATTCATCGGCTTCATGTCTTCAGCTTTGTCCGAAGAGTATGCCTCTAAAGTATATTACTATGATTCCTTCGACTTCATGTCTTCAGCTTAATTCGAAGAGTATGCCTCTAAAGTATATTATTATCATCATTCCTTTGGCTTCATGTCTTCAGCTTGGTCCAAAGAGTATGCCTCCGAAGTAAATTATTATTGTTCCTTCGGCTTCATATCTTCAGCTTGACCCGAGGAGTATACTTCTAAAATATGTTGTTTACCCCTTCGACACCACGGTAAGTAACTATTTATTTTTTAGTTCACTCCTAAAGGATAAACCTGAAGCATATAACAATCATCTATTCGGACCATTCCAAGGAATGCAATCCGAAGAGATAGCTAGGCCCACTTCGAATTCTCTTTTAAGAGAGTACATCTGAAGCACCAGAACAGTCATTCAACCCAAATAGATAAAGGTTATTCTGGTTGTTATAACTACCCACGTGGTCAATAGCTCCGGCTTGGATAACCATGAGATAACTAATTTTCCGACCGCCACTACTTACTGTTATGAGGAAGTTTCGTTAACTAACTCTCATAACCATAAGTAGTTACAGTCGCGCCTATAAATATTGATAAGAAAAGACACTCGAGGTAAGCTAATAACAGGCAAGTTAGAGCTAGTTTCCAGCCATCTCTTTCAAAGCCACTTTCTTCCTTTCCATCTCACTCTGCTCTCAAGTTCTCCATTCTGCTACCTAAATTCTTGCTAACTTTGGCATCGGAGTGTCCCCCACTGGAGAAATTCTGGTTAGGGGATTTATTTTGCAGGCTCCCATCGACGGCGAATCGGTAGGCAGGCCATTCCATCCGGTCGACGAGGATTTATTATCAATAGATTGGCATGCCAGGAAGGAGAAGATCTATTTCCTCTAGTTAAAGGAGAACTTTGATAAAGCAAAAATGATGAAAGGGAAGATCCAAAATGCCTCTACAAGTAGAGAACAACCTGCTCCTCAAGCAAATAACCCTCCGGTGGATAATGACATGCCACCTCTTATGATAATGGTAGGGCAACAGTAATTTGAGGCCCTCTCGAACAGAGTTGATACCCTAACAGCTCTGGTTCAAACCTTGCAAGAAACTACCATTCAAAGGCAGTGTCCTCTACCCACCTCTCAGCCCAGCCATCAAGATGGAGGAAGGGAAGATCGACACTGAGAACTCACCCCAAGTTTTTCATAGATCGGGTCATCTCGTGAACACTATAACTCACAGCCAGGCCGGTGTTTGGAGGATCACTATGGAAATAAGAGAACCAGGCGTTCTCTTTCTGTTTCTTCAGGAGATTCTACACCTGGAGGAGTTAAGCAAAAAGAAATAAACTCTGATTTTGAAGAGAAGTTCAAGTTCCTGGAGTCGCAGATAGCCAGGCTCACTAATCAGAGGAGCAGCGATGAAGCTATGACTTTTAATTCTCAACCTCCTTTCTCCGATCGGATTATGGCCGAAGTCATTCCTCGGCACTTTAAGATTCCATAGCTAGAGGCTTATGACGGAACTGCTGACCCCCTAGACCATTTGGAAAGTTACAAAGCTTACATGATGGTACAAGGGGCATCCGATGCATTGTATTACCTCGATTTCCCTGCTACCTTAAGGAAAGCTGCTCGAATATGGTATTCGAGCTTACTACCGAAGACTATCTAGTCTTTTGCTGAATTGGAGGGCTGTTTGTTTCACATTTCAGAACATGTCAAAAGATGCCATGTAATGCTAACAGTTTGTTCCTCCTTCAACAAAATGAAGGAGAAAGTCTTAAGGAGTTTGTGATTTGATTCAATTCGGCCACTCTGGAGATCCCGGATCTCAATGAACACGTGACCATGTTAGTCCTGAAGAAGGGCCTCAGATCGTCCAGGTTCACCTTTTTCCTGGATAAGAGATTTTTCACGAGCTATATCAAACTACTAGCAAGGGCTCAGAAATATGCTGCTGCTAAAGAGCAGGCTGCGAGTCACAGACTCGCTGAAGGGAGACACCCCTCTAAGAAAAAGAGAATCAAGGGACCGAATGTGCCTACATCTTCCTATAATGCTCTAGTTCCCAGACATAGTCCCAAGTACAAGCAATAAGGTAATTAGTTTGATTCCTACACACCCCTCAACTTGCCAAGAGAAAAAATTCTATTGGAGATAGAAAAAGAAAATTACTTGCAAAGGCCACGTCCCCTGAAAACTTCTGCTAAAGCAAGGGATAAGAGCAAATATTATCGATTCCATCGGGACCATGGCCACAATACCGAAGAGTGTTTTCAGCTTTAGGATGCTATTGAAGACTTAATAAAGAGGGGATATCTGGGAAAGTACATTAATCGCTCGGAACCTTAAGCCGAAACAACGACTCTTCAGAGAGCTGCTGATGAAGCCGAATTGCCTCACCAAAGATCGATTGATGGATGAATCGGCACGCTTCATCGATCGATCGGCTGGAGGAGTGAAGCTGAAGAGGATAACCCTAAGAGATTTAAAGGAAAGAACTCCATTAGCTTCTCAGATGAAGATCTCCAAGGGATTCAACTCCCGCATGATGATCCTGTAGTGGTCTCTACTGTAATCGCAAAATATGATGTAAAAAGAATTATGATAAATAATACCAATATTTTGCTGTATGATGCTTTTCTTAGAATGGGATTATCTGGATATTAGCTGCAAAGGTCTCCCATTTCTTTGACTGGTTTCGGAAGAAATCAAGTTGGAGTTTAAGGATAAATGGTCTTATCCGTAACTTTTGGCACTGAACCATACCAAAAAACCCTTCCCATCAATTTCATAGTAGTGCAAACATCTTCGGCCTATAATGCAATCTTGGGATGCCCAGCTCTGAATAAATTTCAAGCCATAGTATCAACCTATCACCTCTTGATACGATTCCCTACTAGGCTTGGCATCGGAGAAGTAAGGGGATTAAAGGATTACTCGCCAATGCCTAATGATCCAAGATAAGTAATCAGCCAATCCCTTAACACTTGATCAGCTAGATCCAAGAGACAGAGCTGAAGACTGTGGAGAACTAATAGAAAAAATTCTTTTTGTCTTTATCTAAAGATGACCCAATAAAATTTATACAAATTAGCAGTCTGTTAGATGAAGAGACGAAGGTAAGACTGATTACATTCCTCCGAAGCAATGTTGATATCTTTGCATGGGCAGCTTCAGACATGCCCAGAATTTCATCTAAAATAATCACCCATCTATTGGAAGTAACCCCTAACTATAAACCAGTTCGGCAGAAGAAGAGAAATTTTGCTCTAGAAAGGCAGAGAGTTATTGATGAAGAAGTCAGCACTTCTTAAAGCCAAGTTTATAAAGGAAGTACAGTATCCAAATTGGGTCGCCAATGTTGTGATGGTAAAGAAATCTAACGCCAAGTGGAGGATCTGCATTGATTATACAGATCTTAATAAAGCCTGCCTAAAAGATAGTTTTCCTCTACCGAAGATTGACTAGTTAGTTGATGCCACTACTGGTCATCAGCTATTGAGTTTTATGGATGCTTTCTCGGGATATAACCAAATCTGAATGGATCCTGAAGATGAAGAAAAAACTGCCTTCATTACAGAAAAAGGACTTTACTGTTATGAAGTAATGTCATTTGGATTGAAAAATGCTGGGGCAACTTTTCAAAGATTGATCAATAAAGTGTTCAAGGTTCAGATAGGGAGGAATATGGAAGCTTACGTTGATAATATGATTGTAAAGAGTCTTCGTAAGTCCGACCACCTTGAGGATTTCAAAGAATCCATTGATGCTCTAAGACGCCATCAGATGAAGTTGAATCCAACTAAGTGCACTTTTGGTGTAACTTCAGGAAAATTCTTGGGATTCTTAGTCACTAAGCGAGGAATTAAAGTTAACCCAGAGAAGATTCAAGCTCTTCGGACAATATGGCATCCCTCTTGCAAAAAAGAAGTACAGCGATTGACGAGAAGAATCGCTTCTCTAAGTTGATTTATTTCCTGGTCAGCAGAAAGATGTCTGCCTTTTTTCAAGGTTCTTTGTCAGACCCAAAATTTTGACTGGTCAGAAGACTGCAGGATTGTTTTTGAGAAGTTAAAGGAATATCTGGAAAACCCTCCTTTACTTTCCAAGCCCTGTGAAGGAGAAACTCTTTATTTATATCTTTCTATCTCAAATGAAGCTGTTAGTTCGGTGCTTGTACGAAGAGATGCCGATCATTTGCAGAAGCCAATGTACTATACTAGTAAAGTATTGCATGAGATGGAAGTACGATATCCTAGAGTGCAGAAGCTCATTTTCTCCTTGGTGGTTGCAGCAAAATGTTTATGACCCTATTTCCAAGCCCATACCATTGTGGTTTTAATAGATCAGCCACTCAAGGCCATCCTGTGCTGTCCAGACACCTTAGGAAGGATAGCTAAATGGGTAGTTAAATTGAAAGAATTCGACATTGACTTCCAACCTAGATCAGCAATGAAAGCATAAGTCTTGGCTGATTTTATAGCGAATGTACTTGAGGGTCAGAGGAGAACCAACTGAGGGTCGAAGAAGAGGGTCAAGTCATAGAATGGCTGTGGAGCTTGTCTTATTTTGGCTAGTCCGAATGGTCAAGTCATAGAATATGCCCTTCATTTTTCTTTCCAAGCTTCAAATAATCAGGCAGAATATGAGGCACTCATTGCTGGACTCAGAATTACTCAAAAGCTAGAAATTAAAAAGATTAAAGTCTTTTCGGATTCATAGTTGGTGGTAAATCAGGTAAAAGGTAAATTCGAAGCTCGGAATCCTATCATGATTCAATATCTGGAAAAGGTACGAAGCTTAATATCCCAGCTGGAGTATTTTGAGATTGTCCATGTGCCTTGCACAGAAAATTTCTAGGTCGATGCTCTTTTACGTCTAGCAACTACTGCTCCAGATTTCCTTGGCAGAACATATATGGAATATCTTAAAGATCCCAGCATATCAGAATCCATAGTAGAAATATGTCTTGTTGAGCATGAGCCTTCGTAGATGGACCCTATTCTTAAAATTTTTAAATGAAGGCTTCTTACCCGAAGACAAGCTTGAGGCTAAATGTGATGGAGGACAAATGGGTAGGATCGTTAGCAAGCCTAGAAGTCACCAAAATTAGGGTGTCATATTTTTTTTTGGATTTTTTTTTGTAAGGGAGTGGTGAAGGAAATAATGGGGATGAAAGATAGGGATTTGAATCTCATGAACTTTGGAACTCACACTAACGAAGAGACCTCTCACCTCTAGGGCATTCCACCCACCTCGATACTTGGAGACGTTAGGATGAATCTCAAAGGACATGAGGGGATAAAGAGGATGGAATCAAGGAAGGGGATAACTAGACATGACCTATCATCATGCCCTGGGGTTGGGCCTCATACCCTCTCCTCACAAAGTGACTCTCTTTCCTACAAACTCATCTTTAATTGACCAAACTATTTTTTTACAAAGGATTAAGGATGGTATTTATAGACTTTTTCAACCCTCATTTGAATTTGAATACAAGATAAAAAGATAGGGATGATTCAAATTCAAATACAAGATAAGATAAGATAAGCCTATCCATATCTCAATCCTAACTAACCAAATCCTAATTCAAATTTCAAATAAAAAATGAATCCTAAATTTATTCTGGATATGCTCCGAGATTCGTGAGGCTCCAAGATTCGTGCTTGCTCCGGGATCCATGCTGGCAATGTCCCCATCATTTCCTTGAGGTGGGAAGAACTCGACTCTGTCGAGTTTGGTTCAGCAGGGACTCTAGTGAATCGCATACAATCAAAAGAGGCTTCGCTCTGAAAATGGTGCAGCTTTGAGATTGGTGTGGCTTTGAGGAGCATGCGGGATTCTGAAATCGGTCCCTTGAGTGAAGTTGACAGTGGGGGTGTGGGGAAGTCGGTAGCGGGGGTGGGGTGGATTGCATTCACGTTCGTGCAATCCCTCTTCATCTTCATAGATCAAAACCAGAATAGGGGCTTGTGAAGGGGTGTCGTCGTCTTCATCTTCATAGATCAAAACCAGAATAGGGGCTCATGGATGGGTGTCACCGGCGTCGACGCTGGATGGAGAAGGCCTTGTCGATGCCGTCGGTGGAGCCGGCTGTGGAGCCGATGATGATAGCCTAGGAGCCATAGCGGGCATGGAGGTTCTTGGTGGGGCGGAGGAAGGAGACATAGAGCTAGCGGAGGGCGGCGAATGAGAGCTCGAGGGTGGAGAGGAGACCGATGGAGACGAGGAGACTCCAAGGCAACTGGGCTCGAAGGGTCTCAAGGCAAGCACCAGGCACCATTTTTTTGCCCGATTTTCTTTGCTCGACTTCGGATCTGAACTTTATAGAATAAAATGGGCCAAGGGTGGCATAGATGCAGGGAGAGGAGGATCGGAGGTCACGGATGTCTCAGACACGAGCGGTGCGGTTCCTTCGATGGGCGAGTAGCAGGCAAATATGCAGGAGCCATCGATGCTGGTGCGAGAAGCAGCGACAGAGCAGCTGGAGGAGCGGCAAAGGGATTGGGCCTACTCAAGGCCTATCATCTTCCTCGATATTCTCTGGACCTGGCGTTCGTGGTGGCGGTGGCGGGGGTTCTAGTGTTGAGCTGGGAGGAGAGGCCATCAATGCTGCTGAGGCCATGGATCGGAGGGTATGCGCTGTAGTGCGACGCGTGCGAAGATGGGGCTTGAAGCTGGGTGGAGGGGATGGTCGCGGGCTCCTAACAGGGTTGGCCGGTGGCAGCAATGGTGGTGACGACGTCGATCTCCGGCATAGCAGGTTGAGGACTCGAGGTCGTAGAGGATGGTGAAGTGCTTTGTGATGAACCTAGATGGGGGAAGGCAATCTCACCACATGGGTCATTCCGGAAGGAGAACTTGATCTTGGCAAGGCGGTCGAATAGGCGACTGGAGACCTTGTGGAAGAACACCGAGCTGTCGCTATCAAACTTCAACGTCACCTGGATTGCCGGTCGGGGGACAAAGAAGAAGCGTCGGCCAAAAGAAGGGGGCAGTGGTGCCATTGCTTGGGAGTTGCCGGCAGGGCTAGGTGGAAACGGGATTAGAGATGAGGGGATCAGTGACGAGGAAGTGGAGGGAGTCACCGGGGCTGGTGTGAAAGAAGGGGAATCTGGGGTATCCTAATTTTTTCTTGTTCTGATACCAATTTGATGGAGACAGGAGGTAGGATCGTTGGCAAGCCTAGAAGTCACCAAAATTAGGGTATCATATTTTTTTTTTGGATTTTTTTCGTAAGGGAGTGGAGAGGGAAATAATGGGGATGAAAGACAGGGATTTGGATCTCATGAACTTTGGGACTTACACTAACGAAAAGACCTCTCACCTCTAGGGCATTCCACCCACCTCGATACTTGAAGGTGTTAGGGTGAATCTTAAAGGACATGAGGGGATAAAGAGGATGGAATTAAGGAAGGGGATAACTAGACATGACCTATCATCATGTCCTGGGGTTGGGCCTCACACCCTCTCATCATAGAGTGACTCTCTTTCCTAAAAACTCATCTTTAATTGATCAAACTATTTTTTTACAAAGAACTGAGGGTGGTATTTGTAGACTTTTTCAACCCTCATTTGAATTTGAATACAAGATAAAAAGATATGGATGACTCAAATTCAAATACAAGATAAGATAAGATAAGCCTATCCATATCTCAATCCTAATCAACCAAATCCTAATTCAAATTTCAAATAAAAGATAAATCCTAAATTTATTCTGGATATGCTCCGAGATTCGCATGGCTTCAAGATTCGTGCTTGCTCCGGGATCCGTGCTGGTGATGTCCCCATCAAAATGGCTTCGTTGGATGGCTTCTTAGAATGTGATTTTAGATGGGACCTTATATAAAAGATCCTTCACACAACCTCTGTTAAAATGTTTGGGACCTTCGGATGCTGATTATGCACTCAAGGAGGTGTATAAAGGTATATGCGGAGACCACTTGGGGGACAGATCTTTGGCTTACAAAATAATCCATCAAGGCTATTATTGGCCGACCAATCAGAAGGATTTTGCAGAATTTATCCAAAAGTGTGATTAGTGCCAAAGGTATTATAATATACAAAGACAACCTGCAAATCAATTGACGCAGCTGACAGCTCCTTGGCCTTTCGCTCAATAGGGAATGAATATCCTTGGCCCGTTTCCTCCAGCTTCTGGATAGCAAAAATTTCTTATAGTGGCAATCAATTATTTCACAAAATGGGTCGAGACCGAATCACTGGCAT
Organism: Areca catechu; assembly: GCA_021397845.1. NCBI lineage: Eukaryota > Viridiplantae > Streptophyta > Magnoliopsida > Arecales > Arecaceae > Areca > Areca catechu. The sequence continues at coordinate 169,314,659 of CM038041.1, forward strand.
AAATTACTGAAACAAAGGTTAAGAATTTTGTGAGAAATTTTATCATCTTCTATTTGGGAATTTCCCATGCTATAATTACCGATAATGGAAGATAATTTGACAACCCGAAGTTCAAAAACTTCTGTACCCAATATCATGTACACCACAAGCTGACTTTTGTAAGACATCCTCAGTCTAATGGAAAAGCTAAAGTGACTAACAGAACTATTCTTCATGGTCTCAAAACTAGGTTGAATGATGCTAAGGAATTGTGGGTTGATGAATTGAATTCAGATCTTTGGACATACCGAACCACTCCCAGAATGGCTATTGGTGAATCTCCATTTCACTTGGCTTATGGCACTGAGGCAGTCCTTCCTGTAGAAATCTTTTTACAATCTTTAATGATTAATCAGTATAAAGAACCTTAGAACTCGGAACATCAAAGAGTTGACCTAGATTTATTACAAGGCACTCGGCTTCAGGCACAGTTGAAAATGGCCACATATCATCAAAAGGTTGCAAAATATTATAACTCCCATGTGAAGTAACGAACTTTTCATCCTGAGGACTTTGTTTTGTGAAGATCTGACGTATCTAGGCTAGCCAAACAAGACAAACTTTCTCCTACTTGGGAAGGTCCATATCGGATCAAAGAAATCATCCATCTTGGGACTTATCGGCTTGAAACCTTGAAAGGTGCTCTATTGCCTCAACCATGGAATGTACAGAATCTTAGTAAATATTATCAATAAAAGTCCCTATTCAAGATTATTGAGATAGACCTAATCAGCCTATTTTAATCTTTATTATAAAAGGCATAAGGATGATCCACGTGATCTATCCTACGAAGTACCGAGGTGGACTTGATCAACCTGTCTTAATCTTTATTCTAAAAGGCATAAGGATGATCCATGTAATCTATCTTACGAAGTACCGAGGTAGGCTTGATCAACCTATCTTATCTTTATTCTAAAAGGTATAAGGATGATCCACGTGATCTATCCTACGAAGTATCGAGGTGGGCTTGATCAGCCTGTCCTAATCTTTATTCTAAAGGGCATTGGGGTGATCCATATGATCTACCCTATAAAATGCCTAGGCTTAATCAGCCAATTTTGTTTTTTGCTCATCTCCTGTCAAAAACATTGACAACCCGCATAGTATATTTTCAAGTCCGAAGACTTGGCATTATCTTAAATCTAAAGACTTGATATTATTTTTTCAAAATCTCAAAATTATTATCTCAGAATTATCCTAAGTCCAAAGACTTAATGTATTTTCAAGTTCGAAGACTTGGCATTATCTTAAATCTGAAGACTCGGTATTATTTTTTCAAGATCTCAGAATTATTGTCTCAGAATTATTCAGTCCAAAGACTTAGTATATTTTTAAGTTCGAAGACTTTGTATTATTTTAAATCTGAAGACTCGGTATTATTTTTTCAAGATCTTAGAATTATTGTCTTAGAATTATCCTAAGTCCGAAGACTTAGCGTTATTTCAAGTCCGAAGACTTAGTGTAATCTCAAGCTTCAAAAAATTCAGTCTTATTTCAAGTTTGAAGACTTTATAATTGGATGAATTCTCATTCTAAAATTGGAGGTAAAAGTGTATATGCTTGCCAAAAAGGTTGCTTATTCACAAGTTTCCTATGGTTGATGAGATCATAATTCAACATTCTACTTCTGATGAGTTCATACTTAAAAACTATTTCATCAAAACAAAAGTTTCCATTCATGAAAAAGTAGTACATACGTACTGTCTTTCAAAAAAAAAAAAAGAAGAAAAATTATTACAGATCACCTTCAATTGGAGTGTCTTCAGTTTGAGTAAGGTCGATCGGATCGGCAGCCATCGATGTTCGTTCTTCAATTGCATCTTCAGTCATGGCAGGTGTATCGGAAGGATCTTCTGGTGAGTTGGGCTCTTCTGCCTCTTCAAGATTGAATAGCTGAACCTCCGAGATATCAAAATTTGGGTAAAGGTTTTGTACTTCTTTCACCCCGTCATTGAAGCCTGCTCGATAGTTGAAGGTTCCAGCTTCAGTCAGCTCGTCATCGAAAGCCAAAGACTTTTTGTAGTCTTCGATCGCTCTGCTCAACTAGTCCTTCAAAGACTTTATTTTTTCGGTCGATATCTCCGCTTTCTTAATTGCTTCATCAGCCTTCTTAATAGCTTCTTCAATCTTCAGCTGAGCTTCTCTAACTGAAGATTCTAGAGAGCGCATTTTCCTTTTCTTCTTTTTGAGCTTTGTCTCCTGTTCAAAGTTTTTTGATTGGACCTTCTCTAACTCGGCCCTTAAACTTTGAACAGTTGCATCACTCTGAGCAAGATTTTCTTCCATAGCTTGCTTCAGCTCCTTGGCTACCTCTTTTTCAGACCTAACCATTTGAAGACTTTCTTTCATTTTCTTTCGGTAAACCTGGAAGTCGACGATGCTATCTTCCATAATAGTTATATCGTGGACTAGCTGCATTGACCACATGATATACGGAGTAGCAAAATTGAAAATTATGTATCAAAAAAAAAGAAGTGAAATGGTATTTACCTTCAATACATATGCGAATGCTGAATCAGAGATATCCTCAATACATCAAAATTTGGTATTTTCCTAATCCTGAGGAAGCAGAGTACACTTCAGCAGCTCCCTAGCCAATTCAAGATTCTCCAAGCCCTTTCCATCACTGAAGATGGTAAAGTCTACGTGGCTCTCCCAGTCCGTTGGAGCACTCCGCCCGGAATCCTCTTTTAGGAGAGGAGCCTTTCCTTTTCTTTGACCTTTTGGAGAGGCGAGGAGTGGTTCACCAACAGTTGGCATTGGATCAGATTGATTCAAAGAAGGCATCGGAGGTGGACTCCTTGGGGGAGGCCCGGTTGGAGAAGGACTCCTTGAAGGAGGCTCTGTTTAGGGCATATCAGCTTCATCATATGCAACCCTCTTCGGAGATACATTTGAAGTCCCTTCGGCTCTGGTTTTCTTTCAGACTTCAGACTCTCTTGGAACTAGTACTGGCCTTTTCCTAGAAGCCTATCGAAGCTTATCAAGATTTGGCTTCATCGGCTCACCTGCAATCAAAAGAAAAAAGGTTTCCAGATCAGACATTATTCAAAAAAAAAAATATTTGAAGTTAACTATTTCTATACCTAAGGTAGGAAGTTCACTAATATGAGCAAGATGGGGATTATCTTCCCTCAACAGTTCCTTAGCCATAGGAATTTTTGAATTCAATAATTTCTCTAAATCCTTTTGATCGGCCTTCAAGATTTTCTTTCCATCATTTGCATCCAGATGAGGACTTTTCCATTCAATGTTGAAACCCTAGTATGGATAATATACGAAGAAAAAACAGGGTTTCCACCTGTGTATGGTGCTGGGAGTCCCCATAATTAGTCTTTGGCCTGAATGAGGACCGATAACCCACCACCCTTCGTCATGAAAATCTCTTTTTAATATGAAGAAAGAGGTGAACAAAGAGGACTTTGGCTCTATATTACAGAGTTTACAGAGGATAAAAAACTCGCAGATGTTCCTAAAGCTGTTTGGAGTCAATTAGGCTGGAACTACTTGGTATAGGTTAAAAATTTTTGTGAAAAAAGAATGAAGGGAAAATCGAAGACTAGCCTTTAAGTGATCTTCATATACTGCGATTGACCCGGGAGGAGGAGGGGTTATCCTTTCATCTGGATTAGGCAGAAATGACTTAAAGGTTCTAGGAAAGTGGAATCGATTACGAAGCCCCTCTAAACTACTGTGAGTCAAAAAGCTAGCAACGATTTCGGGAGATGACTCAAAACCTCTCTTTCTAACAGGAGCTCTACTTCTGGAAGGTTCTGTTGGGAATTATGTCCCAAAGCCAATCGTCTAGGCTGTAGACGATTGTGTTATCTTGTATTTGTATATGAATTTTTAATGAATAAAAGGTTATTCTTTTTTATTGTTCATCATATTTACATTTTCTTGAAATGAACTCTTATATGATGGAGTCCTAAGAACTACATTGTTTTGATATAGAGAGGATATATCATGTAGTTCTTAAAGTGGTTCACAATCAAAGGATACATTGTTATAGGACGACAATGTATCAAGTATAGGTTGTTGTATGTTCTTGACAAAGAAGTGTGAAGACACTAGTATGAAATGCAAGTGAAATGTATGACATCTCACTGAACATGACCATCTACGGAGCTCCTTTCTGCCAAAGGGTTGCTCGTGAAGGGATATGGATATATGTGTCCCTCAGACCTAAGATCACCATGGTAGCTTGCAAACAACTTACTGTACTTTGGTGCCAGACTACCTGGATTTCTAATCCAGTGATGGAAGGTTTATGGGTGTAGTCAAGTACTTATGGAGTGGTGGTAGATCAAGATGAAATTGACCCCTCCAAATAGTTTGGAGTGAATGACTTACTATGTCTAAATTTAGCAAATCCTTAGCCAGTGTAGTTCTTGTAAGGAGTCACAAAACTTATAAAGTTGAGACATGATCTGGATAGACCAAATTAGGGTTGGCAGTCAAATCCTAGGTCATCCTGAGCATTTTGAGATCAAAGGGATGAATTATGCAACAACCATATGCTAGAGGTTCTTGTGAGGTGCTCTGCATCTTCGACCTATCCGAACATCGGGTATCATTGCTAGATAAGGACTTTGACTAGTACTGAAAATGTTTCAGTGCTACCGGCTTAGTGTTCGAACCTATGGGGTCACATACCATAGAGGATTTCTATATGATCTTAAGGCTGATCGATGACTGAGAATCGTTTGCCAACATCAGAGGTCAATATGATTGACTTGTTCCAAGTGTCGACACTTGGCAATTTTCATGAGTCGACACTTCCTGTGACGAACAGAATTCTGGGAAGAATTTTTGGAAAGTTTTTTGGGCAAGTTTTGACTTGGTTTGAATTTTGAATTCAAACCATTTTTGGCTCCACACTTTCATGGAATGATTGTCATTCCTTCCTAAAGTGTTTGGACCCATTTGGTATGGCCTTGATCTTCTCCCCTTTTCTCTCCCCCCATCTCTCCTCCTTCCTCTTTCTCCCTCTCATGGCTGCCCCTATAAATGAAGGTCATTGTAGTGGCTGCCGATGGTTACAAGAGAGATAATAGCAAGAGAAAAGAAAGAGAAGGGTTTGTGAGGTCTAGGGATTGGGTGTGAGAAACCTATCATTCAAACTAGGTCTTGGGAAGAGAGTCTCTTGGGAAAGGGTTCCATCTCTCCTCCTTGTCTTCCAAGAAAAATAAGATCAGCCCAAAGGATCCCGAAGAGCTAGCACTCCGAGGGATCGAGTTGATCAGAGTCGAGCCCAAGTGTGGATCACCTGTAGAGGCCAGACACGTGTGTGGCTCGAGCACCCTCCTCCTTCCACAGCTTTTCTCTGGTATAAAGGTATGGTACTTTTATATATATATTTCTTTCTTGCTTTGATGTTATGTTGCATGCTACTACATTATGCTAGATCCTGTTGCGGGTAGATAGGTAGATCGTTTAGAGCTATCTACCAAGCCTTCTGCTATGCATGTTTTTAAAATAGTTTCAAAATGCATCCTTTTTGCCCTGCTTGCATGAACCTATTTTCACCTTCAATGGTATCAGAGCAATAGGTTCCTTTTGTAGTATAATGTTGCTAGCATGCTTTAACATCATTTTTTCTTAAGTACTTGGATTGAGTGCTTCACCATGGCCATCCGATCATAGGAGAGAAGTAGGGCTGCAAGACCCTCTCTTCCCATTCAATAAGGCCTCCTATGGTGTATCGAGGTGACGATGTGATTGACTCTTAAAAGGAAAAATAAGAAAAAAAATATAGATTAAAAAATATTTTAATCTAATGACATGATCATAAAATAACTTTAGATAAGATCTAAGAGTTATGTTTTGATCAGATTTTATGAAAGTTTGGAGAAACTTTAGATTTGAAATCACTATTTTTCTTTGTCTCGGGCTGTGAGTCAACACTTGGCCTTGGAAGTGTCGACTCATGAGCAAATTGCCAAAAACTAGTGTTCTGTTATTCCCCGTGACAGGCTAAAGTATCGACACTTGACCAGGAAGTGTCAGCACTTGGGCTCGTGTATCGACACTTGGCCTTGGAAGTATTGACTCACGAGCATGTGCTAGAATTCTGGCATTCTATTTTCCACCTATCTCGGGCCTAGTGTCGACACCTGGTGTTGACACTTGCCCCTGGTGAGTCGACACTTGGCAGCAGAATGTTGAAAAATAGTGAATTCAAATTTTGTTTAGTTGTAAAATTATTTCACACTTGTAAATTAAAATTATTTTAATTTAATTAAAGGCTATTGAATTTAATTAAGAATTAAGATTGACTAAGAACTCTAGGAATGTGATTCAAAGATTTTTAAGTCATTTCAATAAGCCTTAAGGGTCATGGGTTAGCTTCTATTAGGTCCTTGATTGGGTTAAACCTAAGTTTAGATGCATTGGACTAATTAGAGAACTAATCCAATCAAATGTTGAGTTATGATTTCTTCTCTATAGATCTCTCTAATAGTTAGATTGATTAGTCCATAATCTAAATGGACCTAATTTGTGGCTTAGTGGAAAGCCCGAGTCTTTAGGCTAGTCTAATTGAGTCTGATGAATCGATTGGTGTCGAGGTAAGTTTGGCATTGTGATCATGGTTCTTTGGGGCTACCTCTTAACTGACCAACTCTGTTGGTGTCTAAGGCAAGACGGTTAATGGTGGAACCCAACCCATTATCTCACTTACCTGGCCAATATGGTCAATCAGGATTGATTGGATAGCTCATTGACTCGTGTTAACCCTTGTCACCCAAGGTTAATCAGTCTTGACTGATTTTAGGTGCCCATGGATCATTTGTTATGTGTAACCCTCCTTGTTTGCTGATTTGGTCAGTGGGAGGTTGATCCATGTCTTCTCATCACTTCATCTGTCATATTAAAATTAAACCCTCTAAAATATTAGGTCTTTAAAAGGACAAAGTTATATGGATAACCTAGTCCTAGCCTCCTATTAAGTGGGATGGTAATGGGTCTAGTAGTTGGGTGTTCATCGGCAGATCTAAAGATTGGGTGTTCATTGGGCTATTGGAATTGATGTTCCTAATATGATGGCTCAGTACGACTCTCTTAATTGTGGTCAGGTGGGCCGGCCAAAGTCAAGCTTGACTCTTCATTAGTTAGAAGCATTGAGTTTTGTCATGTTAATGGTTGGACCTAATCGGGTCCTTCAATAAGAGGCCAAAAGGTCGATTGAAGTGTGCCTTGGGGCAAAACCTAATTACTAGAGGTTACTTGCAAAAGTAATCGGTTGAAGAACCTACCTTTAGACATGCATGGGTGGGCCAGCCAAAGTCGAGCTCATGTGTTGTCTTTTGGACTCTGGTACCCACTAAGGAATTAAAGTAATTCCTCGAATTTGAGGTAGAGGCTACCAATCTGAGCAAAATAGTGGGAGGGACCTTTAGACTAAAGTCCATGTCTTTAGGTTAATAATTCATTTACACTAATTAGCTTTGGTTTTCCTTTTAGATGTCTTCCAACCTGTCGCTCCAGTCTCTTCTCGACAATGAGAAGCTCAATGGACCCAACTTTGATAGCTGGTATCGAAGGCTTAGGATTGTCCTGGAGCATGAACGGATCTTGTATGAGATATTGGATCCGGCACCTGAAACCCCTGCTCCCAATGCTTGGGGTTCGGCCAAAGACACTTATCAGAAATGGGTCTCTGATAGGACTACTGTCCATTGCATAATATTGGCAGCAATGAATGACAAGTTCAGTCACAAGTTCGAGGAAGACCAGCCGGAAGAAATCCTTCAAAGGTTGAAGGAGTCTTTCGGGACACCAGATGATGTAGAGCGGTATAGGGTCTCCTATGCCATTTACAACTCGCGAATGCATGATGGAGCCTCGGTCACTGATCATGTATTGTACATGATCAAGATGATTGAGCACCTGGGCAAGCTCGGTTGTCCCTTGCATAAACAGCTTAGAAAAGATGCGATTCTGAATTCCCTTCCCTCTTCCTATCTAGATTTTCTCGATCATTATAGAATGAATAAGCCTGCAGTTAACTACCACGGTATGTTGGGGTTGCTGCAGACTTTTAAGAAAGACCACCAACTGAATAAAGGGGTGGTGAATCTAGTGGGAGGATCTTCGGGAGGGCATCGTCCCTTTAAGAAAAGGAAAAAGCAAAATAAAGGAAAAAAGGTATTGAATGTTTTGGGTCCAGTCAGGCCAAGAGGGTGAAGGCTGATCAAAGCCGTACAGAGTACTTCTTCTGTAAGAAGCAGGGACATTGGAAGAGGAATTGTCCTCTTTACATTGCATCCCTTGACCCGAACAGGTCTAAGAAGAGAAAGCAGCAGGACAGTCCTAGACAAGGTATTTATATGATAACACCTTGTAATTTCTCTATCTGCGATACTACTAACTGGGTATTAGATATAGGAAGTCCAATTCACATTTACAATTCTTGGCAGGGACTTCAAGTTAGTAGAAGATTCGAGGACGGCTAGAGATTCTTGAACATGGAAAATGGAAGCGAGTTCCAGTCCTAGCGTTAGGAATCCTCAAACTTGTTTTCGAGTCTTGCACTGTCATTTTGAATGAGTGTCATTTTTGTCCATCCTTTATTTTGAATGTCATTTCTGTAGGCCAATTGGCCATATATGGTTATGAACTATCAATAAAGAATGTAGTTTGCAAAATCATTTGGAATAGTTCTGTAGTTTTAAATGGACAAATGCATGATGGAATTTATATACTGTCGCGACTTGTTAGTATAATGTACACATCTAGCAAATGCCCTAGGATAGATAATGTCAGCGAAGCATACCTGTGGCATTGTAAGCTAGGTTATATTAACAGAAACAGGATAAACAGGTTGAAATACGAGAGTCTCCTTGATTTTAGTGAAGATAGTTCACTTCCAACCTGTGAGTCCTGTCTTCTTGGAAAAATGACAAAGTCACATTTGATTGGAAAAGGTGACGAGCAAATGAGATTCTGAGTCTGGTACATACTGATGTATGCGGACCTATAAATATTAGTGCCAAGGGTAGGTACATTTATTTCATTACATTTACAGATGACCTTTCAAGGTATGGTTATATTTTCTTGATGAGACATAAATCTGAATCATTTGAAATGTTCAAACGGTATCTTAGTAAAGTAAAAAAATAAACGGAAAGTGTATCAAAACCCTTTGATCCGATCGAGGAGGTGAATACCTTTTGAGTGAGTTTCTGACATATCTCGAGGAGATTGGGATTCTCTCTCAGTAGACACCTCCAGGGACACCTCAATTAAATGGAGTGTCTGAGAGAAGGAATCGAACCCTGTTAGACATGGTTCGGTCCATGATGGGCTTTGCTACTCTGTCGGTATCCTTTTAGGGATATGCTTTAGAATCAGCCTGTTACCTTCTGAATAGGGCTCCAAGTAAGTCAGTTAGTAAAACACCATATGAGATACGGACTGGATGTAAGCCGACACTATCACACCTTTGGGTATGGGGGTGCCCGGCTTATATAAAATATTTGAAAATGGACAAACTTGGACTTAGGTCTGACCGGTGCCTATTTATTGGGTATCCAAAAGAGTCTAAGGGGTATTACTTCTAGTTAGCTGAAGAACAAAAGTTGTTCCTCAGTCTTAGGGCTATCTTTTTGGAAAAGGAGTTTCTTGGTGAAGGGACTGTAGCCTCTAAGATTGAACTTAGTGAAGTTCAACAAGTAGAAGAACTGACATACTTAAGGGACAACATAGAATCGACTATGATTAGATCACACCCAGATCCCACTCAGGAACTATTAAGGAGATATGGTATGGTACCAAGTCGACCATACAGATACTGCGATTTCTTGGTCCGAGATGATGATCCCATTGAACTCGATGAGAACAATGAGGATCCAATCACTTATATGGATGCGATGCAGAGGTCCGACTCTAAGAAATGGCTAGGAGCCATGAAATTCGAAATGGAGTCCATAGAGATCAACAATGTATAGACATTGGTTGATCCACCTGAAGGGATAAAACTCATTGGGTGCAAATGGATTTTTAAAAGAAAAATGGGTGCAGACGGGCAAGTAGAGACCTATAAAGCCCATCTGGTTGCCAAGGGTATCGTCAATGTTATGGTATTGACTATGACGAGACATTCTCTCCTGTGACAATGCTTAAGTCCATTCGGATCATGCTTGCTTTAGCAGCACACTTTGACTATGAAATCTGGCAAATGGATGTCCGAACAACTTTTCTGAATGGTGAGCTAGAAGAGGAGGTGTATATGATACAACTTGAAGGGTTCACATCCACAGATGAGTCAAAGGTGTGCAAGCTTCAAAAGTCCATCTATGGACTGAAGCAAGCATCAAGGAGTTGGAACATGCGATTTGATAAGTGTATCAAGTCGTATGGTTTCATTAGGAACGGGGAAGAACCTTGCATTTACAAATAGGCTAATAGTTCTGTGATTGTATTCCTTGTGTTGTATGTGGATGGCATTCTCTTAATCGAGAATAACATCCCAGTACTGCAAGGAATAAAGGTTTGGTTATTATCTCAATTCTCTATGAAGGACTTGAGTGAAGCCTCTTACATACTAGATATGAAGATTTATAGAGATAGATCTAAGAGGCTTCTGGGATTGTCCCAGTCTATATACATCGATACCGTGCTAAGACGGTTCAGCATGAAAAATTTCAAGTAGGGCTATCTCCCGATAGGCACTAGAATTGATCTCTCCAAAAGGAATTGTGCAACAACTCCTGAAGAGAGAGAGCGTATGAGTAGGATCCCATATGCTTCGACAGTGGATTCTATTATGTATGCCATGACATGTACTATACCAGACGTGGCATACTCACTAGGCGTAGTGAGCAGATACCAGTCTGACCCAGGTGAAGCTCATTGGAAAGTGGTAAAAACCATCACTTAAGTATTTAGGCTAATTTATGGAGAATCTGACTTGAAAATTATGGGGTATACTGATTCCAGTTTCCAATCAGATAAGGATGATAGCAAGAGTGGTCAGGATTTAATTTATCCTGAACGGAGGAGCGATCTGCTGGAAAAGTTCCAAGTAGCCTACTATGGCAGACTTAGTATGCGAAGCAAAGTACATTGCAGTATCTGATGCAGCGAAGGAAGCTATGTGGTTATGGAAGTTCCTTGGCGAGCTGGGAGTGGCACCTTCCCTGGATGGTCCTGTTCCGATGTACTATGACAACACTAGAGCCATTGCTCAAGCCAAAGAGCTGAAATCTCATCACCGCACAAAGCATATTCTGTGGTGCTATCACCTTTACGAGAGATCGTAGAATGATGTGACATTGACCTTCAGAAGATCAATGAAAAGGAGAACCTGGCTAACCCCTTCACTAAAGCTGTTAGAGTTCAAGAGTTTGACTGTTGTAAACGAAAAATGGGAATGAGATTTTATATTGATTGGCTTTAGTCTAAGTGGGAGTTGTTGGAAATTATGTCCCAAAGCCAATCGTGTAGGTTGTAGACGGTTATGCTATCTTGTTATTTGTATATGAATTTTAAATGAATAAAAGGTTATTCTTTTTGGTTGTTCATCATATTTACATTTTCCTGAAATGAACTCTTGTATGATGGAGTCCTTAGAACTACATTTTTTTGATATAGAGAGGATATATCATGTAGTTCTTAAAGTGTTTCACAACTAAAGGATACATTGTTATAAGATGATAATGTATCAAGTGTAGGTTGTTGTATGTCGCATTTATTGGTTATCCTCTTAACCAAGGAGTGTGGAGACACTGGTGTGACATGCAAGTAAAATGTATGACATCTCACTGAACATGACCATCTGCGGAGCTCCCTTCTGCCAAAGGGTTGCTCGTGAAGGGATATGGGTATATGTGTCCCTCAGACCTGAGATTACCATGGTAGCTTACAAACAATTCACTGTACTTTGGTGCCGGACTACCTGGATTTCTAATCCAGTGATGGAAGGTTTCTAGGTATAGTCAAGTACTTGTGGAGCGATGGTGGATCAAGATGGAATTGACCCCTCTAAATAGTTTGGAGTGAATGACTCACTATGTCTCAATTTAGCAAATCCTTGGCTAGGATAGTTCTTGTGAGGAGTCATAAAACTTGTAAAGTTGAGACATGATATGGATGGACTAAATTAGGGTTGGCAGTCGAACCCTAGGTCATCCTAAGCATTTGAGATCAAAGGGATGAATTATGAGATAACCATATGCCAGAGGTTCTTGTGAGGTGCTCTGCATCTTCGACCTATTCGGACGTCGGGTATCATTGCTAAATAAGGACTTTGACTGGTACTAGAAATGTTCCAGTGCTACCAGCTTAATGTTCGAACCTATGGGATCACACACCATAGGGGATTTCTATCTGATCTTAAGGTTGATCTATGATTGAGAATCGTTTGCCATCACCGAAGGTCAATATGATTGACTTTGTTCCAAGTGTTGACACTGGATATTTTACTTGAGTCGACACTTGGAAAAGTGTCGACACTTGGCGATTTTCGTGAGTCGATACTTCCTGTGATGATCAAAATTCTAAGAAGAATTTTTGGAAAGTTTTTGGGCAAGTTTTGACCTAGTTTGAATTTTGAATTCAAACCATTTTTTGCTCCACACTTTCATGGAATGATTGTCATTCCTTCTTAAAGTGTTTAGACCTATTTGGTATGGCCTTGATCCTCTCCCCCTTTCTCTCCCCCCATCTCTCCTCCTTCCTCTTTCTCCCTCTCATGGCTGCCCCTATAAATGAAGGTCATTGTAGTGGCTACTGATGGTTACAAGAGAAACAACAGCAAAAGAAAAGAAAGAGAAGGGTTTGTGAGGTCTAGGTATTGGGTGTGAGAAACCTAGCATTCAAGCTAGGTCTTGGAAAGAGAGTCTCTTGGGAAAGGGTTCCACCTCTTCTCCTTTTCTTACTGGAAGAAGAAGATCAGCCCAAAGGATACCGAAGAGCTAGCACTCCGAGGGAGTTGATCAGAGTCGAGCACTGGTGTGGATCACCTATAAAGGCCAGACACGTGTGTGGCTCGAGCACCCTCCTCTTTCCACAGCTTTTCTCTGGTATAAAGGTATGGTACTTTTATATATGTATTTTTTTTCTTTCTTTGATGTTTGTTGCATGATACTACATTATGCTAGATCCTGTTGCAGGTAGATCGGTAGATCATTTAGATCTATCTATCGAGCCTTCCGCTATGCATGTTTTTAAAATAGTTTTAAAATGCATCCTTTCTGCCCTGCTTGCAAGAACCTAGTTTCACCTTTATGTTCATCTCCTGATGGACCGCTGCTAATAGTTGGATTATCTAATGACTCAGACATTGCAGGGAAGAGAAAAAAAAAGAAAAGGAAAAAACTTCTACCTCCAAGGAGAAACAAAGCAGCTTGTTGAAAGGATAATGGTGTGGAGCAGAAGGAAGAAGAAGAAGATTTTGAAGAAAGTGTGGAAGTTCTTTCCGTAAAGCCTCTCTCTTCTTTATATATTCAGAACGGCAGGATCATTCCAGGGATTTGATGATCTCTTCGATCGTGCGACGTATCGGCAGCGTCGATCGTGGGTACGATTTACTAAGGGGTGCTAATCAATGGAATGGCAGTTGCAATCCACATGGAAGGCCATGGATGGTCAGGATGAACTTCCATCATTATGACTGAAGCACGAGATGATGCCAAGTGTATTTTCTTGATTAAACGAAAATCTCTTTTAATAAGAAGATCAGCTAGATTGTTTGAATCTGCACCATCTTTTCAGCAAGCAATGAGAAGTCGACACCTATCCCTGACACGATCTGCATGCCATACACCAGTTATTGCGGAAGACAAAACCAAAAATCCACCATCATTGATTATTTGTTTTCTCATAAACGATAAATTATGGTACTCCCATTCTTCGAAATAAAGATATTTCGAAATTGGGAGTGGGGGGCAGCTGTTGTGATAATCCAATTTAATTTAAATATTTACCAATCCACCAGCGAACCAATTTCAGTTTTTGGTCTATCAGCTGGATCAGTATACTGAAAATGATATCTCCTAAATTTAATGATAGTTATGGCTCTTGAAAGGAATATATTATTATCATCATTTTTTCGGCTTCAAGTCTTCAGCTCAATCCGAAGAGTATGCCTCTAAAGTATATTATTTCTTTGGCTTCATGTCTTCAGTTTGGTCTGAAGAGTATGCCTGTAAAGTATATTATTATCATTCCTTCGGCTTCATGTCTTCAGCTTTGTCCGAAGAGTATGCCTCTAAAGTAGTATACTATCATTCCTTCGGCTTCATGTCTTCAGCTTGGTCCGAAGAATATGACTCTAAAGTATATTATTATCATCATTCCTTTAGCTTCATGTCTTCAGCTTGGTCCGAAGAGTATGCCTCCAAAGTAAATTATTATTGTTCCTTCGGCTTCATGTCTTCAGCTTGACCCGAAGAGTATACTTCTAAAATATGTTGTTCATCCCTTCGTACTACAGTAAGTAACTATTTATTTTTTAATTCACTCCTAAAGGATAAACCCGAAGCATATAACCAACATCCCTTCGGACCATTCCAAGGAATGCAATATGAAGAGATAGTTAGGCCCACTTCGAATTCTTCTTTAAGAGAGTGCATCTGAAGAACCAGAACAATACTTCAACTTGAAATAGTTAAAGGTTGTTCTGGTTGTTATAATTACCGACGTGGTCAATAGCTCTGGCTTGGATAACTATGAGATAACTAATTTTTCGACCGCCACTACTTACTGCTATGAGGAAGTTTCGTTAACTAACTCCCATAATCATAAGTAGTTACAGTCGCGCCTATAAATATTGATAAGAGGGAACACTCGAGGTAAGCTAACAACAGACAAGTTAGATCTAGTTTCTTGCCAGCTCTTTTAAAGCCACCTTCTTCCTTTCCATCTCACTATGCTCTCAGGTTCTCCATTCTGCTGCCTAAATCCTTGCTAACTTTGGCATCGAAGTGTCCCCACCGGAGAAATTCTGGTCAGGGGATTTGTTTTGCATGCTCCCATCGACGGCGAACTGGCAGGTAGGCCATTCCATCTGATCGTTTGAAGCCTTTCTTTCATTTTCTTCCAGTAATCCTGGAAGTCAACGGTGCTCTCTTTCAAAATAGTTTTATCATGGACCAGTTGCATTGACCACATGGTATACGGAGTTAGCAAAGTTGAAAATTATGTATCAAAAAAAAAGGAGTGAAATGGTATTTACCTTTAGCACAGATATGAATGCTGAATCAGAGATATCCTCAATACATCGAAATTTGGTATTTTTCTAATCCTGAGGAAGCAGAGTACGCTTCAGCAGCTCCATAGCCAATTCAAGGTTCTCCAAGCTCTTTCCATCACTGAAGATGGTAAAGTTAACGTGGCACTCCCGGTCCGTTAGAGCACTCCACCCGGAACCCTCTTTTGGGAGAGGAGCCTTTCCTTTTCATTGACTTTTTGGAGAGGCGAGGAGCGGTTCACCAATAGTTGGCATTGGATCAAATTGATCCGAAGAAGGCATCAGAGGTGGACTCCTTGGAGGAGGCCCTGTTGGAGGACTCCTTGAAGGAGGCTCCATTGAGGGCATATGGACTTCATCAGATGCAACCCTCTTCGGAGATACATTTGAAGTCCCTTCAGCTCTAGTTTTCTTTCGGACTTCGGACTCTCTTGGAATTGGTACTAGCCTCTTCCTAGAAGGCTGTCAAAGCTTATCAAAATTTGGCTTCATCGGCTCACCTGCAATCAAAAGAAAAATGGTTACCATATCAGACATTATTCAAAATATATATATATATATCCAAAGCCAACTATTTCTATACCTAAGATAGGAAGTTTACTGATATAAGCAAGATGGAGGTTATCTTCTCTCAACAGTTCCTTGACCATAGGAATTTTTGAATTCAACAATTTCTCGAAGTCATTTTGATCGGCCTTCAAGATTTTCTTCCCAGCATTTGCATCCAGACAAGGACTTTTCCATTCAATGTTGAAGCCCCTGTATGGGTAATATATGAAGAAGAAATAGGGTTTCCATCCATGTATGGCACTGGGAGTCCCCCTAATTAGTCTTCGGCCTGGACGAGGACCAATGACCCACCACCCTTCACCGTGAAATTTTTTTTTCAATACGAAGAAAGAGGTGAACAAAGAGGTCTTTGGCTCTATATTACAGAGTTTACAGAGGACTAAAAATCCGCAAATATTCCTAAAGCTATTGGAAGTCAATTGGACCGGAACTACTTGGTATAGGTTAAAATTTTTTGTGAAAAAGGAATGAAGGGGAAACTGAAGACTGGCCTTTAAGTGATCTTCACATACTATGATTGACCCGGGAAGAGGACGGGATATCCTTTCATCTGGATTAGGGAGAAATGACTTAAAGGTTCTAGGAAAGTGGAATCGATTTTGAAGACCCTCTAACCTACTGTGAGTCAAAGAGCTAGCAACGGTTTCGGGAGATGACTCAAAACCCCTCTTTCTAATAGGAGTTCTACTTTCTGAAGGTTCACCTCCTGATGGAGCCCTACTAATAGTTGGGTTATCTACCGACTCGGACATTGTAGGGAAGAGAAAAAAAAAAGAAAAGGAAAAAACTTCTACCTCCAAGGAGAAACGAAGCAGCTTGTTGAAAGGATAATGGTACGGAGCAGAAGGAAGAGGGTGAAGATTTTGAAGAAAGTGTGGAAGTTCTTTCTGTAAAGCCTCTCTCTTCTTTACATATGCAGAACGGTGGGGTCATTCCAGGATTTGATGATCTCTTCGATCGTGCGACGTATCGACGATGCCGATCGTGGGTACGATTTACTAAGGGGTGCTCATCAATGGAACGACAGTTGCGATCCGTGTGGAAGGCCATGGATGGTCAAGATGAACTTCCATCATTATGATTGAGTCATGAGATGGTGCTAGGTGTATTTTCTTGATTAAATGAAAATCTCTTTTAATAAGAACATCAGTCAGACTGTTTGAGTCTACACCATCTTTTCAGCAAGCAATAAGAAGTCGACACCTATCCTTGACACGATCTCCATGCCATACATCAGTTATTGCGGATGGAAAAATTAAAAATCTGCCATCATTGACTATTTGTTTTCTTATAAATGATAAATTATGGTACTCCCATTTTTTTTAAAATAAAGTTATTTCGAAATTGGGAGTTGGGGGCAGCTATTGTAATAATCTAGTTTAATTTAAATATTTACCAGTCTATCAGCAAGCCAATTTCAATTTTTGGTCTATCAGTTGATCAGTATACTGAAAATGATATCTCCTTAATTTAATGATAGTTATGGCTCCCAAAATGAATATATTATTATTATCGTTCCTTCGGCTTCATGTCTTCAGCTCGGTCCGAAGAGTATGCCTCTAAAGTATATTATTCTTTTGGCTTCATGTCTTCAGTTTGGTCCGAAGAGTATGCCTCTAAAGTATATTATTATCATTTCTTCGACTTCATGTCTTCAGCTTTGTCCGAAGGGTATGCCTCTAAAGTATATTGCTATCATTCCTTCGGCTTCATGTTTTCAGCTTGGTCTGAAGAGTATGCCTCTAAAGTATATTATTATCATCATTCCTTCAGCTTCATGTCTTCAGCTTGGTCCGAAGAGTATGCCTTTGAAGTAAATTATTATTGTTCCTTCGGCTTCGTGTCTTCAGCTTGACCCGAAGAGTATAATTCTAAAATATGTTGTTCACCCCTTCGGCACCATAATAAGTAATTATTTATTTTTTAGTTCACTCCTAAAGGATAAACTCGAAGTATATAACCAACATCCCTTCAGACCATTCCAAGGAATGCAATCCGAAGATATAGTTAGGCCCACTTCGAATTCTCCTTTAAGAGAGTGCATCTGAAGCACTAGAACAATACTTTAACCCGAAATAGTTAAAGATTATTTTGGTTGTTATAACTATCCACGTGGTCAATAGCTCTGGCTTGGATAACCATGAGATAACTAATTTTTCGACCGCCACTACTTACTGTTATGAGAAAGTTTCGTTAACTAACTCCCATAACCATAAGTAGTTACAGTCACGCCTATAAATATTAGTAAGAGGAGACACTCGAGATAAGCTAACAATAGACAAGTTAGATCTAGTTTCCAGCCAGCTCTTTCAAAGTCACCTTCTTCCTTTCCATCTCACTCTGCTCTCAGGTTCTCCATTCTGCTACCTAAATCCTTGCTAACTTTGGCATCGAAGTGTCCCCCACTGGAGAAATTCTGGTCAGGGGATTTGTTTTGCAGGCACCCATCGATGGCGAACCGACAGGCAGGCCATTCCATCCGGTCATTTGAAGCCTTTCTTTCATTTTCTTCCGGTAATCCCGAAAGTCGACGATGCTCTCTTTCAAAATAGTTATATCATGAACCAGCTGCATTGACCACATGGTATACAGAGTTAGCAAAGTTGAAAATTATGTATTAGAAATAAAGAAGTGAAATGGTATTTACCTTCAGCACAGATGCGAATGCTAAATCAGAAATATCCTCAATACATCAAAATTTGGTATTTTCCCAATCCTGAGGAAGCAGAGTACGCTTCAGCAGCTTCCTAGCCAATTTAGGGTTCTCGAAGTCCTTTCCATCATTGAAGATGGTAAAGTTTACATGGCACTCCCGGTCCATTGGAGCACTCCGCCCAGATCCCTCTTTTAGGAGAGGAGCCTTTCCTTTTCTTTGACCTTTTGGAGAGGCGAGGAGCGATTCACCAACAGTTGTGGTTGGATCAGATTTATCTGAAGAAGGCATCGGAGGCGGACTCCTTGGGGGAGGCCCTGTTGGAGAAGGACTCCTTGAAGAAGGCTCCGTTGAGGGCACATCGGCTTCATCAGATGCAACCCTCTTCAGAGATACATTTGAAGTCCCTTCGGCTCTGGTTTTCTTTTGGACTTCGGACTCTCTTGGAACTAGTACTGGCCTCTTCCTAGAAGCCTGTCGAAGCTTATCAAGATTTGGCTTCATCGGCTCATCTGCAATCAAAAGAAAAAAGGTTACCATATCAGACATTATTCAAAAAATATATATATATCTGAAGCCAACTATTTCTATACCTAAGATAGGAAGTTCACTGATATGAGCAAGATGGAGGTTATCTTCCCTCAACAATTCCTTGGCCATAGGAATTTTTGAATTCAATAATTTCTCGAAGTCCTTTTGATCGGCCTTCAAGATTTTCTTCCCAGCATTTGCATCCAGATGAGGACTTTTCCATTCAATATTGAAACCCCGGTATGGATAATATACGAAGAAGAAATAGGATTTCCACCCGTGTATGGTGCTGGGAGTCCCCCTAATTAGTCTTCGGCATGGACGAGGACCGATGACCCATCACCCTACGCCGTGAAAATCTCTTTTCAATATGAAGAAAGAGGTGAACAAAGAGATCTTTGGCTCTATATTATAGAGTTTACAGAGGACTAAAAATCTGCAGATGTTCCTAAAGTTGTTTGGAGTCAATTGGGCTAGAACTACTTGGTATAGGTTAAAAATTTTTATGAAAAAGGAATGAAGGGGAAACCGAAGACCGGCCTTTAAGTGATCTTCACATACTGCGATTGACCCGGGAGGAGGATGGGTTATCCTTTCATCTGGATTAGGGAGAAATGACTTAAAGGTTCTAGGAAAATGGAATCAATTTCGAAGACCCTCTAACCTACTGTGAGTCAAAGAGCTAGCAACGGTTTGGGAGATGACTCAAAATCCCTCTTTCTAATAGGAGCTCTACTTTTAAAAGGTTGACCTCCTGATGGACCCCTACTAACAGTTGGGTCATCCAACAACTCAGACATTGTAGGGAAGAGAAAAAAGAAAGAAAAGGAAAAAACTTCTACCTCCAAGGAGAAACGAAGTAGCTTGTTGAAAGGATAATGGTGCGGAGCAGAAGGAAGAAGAAGAAAATTTTGAAGAAAGTGTGGAAGTTCTTTCCGTAAAGCCTCTCTCTTCTTTATATATGCAGAACGGCAGAATCATTCCAGGAATTTGATGATCTCTTCAATCATGCGATGTATCGGCGGCGCCGATCATGAGTACGATTTACTAAGGGGCGCTCATCAATGGAACGACAGTTGCGATCCACGTAGAAGGCCATGGATGGTCAGGATGAACTTCCATCATTATGACTGAGGCGCGAGATGGTGCCAGGTATATTTTCTTAATTAAACGAAAATCTCTTTTAATAAGAAGATTGGCCAGACTGTTTGAGTCTGCACCATCTTTTCAGCAAGCAATAAGAAGTCGACACCTATCCTTGACATGATCTCCATGCCATACATCAGTTATTGCAGATGATAAAACCAAAAATTTGTCATCATTGATTATTTGTTTTCTCATAAATGACAAATTTTGGTACTCCCATTTTTCGAAATAAAGTTATTTCAAAATTAGGAGTGGGGGGCAGCTATTGTGATAATCCAGTTTAATTTAAATATTTATCAGTCCATCAACGAGCCAATTTCAATTTTTGGTCTATCAGCTGGATCAGTATACTGAAAATGATATCTCAATTTAATGATAGTTATGGCTCCCGAAAGGAATATATTATTATTATCGTTCCTTCAGCTTCTATCTTCAGCTCAGTCCGAAGAGTATGCCTCTAAAGTATATTATTATCATTCCTTCGGCTTCATGTCTTCAACTTTGTCTGAAGAGTATGCCTCTAAAGTATATTGCTATGATTCCTTCGGCTTCATGTCTTCAACTTGGTCTGAAGAGTATGCCTCTAAAGTATATTATTATCATCATTCCTTCGGCTTCATGTCTTCAGCTTGGTCCGAAGAGTATGCCTCCGAAGTAAATTATTATTGTTCCTTCGGCTTCATGTCTTCAGCTTGACCCAAGAGATACTTCTAAAATATGTTGTTCACCCCTTCGGCACTACAGTGACTATTTATTTTTTAGTTCATTCCTAAAGGATAAACCCGAAGCATATAACTAACATCCCTTTGAACCATTCCAAGGAATGCAATTCGAAGAGATAGTTAGGCCCACTTCGAATTCTCCTTTAAGAGAGTGCATCTGAAGCACCAGAACAGTCCTTCAACCCAAAATAGTTAAAGGTTGTTCTAGTTGTTATAACTATCCATGTGGTCAATAGCTCCGGCTTGGATAACCATGAGATAACTAATTTTTCGACCGCCACTACTTACTGTTATGAGGATGTTTGGTTAACTAACTCTCATAACCATAAGTAGTTACAATCGCGCCTATAAATATTGGTAAGAGGGGACACTCGAGGTAAGCTAACAATAGGCAAGTTAGAGCTAGTTTCCAACCATCTCTTTCAAAGCCACCTTCTTCCTTTCCATCTCACTCTGCTTTCAAGTTCTCCATTTTGCTACAAGTTCTCCATTTTGCTACCTAAATCCTTACTAACTATGGCATTAAAGTGTCCCCTACTGGAGAAATTCTAGTTAGGGGATTTGTTTTACAGTCTCCCATTGATGACGATCCGGCAGGCAGGCCATTCCATCCGGTCGGTGATGATTTAGCATCAACACCCCCCATTAGACTTCCATCTTATACATGCCATACATGCTGGTATCATATGCAGCGATAATTTAAACCACAAAGCAAGCTTAAAGTTTGGCCACTTGTTAGTCGCAAGGGCGAAATCGGTTTAACTGATAAATGTACCCAACTAAAATGCTAGCTGATCGTCAAATATACCCCGTATTAGATACATCAACAAATATTTCATGTCTTGTGACACTTGAAAGTTGAAATCTACATATGATTTAAATAGTTTGGTAATGCAATCATTCCATATTGCTCGACTAACTATAGCATACTCAACCACGAACCAATAACTACCTGGAGATGGGATAACATCTAATAACTATAGATATACCTGATGCCAATCAAACCGTGAACTGCTCGTAACTGACATATTGTCAACCCATAATCTCAATAAAATGGAGACATTCTACAATGTAATAATGTACTCTCCCTAAGACAAATGAAATGCATGATTTTTCGGGCGCCATCGCTCAACTAACGCTGTAATGAGGAGTTTGTCCGGCTGTATAAATCCAAAGTGAGATAACTCATAAAAGCTAGCCTGCCACAAATATGGTACTATGTGACTGTTTAGTTGTATTTTCCTCTACAATGCTAGCTCCCTACATCAACATATGAGGAAGCTCGACTCTTGTCAATATCCAATATTACTTCAATTCAATAAACTATTATTTTTGACATAGAGGTTAATAATATAAATGCATACCTGACAATCCCATATTATTGTCGATCAAAGACTAGACTAATCATATAGTACAAAGTTGTCTACTACTCTTAGATCCATCTATAGCAAATACTTAGACATTGAATAATTATTAGTCAAAAATTTATACGACTAAACCATATTTAATACAACATTACAATTTCATTGCAATACTAAGCATATCTAGAAGGAAATAATTTCTTTTCAAGCTTAAAAAGAAATTTTCATTATATTTCAATAAAAGGGTATTGTATTTCATTCTCTATTTCTTGGATAGATCCGTCTATCATATCTTTCTTCACTATAAATTTGACATCTAGGTCTGTTCACAACTTCCCTCCAATGCATTTCATTTAAAAGTTTTAATGAGCATAATCTACCCTTTTGTCGCAACTATTCTCTTTGTGGTATTATCAACATGCCTCTAGTTGATTATGGCCAATATTTTAAATATGAGAAAGGTTGAAACTGACAACTATAACTATGATGGTACTCATATAGAGTATAACATCAATCAACATAGACACCAATAATCTATTACCATGTAAGCACAGGCAGCCAACAAATGAGAACAAGGCAAATGATAGCACTATCACTTTTGGCATGTACATGTGCACTTCAATAACCATACTATTTGCACTCCATATTTTTAATAATTAATCAATTTATTGATTTATTATATATAATAAGAAGATAACTAAAAAAAGAGTTGTCCATGATTTTACTTGAATATTATTATCTTTATTCAAATAAGGATCATGCAATGCCATTATACTTGAAATACCCACTTGCCATGTCAAATCTTGTAACATTATGGAATGTAGTTTTAAATTGGTTGGCGGTCACACGTGTTATACGTGTTATAACAAAAGTTTTAAATCTTTCACCCTTATTTAATGCACTTTTACTTGGACATGTTAATCGTCAAAATATGATACAAGATGGAAGAATATCAGTTGCACTAGTAAAGTTACCGGTAGGAAGCGAATATTTTTAAGAACTCCATTAAAACATTTAGATAAATTAGTAGTCATAGTTCTAAATTTTTTATCACCATCATCTGCAAGTATCCATTTATTCAAAGAAATTTTATTTAACCACTAAATAGCTTCAGAGTTCATTTTTTTAATCTTACTTATATATATGTTGAATTTCCTGATTTGTGTTTGCATTCTAATTTTTTTAACTAAATATCTTAGTTTTGCATCCATAAACCTTGTATTAAAATTGCTTGCTATATAATGAAGACAATAATATATATGATATGCATTTGGTGGTTTCCAACCAAGATATTCATTTTCATGATGGATAATATACCTGCATGCTAATATGAAATTAAATAGATGTTCTGACATAAGGAATATGACATTTTCGGCAAGCTAAAAAAAATCAATCCTATATATCAATTGACTCTTCATCTACTATAGCAAATGCAAATGAAAATATTTGATTGTTTCCGTCTATAGAGGTTGCAATCATCATCTTCTCTTGGTACTTTCTATACAAGAATGTAGCATCGATGCTGATTACAGGTCAACAATATTTAAGACTTTCGATAGATAGTGCAAAGGCCCCAAAAAATATGATCAAATATAGCACATGTTAGGAGACCAGTAGGAGTACTTATAAATTTCATACAACCATTTCGATAATAAATCATAAAACTTATCCCAATTTTTATATACCATAGCCATTGCTTTTTGCTTTGCTTCTCATAACTTTCTATATGTGGGCATATAGTTAAATCTATTCTTTATGAGTGCACCAATACTGGCGATGAAAATTATTGGTACTTCTTTTACAAGATTCTGTATCTCATTTGTAATTATATTGGAGTCTAGCCTAGAATGATCTTAAGAAAGCATAGCCAATACAAATATATGCGAACCAACAAATAGTGTGATTTCAAAATAATCAACATGGTGCTTAATCACTCAAAGCAACTACTTGCATCCCAACTTCTTATTTTTATATTTAATAATCCATAATTTTGGCTTCGACTCAATAACCTTAAATTCATGATGCCTATTAATTAAATATTATTTTACTGTGGTTTGTAGTTCAACCTTATCAGTAAAACAAGGCCCTTTACATAACTCCTCACCTCTTTTCCAAGTAATAGATTATGCATGCAACTTAGAACACATTAATACATCAGCAGCTACCCAATCAACTTGACTGAATGTTCTAGAAGGAGCTTCGAATACTGAAAAATTTGAAGCTCTAGTGTCATATAAAATTTTTACATCATATAGACTTTCTACATCATGTGATGTGCCGAATTACTGACCATCAACTTCCATATCATTTTCATTTTCTATATATTCTTCACAAAGATGGTTAACTACATAAACCGTATTACCAACAATTATGTAAGTGATGCTTGTCTGATAGTAGTCTCGAATACTGTGAAACCTGTGCACTGGGCCAAAGTTGGCAAGCCCAGCCGACTTCAGCCCAGTTATAGAAAAAAAAAAAGGATTGAATGAACGGGAAGGAGGTCGCGAAACAGGAGAGGTTAATCCTCCCTTATCCAGTTAATGTTCTCGCCTGATGTCAAGAGGGAAGAGTCGTGAGGGGAGAGGAAATTGGTCGGTGATGAGTCCGGGCCGGATTGAATTTCGATTGGATGGAGTTCGTCTTCCAAATGGTGAGGAAACTTGTTGTGGTTGTTCTTTAAATCCCCATCCACCGTCGAGCTCCTCCCATAATTTCCCTTCCCTCCGGCGAGCATCCAAGAGACCGGTGAAGCCGGGTAAGGTTTCTTTTATGATCTAAAAAGGTTTGAATCCAATTTTGTTTTGGTTTGGGTTTGGAGTCGTGGATCGCCAGTAGATCTACCACCGTCCTCCTCCATCTAGCGAGGTTCCCTTTCCAGAGATTTATTTTGCTTTGACGTCGGCAAATTGGGGGAGGAAGCCGGTTCGGCCGGGCTGAGGGAGAGGAAGGGAGGAGTTCGGGAGAGAAGAAAAGAAAAGAAGAAAGAAAGAAAGAAGAAGGAGAAAAAATAGAAGAGGGCCTCTGTTTCGTGAAAAAAAAAAGAAGAAAGAGAAAAAAAAGGGGGGAAAGGAAAAAAAATGAGAAAAGAGAAGGTGGAGAGAGAAAGAGGAGAGAGAAAGTGGAGAGAGAAGATGAGGAAAGAGATAGAGGGAGAAAATAAATTTAAAATAATAATAATAGGATATTATTATAGGAGAGAGAATCGAAGGGATTTTCTTTCTTGTAATTTGTGAAACTAGGGTATGGTTTGAATGATTTTATTTATTATTATAGGAGATCAACCTTCTGAGCAGAAAGGCGTTGCGCGAATTTCGGGTACGGACTAGTATCGGATATACTAGGATTAGCATTTGAAGGTAAAGATTCTAGACATAATCATCAGTTCTATACATTATTTTACGTTACCTGATTTGATCCGAGTATATATATATATATTTATATGCATGGTTGTTTTTGGATAGCATGATTTGATTTCTCGAGATGCAGAATGAGTTTGTTGTTATTGTTGTTTGTGTTTTATTTAATATACCATGTTTATCAAGTGATCTTTGAATAGATTGGATCGTGATATCGATCATTGAAAGGTGACATGTTCTGGCTACATGAGATGAAATGACAAAGCGTTTAGTGAAAACGGGATTTGGACTAGCCATGCCACAGCGGTACTGTGGTTTCTCAGTGTGCCGGTCATAGGTGTAATCGTGACAAATATTGCCTCTTGCAGGCATGGACAATGAGATTGCCGGTCACAGGTATAATCGTGACAAATATTGCCTCTTGTAGGCATGGACAATGAGATTGCCGGTCACAGGCATAATCATGACAAATATTATCTCTCATAGGCATGGACAATGATATTGCCAATCACGGGCAGAATCATGACAAATATTGCCTTTCACAGTCATGGACAATCACATTGCTGGTAACAGGTGGAATCGTGACAAATATTGCCAATTATAGGCATGGATAATGATGTTGCTAGTCATGGGCTAGAGCATGACCATGGCTAGTCCAGAATCCTAAAGAAGAAGGATAATTAAATTGAAAGTATAAAGAGAAAAACTTGATTTGATAAAAGGTTTTGTCAATATGATGTTGAATTATATGACTGCAGGATGTGATATTCTAGTACGTTTTTGCTATTTCCAAGAATATACATAATATTACTGGTGACTGTTTGGAGACCTTATTGGGATGTAGAGCTCACTCCCTACTTTTGTTTTTCCAGAGACTCAAGATGCATAGAGAGAATCAGGCTGGGCGTGCGACGGAAACTTCAAAATTGTTTAGATATTTTAGTTAGTAAATTTTAGTTTTTCGGTTTCTGATACTTATCATGAATCAATGGATCAATTAGTGATTTTGACTTTATAAATAGATTGTTTAATTATTACTCAATTGTTCATATAAAATTAGTTTTTTTGTTGTGTTTGATTCTTGTGTACCTAGGCCTTGCATGAACTCTAGGATAAAACCTTTGGTTTGTGTGGCAGGTCGCGTAGCCGATTTCGGAGCTAGATTCGGAGCATGACAGAGTGGTATCAAAGCAAACTAGGTTATAGGATCTTAGGGTATACGTTCATCGAGAGAGTATGGGTTGATTCTTAGGTGGGGTAGATAATGTAATATATTCTTGTTAGTTTAAATGATAGGTATATACTGACGATGACTGGTATAGGATTTTTATGGCGTGTGGTGGTAGGCGTGGAAGTGCTAGGAGGCCTACAAGATTTGCTGATGGAGCGAGTGCTTGGGAGCCTAGGGAGCAACAAGAAGATACTGAAAGTTTACCAGATAATGAGGAACATCCACAAGAACCAACGCCCAATCCCATGGACAACATTGGTGATGCGGAGCATCCCCAGGAACCGATGCCCAATCCTTTGGACAACATCCCGGAGACTGGGACTACAGAAACGGGAACACCAGGAGGATCTGGAGTTCAGCCTGGGGACCAGGTAGGTCTTCCTCAGCTGGTATAATACTTAGTGCAACAACATGATACTGCAAGAGCTGATACACTAAGATTAATGGAAGCACAACAGCAACAGCAACAGTTTATGCAATAGCTATTATTATAGCAGCAATAACCAGAAGTTAGGATTCCACAAGAACGACCAATCACTTTGATAGATTTCAAGAAGTATGCGCCACCGGTATTCAAGGGAACATCAGATCCCATGGAGGCAGAGGGTTGGTTAAAGGCTATGGAAAAGGTATTCCAAGTCTTGTGATGTCCAGAAGGACAGAATGTTACTTTTACTACATTTTTATTGCAAGATGAGGTAGCTGCTTGGTGGGAGTTGGAACTTGGGAAGCAGGGAACAAACGATGCACCTTTTTTCTGGGCAGATTTTAGAAAGGTTTTCTATGAGAGGTACTTTTCTTAAAGTATTCGAGTACTAAAATTTCGAGAATTTTACCGCTTGGAGTAGGGTAGCTTAACCGTTTATCATTATACTGCAAAATTTGAAGAATTATCAAGATATGCTCTATCACTGATAGTAGATGAAGGGATTTGGGCCAGAAAATTTGAAAATGGACTTAGAGGTCGGATTCAGCATGAGGTGACTACCTTCGAGCTACCAACCTATAAGAAGGTCATCAACAAGGCACTGATTATAGAAAGGGGGTTGGACGTTGCTCAAGCAGAACGAGAAAAAGCTTTGAATAAGAGATCCAGATCAGAAGGTTTTTAGGGTCAACCCAATAACAACATCAGTGCAAAGATGAGGAAGCCTGACAATGCTGTTCCGGATGACAAAACTCAACAAAAGGATGTTATCCAGTGCTTCAAGTGTGGTGGGCCACACCTTAAGCGAGACTGCACCTGGCTAAAAGGGTAGAAGTGTTACAATTATGGGAAGGCGGGTCATAAAGCTATTGTGTGTCATAGTGGTCAAGGGTTACAGCACCAAGTGCCTCAAGCATCTCGTGTTGGACACCAACAAGGAGGATAACAAAAGTTGGATACCCAAGGATGGGTGTACGCACTCATGCAGTAGGATGCCAATGCATCAAAATCAGTGATGACAGGTATGATTAGGTTATGATCATTTGGGACGGTGATACAAGTGATTAAAATCATAATAATATGATGATTTGTAAGACATGACAGAAATTTCTGAAAGGATTTATTAGTGAACCTAGATGGTTTAGTACAGTATATCAGAGTGCGTAGTGGAAGCGTAGTGATTTGCACTGATTTAGATTTCAATCAAGTTAATTTCGAGGATGAAATTATTTTCAACGGGGGGAGAATGTGAAACCTGTGCACTGGGCCAAAGTCGGCAAGCCCAACCGACTTTAGCCCAGTTACAGGGAAAAAAAAAAGAGGATTGACTGAACGGGGAGGAGGTCGCGGAACAGGGGAGGTTAATCCTCCCTTATCCAGTTAATGTTGTCGCTTGATGCAAAGAGTGAAGAGTCATGAGGGGAGAGGGAATTGGTCGGTGATGAGTCCGGGCCGGATTGAATTCCGATTGGATGGAGTTCATCTTCCAAACAGAGAGAAAATTTGTTGTTGTTGTTCTTTAAATCCCCATCCACCGTCGAGCTCCTCCCACACATTCCCTTCCCTTCGACGAGCATCCAAGAGACTAGAGAAGCTGGGTAAGGTTTGTTTTATGATCTAAAAAGGTTTGAATCAAATTTTGTTTCAGTTTGGGTTTGGAGTCATGGATCGCCAGTAGCTCTACCAACGTCCTCCTCCATCTGCCGAGGTTCCCTTCCCGGAGATTTTTTTTGCTTGGCCGTCGGCAAATTGGGGGGGAAGCCGGTTTGGCCAGGCTGAGGGAGAGGCAAGGAGGAGTTCGGGAGAGAAGAAAAGAAAAGAAGAAAGAAAGAAAGAAGAAGGGAAAAAAAAAGAAGAGGGCCTCTGTTCCGTGAAAACAAAAAAAGAAGAAAGAGAAAAAAAAGGGAGGAAAGAAAAAAAATGAGGAGAGAGAAGGTGGAGAGAGAAATTGGAGAGAGAAGATGAGGAAAGAGATAGAGGGAGAAAATAAATTTAAAATAATAATAATAGTATATTATTGTAGGAGAGAGAATCGGAGGGATTTTCTTTCTTGGAATTCATGAAACTAGGGTGTGGTTTGAATGATTTTATTTATCATTGTAGGAGATCAACCTTCTGAGCAGGAAGGCATTGCACGAATTTTGGGTATGGACTAGTATCGGATATACTAGGATTAGCGTTTGAAGGTAAGGATTCTAAACATGATCATCAATTCTATACTATGCATATATATATATATATATATATATATATATATATATATATATATATATATATATATATATATATATATATGTATATATATATATATATATATATATATATATGTATGTATATATATATATATATACATATATATATATATACATACATATATATATATATATACATATATATATATATATATATATATACCATGTTTATCAAGTGATCTTTGAATTGGTAGGATCGTGATATCGATCGTTGAAAGGTGACATGTTCTGGCTATATGAGATGAAATGATAAAGCATTAAGTGAAAACGGGGTTTGGACTAGCCATGCCACAGTGGTACCGTGGTTTCTTAGTGTGCCGGTCATAGGCGTAATCATGACAAATATTGCCCCTTGTAGGCATGGATAATGAGATTGCCGGTCACAGGCATAATCATGATAAATATTGTCTCTTGCAGGCATGGACAATGAGATTGCCAGTCACAGGCGTAATCGTGACAAATATTGTCTCTCACATGCATGAACAATGATATTGCCGGTCACAGGTAGAATCGTGACAAATATTGTCTTTCACAAGCATAGACAATGACATTGCTGGTCACAGGCGGAATCGTGACAAATATTGCCAATTATAGGCATGGACAACGATGTTGCTAGTCATGGACTAGAGCATGACCATGGCTAGTCCAGAATCCTAAAGAAGAAGGATAATTAAATTGAAAGTATAAAAAGAAAAACATGATTTGATAAAATGTTTTGTCATATATGATGTTGAATTATTTGACTGCATGATGTGATATTCTAATACGTTTTTGCTATTTCCAAGAATATACATAATATTATTGGTGACCGTTTGGAGACCTTACTGGGATGTAGAGCTCACTCCCTACTTTTATTTTTCCAGAGACTCAAGATGCATAGAGAGAATCAGGCTGGGCGTGCGACGGAAACTTCAAAATTGTTTAGATATTTTAGTTAGTAAATTTTAGTTTTTCGGTTTTTGATACTTGTCATGAATCAATGGATCAATTAGTGATTTTGACTTAATAAATAGATTGTTTAATTATTACTCAATTGTTCATATAATATTAGTTTTTATGTTGTGTTTGATTCTTGTTTACCTAGGCCTTGTATCAACTCTAGGATAAAACCTAGGATTTGTGTAGCCGGTCGCGTAGCCGATTATGGAGCTGGATTCGGGGCGTGACAGAGTGGTATCAGAGCAAACCAGGTTATAGGATCTTAGGGTACATTCATCGAGAGAGTGTGGGTTGATTCTTAGGCGGGATAGATAATGTAATATATTCTTGTTAGTTTAAATGATATGTGTATACTGACGATGACTGGTATAGGATTTTTATGGCGCGTGGTGGTGGGCGTGGACATGCTAGGAGGCATAAAAGATTTGCTAATGGAGTGAGTGCTTGGGAGCCTAGGGAGCAGCAAGAAGATACTGAAAGTTTACCAGATAATGAGGAACATCCACAAGAACCAACGCCCAATCTCAGGGACAACACTGGTGATGTGGAGCATCCCTAGGAACTGACGCCCAATCCTTTGGATAATATCTCGGAGACTGGGACTGCAGAAACAGGAACACCGGGAGGATCTGGAGTTCAACCTGGGGACCAGGTGGGTCTTCCTCTGTTGGTGCAATACTTAATGCAGCAACAAGCTACTGCAAGAGCGGATACACTGAGATTAATGAAAGCACAACAGCAACATCAACAGTTTATACAACAGCTATTATTACAGCAACAATAGTCAGAAGTTAGGATTCCACAAGAACAACCAATCACTTTGATAGATTTCAAGAAGCATACGCCACTGGTATTCAAGGAAACATTAGATCTCATGGAGGTAGAGGGTTGGTTAAAGGCTGTGGAAAAGGTATTCCAAGTCTTGTGGTGTCCGGAAGGGGAGAATGTTACTTTTGCTATATTTTTATTGCAAGATGAGGTAGCTGCTTGGTGGGAGTTAGAACTTGGGAAGCAGGGACCAAACGATGCACCTTTTTCCTGGACAAATTTTAGAAAGGTTTTCTATGAGAGGTACTTTCCTCAAAGTGTTCGGATGCAAAAATTTCGAGAATTTGATCGCTTAGAGCAGGGTAGCTTAACTGTTTCTCAATATGCTGCAAAATTTGACAAATTATCAAGATACGCTCCATCACGATAGTAGATGAAGGGATTCGGGCCAAGAAATTTGAAAATAGACTTAGAGGTTGGATTTAGCATCAGGTGACTACCTTCGAGCTACCAACCTATAAGGAGGTCATCAACAAGGATCTGATTATAGAAAGGGGGTTGGACGTTGCTCAAGCAAAACGAGAAAAAGGTTAGAATAAGAGAACCAGATCAGAAGGATTTCAGGATCAACCCAATAACAACATCAGTGCAAAGATGAGGAAGCCTGACAATGCTGTTCTAGATGACAAAACTCAACAAAAGGATGTTATCCAGTGCTCCAAGTGTGGTGGGCCACACCTTAAGCGAGACTGCACCTGGCCAAAAGGGTGGAAGTGTAACAATTGTGGGAAGATGGGTCATAAAGCTATTGTGTGTCGTAGTGGTCAGGGGTTACAGCACCAAGCGCCTCAAGCATCTTGTGTTGGACACCAACAAGGAGGACAACAAAAGTTGGGTACCCAAGGATGGGTATACGCACTCACGCAGTAGGATGCCAATGCATCAAAATCAGTGGTGACAGGCATAATTAGGTTATGATCATTTGGGACGGTGATACAAGTGATTAAAATCATAATAACATGATAATTAGTAAGACATGATAAAAATTTTAGAAAGGATTTATTAGTGAACCTAGATGGTTTAGTACAGTATATCAGAGTGCATAGTGGAAGTGTAATGATTTGCACTGATTTAGATTTCAATCAAGTTAATTTCGAGGACGAAATTATTTTCTACGGGGGGAGAATGTGAAACCTGTGTACTGTGCCAAAGTCGGCAAGCCCAGCCAACTTCTGCCCAGTTACAGAAAAAAAAAAAGAGGATTGAATGAACGGGGAGGAGGTCGCAGAACAAGGGAGGTTAATCCTCCCTTATCCAGTTAATGTTCTCGCTTGATGACAAGAGGGAAGAGTCATGAGGGAAGAGAAAATTGGCCGGTGATGAGTCCGAGCAGGATTGAATTCTGATTGGATGGAGTTCGTCTTCCAAACAGCGAGGAAACTCGTTGTTGTTGTTCTTTAAATCCCCATCCACCATCGAGCTCCTCCCACACATTCCCTTCCCTCCGGCGAGCATCCAAGAGACCAGCGAAGCCGGGTAAGGTTTCTTTTATGATTTAAAAAGATTTGAATCCAATTTTGTTTTGGTTTGGGTTTGGAGTCGCGGATCGCCAGTAGCTCTACCGCCATCCTCCTCCGTCTGCCGAGGTTCCCTTCCCGAAGATTTATTTTGCTTGGTCGTCGACAAATTAGGGGGGGAAGCCAGTTCGGCTGGGTTGAGGGAGAGGCAGGGAGGAGTTCGGGAGTGAAGAAAAGAAAAGAAGAAAGAAAGAAAGAAGAAGGAAAGAAAAAAAGGCCATTGTTCCGTGAAAAAAAATAAGAAGAAAGAGAAAAAAAAGGACGAGGAAAGAAAAAAAATGATGAGAGAGAAGGTGGAGAGAGAAAGAGGAGAGAGAAAGTGGAGAGAGAAGATGAGAAGAGAGATAGATGGAGAAAATAAATTTAAAATAATAATAATAGTATATTATTATAGGAGAGAGAATCGGAGGGATTTTCTTTCTTGGAATTCGTGAAACTAGGATGTGGTTTGAATGATTTTATTTATCATTGTAGGAGATCAACCTTTTGAGCAGGAAGGCATTACACGAATTTCGGGTACAGACTAGTATCGAATATACTAGGATTAGTATTTGAAGGTAAGGATTATAGACATGATCATCAGTTCTATACATTGTTTTACGTTGCCTGATTTGATCCGAGCATATATATATATATTTACATGCATGGTTGTTTTCGGATAGCATGATTTGATTTTCCGAGATACAGAATGAGTTTGTTGTTATTATTGTTTGTGTTTTTTTTAATATATCATATTTATCAAGTGATCTTTGAATGGGTTGGATCGTGATATCGATTGTTGAAAGGTGACATGTTCTAGCTATATGAGATGAAATGATAAAGCGTTAAGTGAAAACGGGATTTGGACTAGCCATGCCATAGCGGTACCGTGGTTTCTTAGTGTGCCGATCACAGGCGTAATCATGACAAATATTGTCTCTTGCAGGCATGGACAATGAGATTCCCGATCACAAGCATAATCGTGACAAATATTGCCTCTTGCAAGCATGGACAATGAAATTGCTGGTCATAGGCGTAATCATGACAAATATTGTCTCTCACAGGTATGGACAATGATATTGCTGGTCACAGGCAGAATCGTGACAAATATTGCCTTTCACAGGCATGGACAATGACATTGCTGGTCATAGGTGGAATCGTAACAAATATTGAAATTATAGACATGGACAATGATGTTGCTAGTCATGGGCTAGAGCATGACCATGGCTAGTCCAGAATCCTAAAGAAGAAGTATAAAGAGAAAAATATGATTTAATAAAAGGTTTTGTCATATATGATGTTGAATTATTTGACTGCATGATGTGATATTCTAGTACGTTTTTGCTATTTCCAAGAATATACATAATATTACTGGTGACTGTTTGGAGACCTTACTGGGCTATAGAGCTCACTCCCTACTTTTATTTTTCTAGAGACTCAAGATGCATAGAGAGAATCAGGCTGGGCATGCGACAGAAACTTCAAAATTGTTTAGATATTTTAGTTAGTAAATTTTAGTTTTTCGGATTCTGATACTTGTCGTGAATCAATGGACCAATTAGTGATTTTGACTTTATAAATGGATTGTTTAATTATTACTCAATTGTTCATATAATATTAGTTTATTTGTTGTGTTTAATTTTTGTGTACCTAGGCCTTGCATTAACTGTAGGATAAAACCTAGGATTTGTGCGGCCAGTCGCGTAGCCGATTCCGGAGCTGGATTCGAGGTGTGACAGAGTGGTATCAAAGCAAACCAGGTTGTAGGATCTTAGGGTATACGTTCATCGAGAGAGTGTAGGTTGATTCTTAGGTGGGGTAGATAATGTAATATATTCTTGTTAGTTTAAATGATAGGTGTATGCTGACGATGACTGGTATAGGATTTTTATGGCGCGTGGTGGTGGGCGTGGACGTGCTTGGAGGCCAACAAGATTTGCTAATGGAGCAAGTGCTTGGGAGACTAGGGAGCAGCAAGAAGATACTGAAAGTTTACCAGATAATGAGGAACATCCACAAGAACCAACACCCAATCCCATAGACAACACTGGTGATGCGGAGCATCCCCCGGAGCTGACGCCCAATCCTTTGGACAACACCCCAGAGACTGGAACTGCAGAAACGGGAACACCGGGAGCATCTGGAGTTCAGCCTGGGGACCAGGTGGGTCTTCCTCAGCTGGTGCAATACTTAGTGCTGCAACAAGCTACTGCAAGAGCGGATACACTGAGATTAATTGAAGTACAACAGTAATAGCAACAGTTTATGTAGCAGCTATTATTACAACAGCAACAGCCATAAGTTAAGATTCCACAAGAACGACCAATCACTTTGATATATTTCAAGAAGTATGCGCTACCAATATTCAAGGGAACATCAGATCCCATGGAGGCAGAGGGTTGGTTAAAGGCTATAGAAAAGGTATTCCAAGTCTTGCGGTGTCCGGAAGGGGAGAATGTTACTTTTGCTATATTTTTATTGCAAGATGAGGCAGCTGCTTGGTGGGAGTTGGAACTTGGGAAGCATGGACCAAACGATGCACCTTTTTCCTGGACAGATTTTAGAAAGGTTTTCTATGAGAGGTACTTTCCTCAAAGTGTTCAAGTACAAAAATTTCAAGAATTTGATCGCTTGGAGCATGGTAGCTTAACCGTTTCTCAGTATGCTGCAAAATTTGAAGAATTATCAAGATATGCTCCACCACTGATAGTAGATGAAGGGATTTGGGCCAGGAAATTTGAAAATGGACTTAGAGGTTGGATTCAGCATCAGGTGACTACCTTCGAGCTACCAACCTATAAGGAGGTCGTCAACAAGGCACTGATTATAGAAAGGGGGTTGGACGTTGCTCAAGCAGAACGAGAAAAAGCTTTGAATAAGAGATCCAGATCAGAAGGATTTTAGGGTCAACCCAATAACAACATCAGTGCAAAGATAAGGAAGCTTAACAATGTGTTCCAGATGACAAAACTCAACAAAAGGATATTATCCAGTGCTCCAAGTGTGGTGGGCCACACCTTAAGCGAGACTGCACCTGGCCAGAAAGGTGGAAGTATAACAATTGTGGGAAGGTGGGTCATAAAGCTATTGTGTGTCATAGTGGTCAGGGGTATAGCACCAAGCGCCTCAAGCATCTTGTGTTGGACACCAACAAGGAGGACAACAAAAGTTGGGTACCCAAGGATGGGTGTACGCACTCACGCAGCAGGATGCCAATGCATCAAAATTAGTGGTGACAGGTATGATTAGGTTATGATCATTTGGGACGGTGATACTAGTGATTAAAATCATAATAACATGATGATTAGTAAGACACGACAGAAATTTCTGAAAAGATTTATTAGTGAACCTAGATGGTTTAGTACAGTATATCAGAGTGCGTATTGGAAGCGTAGTGATTTGCACTGATTTAGATTTCAATCAAGTTAATTTCAAGGATAAAATTATTTTCAACGGGGGGAGAATGTGAAACCTGTGCACTGGGCCAAAGTCGGCAAGCCCAGTCGACTTCAGCCCAGTTACAGAAAAAAAAAAAAAAAAAGGATTGAATGAATGGGGAGGAGGTCGCGGAATAGGGGAGGTTAATCCTCCCTTATCCAGTTAATGTTCTCGCTTGATGCCAAGAGGGAAGAGTCGTGAGGGGAGAGGGAATTGGTCAGTGATGAGTCCGGGCTGGATTGAATTCCGATTGGATAGAGTTCGTCTTCCAAATGGCGAGGAAACTCGTTGTTGTCATTCTTTAAATCCGCATCCACCGTCAAGCTCCTCCCACACATTCCCTTCCCTCCGGCGAGCATCCAAGAGACCGGCGAAGCCGGGTAAGGTTTCTTTTATGATCAAAAAAGGTTTGAATCCAATTTTGTTTCAGTTTGGGTTTGGAGTCGTGGATCGCCAATAGCTCTACCGCCATCCTCCTCTGTCTGCCGAGGTTCCCTTCCCGGAGATTTATTTTGCTTGGTCGTCGGCAAATTAGGGGGGGAAGTTGGTTTGGCCAGGCTAAGGGAGAGGCAGGGAGGAGTTCGGGAGAGAAGAAAAGAAAAGAAGAAAGGAAGAAAGAAGAAGGGAAAAAAAAGAAGAGGGCCTTTATTCCGTGAAAGAAAAAAAAAAAAGAAAGAGAAAAAAAAAGGCGGGGAAAGAAAAAAATGAGGAGAGAGAAGGTGGAGAGAGAAAGAGGAGAGAGAAAGTGGAGAGAGAAGATGAGGAGAGAGATAGAGGGAGAAAATAAATTTAAAATAATAATAATAGTATATTATTATAGGAGAGAATCGGAGGGATTTTCTTTTTGGAATTTATGAAACTAGGGTGTGGATTGAATGATTTTATTTATTATTGTAGAAGATCAACCTTCTGAGCAAGAAGGCGTTGCACGAATTTCGGGTACGGACTAATATCGGATATACTAGGATTAGCATTTGAAGGTAAGGATTCTAGACATGATCATCAGTTCTATACATTATTTTACATTGCCTGATTTGATCCGAACATATATATATATATATATTTACGTGCATGGTTGTTTTCGGATAGCATGATTTGATTTCCCGAGATACAGAATGAGTTTGTTGTTATTGTTTTTTGTGTTTTATTTAATATACCATGTTTATCAAGTGATCTTTGAATGGGTTGGATCGTGATATCGATCGTTGAAAGGTGACATGTTCTGGCTATAAGAGATGAAATGATAAAGCATTAAGTGAAAACAGGGTTTGGACTAGCCATGCCACGGCGGTACCGTGATTTCTTAGTGTGCCGGTCACAGGCATAATCATGACAAATATTGTCCCTTGCAGGCATGGACAATGAGATTGCCGGTCACAGGCATAATCGTGATAAATATTGCCTCTTGCAGGCATGGACAATGAGATTGCCGGTCACAGGCGTAATCATGACAAATATTGCCTCTCACAAGTATGGACAATGACATTGCCGATCATAGACGGAATCGTGATAAATATTGCCTTTCACAGGCATGGACAATGGCATTGCTAGTCACAGACGAAATCGTGACAAATATTGCCAATTATAGGCATGGACAATGATGTTGCTAGTCATGGGCTAGAGCATAACCATGACTAGTCCAGAATCCTAAAGAAGATGGATAATTAAATTGAAAGTATAAAGAGAAAAACATGATTTGATAAAATGTTTTGTCATATATGAAGTTGAATTATTTGACTGCATGATGTGATATTCTAGTACGTTTTTGCTATTTCCAAGAATATACATAATATTACTGGTGATTGTTTGGAGACCTTAATGGACTGTAGAGCTTACTCCCTGCTTTTGTTTTTCCAGAAACTCAAGATGCATAAAGAGAATCAGGCTGGGCATGCGACGGAAACTTCAAAATTGTTTAGATATTTTAGTTAGTAAATTTTAGTTTTTCGGTTTCTGATACTTGTCGTGAATCAATGGACCAATTAGTAATTTTGACTTTATAAATAGATTGTTTAATTATTACTCAATTGTTCATATAATATTAGTTTATTTGTTGTGTTTGATTCTTGTGTACCTAGGCCTTGCATGAACTCTAGATTAAAACCTAGGGTTTATGCTTTCGGTTGCGTAGTCGATTCCGGAGCTGGATTCGGGGTGTGACAGATACATCACTGTCCATTGTAGCAAGTTATTTATCTGTATCTCTCAAATTGGTGTTTACTAGGATATTATCAACAACATATGGACTAAAGAAAATAAAATATTTAGTAATCTGAGTTGTTATTCCTGTCTCTCGATCAAATACTTCATTATCGTCTCGATCAGGAACAAATCCAGTATTCTTGATAGATTGCATGTTTACGCACAATTCTATACCAGATAGATATAGATACAAATTTATAGTTGAAAAGATTATTTCAATATTCTTATCATTGATAAGTGAAACAGGTTTATAGTTCAATTCTGTTAGTTGTACTACTTGTGAATATATATACTATCAATATTTTATTCATTCTTCTATCTACATGGAAGACTTTGTATAACATATCTTGCAGCTCTTTAAATTTCATTCCATATTTCATCCTAATAACCTTTGCTAATTGCTAATCGTATTCAATATTATATTATCTATTAATAATAGAATTATTAATATAGTATAAAGCTATGATGATTTCTTTCATGTTATACTACATATACAACAAAAAAGTTAAACATAGATATGCTATTAAAAAATATATAAATTATGATTTTATTGGTGTGATATATAAAGAGTGCTCAGAAATATAATTAGGTTACATAACGATGGAACAATTGTTTACTTGATGACAGGTGCATATTAATCCATAAAAAATTATGTTACATGCATATTAATTACTATGTATGTCAATTGCGAAGTAGATATTACCAAGTAAAACTGCTAATTTATCAAACAGTCAAAATTATTTAAAGAATTTATGGATTAAAACTTAAATTGTGGGTTCAACTCCAATAACTCACTGATAACCCAACGTAGACTCTTTATAGATGTTATATGAAAAATAAGTATTAAAAATTAATATTTAAAAAAATCAACTCCAATAACTCACTGATAGATCAGTCAATTTACATACCAACATGCATATCTATATTGTTAAATTTTTCTCTCTTCCTCTAAAAAAAATATTGCATTGATTAGTTCTAGTGGACCAACCCATATCCTAAAACATATGTACAATAAATGTAAAACATCTTGAATTGCTTAGATATAAAAAAATAAGTAATATAACGAGTGACTATCAAACTGATTCATTGAATCCTATTTCCTACTAACAAGATCTCATTCTTCTTTATTTGTGCAAGTTGATTTGTAATTGGATTGATCCATTATTAAATCAATAGATCTGATTTAATTAATATTTTTTAAAAAAAAATATTCTCTGCCATACCTATGCATAGAAATTAAACATTGGTTGGGTTATCCATTTCAATCCTACGATGGAGTTCGTGCTGGACCAAGGATATGATAGATTAATTTGTTATACTGATCAAGCAATTATTTTTTTCAATTGAGCAATGATTTGAATTTTTTCTTAATTGTAATGCATGTTCAATGTGTGTTGTTCTAGACTATCTAGTATGTGATACATTTGGAAAGAAATTTTACCTACTGGTTTCATAGTAATTAGTTGTATATGCTGGTCAAATTTTCTAGGCTTTGGGAAGCTGTTTCTTTATTTTTTTCGTAATATTGCCTTAATATCTCTCATAAATTGATTTTGTAATAGCTAAAGCTTGCATGCACATAGAAAGTTGAGTTCACATTAAAGTTTATTTGCTTAGTTAATAGCTATTTCACGGATAGATAAAACATATGCAGGCATATGACTGGTTGGATTATACGATGTTACATTAATGCTAAGGCTGCAAATGGATTGGGTTAACTCGTGACCTGACCCGATCCGACCCATTTAGATCCGATACAACCTTTTTTTATGGACTCGTGGATCCAGGTCGGGTTCTAAAATTAGACCCGTTCCATTTTTTGGGTCGGGTCTAGGTTACTAAATTTGGACCCGACCCGATCCGACCAGACTTGAATATACTAATATTATTATGATCAATCTATTTGGATCTTTAAATTATAATTTAAAATTTATATGAAACTTATTTTTAACATAGAAATAGAGTTATAATTATTTTTATATCTTAATTTATTTTAAAAATAAAATTATTTGTTATCTATTTTATGGTTAATAATAGTTGGCTATGTAATAATTGAAATATTGTTATCTATATTTTATCTAGATCATATTTAGATCTATTTTTTTTAGATTAAAATCATATTATTTATGGACCCGATCCAATTCCAATGATCCGTTGGATTGAAAATTCTAATAGCGAACCCGACCCGACCTGGCCCGATTTTTTAGTGGATTGAGTTTTGATCTAATATTAGAACCCGATCAAAGAACTGGATTGGATCGGGATCACTCATGACCTGATTCGACCCGATCCATTTGTATTTCTAATTAATGCATAATGTATCTCAATCAAGTTTCAAAAAAAGCATGCACTGTAGCCGAGGGAAGCAGGGACTTTTTTGCCAGGCTATGGCCTATATACACTATTCCATTCAAAATATATAACTATAGTTATAAAAATTTTCAAATCTTAACATCAAATAATAATAAATTAAATAAATAATATAAATTATTAAATTAATGGAAAGATGATGGTGACATAATGCACACGACATGAATAGGCAACCTATAAAAGAAAATGAATTAATAACATAGATGATTGGGTAAAAAATAAAAAAATTAGGAAGAAGAGGGAAAGGATTAGGCTAACTAAAGGGAACGTGAACACATTGCAAATAAAGAGGGTCCCGGATCTTATTAAAAAAAATGGTTAAGATGAAAGAACTAAGGGAAGAAGGAGAACCGGGGGCAATGGGGGTGGGGGGCCCACTGAAGAAGGTAATGGAGGGTGGGACCGGTACTAAATAATAAAAAATTAAAAAAAATAAAAAGTATGAAAAAAATAAAAAAAATAATGAGCGGAGGAGCAAATGGCCGACTATAGGAAACTTGGGAGGGGGGCCAAGGTACCAAACCATTAGAAGAAAAAAATCAAATCGAAATAAAAAAATAAAATGATTGACCAAAATAAGGGCTTGGGATGGGGGACCACATGGTAAGGCCTTTGAAGGGGGGGAACATAGCAAGATGGTTGGCCGATTGGGGAAGGGGTCTATCGAAAAAAATGGGTGACCAGGGAGGGGGGGGGGTGCTTGGGAGGAAGAAGACAGTTGTAATGGGAGAGGAGTTCTTATGGGTGAGGGGTTAAACACAAAAATTTATGGATTTAATCCATAAGTTCAAATATCTATTCATAACAACTCAAACCATAAGTTCAAAATCCATTTTGGTTGCCAAATGGTAGCCAAACTTACGGTTGAAACCATTACTTTGACAAGTGGCATCCCAATCACCGTGCAATGATAAAATTATAAATAAATTTAAAACTAGGGTTATTTGGAAAATAAGAATTTTAAAAAATAATATTTTAAAAATCAATGGAATTGTAATTGTAATTATAATTATGATTTTTTCATTAAAAAAAAAAAAAAAAAGATCAAATTATAATTTGCTTACCTCATAGCCTATCCTTTCATTATAATTCTTTTACAAGTTGCAATTAAAAAAATGTTGGCCCAAGCCCAACCTATAGAAAAATAGAAGGCACAAGATCAACAAACTTGAACCAAAATAAGAATAACAATAATAATAAAAAAAACTCTAGATGGAGAGAGAGAGAGCGGGGCAGGCACAAAGGTGCTAGCTAAGGATGGACAGGTGGATGGGTGATCGTGAGAGAGAGGGTAGGGTGGATTGGGGTTGAATAGGTTCAGAATGAAGTAGATGTTGGGAAAACGTCTCGAATTCGAACCTTGAAGAAGCCCAATACAAGATCTAGGAAGGAGACAATAGCCTAGCTCAAAAGAAGAAGAAAAAAGGAGCTTGGTTCATAGTAGGCCTGCAGCAAGCCAACCCCCATGGCCCAAACCGTGCAGCCCAGCTAGGAGGGCAAGTGACCCAACGTAGCATGTGCGAGCAGGCACACGACGACCCAGGCCCAAGCAACTAGGTTTTTTCTTGGTTTTGTATGGTTTTGCGGTGTTGCACGGACCATGGGAGTTTGAACAATCTATGGCCTTGTTTCAATAGTGTATGCACGTTGGTTGCATGATCAGATGACATAG
Organism: Areca catechu; assembly: GCA_021397845.1. Lineage (NCBI taxonomy): Eukaryota > Viridiplantae > Streptophyta > Magnoliopsida > Arecales > Arecaceae > Areca > Areca catechu. Next base: position 169,357,085 of record CM038041.1, read on the forward strand.
ATCCGATCATGCAAGGATCGGATAGTCGTGCACATCCATGGGCATGTTCTATGTGATCTAGCTTGATTTGCACATTATTTTCCATGCAATAGAGTATGATCGATGGCCAGGAAGAGCTCTAAAGTTAGATTAGTATTGAAAGAGTCACAGGACTCTGATTTGGATGCAATTTCTAGCTTGATTTGCATATGCTTTTCGATGCGATAGAGTACGATCGATGGCCAGGAAGAGCTCTGGAGTCATATTGGTATTGAAATAGTTACAAAACTCCAATTTGGATGCAATTTAGATTGTTAGACTCCTAATGAGATGCTCTTTATAGAAGAGGCTATAAAAATATAGATAGAGGATTAGGATATGTGTGAGAATCAAAAGAGTTGTAAAAAGATTTCTAGAAAGCCTATACCGATTGAGATTTGAGAGCTTGTGATAAGAATTTGGGATTTCTTGTTGAGAAAACTATACGGAATTGAAGTGGAAATTCCAAACTTGTAAATTTCTATTTTTCTTATAATAAAACCTTGCATATCTAAATAATTATTCTTTTTTTTAATTTTTTCTTCTTCCTTCTCCTATGGCATCAACATTGATAATCATGATTCTAGAAATGAGGATTCGTATTTTGCACGAGAGATTCCCTAATAATAGTGGTCTCAATATAATTCGTATCACAACAACTAGTATCAGAGCCCAAAGCCTAAATTGTCCATGATTGACAAGATCAAAGAAGATGGCAAGCATAATCAAAGTCGACATCAGCCAATTCAATAGGAAGAGCAATTTTCTCTTCTGGTAGGTAAGAGTGAAAGACATGCTCATCTAGTAGGGATTGATTTACGCTCTCATATATGAGGAGAGGCCAACTACCATAGAAAAAAAGCTTAGAGGTAGCACCAGATACAGATTGTGAGTATGATCCACTTGTATTTGATAAATTAGATGGTGATGCATGTACTGAATGAGACTTTTCTGATAGTGTTATGAGCAAAGCTCGAGGAGCTGTACATGACGAAGTCTCTCAGCAATATACTCTTCCTTTAAAAGCAATTCTACCAATTATGGATGACCGAATGATAGAGCATGCAAGAGCACCTAAGTAACTTCCAAAGGATCCTCATTGATCTTCTCAGTGTTGGTAAAAAGGTTGAGAAGACTAGCATGCTAGTCTTGCTTTCATCATTACAATAGTCCTTCAAGTCTTTAATGACTGCTCTTTTAGTGGAAAAGAGTACTGTTGGAGCATGTTCTCATGTGCGTGGACAACCTTCTATTAGCAACCAACCTCAGAACATTATATTGGAAGTAGCAACAACAGGAGATTGAAGCAATCAACCTGGTAGGGATTCAGCATTCTTGTACAGAAATCTCCTAACTTATTAAGAGTGCCTCAAACGTTTCAAATTTGATATGGATATAAAACCACCTTTGTTAGGACCTCCAACCAGTGAGGATTCAACCCTCCAAAGCTCCTGATCAAACTCCAAAAGGGTAGAGAGAGGGATGACTCCAAAGATGCTAAGTGCTGAGTTTTCTACTTGGACTAGGAAACCTTGACAATCTTCTTCCAACGCCCACCAATCTAACCAGACCTCTTCCAGATCTAATCTCCCTCTGAATAGGACCTGGAACCAACCTTGAAGAGACCAAAGATCACCATGTTTTATGAAAATAGGATTTGCGAGTCGGCGGCACAAGAATCCCTTGTGTTAGGGATTTCTACTTCGACTAGGAGTCCCTATGCACTAAGAAACTTTTCCCTTCCTAGGGTATGGCAGCTTGGATGCTGATATTATCCTGATAGAGAGCAACAACCAGAGAGAAAGAGAGGGAGGAAGAAGATGGATATCAGGAAGAAAAGGTTATTTCACTATGACGGCTCTAATTAGCCCCATATACAAAGTATATATATATAATAGGTCACCATGACCTAATCCTAAAACTCCCATAGGCCAACTGAATGCATAATTGAGTTTTCCAAGCCTAAGTACACCCTTGACTCAGCCCAATCACATATACCTAGGACTCAAAACCAGTCCAATACAAGTTGACCCCTTGGACCTTGAACCTCAAGACCCGAAAGGTTAACAGCCTTTCATCCTAGGGCCCAAACTAGCCCTAAAAATTTCATGGCAGCATCATGATCATTGAACCTTGGCCTTAGCCTTGATTCCCTGAGCATTCGAAGCACCACAAGAGACCCAACAATCTTCACCTTGGTGCTTCAAGGCTTCAGCCAACTCCATCTTGTCCACAAGCTACATCAGTGCCACATACTTGTGAAAGCTATCATGCAGTAGAACCATCGTCAGTGCATCTGCTGGACTCTCCATGGTATGTACCTTCACTAGCTCCACCTCGCCATCCTCCATGAGTTCTCTGATCTGATGATATCTGATGTTGATGTGCTTGGTCCGAGTATGATAGATAGAGTTTTGTGCAAGTATAAGTGCACTCTGTTATCACAGTGCACCCTGACAGCCTCCTATTCGAGACCCATCTCCAATGCTAAGCCCTTCAATCATGGGGCCTCCTTTATTGCCTCTGTAACACCAGTGCACTCTGCCTCCCTGGTTGATAAAGCCGTAATGGGCTGCAAGCATGATCTCCATGAAACAGGACCTCCATATAGGCTGAAAATAAAACCTGTCGTCGAGCGACGGGTGTCCACATCTTCACCAAAATCCGCATCTACATACCCTCTTATCAGCCCTTGATCCTCCTTGGACATGTTAGAGAGTCTCTCGGCACCTCCTTGCTATTCATAGTAGATGCCAAATCTAACTATGCCCACCAAGTACCTGAAGACTCCCTTCAATGCTCGCCAATGCTCCCTACCAGGCTGTGCTATGAACCTATAGACCTGACTCACTGTATGGGCGACATCCTACCTACAACAAACCATGGTGTACATGAAACTTTCTATACCAGAGGCATATGACACCCTCTCCATCTCCTGAACCTCCACCTCAGTCTGTGGTGCCATGGTCTTCGAAGTCTGAAGTGTCCAATAATGGCAGCTCTATCGGTTTTGCTTGCTTCATCCCATAACTCTCCAAAACCTTCTTTATATAACCACCCTGAAATAAATGCAGCACCTTCTTGGCTTAGTCTCTGAAGATTTCCATCCCTAAGATCTTCCTTGCAGGCCCTAAATCCTTTATCTCAAACTCCTGAGACAAAGCTGCCTTCAGTTCCTACACAATATTTCTACTCTTTCATGCTATCAACATGTCATCCACATACAAGAGTAGATAGATCCTAGAGCCATCATCCAAAGTCCTCACATAAACACAAGAATCATGATCACACCTGAAAAGTCCAATGCTCCTTATAAAAGTATTGAACCGCTTGTACCACACCTCAGTTGATGGGGACATCGACTAGCTCAGAACCTGAAGCCAGCCCAGAACCTGAAGCCCAGCCCAGAACCTGAAGCCCAGCCCAGAAGCCAGCCCAGCCCAAACCCTGAAACCTTAGTCGATGCAGCACATTTCTCGGAGCAGCATGGATCCCGGAGCAGCACGAGTCTCGGAGCACATCATTATTAGAATTGTTTAGGATTTATCTCGATTGTTTGAAAGTTTGTTTTAGGATTTACTTTATCCCTAGTTGGATTATGTTGTTTTTAATTTTAATAGTTTGAATGTTTAGGATTGAGTTGAGGTATCAGGATATCGGATATCTCAGCGTAGTCTATTTATTATTTTACGATCGAATAAAAATTATTGATGATGAATTATTGAAAAAGAATTTTTTCTTCGTTTCTCAAGGTAGGGAGATCGTTGTTTCTCCAGGTATGAGAAGGGCCCTTCCGGGTAATAGAAGGGTACCTCAGTTTTTGTCCCTTCCAGGTAGGAGAAGGGTAAGAGGACCCTTTCGGGTAGGAGAAGGGTGCTTCAGGTTTTGTCCTTCCGGGTAGGAGAAGGATTCCACCGAAGGACCACAAACAAATCAACCACCGGAAGAGAGGCTGCGCCACCAGCCATCCGGTTCCTTCAAGATCCGCGTAATGCCATCGCCCTCGCCTGCAATCGATCCGAGTAGCCGAGCCACCTATAGCCACCGATCGGAATCGTCCGATCTTCCCGTCCGACAGACCAATCCCCCACCCGCCGATCGGAAAACCTCCCTCCGGCCCAGCGCCCTGTCCGTCTCCTCCGCTCCCTGTTTCACACGACCGTCAAAGCACCTCCCGTGCCGAAGGACTGCCAGTAGCCCACGGCCAGATCAAGACTATCGCTGGTGAGAGCCCGCCGGTCTTCCGCCCGAAGCCCCTCCTCCGGTGTCTTCATTCCGCCATGGCTGCCACCATCACCGTCCCCGGCCCCATCACCGGCGGCTGCTCGTTTCCCTTTCACCAGAAATCGTCACAGCCGACCGAGACCTCCGCCATCCATGCCGCCGTCTCCGCCGATCCCGTGATGCCAGCCACCGGCTGTGCCGCCGCCAGCCTCCCATCGCCAGTGCCGGTGAAGACCACCGGTGAAATCCCTCCCCTCCGCGAGCCTCTCTGCTGCTGGTTCATTCCGTGGAGGAGATGGGAGAAGACCCTGCACAAATGTGAAAGCAAGGTCGTTCTCCCCTTTGTCGATTTTCTCTGCACGGTCATCAGAGCAAAGCTGGCTCTCTTCTGCCGACTTTAGGGAAAAAATCGTGGAAAAAAAAAAGGAAAAAACGTGGGGAAAAAGTGAAAAAAAAAAGGAAAAGAAAATAGAAAAAAAAAAGAGAAAAAAAATATGGGTTATTAGTGGGAAAAATAAACGGAGAAAAAAAAATATGAGAAAAGAATGGGAAAAAAGGTTTTTTTTATTTGAATAAAAATTGGAAAAAAAAGAAATAATTGGGGCCTGTTTGACCTAGCCTAAAGGTCGTTTCCTAGCGACTAACGGTCCTATTTTCTTGGAATAATTCTTGATCGAGGCTATTTTCCGTCAACTTTGGTATCAGAGCAAGTTTAGGTTAGATTTGGTTAGTTAATTTTATTTTAATTGCATTTGCATTATTTGTAAAAAAAAAAAATTTAGTCTGTAGCATCCTGGAGTCAGAAGATTTTGCTGAAGCTTGACTCGATGGAGTCGAGTTCTCCCCACCTCAGGAAAAATGATGGGGACATCGACTAGCCCAGAACCTGAAGTCCAACCTAGAAGCCAGCCCAGAACCTGAAGCCCAGCCCAAACCCTGAAACCTCAGTCGATGCAGCACATTTCCCAGAGCATGATCCCGGAGCAGCACGAGTCTCGGAGCACATCAATATTAGGATTTTTTAGGATTTATCTCGATTGCTTGAAAGTTTGTTTTAGGATTTACTTTATCCCTAGTTAGATTATATTGTCTTTAATTTTAATAGTTTGAATGTTTAGTTTTGAGTTGAGGTATCAGGATATCGGATATCTCAGCGTAGTTTATTTATTATTTTACGATCGAATAAAAATTATTGATGATGAATTATTGAAAAAGAATTTTTTCTTCGTTTCTCCGGGTAGGGAGATCGTTGTTTCTTCGGGTAGGAGAAGGGTACCTCAGTTTTTGTCCCTTCCGGATAGGAGAAGGGTAAGAGGACCCTTCCGGGTAGGAGAAGGGTGCCTCAGGTTTTGTCCTTCCGGGTAGGAGAAGGGTAAGAGGACCCTTCCGGGTAGGAGAAGGGTGCCTCAGGTTTTGTCCTTCCGGGTACGAGAAGGATTCCATCGAAGGACCACAGACAAATCAACCACCGGAAGAGAGGTTGCGCCACCAGCCATCCGGTTCCTTCAAGATCCACGTAACGCCATCGCCCTCGCCTGCAATCGATCCGAGCAGCCGAGCCACCAAACACCACCCAGTTCCAGCCAGATCTGCCAAGTTTCTCTTATGGCCGACGTCCAAACCCACAGCCACCAATCGGAATCGCCCAATCTTCCTGTCCGACAGACCGAGCCCCCACCCACCGACCGAAAAACCTCCCTCCGGCCCAGTGCCCTGTCCGTCTCCTCCGCTCCCTGTTCTGCACGGCCGTCAAAGCACCTCCCGTGCCGAAGGACTGTGTCAGTCGCCCACGGCCAGATCAAGACTATCGCTGATGAGAGCCCGCCAGTCTTCTGCCTGAAGCCCCTCCTCTGGTGTCTTCGTTCCGCCATGGCTGCCACCGGTCTTCTGCCCGAAGCCCCTCCTCTGGTGTCTTCGTTCCGTCATGGCTGCCACCGTCACCGTCCCCAGCCCCGTCACCAGCGGCCGCTCATTTCCCTTTTGCCAGAAACTGCCACAGCCGACCGAGACCTCCGCCGTCCGTGCCACCATCTCCGCCAATCCCGTGATGCCAGCCACCGGCCGTGCCGCCGCCAGCCTCCCATCGCCGGTGCCAGTGAAGACCATCGGTGAAATCCCTCCCCTCCGCGAGCCTCTCTGCTGCTAGTTCATTCCGTGGAGGAGATGGGAGAAGACCCTGCACGAACGTGAAAGCAGGGTCGTTCTCCCCTTTGTTGATTTTCTCTGCACAGTCATCAGAGCAAAGCCGGCTCTCCTCTACCAACTTTAGGAAAAAAATCGTGGAAAAAAAAGGAAAAAAATGTGGGGAAAAAGTGAAAAAAAAAAGGAAAAGAAAATAGAAAAAAAAAAGAGAAAAAAAGTATGGGTTATTAGTGGGAAAAATAAAAGGAGAAAAAAAATATATGAGAAAAGAATGGGAAAAAAGGTTTTTTTTATTTGAATAAAAATTGGAAAAAAAAAGAAATAATTGGGGCCTGTTTGACCTAGCCTAAAGGTCGTTTCCTAGCGACCAACGGTCCTATTTCCTTGGAATAATTCTTGATCGAAACTGTTCCCCGTCATCAGTGACTGCTTCAACCCGTACAGTGACTTCTGCAAGAAACAGACATTTCCTTCTGATCCTAGCTCTCTGAACCCTAGGGGTTGCTCCATATAGATGCTCTCCTCAGATGCCCATGGTGAAATGCCATCTTGACATCCATCTACTCCAAGTCTAGAGCTGCTACAATACTTAGTAATACATTGATGGAAGTATGTCTAACATTGGAAGAGAAAACCTCACTGAAGTCAATTTCTTCATTCTGAGAGTATCCCTTGGCCACTAATCGAGCTTTGAACATCATGCCTCCCTATTCCAAAGGTCCCTCCTTGCATTGGTAAACCCACTTGCATGCTACAGATTTCTTTCCTTGTGGCAACTGTACCAATTGCCATATATCATTCTTGTGGAGAGACTGCATCTCCTCGAACATCGCTTGGACCCACCTCTCTTTGTCTTGGCTCTCCATAGCTTTCTGGTAGGTGTAAGTGTCTCCATTTGCTATCACCAGGGCAAATGACACCATCTCTCCGAAGTCATATTGATCCGGTTGCCTGATGTTCCTTTTGGGCTTGTGTAGCGTAACCTCGATATCCCTCCTGAGTCCAGCCCGCTCCTACTGGTCCTCCTGGCTTCCACCACCTGTCCGAGCTCTCTCCATATGTGGAGGCACCCTTTAGAAGTGCTCCACCTTAATATCAAGTCCTCCAGATGCACCTGAAAGTGGCAAAACAGAAAACAATGTGAATTGTCCAGTGCTGCGCTGCTGGACCGCCTACTGCTCCTGTTGCTCCTCCATGCCACCTGTCATTTAGAGAACTGAATTTTCATCAAAGGTCACATCTCTACTGATGACCAGCTTCATCTCCAAAGGATCCCATAGCCGGTATCCCTTAACTTCTCGCAGATATCCTAAGAATACCATCTTCTGAGATCTGGCATCCAATTTACTTCGCTCACCAGCACCTACGTGCACAAATGCCGTGCACCTAAACACCCATAGATGGCTCAGCCCAATCTTCCTTCCAGACCATCTCTCCTCTAGAATTCTACTATCTAACTTAGTGTTAGGTGACCGATTCACCAAATAATAGGCCACGTCAACCGTGTCAACCCAGAACGCCTTAGGAAGCCCTGCTTGTATCCTCATGCACTGTGCCTTTTCCATAAGGGTCTTGTTTATTCATTTGGCCATCCCATTTTGCTAAGGAGTTCCTCTAATTGAGAAGTGTCTTTTGATGCCCACTCCTCACAAAAAAATTTGAACTCCTTGCTGGTGTACTCTCTGCCATTGTCTTACCGCAGATACTTCACACTTCTACCTTGCTCCTTCTCCACTTTAGCTTTCCACACCTTGAATCTTGAGAAGACTTATAATTTTTTCTTCATGAAATAGATCCAAACCTTCCTTGAAAATCATCTATCAGGGTCAAGATGTATCTTACTCTATTTCTGGTTTAAATCGGAGTTAGTCCCCACACATCAGTGTGAACTAATTCCAATAGGACTGGATGTGGCTGAACTACTGATAAACTGAACTCTCTTCTATTTTTCATCTAGCATAGCTCACACACATCTGAAACTCCTCCATCCAGATCTGGAATCAATCCATATTTGCTCAGCTCCTTCATCCCATGATATCCCATGTGGCCTAAGCAGTAGTGCCACAATCGATGAACCCCCTGCTAATCCTATGCTATAGCTGTTGTATCAGTCTCCTCAGTTACAACTGATCCCTCCATGCTATAGAGGTTATTATCTAACCTCCTACCTTTCATCACTATCATAGCTCCATTTAAGATATTTAGAACTCCACTCCTGGCTCGACTACTAAAGCTGAAATCGCTCCGCTCTAGGTAGCCAAGTGACACTAGATTTTTCTTCAGTTCAAGAACATGCTTTACATTTGTAAGAGTCCTCATGATCCCATCGAACATCCTCACTCGAACACTTCTAATACCAGTGACCTTGCATGAGTGATTATCTTCAAGTGTCACACTTCCCTCATCAATCTTGGTATAGGTCACAAACCAAGACCGATTCGAGGTGTAGTGATGCGAACAGGCGAAGTCAAGAGTCCATATATTTGTGTGATGCCTGTGACCATCTGATACAACCAAGAGATCATCCTCCACCTCTTTATCAGCCACCATGCTCAAAGAATCAGATCCTCCTTTGTCTCCCTTCTGGTTCTTCCACTGTGGGCAATCCCATTGTAAGTGCCCGATTTCTTTGCACTTGTAGCACTTTGCTTCATTCCTGCTCCTGCTCTTCCTTCGGGACTTTGAATGCCCCCTTGCTTGGATCTTTCTCTTTCTCTTCCAGATCTCTCTCCCATGGACAAGCCCTCCTCGGGAACACCTTCTTTGGTCAACTTCTTTCTCTACTCGTTAGACCGCAGCACCAAGACCATATCTTCATACTTCAGGGTCTCCTTGCCATAAAGCAGTGTAGTAACCAATGAATCAAAGAAAGGGGGCAGCAAGCAAAGCAAAAGCAATGATTTGTCTTCCTCCTCTAACTTCACCCTAATGTTCAGCAACTCGTTGCACATCTAGTTGAACTTTTGAATATGATATACTACGTTTCCACCCTCCTATATCTGAAGATTATAGAGCCTCTTTTTCAACATCAATTGTTGCACATGTTCTTCTCCATATAGAGACTATGCAACTTTGACCACAAACCCTTTGGGGTCTTCTCCTCTATCACCGAGTAGAGAGCTGCATCTGCCAAACACCCTCTAATCATGGCACAGGCCTTCTTTTCCAAGGACATCTATTGCTTCTTCAACAACCCATCAGGCTTTTCCTCCAATGCTTGATCCAAATCCAATTGAACCAAGAGATCTTCCACACGGACTTTTCACATGAAAAAATTTCCTTTCCCATCAAACTTCTTGAAATCAACCTTCATGTTGCTACCCATGGCCGGATCCAAGCCAAACACGTAACAAATAAACCAAGGGATTTGAGAAATACCTTGACAAGAACCTTGCTAAAATTTCAGCACTTGAAAATTTGCAACTTCCGATGTCTCCCACGAACTCCACACAACTTATGTTCTGATACCACTTGTTTGAGCATGTTCCCAGGTGCTCCAACAAAACTATCCAAGTAGCCATCTCTTGCAAGCAAGGATTTGGTGTTGAGCCCTATGGCCGGCAACCTCTACTTCCTATGCCCTCATCCTAGAAAATGGGGGGCATTTGATATATCCAGAAATGATCGCTCCTACATAGATACCACGTGGCTCACCATCTCACATGCTAGCTCAGCTCTAGGCCACTTCATCTCCCAACTCAAGCCATTTTATCTATTAGCTTAGCATAGCAAGCAATCTCTTCAAAGCTCGACACATAACCTCGCTGTCATGCAAGCAAGCCTAGCATGCTCTCCTTCTGTAGAAGTGTAGGTGACCCTGCCTATGGCTCTCTGACATCGATGACCACTCATTAATATGGGCACCCCTACGGAAGTATGCCTGCTATGTAGATGAGGTCCGCACCATCTCGGCCCACTCCTCTAGGACATGCACTCTATAATGATGTAACAACCACCTCTCTCTGCATTGCACATCCTATAGGCACCAGGTACTCCATATACCATGCCTATAAATTTATTTTCTTAACCCTCTAGGTATGTTCTTCTGGGCGATTTCTGGATCACAAGTTTGAGAATACTAGGGTTTTCTCCAAGCAAGCATCCTTAAGAGTCTTGAGTTCTCTAGGAGGCTAAACAGTCTCATTAGAGCCTTCATCTGAGAGCCCTAAAGCACTATCCGGATTAAACCCAAGACCACCTTGCCTTGCCTAAGCCCTATCTCACCTTGCCTTGCCTCGCCTAAGTCCTCACTTCCCCGAGACTGGCTTGCACTGATTTCCGCTACCTCACCCACATCTTGCCACACCATTCACAATTTTTATTGCCTCGTCTATACTCATCTCCACTACCTTGCCTACTCCCACCCCATCTCACCAACACTCTATCGCCGCATCATTTACATAGAAGCTACAGTTCTCTCTCTTATTATATTTGCTTCCATCAAAGACTAACTTAGACATCAAAAGGTCTATCATGGAAAACCACTCCATTGTGTCCTCATGGCCGAATTTTCATTTCTTCTTTTTGTAGGTTCCAGAATGTTCATACCAGATAGAAGAAAACCTGGAGCTATCCAAGTTAGCAGCTATATCCAGTCATATTATCAAGTCTCGAATGGAACCACAACAAGCTCTTTTATTGAAAACTTTTTGTTGAATAGATATGCACTCAATAATACCATGCGTGCATTTAAAGTATAAGACTAAAATATAAATCTTGTTCTTTGCACCATAAATTGCTTTTAGGTACATTGGGTATACAATAATGAAAATTTGTCTTTTATTATATTTATCATCCCAATTGGATGTATAACAACCAAAATACAACCAACGATATATGAGATATTTTAACCAGAATGACAAACCCACCATTAGGAGATTGAAGAAATTACAGTAACCAAATATATTCTAGATAATCATAAGTAAAGTCACATACAAATTATAATATGTAAATAAAATTAAAGAATCTATCCATGCTCTTGAAAACAACAATTTCGAGTATTTGATGTTGAGTTTATCTTGAATTTTACTTCCAGTAAGATAAGTCCACATTAATTGAAAGTCTATTATGGATAGTAATTCAAGTCCATATTAATTTAGGACTCTATTTAAGTATATATACTATTTCAAATAAAACTTGATTCCAAGTTTAAATAGAACTCTATATAGTTTTAGAGTTTATATATATTCTCTTGGGCTTTGATATTTTCTTAGTTTTTTAGTTATATTGTAACTATATTCTTTTTGTTCAATGAGCCACTGTATATTAAGTTGGTATGTTAGATTATATGTTTTTTTGTTATTTTGGATTTCATACTAATCAATAGTTAATCTCATAACATTGAAATAAGTTAAAAAAATAACTATAACATAAAAAATAAAATCTAAGAATAAACAAAGAAACATACATGCTTCTTAACTTTCCAATTTGTAATACAAATTCTAATATAATATAGCTATATTTCTCAATCTTTATATCTCATCTATCTTCAAATATCCTAGTTGAAAATCCTAATACAAATTTCAACATTATATAAAAGTGGCTATATTTCCTAACTTTTCAATTCCTAGTACAGATATAAGAATAGAAAATGGCTATATTCTCAAATTTTTAATTACTAACAGTGTCTACTTCTCAATTTTTCAATTTCTTCTTAAGAGATTATAACAATGCTAAACTTCTTTTAAAAGGTTCTCGGACTTTGATAGTGTTGTATAAAGGTATATATATTGTTGCTCAAAAGATGTCCTTATACAACTTTTCACAAAAATATATTTTTTAAAAAGTTTAGGAATTTGTAATGTAAGTATATTTATGAGAAACAATGAAATTGGCAAAAAATCTTTTACAAGAAATTAGAAAACTAATATTTAGTTTTTTTTTTTTTTGTGAGACCACACTATATGAACACAATTGTCATTAGCTAAATCAACAACGGGGTGATATCATAAATATAAAGGAAATCCTTAATTTTTAGGTAAAAAAAATGGGAAAGATTCATTAAATGGCATGGAACATGAATTTCTTTTAGTGTCCTCCCATATCCCACTAACACCATTAAATACACAAAATTCAGCATAGTATATTTGCAAATTTATATTGAAAAAGATTTGAGGAACCTCACAAATGTTGTCTAACATGTGTTTTTTTTTGGAAAAGAAGTATAAAATATATGCCAATTTGCCCTATTATCTTTATATTAAATGACCCCAAAATGTCATGCAACAATTACATGCACTTAATAAGTCATGCAAATGCTACCCCTCCTTACTCCATGCAAATTTATGCGAGTTACTTGAGACAAGTAAATTAGGATTCTAGGGAGACCTCATATCAGGAGGAATCCATGATTTAGTGCCTCAACTTATATTCGAGCTTCGTCATCCATTTTGAATACCTAAAATTAAGTCTATCCAGCAATAATCAAAATTGTCTTGAGTTGAATAATTAAAACTAAGTCAATAACTACCAAGATGGTAGCCTAGCTGGTTAGAGTCTTGCTTCACAACCAACAGGTCATGAGTTCGAGACATCACTCTGTGAAAAACTTAATTAAATTTAAGATTATCCCCTGAGACCGTTCTCACTCTGTAAAAAACTCAATTAAATTCAAGATTATCCCTTGAGACCCATGATGATTGGATGACGGTCTCACTCTGTAAAAAACTCAATTAAATTCAGGATTATCCCTTGAGACCCATGATGATTGGATGACGGTCTCACTCTGTAAAAAACTCAATTAAATTCAGGATTATCCCTTGAGACCCATGATGATTGGATGAGTGAAAGGTTAGGATTCTTTTTCTTTCCCGTTCTGACCAGCCGATACTTTGATGGTATCAGGTTGACGTACTCACCTTTGGATGGGTAAAGGCTATGAAAATCTAATACCTTGAATCGAATATGTTCCGGTGGGTTGGGGGCCTGTGGGGGTAGCTACGCCGAATTTATCCCCCCTATTCCTTTTGTTTACCAAAAAAAAAAAAAAAAACTAAGTTAACGTAATCCTTTAACATTAAATGTAGGAAAAGAAAATTCTACAAAAAAATGCATTTTATTTTGCATCCAGAGCTATCCCAATGCACTCTTAATGCTGCTCATGTAGATGCTCGAGATCTATAATTTAAATGGACGAAAAATTCTGTTAAAGGGTTTTCTAAAAAGATACTCATAGATAATGGGTTAGGAGTATGTAAAGTTAATATGAAAAAATGAATCTTGGAAGCAGTGGCAAATTTCTGTTGGATTATGCTGCTTGTTTAGGTGACTATCAAGCTTAGTTTAATTTAATTTGTAACCAAAAAAGAAAAAATAAAAGTAGAATTAAACAAACTCTCTGGTGATAGGTTAAATTTAGAATTTTTTTCAAAAATAATATTTTTTAATAAATATTTATGAAATTAACATCATTTGAAATATATTTACGAAATTAACATACATAGTTTCACATGTACGGCGACCATACTAGGAGCCACAAGTTAAGCTTACGATTTCAAATTTCAAAATAAAAATATAAAAAATATTTAAAATAATATAATAAAATAAAAAATTTTTAAAAATTAAGAGAAGTCGTAGATACAACCTGTGGCTTCATCTTAAGTGAAGTCATAGATCACACCTACAACTTCATCTTATTCTTGTACAATATTTTTAAAATAAAAAATTTTTAAAAAAAATTTAAAAATTTTAAAAATTTAAAAATATATAAATAAATTCATAAATTGTTATCTTAATAATAATATTAATATAAATATTATAAAATAAAATTTATTATAATATATAATAAATAATTTAAATATTATAATAAATATATTATAATATATTAAATTATATATATTATATTATAAAATATAATAAATAGTTTATAATATAATTTATAATTTATAATTTAGCCGGTGCCAGTCTAGTCCCTAGTCCGGCCACCAAGTCAGTGCCAGTCCGATCGCCAGTTCGCTTGTCAGGTCGGTGCTAGTCCGATCGCTAGCCCGGTGCTAGTCCGATCGCTAGCCCGGTGCTAGTCCGATCACCAGTCCGACCGTAGGCCGGTACCAATCCGGTCAACAGTCCGGTCCCTTGCCTGATGCTAGTTCGGTTGTCAGTCCGATTGCCAGTCTGGTCACCAAACAGGTGCCAGCTCGATCGCCAGCCTTGTGCTAGTCTAGTCTCCATTTTGGTACCAGTCCAGTCGCTAGTTAGCCCATCAAGCTGGTACCAATCGGGTCACCAGCTTGGTGCTAGTCCGGTCACCAACTCGATACCAGTTCGGTTGCCAATCCAATTTCAGGTCGGTACGAGTTCGGCCACCAATCCGACAACCAGCTTGGTGCTAGTCTGATCACTATTCTGGTTACCAATTCGGTGCCAGTCCAGTCGCTAGTTCAGTTGCCAAGCTAGTATCAGTCTGGTTGCTAGCCTGGTGCTAGTCTATTCGCTAGTCTGGAAGCCAGGCCGATGCTAGGCCGATGCCAGTCCGGTTACCGGGTCAGTGCCAGTCTAGCTGCTAATCTGATTGCCAATCTGGCTACCAATTTGGTGCTAGTCCAGTCACTAGTCCATCTATCAAACCAATACCAGTCCGGTCACCAGCCTGGTGCTAGTCTGGTCACTAGTTCGACCATCAGGCCAGTGCTAGTCCGACTATCAGACTAATGATTAGATTGGTGATCGGGCTAGCGATCAAACTGGACCAGGTTGGCAACCAAACTGACACCAAATTGGCAATCGGACACGCGATCGAACTGGTACTGGCCTGATGGCTGGACTAGTGGCTGGTCTAGCGACCAGACTAGCACCGGGCTGGTGACTGAATTGGTACTGACCTGAGAGCCAGATTGGTTACTAAACTGGTACCAAATTGGCACCGACTAAATTATCAATTTTATATTATATTATAAAATATAATAAATATAATAAATATTTTATAATATAATATAAATTTTATAATTTAATATATTATAATATATTTGTTATATTTATTATAATATTTATAATATTTTATAATAAATTTTATTTTATAATATTAATATTTTATATTATTATTAAGATAATAATTTATGATTTTATTTATATATTTTTTTAATTTTTTAAATGTTTTATTTTAAAAATGAAGGTACAGAAATAAACCGCAAGTTTTATCTATGACTAATCTTAATTTTATAAATTTTATAATTTTATTATTTTATTTTAAATATTTTCATATTTTAAATTTAAAATTAAAAATTATAGGTTGAATATGTGGGAACATTAAAATGAAGCTATAGGTTCAACCAGCGGTCCCTAATGTGGCTGCCAACTAAGTAAAATTATGTTAGTTCCATAAATATATTTCAAACGGTATTAGTTTAGTAACTATTTATCAAAAAAATATTATTTAAAAAAAACTGTTAAATTTCTCTCGAGGGATTGGGAGAGACCGCTGAAGCACGTTCTCTTATTACCTGTCTCCGTCTCCCATTCGGATGTGAACGGACAAGATCTCCCCGGCCAGGCTGCGTGACAGCGATTTGTTGGGACCCACCCTTCTGGAAATGGAAATTTGGATTTTGCTCAGTTGGAATATTCTACAAAAATATGCTTCGATGAGAATATTCTTACACATATTCTGTCAGGCGCGTCGACGGCAAAGCCGTTGCCTTGAGAAAATTATTTTCTCTTCAAATAAAGCCCTAACTTATCTTTAATTTAGAAAATTAGCCTTGAGACATCTTGGATATGCATGTCTAACAACATGGAATTAATTAGATGAACTTCTTAGGTTTAATTGCTCTCTTCTGTCTTTTATCTTTGAGACAAGGAGTTCTTTTCTCCAATACCTATATGTTATTTATATGACACATTAACATCTAAGTACTTGAACATGAAAATCTAAATGCTTTGACAAAAAGTACATTATTCCATTATAGTTGCATTTACTACTTGCTATGTTAACTAAAACTACATGGTCAGTCCTTATATATTTACCATGTATGTTTGATTTTGCATGTAGTTAGAATTTGTTTTACACATAAAGTAGGGCCAAATATAATTAGCTATCTAAACAAAGGCATAATACATACACAATTAGAAGGGTTTAAATGCAAAATGATAGTTGGGTGAGCATCAATTTTTTATTTCTCCCATCATTGTGGACCTTAAGCATATTTCTTAAGTTTAGGACAAAAACTGTGATCAAGTACTCTAACCTCAATTTATGTTAATAATACTCTTTTATCCATTTTAAATTAACTAAGAACTCAACCTTTATACTTTTAAAGCTTGACAAACTGAAAAAGTTAGTCAGCCCAAGCATGGATTGGATCTCACTAACTTAATTTCATAAATATAATTTTAATGGTATAGTAATTGCTTCCATGATTGAAATTTAAGTCTAAAAGAAAAGGAAGAGAAAATATGATTTGTTTAATATATTGAAGTTACTAATAAGCAAAACTATAACCAACGTAGTTTATTTTTGTTTGAATTTTGTAAAAAATATCAACTTACATACCAATGTATATATTTTCATTCGATTTCAAAAAATAACATTAAACAAAACTTCAAATAGTACCAAGAAAAGATAGAATATAGGCTTGCCATAGACATATTCGTATCATCTTATCATCTGATCTCTAAAATTCAATAATAAATCATAGGAAAGATCTATTAGAGGATGAATTATGTGGCAATCTTGAATTTCATCTCCATGTGTCCATTACATAAATTTCTTCAATGTGTCACATATATATATTTTTTCATTTGATTCCACAAAATAATAATAAATTTGGCAAAACTTCAAATAGCACCAAGAAAAAGATAGAATACAAGCTTGTAATATACATATTCTTATCATCTATTCTCTAAAAATCAATACTAGATGATATGAGATCCATTAAATGGTGAAGAATTATGTGGCAACCATGAATTTTGCCTCCATGTATCTACTGTGTAAATTTCTCCAATATGTTATATATATATATATATATATATATATATATATATATTCACCCAATCCTAATAAATAATAATAAACTCAACAAAACTTTAAGCATTACTAAAAAAATTAATATACAAACTTGTTGTATACACATTCTTACCATCCAATCTCTAAAAGTTAATAATAGACCATAATATGGTGGTAGAGACCAAGTACGTGTGTGGTTGTAGGTATCTGATCTCACTCATTCTAAGCACTTGCTTTACTATCCATGCATAAGCTATGGGATATTTTGTCGAGCATGTGCTGAGCGATTGGAAGTTGGAAAGTGTGGATGGAGAAGTAGGGGGTTTGGCTAGTGTTGGTGATCGAGGGGGGGCATCAAAAGATGGCGAGGGTGGTCGATCATGGGCAAGGGTTGTTCAAGGGCCATCGAAGCAGCCTTCATGGACACACCATAGGATTTTGAATGAGGAGATAGATGACCTCCATTGCTATTTTTCAAAGGTTTTGAAGTTTCCAAAGACTATTATGGATGAATCCTAGTGGCAATGGGAGAAGCTTGCAGTGTTCGTGCAAAGCTTGGGGTGGAAAGTCCCGATAGATTGGGTGTTCAAGGAGGTGAGAATGAAGATGAAGTTCAATTATGATTCAAAGATTTTTTCCCATTGTTGAGGATCACTTGATCCTCCATTTTTAGGTGGAGAATTATTGTGATGCTGTTCTAAAGGGACGACCATGGTTTATAGCAGGGCAACTGCTTGCAATGGAGGAGTGGGAGCTAGATTTCATTCTGAAGAGGAGGATGATCCAAAAAGCCATCTTCTAGTTGTGGCTCCCTGAGTTATCCATGGAGTTTTAGATGTCAACGACCATCCTGGTCATTGCAACGGAGGCCAACAAGCCACTGACAATGGACAACTTCACTGACTTGTTGCGAAAGGTGTGATATGCCTATACTAGGTGGAGATCAATTCTAGGTTGCTATTGAAACCCAGAGTTATGATGAGGGGGAAGAAAGGGGAGTTCAAGCAGTCATTTATCTACAAAAATCTTTCCTTCGTCTACTACCATTATGGGTGCCTGGGCCACTTCGATGATGGATGTTGGTTCCCTGAAGGTGACCAGTCTTCCAACACCAGTGACTGCTCCTTCAATCAGAGAACTTCGTTGTTGTGAAGGGTGACGGTGGCTGTCTGGCATCCTTGACTCCAATGGTGGTGGAAAGGAAGGGCATTTCTAAAGGGGCCAGCCAAGGTTGGGTCCTTGGCTTATAACTTCATAAATTCGGCAACTGCAAGCACTAAGGGTGGCGACGAAGATGAGGAAGGAAGCGGAGCCCATTCCGGTTTCTTCCAAACCAAGCTCCTCTTCCTCTCGCCTGGCCTTGCCGAGGCCACACCCGAGCTTGCCAGACTCACCTCCAAATCTTGATGGCTGGAAAAAGCTACCCAAGGCAGCCCGCCATCATTTGCCGGTGGAGTGGTCTGGGGAGCTGGTGATGGGGCATGTCAACTTGGTTAGGCCGGCACAGGGTAAAAGATATGCTTTCAAAGTCCTTGGGCCAATTGAAGATGCTATGGAATTGGGTTGCTCTAAGGAGCCCAGCCCATAGGACCTGGTGATGTCAGATCCGGGATGCCCTTCCTTGATGCAAGCCCAAAGCCCATCTAAAGCCCTCATGTCGAAGTCATGTGGGCCTTCATGGGTGGAGCCTTCTTTTGAATATGCTAGGCCAAGAGCTGATCAAGTAAGCTAGTCCTCCCTATTCTTTGTTATGGAACAGGGGAAGGGTGTTTGGACTTGGGTTCCAAAGCATCTACCAAGCCAGGGATCTCCTCCACCAGTGGAGCCAGGTGCAGGCAGGCTCGACTTCTCTCCCTATAGTGCTAGCGGGCTCGGTTTGGATAAGCATTTGGCTGGTGTGAGGTGTGGTCCTCTAACCAGGCTGGATGGTGGTGGTCAGGCCACCACGCCGGAATCCAAAGGGGTGTTGTGCTCTGGGAGGGTGATGAGCTCCGCTATCATGCTACCAGTGGGGGGCAATACTGGAGAGGGAGGGAAGCTTCAATCTGGGTTTTGTGCCTTTATGAAGCATGGAAGCGAGGTGGAGAAGGTCAGGCCAAAGCAATTTTTGCAAGTTAGGGGTGATTCGAAGCTTCAGGGTGTTCCTTGGGGCTAGGAAGGTCCCCCCTAATTGGCCGTGAGGAAGTTATTCAATGGTTAAAATCTATACTACAGGCGGTCAAGAGTGATCTGAAGCAACAAGGGGATAAGCTTTTAGAGCCTGCAAAGGAGTGTGCAGCCTCCACTTTTACTTCTAATTCTTCATGAAGATATTATTTTGGAATGTGAGATGTTGCTAAACCTTCCTTCTACTCAACCTTTAGAAGATGGATATAAATATACAGTCTAGATATTTGTATTTTGGTTTTTGGTTGAGACTCGTCACTTCGATCAGAATCTTGCTCATGTTAAGCAGTGCTTCCCAGTCTCCCGGGGCTTTTATGCTATTGAGTCTTAGGGCTTATCAGCAGGAATTATCATTGTTTGGAGGTCTATGGTAGCAGATACTACTGTCTTTCATCATTATTCTCAACAAATATGTATTGTAGTCTCTGGAATGAATAGTGCTCCTTGGCTCTTGTCAGGTATCTATGCTAGTACTAGTTACAAAGGGAGAAGAGAATTGTTGCATGAAATTTCTAATCTTTTGGGACAAAGCATTCTCTCTTTGGTGGTTGGTGATTTCAATTATATTGATAGTCCACAGGAGAAGAGGGCAAGGAGGGTTTTTGTTGAATGGGTGGAGGCCAAAGAGTTCTGGGACTTCATAGAGGGGAATTGCTTGGTGGATCTAGGTTTTGTGGGGCCTTGGTTTACATGGTGTAATAATCGCCAGGAAGGGGCTAGAGTTTGGGAGAGGCTTGATAGGGCCTATACTGGAGTAGATTGGATCTAGTTATTCTCAAGGCATAGTTTTCCATCTTCCAAGGATTGCCTCTGATCATCGACCACTTCTGATCATGACAGAGTCTTTCCTCTCCCACTGGAGCTCATTTTGGTTTAAGAAGTTCTAGTTCTGTTACCCTCGATCTAGGGACATCATTCATGAGGTTTGGAGGTTCCCTATTCATGGTAATACTAGATATTGGGTAACCAGAAGATTGGAACTTTTGAAATGTAGGCTCCTTCAATGAAATTGGGAGGAGGTAGGGGATATCTTCAGGAGACTGGAGGCTATGGAAGCTGCCATTATCGACCTTCAAGTCAGGAAGGACCGAGAGTGTAGACTTTCAGATAGGGATATGGCAGATCTTCGGGGGCTTTTATCTTTGCATTATTCTCTTCTATGGCAACTGGAGACTTTTTAGAGATAGAAGTTCAAAGTCTAGTGGATCAGGAAGGGGGATAGAAATGCCAGGTTTTTCTACCAGGCTACTATTATTACAAGGCTCAAAAATCAGATTCATGCTGTGAGAGATAGAAACAGGTAATGGATTGACAGTAGGGCTAGAAATGGACCGACCCAAAAGCCCATTGTCTGGAACTGGGTTGGGCCAGCTCAATAAATTTCGGACCGGTCTGAAATTGGTTCAGGCTACGAACCAGATTTTAAGCATATTGGACTAGTCTTAGGGCTGTAAAATAGAGTCCATTTAATTTTTGGGCCAAAGGGATGCCCAAATTCGGTCCAAATTTTTTTAAAATATAGTCTTTGGGTTGGCCCAATGGGCTTTGGGCCGGCCCATTTCTAGCCCTAGTTGATAGTGAGAGGAGCATTAGACTGGAATTTGTCTCTTTCTTCATATCGAGGTGGTCAGCTTCTGTGAGAGGAGGTCAGTCCTTTATTTTCCTGAATCCTTTGAGCTAGGTTACTGATTAAGAAAATAGGGAGCTGATCATGGCAGTGTCAATTGAGGAGATTAGGAGAGTGCTCTAGTCTATGATGGAGGTAAGGCCCCTGGTCTAGATAGCTTTGCTCCTCTCTTCTTCGGGAGATTCTGGCCCATTATCCAAGTCGAGGTGGCTAAGGCGATGAGGAAGTTCTTTGCTACTGAGGAGATGCTGACAAACTAAAGGTGGACTTTTGTTACCCTTGTGCCAAAAAAACTGGATGCTGCTGAGCCTGGTCATTATTTACTTATTAGCTTGTGCACCACCTTATATAAAATTTGTTCCAAGCTAATGGTTAAGAGGATGAAGCTTATTCTGTAGTGCCTAATCTATCTTGAACGGGGTGCTTTTATAAGAGGTAGAGTATCATCAGCAACATGATGATTGCTCAGAAATTTATGCATGATCTCTGCTAGGCCCTTGGTCACCATGGTCTCATGGCAATTAAGCTGGATATGGAGCGAGCTTACGATTGTAAGTGCTGGGCCTTCCTGGAGTGTTCTTTGCAATGTTTTGGCTTTCATTATATTTGAATCAGGTAGATTATGGCCTGTATTCAGCATCCTTCCTTTTTTATTCCCATCAATGACACTTCATCGATTTTTTTTTGTTCTACCATTGGCCTCCATCAAGGTTGTCCCTTATCACCTTATCTCTTTATTTATTATGCTGGTGTTCTTTATTTATTGTGCTGGTGTTCTCTCTCGATCACTTCGGGTGATGTTTGGACCCCTATATGCTGATCCCGGGTGCCCAACCGATTTTTCACTTATTTGTTACAGATGACTGTTTGTTGCTGGACTGGGCATCCATTCAGAATGCAATGGCCTTCTCTTAGATTCTTGAGTACTGCCAGGCTTTTGGGGAGAGGGTGAATCTTCTTAAATATGTTGTCTCTTTCAGCTTGAAGTGTCACGCCCCGAATCCAGCACCGGAATCGGCACGCGACCGGCCGCACAAATCCTAGGTTTTACCCTAGAGATCATGCAAGGCCTGGGTACATAAGAGTCACTTCAAGAAAATCTCACTCATCACCAAGCCAAGTATCTGCACGACTCTGTAAAAGAAGAAAGTAGGTTGTGAGCTCTACAGCCCAGTAAGGTTTTCATATGATCACACCAGTAATAATATACATTTCTAAAATAGCAAAATACCAGTATATAATTAAATGATCTAAGCCTCATGTATTATAAAACTTTGATAACTTTGCATTTTTCCTTTAATATTCTTATTATTGCACCTTTATCTTTAGGGTTCTGGTCTAACCACGGTCATGTACCAGCCCATGACTGGCAACCTCAACGCGACCATGCATACTATGGTCGGTCCTGCTCACGTACTAAGCCCGTGGCTCGGCTGTCCCACGTACTATCCGCCCGTGGCCGGCTCCCACGTACAAAGCCCGTGGCTCAGGCTGTATAACCACGGTGCAACCGTAGCATGGCTAGACCAAATACCGTATTTACTTTATTAACACTTGTCAAAACATATTTTTTGTGATCTCTCGATAACCGGTATCGTGGTCCAACCCACTCGATAACCGATATCGTGGTCCAACCCATTTTAATAACTGATATCGTGGTCCAACCCACTCGATATCTAGTTTCATGGTTCAACCTATTTAGCAATCCGGTATCATGGTCCAACCCATCCGGATATCAATCTTCTTTATAACATCACATATGAGATATCGACAATAATAATGATAAAACCACAATATCAAACATTAAATCTCAACTCTTCCACTGACCGACATCACGGTCCAAATCATCAAAATTGAACTTTTATCCGATAAACACGATATCCGGAATATAAAATAATAACAACAATAATCATATTGTTCTTCATAAAACTCAACTACACCATACAACAATAATTCATGCATGCCAATGATCATGCACTCGGATCAAAACCATGTATATAAAATAATATATAAACTGATGATCACGTCCAGAATCCTTACCTTCAACCGCTAATCCAAAATATCCGGTATCAATCTATACCCGAAATTCGTCCAAATCCTCCATGCTCAAAAGATTGATCTCCTACAATAATAAATAAATTCATCAAATCAGTTCCCCCCCGATTTTCTCTTCCCTCATCTTCCAAACCAAAATCCCTTCCCTCTCCCTTTCTCTCTCTTCTCCTCTTTCTCTTTCTTCCTTCTTCTCTTCTCTTTTCCCTTCTCTTTCTCTCTCTTCTCCTCTCTTTTATGGCTCTCAGCAGGCTCCTCCCTGCTTTCCATCGACGTCCTGTTTAAAAAGAGGAGAAAAACCCATCTAAAATCACCTCAAACGCAACCTAGGAAGTTCAAAACCATTAAAATATCTCCCCAGCCGTCAGATCTGAGATCGACGTCTCAAACCACGTCCAAATCCGAATCCAAAAGCACCTAATCAAGCCTAAACTCCATCGGACCAATCTCAGCCGTTCGATCGGACGATCGGACGGTCCAGATCACTCAGAAACCCCATGGACCGCCATACACCGCGAGAAACAGTTGGGAAACACCTGGGAAACGCGTGGGAAACGCCCACGCGACAGCCGGCACGGGCTGGGCCGAGCCCACGCGCCCGCGCGCGTCGCGCGCATGGGCCTGGGCCGCGCAACGCGCGCCGCCGCGATGGGCCGGGCCGCGCATCGCGTGCCCGCGCGCTCGCGCGTCGCCCGCCCGCGCGTCGCGCGCTCGTTCCCCGCGCTCCTCGCACCCATTTTTTTTTTTTTTTTTTTTTTCTGGGTGTTACATTCTCCTCCCGTTAAAATAATTTCGTCCTCGAAATTAGCTTGATTGAGATCTAAATCAATGCTCCCATCATAACACTTTAAAAATTACTACGCTTCCACTGCGCGCTCTGATATAATTTACTAAACCATCTAAATTCACTAATAAATCCTTCTAAAAATTTCTGTCATGTCTTACTAATCATCATGTTAATTCTATAATCTCTTATATCACGATTTCAAACAATCATGACTTGAATTCAATATTACTTTGCCACGGTCCTCAAATCATCATAACTAAGATCTGTCACAATTCTTATCATATCCTAATAACCATCATGTCATTATTATTATTATCCACTTGTATCACCATCCCAAGTGATCATAACCTAAGCTCTGATACCATTCTGTCACGCCCCGAATCCAGCACCGGAATCGGCACGCGACCGGCCGCACAAATCCTAGGTTTTACCCTAGAGATCATGCAAGGCCTGGGTACATAAGAGTCACTTCAAGAAAATCTCACTCATCACCAAGCCAAGTATCTGCACGACTCTGTAAAAGAAGAAAGTAGGTTGTGAGCTCTACAGCCCAGTAAGGTTTTCATATGATCACACCAGTAATAATATACATTTCTAAAATAGCAAAATACCAGTATATAATTAAATGATCTAAGCCTCATGTATTATAAAACTTTGATAACTTTGCATTTTTCCTTTAATATTCTTATTATTGCACCTTTATCTTTAGGGTTCTGGTCTAACCACGGTCATGTACCAGCCCATGACTGGCAACCTCAACGCGACCATGCATACTATGGTCGGTCCTGCTCACGTACTAAGCCCGTGGCTCGGCTGTCCCACGTACTATCCGCCCGTGGCCGGCTCCCACGTACAAAGCCCGTGGCTCAGGCTGTATAACCACGGTGCAACCGTAGCATGGCTAGACCAAATACCGTATTTACTTTATTAACACTTGTCAAAACATATTTTTTGTGATCTCTCGATAACCGGTATCGTGGTCCAACCCACTCGATAACCGATATCGTGGTCCAACCCATTTTAATAACTGATATCGTGGTCCAACCCACTCGATATCTAGTTTCATGGTTCAACCTATTTAGCAATCCGGTATCATGGTCCAACCCATCCGGATATCAATCTTCTTTATAACATCACATATGAGATATCGACAATAATAATGATAAAACCACAATATCAAACATTAAATCTCAACTCTTCCACTGACCGACATCACGGTCCAAATCATCAAAATTGAACTTTTATCCGATAAACACGATATCCGGAATATAAAATAATAACAACAATAATCATATTGTTCTTCATAAAACTCAACTACACCATACAACAATAATTCATGCATGCCAATGATCATGCACTCGGATCAAAACCATGTATATAAAATAATATATAAACTGATGATCACGTCCAGAATCCTTACCTTCAACCGCTAATCCAAAATATCCGGTATCAATCTATACCCGAAATTCGTCCAAATCCTCCATGCTCAAAAGATTGATCTCCTACAATAATAAATAAATTCATCAAATCAGTTCCCCCCCGATTTTCTCTTCCCTCATCTTCCAAACCAAAATCCCTTCCCTCTCCCTTTCTCTCTCTTCTCCTCTTTCTCTTTCTTCCTTCTTCTCTTCTCTTTTCCCTTCTCTTTCTCTCTCTTCTCCTCTCTTTTATGGCTCTCAGCAGGCTCCTCCCTGCTTTCCATCGACGTCCTGTTTAAAAAGAGGAGAAAAACCCATCTAAAATCACCTCAAACGCAACCTAGGAAGTTCAAAACCATTAAAATATCTCCCCAGCCGTCAGATCTGAGATCGACGTCTCAAACCACGTCCAAATCCGAATCCAAAAGCACCTAATCAAGCCTAAACTCCATCGGACCAATCTCAGCCGTTCGATCGGACGATCGGACGGTCCAGATCACTCAGAAACCCCATGGACCGCCATACACCGCGAGAAACAGTTGGGAAACACCTGGGAAACGCGTGGGAAACGCCCACGCGACAGCCGGCACGGGCTGGGCCGAGCCCACGCGCCCGCGCGCGTCGCGCGCATGGGCCTGGGCCGCGCAACGCGCGCCGCCGCGATGGGCCGGGCCGCGCATCGCGTGCCCGCGCGCTCGCGCGTCGCCCGCCCGCGCGTCGCGCGCTCGTTCCCCGCGCTCCTCGCACCCATTTTTTTTTTTTTTTTTTTTTTTGGGTGTTACATGAAGATGAAGATCCAGCTTCGGAATGCAATTAGACAGAGGCTAGGGGTGGTGTAATAGGAGGGGGTTTGGCATTATCTGGGCATTTCGATTTCTAGTAGGAGGCCAAGGAGGGAGGATTGCTTGAGTTGGAGCATGCTATCCAAACTGCCTTTAGGGGTGGCAGTCTCGTGCCTTGTCGGTGATGGGTAGGGTGACACTGGTGAGGTTTGTTCTCAGCTCTATGCCATCCACTTGCGAACAATACCTTGGTGATGAGGATGTGCCTTCTGAAGCTTAAGCAATAGTTTCAGTGTTTTCTCTAGGATTCTTAGCAGGGAGGAGGGGGAGTTCATCTGCTAACTTGGGAGGTGCTCTGTCAGCCAATAACGAACGGGGTCTTAGGATCCGGTCTTTAATAGTCAGGTGGAAGGCCCTCATCACAAGGCATGCCATATGCTTTCTTCTCTGCCCTGATAGCCTTTAGAGCTCTTTGATGGCTATGAAATATGATACCTGGAGGATGTCGACTGATAACAGACTAACATGGAGTAGTTCATTTTTGTGGAGCATTATTTGTTTTTGAGCGATGGTGGTTTTGTCCCAGATTTGGTGAGTGATGGGTGATGGTCTTATTACGGATTTCTTCCACAACTCATGGATCTTCGACCTGTCATTGAGTTTGTAGCCTACTTTTGTCAGGATGGAGATTGAGAGCTCCTTAACAATTGTTAATCTTTTATGCCCTAAGGGGGGTGGGTGGCGATCTGACCATGTAGCCTAGCTCTTTGATCCTAACTTAGCTAAGAGGGTGCTATCATTAGTGGTCCTCACTCAAGGAGCCCGGGATATTAGAGTGTGGGGTTCCTTCTATGGGCATAGGGTGAGGGCTAGGACCTCTATGCTATCCATAGACTTGATACTGGGTGAATTGGAGGGTTGGAGTTCACTCAAGAGTTAGTTTGTTCCTTTGAAAGGTAGCCTGACATTGTCTCCCCACTAAACTCGATCCTGAAAGGCGGGCGAGTTTCCTTTCCACCCTCCTGCTCGTTTTGTGAGTCGAAGGAGGAGATGGTAGATCATGCTCTTTTTTGGTGCATGAGAGCAGCTCAGATATGGGATCTGGCTGGATTACTTCCGGGGTTCACTACTCTGAGAGCCCGACTCAGTTCTTCTTAGAGAGCATGAGATTGAGCTTGAGCTCGGAGCGGGCTACTTCCTTTGCAGTTTGGATAACTTATGTGGCTTATCACATGTGACTATCTAGGAATAACTAAGTCTTTGAGTCGAGGAGGTTATCCATGCAGTTTATTCTGGAGCATGCTTTGGCCCAGGCGATTGGGGTGCTTCACATTGAGTTTGTTGATTTGACCTTATTGACTTCAGACTACCAAGACTCTCGTTTGGCTCATCGAATGACCCATTGGGTATTTATCTCCCGGGAGTCCCCTCTTTCGAACTTTCTTAAGATCAATTTTGATGGCAATGTGCTGGGTAGCAAGGGAGGTACGGGCTTCATCATCAGAGACCCTAACGCAAGATTTGTAGCTGCGCGTAATAGTCACCTCTTTAGACCTTCTATTTTCGGGGGCAGAGCTGCATGCTGCTGGGCTGGCATTGTTTATGCAAGGCTCATCCTTCATGCTATCATTTGGTGATTGAGGGAGATTCCTCTATAGTTATTGGGTGGATTTAGTGCTATGAGAGGGATGGTATCACTCGCCCTCTATTACAGGATATTTTTCCTTTGTTGCGGGGAGTGGCCAAGCTATTTATCCAGCATGTTTACCAGGAAGCTAACTTGATTGCTGATCGCATCTTTTATCGTCCAGTGTACTGGTGATGTCTTTTGATCTATCATTAACTCCATTCTGATCCTGTTTATAGATATTTTATTTTTTGATCTTTTTAATTATATTTGTATAAAAATTGTATAAGTGCTTTATTAACAAAAAAAAGAAAGAAGAATGAGGAGGAGATGGGCATGGATGATTAAGAATTATGTTGCCATCATGTATACCTAGGGCTGGAAGTGGGCTCAGGTCGGCCCGATGGGCTTCGGGCCAGCCCGATATTGGGCCAGGCTTTGGACTAGGCCCAAACAAATTCAGGTTGGGCTTGGGCTTGGGCTTGGGCTTTTTAATAAAACCCATTATATTTTCAGGCTGGGCTCGGACTTTTCTTTCACCCTGCCTGGCCTGGCCCGAACGCGGCCCATTTTAAAATGGAAGCCCAGGACCAGCTTCATATATTCATATGCTGGATCATGTCAGGTTTTCTTTGGTGTTTTTATGATTTGCTTGGTTCTTATCAGGCTCCTTTTGTTAGTTTTCTAGATTGCTTACCATCCTTTCATACTTACATGGTTCAAGGAATTAAGTTTGCACATTCACTTCAGTTATCATTCTATATAATGGATTTTCAAATCTCTATGATGCCGTATTTGTTTCCTGCCTTGTTTCTGCTTACAAAGAACCCAGCTCATTACACATCTCATGTTTATTATTTTAAAATACAAATCAACATGATGCCTCACAAATTTATGGAAGCGATTTTCTGGAATCTGTTAGCATTGTGCTGCTATTTTTTGGAAGTTGTTTTCTGGATGCTCTCATTATTTTGCTGTTGTGGTCTGCATGCTGTTTACTGGAAGCTGTTTTCTGGAAATTATATTAAACAGGCCGTTGAATAGCTTCGGGCTCTTGTTGGGCCCGATTCAAAGTAGCTTCGGGCCGGCCCAATCGGGTTCTTATTGGGCTACTTGAATCGGGTCGGGCTCAGGTTCGGGCTGGGCCAGGCCTGGGCCAAATTTTTTTGAAATTGAATCAGGCCTATGCCTGACCTGAAGCCCTTTTTTTTTTCAGGCCAGACTTAGATAAGGATATAGCTTGGTCCGATCTATTTTCAGCCCTATGTATATCTCCTTCATGTAGCCGGCATAAATTTCTCTTACGTGGCATACGGACATTGAACGCCATTCCATTTTAGCCCCAAAATCTAGGAGCCTTATGCAAAAATTCTCAAACGGCAGGTCGTT
Source organism: Areca catechu (assembly GCA_021397845.1). NCBI lineage: Eukaryota > Viridiplantae > Streptophyta > Magnoliopsida > Arecales > Arecaceae > Areca > Areca catechu. The sequence continues at coordinate 169,386,256 of CM038041.1, forward strand.
GGATGTAAAATATATATTTAGATAATATCTCTTATTTTTACCTCTTTTGAGTCCACGGAGGTGGCCGACCCCCAATTCCACGCCAACCCAAAATAAGGCGGTGAAGTAATAGGGAGGTTTCCACATTGGACTCCTCTAGGGTTTTCTCTCGCCGCAGGCCCGCACCGCTTTAAAGGCGAAGTCCGTCCTAACCTCTGCCTCTCGTTTTTCTCCTCCTCCTAACCGGAATCCCCCAATCCCTTCTCCTCCAATCCCAATTCCCTTCTCCTCCAATCCCTTTCCGTCAGCACATGGCTCTGCGCTTCTCCGAACGATTTGATGACGTCTTCCCTTCTTTGATATCCAATCTTTCCTCAATCGCCTCCAAATCCCTCCTCTGTAGCTCTAGATTGTTCCCCGCTTCCTTGTTTCGGATTCATCGCGTCAAACCCTGGTTCTAACGTCCCGGAGCTCTCGCCATGGGAAAGGGTGAGTCGATCTCTTTCAATTATCGTCGTATCGATTGAATTTTACTGTTTGATGGTTTATTTTGAGGAAGGATCGGATTTTTTTGGCTCTGGTTTGATAAAGATTTGTTTTTTGATTTGTATTAGGTCATAGATTGGTTGAATTGGTTTCTGAGATGGTTTTCCCCATCATTGGGGTCTGTTTGTTTTGATTTTTTTTTTTTCATTGATTAGGAGAAAAAGATAGTATTTGATGGAGATGATAATTGTTCAGGTAACCGACGCAAGGTTGGTGCTGATCAGTTTGACAGCAGTGATACTGATAGCGTGAGTTCTACTTCGACGGCTTTGTCCGAGCTAACGCTGGCGAACGAGACCGAGCACGTGAACTCTCTCGAGTTCGTGCTAGACAAGTACATCGATGCTCTCTACGAAAAGAGGTATCTCTTCATGTTCTTTGATCACCAAAAGCTGTCTTTTTTCCCCTACTCTTTGAATGTGGCTTTCAAATTGATGTAGAATAATTTATGTTGCTCTGCGTTCAAAACATCATGGTTGTTATTATTTCTAGATGAATATATTTGAATTGATGCTGCAGCATCGGTTAGGATTTTATTACATATGACATAAAAGGTGCCTACTAAGAATTTAATATATGATCTTCAATACCCTGATACTGATACCTGTTGCATGAATATGACTTAAGAATTTCATATCTCCTCTAATAAGGTACTAGAATAGTCTATTATGCACATGAAGGTTTGGTTCTATATAGATATCACGCCACTTTTTGATTGCCTGTTTAATATGATGCAGACCTCCAATATTCTCCAACCTCAAGTGACTGTTGTGTAGGTTAAGTGATTAATGGCCGGTAGTACTAAAAAAGTGCTTAAGAAGTTTAGATAAAAATAAACATTAGCTTTTCTCAATTTTTGACATTTTTTTTAGAGGCTTCTATCAAGTAGTCATGCAGCAGGACATAATAAAGGATGAAGCTTCAACCCTTTATCAACAAAATAAAAGGTGAAAGGAGCTTATGGTGCTTCAACCCTTTATCAACAAAATGAAAGGTGAAAGGGACTTATGATTTATCAACAAAGTGAAGTGGATCATGGAAAATAATACTTTATGATGATAAAAAGTTTCTGATTGTTTTTCTAAGAAACAGAATACTCAATGACATTGATCCCTATACCCAGTACTATGCTTTTGATGACTTTAATTTCTCTTCTTCCATCTCCTGCCATGCAACATTTAGGGAACGTGAAAACCTAAAAGCTAGAAGGACCCTTACATCTTTAACATTCTTTCAAACACGTATCTCTCAAACATACATCTGTCTGTATTTTTTTTTTCTTTTCTTTTTGATGAACTGCATATATCTGTTTGTTATGTGATGTGTTCTAGAAAGACTGGATGTAGTAGTGTCTTATGAATTTTAAAATTATACATCTGCAACATAGAATGTTGATTTGATATGGACAAGCAGGTTTTATGTTCAATTTGAATTTCAGATTCTCATGTGTTTTCTTGTTTGACATGCAACATAGACTAGATGTGCTGTTACTTTTGAAATTTGAACTTGGTTGAAAATATCTTGGTCAATCTTATGATATTTAACAATAAAACTGCTTGCATTAAAATTTCCAAGAGATAGCAAAATAAAAGGAAAGAGTCTCTTCTTGCTTATTGCTACAAGTTGGATGGATTGGACAACAACAATTAAGCTTTGAAATAAAAGTCCAAGGGGAATGACCCAGTCCTTCTATTCTAATATTTGGTGACTGCACAATTGTCACAACTTTTGGTTTGAGCAGCCTTAGTAATTGGTTGGTATTATATTGAAAGTCAAGAATTCCTAGCTGGATTTGTCAAATGAATTGAGAAGCTATATGATGAATTGGTATTAAGAAATTTATTTGTAGATGATATAGTACTGCCACAATATGTTTATTATAGTTTATTGATTGTGCAAAGTTTATAGTAGTTGTTTTTTTATTAGTTTCATTTTACAAAACACAGCTGATTCTTTATGATCATGAAGTTTCTTAGCAGTATCGTGAAGTTCTATTAGCATCTTAAAAAGGCAAAATAGATTCATTTCCTTGTATGTGAATGTGATACTATGATCTTATAAAGGCAACTCAGCTCCTTCATGGCAGCTTATACCAGAATGCTGCTTTCATGTTAGGTTAGCCATTTCAGCTTATTGTGATAACCCTTAATAAAATATCAAACTTATATGAAGTCTGCCATTATCTTGATCATTATTGAATTTCCTGCATGGTCTACTTGTTGTGATCTATATTTTCTTATATATGTGATTTCACATCATTTATTGTGCCATTTATTGATATCAAAAATCATGCAATTATTATTGTTTTTTTTTATGTTGGAGCTGATAAAAAATTGCTTGTTGTATACAAAGAGGATCTACGAGGGAGATGGCTTTGTCAGGGCTTGTTGATGCCTTTGAATGTCATGTGCCTCTTACATTTGTGGAAAACAAGTAAGCTGATCCTTTTCATCCAAACTTTTGTAATTTTTTGCTGGTAATCATATAGATGACTTGCTGAATATTTGCTGAGTCTATGGAAGTTAACATGCAAGAACATAAAGAATCAGACATACAGACATGCTCCTTTAGTTTTTAATATTTTTATATTCCTGATTTGCTAGTTCTGTCTGCTGATTTGAGACTGGTTTGACCCCATAGGAAGCTTCTGTTTGGACACATCTGGTTTAACCATCTTTTGCATTGGATACCAACCAGTTGTGCAGAATGGAAGCTTTTGTTTGCACAATAGTGCATTGCAACCTTTTTTTTTCCCGCTTAATCATAGCAGCCTAAAGTTAACATGACATTTGCAATAGTTTAGTCCCGTAATACATTTTAACTGGTATCTTGTTTTAAGAACATCTCCTTTTCCTCTTATATGGAATGTAAATATTTTATTAATAAAAATGAGATATTTTTTCTTCAAGTCCAGTAATCTACGATGCATTATGCTGTTCTGTAATCTGGGATGTCTACCTTGTACTTATTTTTACATCTTTATGTACTTTGCTGCAGATGTATTACTTTATTGCACCAATATATCAATTCAGTTAAAAGGGGTTCTACCAAAGAGAATTGCTTAGCTTCTCGGGCCATTGGTAAGCCTCTAAACCTTTTGAAATACTGCTTTTATCTTGACCAGCTGCCAAATTTGTCTTACCATGTGGTGCTCTTGTTTGAAGGATTGCTGGCCATTACTGTTGGTGCTGGAACAAGTGCACATGAAATAATGGAGGAGTCGGTGCCGCAACTATCTCGAGCTCTTATTTCTGGGTCTGATGCACTCAAGATATCTGTATGGCCAGTTTTAAACACCATATCTGCCTTTCTCTAGTTCTTTGTGGACCATTCATGTACATGCCACTTATTTTATCTGAAATTAAAATTGATTCTCTGTTATAGGTACTGGATTGCTTATCTGTCATCACTTTTGTTGGTGCAAATGATTTGACTGAAACTGAAGCATCTTTGAAAATCATGTGGGAAGTGATTCATCCAAAATCAGTCTCCAATGTATGTAAGCATGTTGTTAGTTTCTAATTGAGTGAGATTTGCAAATTTGTGCATTGTGCAGCTGTGCTTAGGTTTTCATGTTATATATCACAAATTTTAATAAACGAGATCCCATTTATACCATCTTGCTGTCTGCTCTATGTGTACCTAGAATAACATTGTTTTCTGCTTTTACCTTAAGGTTGGGCCCTTGAAAAGGCCTCGTTCCGCTGTATTAGCAGCAGCCATATCTGCATGGTCATTTCTTCTGACAACCATCAGTAGCTGGAGAATTAATCCTGATACTTGGAAGGAGTAAGTGGAAATCAATTCTAACTCTATTACTTGTTTTCACTTTTTTGGACCAATGAATTAGATTTTATTTTTATAATGATTATAACAATCTGCTTTAACAATTTGTTTTAGGTCAATTTCATTCCTGTCCACTCTATTGGAAGTGGATGATCGATATGATCGTTCAGTTCGTATTGCTGCTGGTGAAGCAATAGCACTTTTTTCTGAGTTTGGGATACTGGACATATCCTTTAATGAGGAGAGTGGTATTGAAAATTTTAATGATGAGGTCTCAAAGCGCCAAACGGTTACATATATGCAATCAATGAAGGCTAAAATATCAGGTCAAGTTTATAACCTTTCTATGGAGGCTGGTGGTAAAGGTGCTGACAAGAAAAATCTTAATGATCAGCGGGAATTATTTCAGAAAATTTGGGATTTTTTCCAGGTACTTTTGTCTCTCCAATATGGTGTATGTAGCAGTAGCTGTCATTAGCTGTATTCTTATTTAAACTGATACGTGAATTCAGTTTGGTGAGTGTCCAGAAGTGTCGCTGAGAATTTCAAGCAAGCATGTCATTCTGAGAACTTCAACATGGGGCCAATTGATACAGGTATTGGATTTTTCTTTCTTCTGACTAGCATGGAATGCATGCAGAACATCTATTGAGTTCTTTAATTAAAATATCATGAAGCATTTGCTAACTTGGTTTATTAACAGTTGAACTTCTTGAAGCGTTACCTTGGAAGAGGTTTTCTCAAGCATGCACAGGTTATTTTTTTATACATGATTAGCTCTGGTTGACTTTCAGAATAAGATGATTAATTATGTTATTTGATGCCTGATGTCCTTTTCAATTTATCTATGAATATACAGGAAAACGAACTTCTTCATGATATTTTTGAATGCGTCGTAGATAAAATGGAAAGTCTATCAGCTAAGGAGAAGGTGTGTTTTTTGACATCAACCAGCATATCAGAACTCATTTTCAGATCAATCTTTTCTTCCCGTTTTGTTAATTACATGATTTGCAGGCTTTTCTTTTAATTTCAAATAATTTTTTTAAAATTTTTGTTATGACAAATGAATGTTTTGGTATAGAGTTGACAGTATGATCCCTCGTCCCCTTCCAGTGTGCTTACATGAACAGGAATGCTTTGAATTTTCATCTTTGTTTGGATTGCTCTAGAATCAATTTTTGACCTGTTCCAAACAGTACTTGGTTCCCAAGGATGATATTGTAGTTTGGTTAAAACGATCCTGTACTATGAATATGCTTTCTCATCCCACCTGGAAACATTTTGGTTGTTGCTGCACAATGGGATCTGACATGTTTCATGGAAAAAATGATGCTAGTGTGCCCTTTGAGTGGGATGACAAGTTTGGCTCTCAGGTTCAGGATCTATTTTTATTGCTTTTGTTACAAGTCATTTTGAGGGCTGGGATGTTGTAAAATGCATTCCACCTTTGTCAGACTACAGTATGGCTCTGTCTTCTGATCCGTGCCTCAAAGATGAATGAGTTGACTTCGTCCACGTCAAATAGTTTTTTTCTTCCTTTTTTGCAGTCTAGATTCTTTCCAATTGTAAAGAACATTTGGTGCATTGCTTCGCAGTTTCATTAGTTTAATATCACCTCATAGAGGTTCAGATGGATACAAGCCAATTCCCCAGCAAGCCACCAAAACCAGCAAGTCTATGAAAAACATCATACCTCGTACATAAATAACCAAGGGAGAGAGAAAATGAAAAGAAAAGGGGAACTCGGTTACCATGAGTTGGGCATCAATTTTTGGAGGTGCATGCCAGCTTGATAGGTGGTTTAAATATCATCCATGTCGGGTTTTCTTTTTTTTTTTTTCGAGGACAATGTTCCTTATCCCGCTGATATGTAATATTAATTTCAATGTAATCATTAATCCAGTATGATGTAAGAAATTATATGTTTTCCAAAACAATTTTGTAGAGTTTGGTAAAATCATAGAGGTTCAGTAAGACTCCTGTACAGTCTTGCACGGGAAAAGCTGTGTTTGTAGGAATAATATTTTTTTGTCTTTATTTTTTAAACAACTAGCTTTATTTCGTAACATGTGTATGATTCCTTTTGCTGCTTGATCTTTCTTCTTGGGTTTTTAGGGTTGGATACTTATGGGTTTAAAGATGACTAGTTGCGGTGGATTTCATGAATAATCTTATACCTGTGTTTCTGCTAACTTGTAAAACTTCACTCATGCAGAAAATTTCAAGGTCAGTGGATAAAAAAGAAAGAAATCAACAGTTGAAAAAGGACCGTAAGATGGCTCAGGTACCATCTGCTGCAGATCCAAACCGTTACATATTTTGCTGTCATGCATTCCTCTTCCCTAACATGATTATCATCTCACTTGCAACTCACTTATGCATTGTTGACATATGGGTGAACCGTATCTATGAGGCGGCCTCATTATAATTAGCAGTCCTTGGATGCGTTTTGGGACTTCTTAATCTACAATGCTTCTAAGATCTTGTGAGATCTGATGAAAGGAAACTCATATAATTGATAGCAAATGAGACCCCCCAATGTTTCATCTGACCCACTTATCATGGTTCAGGGAAGCCGTGAATTGCTAAAGAACCTCACAGTTTAAGACACTAGCAAACTTAGAAATACTCGGTTTTGCTAGGATGCTGAGGGAGATACTGCTTGGTTGTAGTTCCTCGCTTGTTCATGTTTATTACTCTTGTATGTGCAGGCAAGGAAACAAGGGCTTTTAATTGCTCAAGATTCATAGAGATTGTATGATTGTTTCAAGACTAGAAGAGGGCTTCGTTCTGAAGGCTGCCTCTCCTCGGCATCAATTTTTGGGATCCAGTCTGCAGTTATTATTTGCATGATTTATCTCCTTGTAATATCTCCAGATGTTCATTTGGAAGAATAATATACACTTCATATCTCTAATTGCTTGGCAATCCTTTCTTGTTCCCATCCCTTCAATGCAAGAAGTTGAGATGCTAAAAAACTTTTCACTGGTATGGGGAGCCAACCCACAAACTAATAAATGTTGTATATTTGTTTCCTGTAAACGTGGCTGAGCCAGTTAACCGTGTCAAACTCATCCCTTTGTACCAGTGAACCGTGTCAAACTCATTATAAAGGGATGAGTCATGGCTAGTTCTACTATGTTTTTGAAGGCATAAATCCCTGATTCTCTGCCCTGCATATAAATTTGTGGTGAACCTTGACATAGCTGTTCTGTATTCTCTACACCAAATCCTTGAAAACATCAATATGAGCAAGCTTCTGTAAGACTTGCATCAGAGAATATATAAATTATTCTGTGATGGAGATTTCCTGGAATTTCCACGTTTCAGAAGCCTGGTAGGCTGGTATCGTACCAATAATCAGCATTAACTGATCTTTGGAAGCCTAAATTAAAGTTTGCAGCTTGCTTCTCTCTCCATCTTGTTCGACTACATTAACCAATGAAATGCATGCCATTTAGGTTTCATGGATTTTTACGTCGTATGCATGGAAGACATGGATTATAAAACTTGCATCAAATAGAAGCAAGGAAACACAAGGATTGGATGAATGGTAAGTGGTTTATTGATTGTCATTTATCGACTCCAGATGGTAAAGGGTTTAGTGATTTGTTTCATTCTACCATGTATTTCAGAATTAACCATTGGCAACCTACTTGAACGGTATCACCGTCTATCACTTGGACAGAGGCAACGGTTCAATTTCAGTTATTAGTTAGCTCTTATGGCATGGCTATGTGATAGAAAGTGGAGGATAGCGAATCATAAACTTTAAAAAAGAAAATAATGGATCATTTGTAAAGCAGTTTGGACTCTAGCGATCAACAAAGAAAACGAACCTCTATATTGTTCGTTCTTTTTCCATCTTTTTCATGTCACTGGGCCAGACTTTGTTTGTTCTTTAGCTAGCGATAGATATCATGGGAGTTGTTGCTGCAACTTCTTCCGGACCATGCTCAGATGGTTGGACTGGAGTGCTCCTCTCTCAGTTTCTATAAAAAAGTTTCCAAGAACTGGTGGTGTTCAGGCGGGGGACACTCCGATGCTTAAGTTAGCGGGAACTTGAAGGCAATAGAATGGAGGAATCTAATGGAGATGAGCGTATGGAGTGGGAAGATAGTCTTTGCCTCTACAGTCCCCCGGTTTACCTTATATAGGTGTAGAATAGTGCCAAAATCTGTCAGGGATGAAGCCAGAAAAGATTGGTCTGCCCCTAGGAGAAATTGGAGAGTGGCCCCGTGGCGCCAGGATAAGGCGACATCGTGGGAGTAGTGGAGTAGTGGTGCTGATGTGGCAGGGTTCTGTTGTAACAGAATTTTGATACCAATAGGAAGAGGCTTCTGAAGTCTCCTAGATTAACTTCGAAGTGGCCCTTTAAGAGTAGGTCGGTTGGACCTCAGCAGGAGTGGGTCGGTCGGCCTTCAGCAGGAGTGGGTCGGTCGGCCTTCAGCAAAAGTGGATCGTTTGAACCTCGACTTCAGTGGGTCGGTCGGACCTCACCTGGAATGCATCAGTCGGATTTCTGCAGGAGCGCGTTCGTCGGACCTCCGATGGAGAGGGTCACCCGGATGTCAGTAAGAGTGGTTCGCTCGAACCTCGACAAGAGTGGCAGTCCATTTCGAAGGCGAGCTGGTTGTGTATAACAGTTGCCCCATTGCTCTTGGGCTTCGAGAGGGCTTGTGGCTTTAAAGGACGAGAGCATCATTTGGCCATTAATGCACCCATCCCTGGGATGATCGCTTATCTGATCAGGTGTACTGCGACCGGTCGTTTCCCATTCCGAAATTCTACATCCAGGACAGGTGTCGGCACCCCATTGGAGGCGATGGGAGGAGCAGTTAATGCTGAAGAGGCACAATGATGGGCTGTCAGCCTGACGCGCTCGCTCGTAGGTCTCAGATGCGGCTTGGGCAACGTTGCGAGATCTAAACGGTTGGCGTCGCGTCCGGAGCGCTCAATCCACCACTGGTTTGGTGATCACACGGATCGCGGTTGGACATGATTTGTCGCATCCCATCGGCTTCTCCGTTGGATTGGAAAGTCGCGTCGTCTGATGGTTGATTGCGGCGCTTGAGGGATGCTGGGAAGCGGCCCCTCAGTAGCTATAAAAGGAGGGGGTGAAGGCCCGGGGGAGAGTCTTCTGCTGTAACTATGCTCGGAGAAAAAGAGCATTCCTCCTCTGCCGCTCTCGCCCCTTTAGGAACCTCCATCACCAGGTTAGTTTCCCCCATCTTTCCTCTCCAGCTTCCATTAGAATGGCTTCCGGCAGCCGGAGCTCTGCCCACAAGGATAGGGAACTAGGTCCCCATAACATCCCGTCGGAAATGACCCGGGAAAGGATAGAAAACCTTAGGGTCGTATACAATATACCTTCCACTCTGCATTTGACCATTCGCAATCGAGAGAGAAGGGTGATCGGTCCACTGAACCTGGGAGCTCTTCAGTGTATGAAGACCACCTTAAGGCCGGCCTTAGGTTTCCTCTCCCCGATTTTTTCGTCCAAGTCTTCAACTCTTATAGAGTGACTCCCACGTAGCTGACCCTGAATAGCATTCGAGCAATCAGCTGCTTCATGGTCCTCTGCTAGAGGGTCGAAGCCGAGCCAAGAGTGTCTCTATTTGCAAACTTTTTCCTTCTCAAAAGGGATTTCTGAAGCTAGGAGTGGTGGATGTTCAGTCCCTGCCCTGGTCGGAGGATCTTGAGGGGGCTTCCATCAGCCATCTATGGGTGGAAGTCCTGTTTCTTCTTCATAGATAGCTTAGAGCCTTGGGGCTTCGAGCCGGCATGGAGGGAGTCGAGGCCGAAGGCCGTCAATGGGAGGAAAGTGTTAAGGGCCGATGAGGCTGACTTTAATGAGATGGACATGGATGACCCCGCCTTTGTACATGAACTACTTCGAGAGGATAGCCTCCACTCGGCTGGAATCAGCCAACATCAATACCTGGGTAGGGTAGAGGCCACCGTCGTAGGTCTTCTATTTTCTTTATGTCGGCTTTGTTTATTCTGTTACTAACTTCAATTTTATTCTATGGCAGGCAGAAAAATGAAGCCGAACTGAGTAGAGATCATGGCACGGGTGGCCAAGAAGAGGGGCGTCTGAGTCACGGAGCCGACAGTCGAGAAATGGATGAAGCAGTGAGTGGAGGAGCCAGCTGCTACTGTCGTGTCGGTGGACTCCGACGATGACGTGCCTTTATCGGAGCGTTGGGTCAGGAGGACCCTGGAGCGCTCACCTTCATTCGGGCAGTCGACCGCCTAGATAGGAGAGGAGCCGTCGGGACCGACTGATATGGAGGTGGCCCCAACCTCGCCGACTATTGAGTTGGCGCAAGAGGCTCCCTCAATGGCCGAAGGGAGAAAGGTGGCCGAGGGAGGAGATGCCAACAGGGTGGAGGCCGGCGGAGTTGGTGGTGAGGTGCACTAAAGCTAGCGCGCCCTACACAATGTTGAGCAGGCCAAAGACCTGCTCAAAAGGGCTGTTACAAATGTTGATTGGAATGAGTCAGGTCGGCGAACTTTGAATGACGCCGCCATGAGCTCCTATCGCAATCTGATGGGGGTAAGTCACTCGTTCCTGAGTCTTAGGCCTTTCTTTTGTTTCTTGTAGGTTACTGATGCCGTCTTGTTGTTTGCAGCTCCTATACGACGTCTCTCTGATGGATGACGACCTAGGCGAGTTGCTTTACTTGAAAGAGCACTTGGCCAAGAGGGTCGAACGAGCTGAGGCGGCTAGAGCCGCAGCAGAGGCGGACAAGGCCATGGTGGAGGCGGCATGGAAGGCCGTCAAAGAAGAGCTGTCTGCTTGTCGGGCGGAGGTAGAGGTTCATAAGAAGCAGGCAGAGGACTTGCGGAATCGGCTGGCTGAGCGGGAGGATCGCCTGAAGAAAAAGAAGTTGAAGTCCTTGGCGCATCGGCTAGCCGAGGAGGAGGCGTGGCTAATCAAGTTCAAAAGGCACTTGAGAGACCACCGAGCTACGTCGGAAAAATATATGGGCCTGCTGTGGGAGGCCAAGGAACAGATGGCAGAGATGGCCGACGACGCTGTAAGGAAATACAAGGCCTCCGACGATTTTAAGGAAGAGATGAACGAGGCCAGAGCGATCAGCTTCGACTTCGGTTATGAAGAGTGCCTATCGAAGGTCAGTGATGCCTTTCTAGAGCTAGACCTCACCTTTCTGTAGCTGCCAAGACAGGTGGAAGAGGAGGGCGTGGAAGAAGAAGTGGGCCCGACCGATGGAGGGGCCGAACCTCTGGCTGCAGCCGACATAGTGGAGACCCAAGCCCCTTCAAAGTCCGGAGTCGATGCCCAGGTTATAGCTGATGTAGGGGCGACAGACGTCCCGGTCGGAGCTTTGGGCGCGGCTGAGGGGGTCGAAGCCGAAGTCTCGCCTGTACCCTTGGTGGGTCGGACCTAGGATGTTTGTACAGGTCTGACCTACCTTTTGTAATAAACTCTTTTTTGCAATAAAATAGAAGTCTTCTTTCTTTGGTGTATCTATTGTGTATGTCTCTGTGAATGTTGGGTCGGTCGGATTGACCGAAACTGTTTCTTCCAAAAATATTTCTAAGTGTTGACAGTCGGCTTAATTGAGCCGCAGGTTTTCAGAAATAGATGTTGAACAGTGGTTGAATCCAAACCCAATCACTTAGAAATTTTTCTAAGTGTTAGTCTGTCGGCTCGTCTGAACATGAGGTTGAATCTTCCGAAGTAGCTGCTGAACAATGGCTTAGTCCGAACCCAATCACTTAGAGATTTTTCTAAGTGTTGGTCCATCGGCTCGCAAGGTCGAATCTTCCGAAGTAGCTACTGAACAATGGCTCAGTCCGAACCCAATCACTTAGAAATTCTTCTAAGTGTTGGTCCATTGGCTTGCGAGGTCGGATCTTCCGAAGTAGCTGCTGAACAATAGCTCAGTCCGAATCCAATCACTTAGAAATTTTTCTAAGTGTTGGTCCGTCAGCTCATGAGGTCGGATCTTCAAGTGGACTGTTCTGAAGCCTCTACTGACCGAAGTCAGACTTTCGAAAGTGGGCTGCCCGAGAGCCTCTGCCAACCGGAGTCGGATTTTCGGAAGTGGGCTGCCCTAGAGCCTTTGCCGACCGAAGTAGGACTTTCAGAAGTGGGCTGCCCTAGAGCCTCTACCGACCGGAGTCGGACTTTCGGAAGTGGGTTGCCTTAGAGCCTCTGCCGACCGAAATCGGACTTTCATAAGTGAGTTGCCCTAGAGCCTCTGCCGACCGGAGTCGGACTTTCGAAAGTGGGTTGCCCTAGAGCCTCTGCTGATCTGAGTCGGACTTTCGGAAGTGGGCTATCTTAGAGCCTCTACCGACCGAAGTCAGACTTTCGAAAGTGCTTCATAGAAGAAGTGATGGCCTTTATTGATAGTATTTGCGAAGGTTGTCTACATTCCACGGATGCGCCACTTGCCGTCCATCCAAATGCTCGAGTCGGTAAGTTCCGGTTCGAATTACTTCAACAACTCGATAAGGACCTTTCTAATTGGGAGAGAGTTTTTCTTGCTCGGTCGATCTTGAAATTTCTGTCCTCTGCAAAACCAGATCTCCGATCCAGAAGGTTCAAGCCTTGACTCGAGAGTTGTAGTATCTGGCCATCTTTTGACGGTAAGTCGCCATCTTCAAGCTCGCCTGGAGCCTGGTTTCATCAAGCAGGACTAGGTCAGCCCTTCTTTGCTCTGAGTTGGTCGGTTAGACGAAATGATCAATCTACAGTGATTGTAAGGAAATTTCCACATGGATGATTTCTTCGCTTCCATAGGTCAGATTGAATGGAGTGTCCCTAGTCGCCGTTCGGGAGGTCGTTTGATAAGCCCAGAGCACTGAGTGGAGTTTTTCTGCCCAAAGTAGGGATGGTAATTTTTATTGATCCGATGGGTATCTGACCCGACCCGACTCTAATGGGATGGGTAAAACTCGACCCACCTAATTTATAAACAGATATGGGTTATATAAAAAAACCCGACTCGGGTTCGGGTCGGGTACGGGGAGTAGTACGCCCCGACCCGAACCCGATCCGTTTATATATAAAGAAAATTATGTTTATAAAATACTTAAGTAAATTGGATATGGGATGGATATACCCGACCTGACTCGACTCGACCCGACCCGACCCAACCCATTTAGCTTTTAAATAAACTAAGTTTTATGAGACCGGGTATACCCGGCCCGACCCGATCCATACGTGATTTTTTTATACCCGACTCGACCCGACTCGAGACGGGTATGGGGTGGGTATAGGGTGGATAATTTTTTAGCAGGGTGGGTATGGGTTTTGGGTGACCCGACCCAAACCCGACCCGTTGCTATCCCTAGTCCAAAGTCCTTTGGTGTCATTTTGTCAGGTCTTCAATCCGTGCAAGATCGTCCAATTGGTGATTTCGGTTTCTCCGTTGGATTGTGGATGACTGACTGATGTTAGTCGATGGGAGATGTGATATTGCTGACAAAATTTCTCGAAACTTGAGATTGTCGAACTACCTTCCGTTGTCGGTGATGATCGTCTTCGGTATGCCGAATCAAAAGATGATGCAGTTTCGAACAAAATTCTTCACTTTAGCTTTTGTAATATGTGCTAGTGGTTCGGCCTCCACCCATTTGGTGAAGTAATCAATGGCCACAATCAAGAATTTTTGCTGGCCAGATGCCGGGGGGAATGATCCTAGGATGTCCATCCCCCACTGTGCAAATGGCCAAGGTGGGTGAGTGGAGTCAGCTGACTAGCCGACTTCCTTTGAATGTTGGAATATTTCTGACACACGTCGCACTTTCTGTCGAAGTCCGACATGTCTCTCTGGATGGTCGCCAGTAATATCCTTGTTGGATAATCTTGTAAGCCAGGGATCTTCCTCCCAGATGGTCATCGCAGATGCCTTCGTGTACTTCTCTGAGTGCATAGTCGGCATCAATCGATCCCAAGCACTTCAGCAATGGCTGTGAGAACGATCGCTTGTAAAGAGTATCATCGAGGACGACGTACTTTGAAGTCATCCAGCGTATACGCTTGGTTTCTGTTGTATCTTTCGGTAGTGTCCCTTTAACAAGGAATACAAAAATAGGGTCCATCCAAGAGGCTTCTTGCTCCACTTGGTGAACTTCTGTCGGCTCTTCAGCAATGCTTGGGTACTGTAGATACTCTACAAAGGTCTGGTCAGAAGTGTTAGTAACGGCCGTAGCCAACCGCAACAAAGCATCCGTTCGGGAGTTCTATAATCGAGGTTTATGGAGAATTTCGAAAAATTTAAGTCAAAATATGAGGCTTTGTACCTTGCTAAGTACTTGGCCGGGGTCGGATCTCTCATCTTGAATTCATCCTTTACCTGATTCACTACCAACTGAGAGTTGGAGAAGGCTCTAATTCGGCTGATGCCTAACTCATTGGCTATTCTTAGTCCTGCAAGAAGGGCTTCATATTTTGCTTAGTTGTTTGACACCTGAAATGCAAAGTGTAAAGCATACTCCAAGCTCTGTCCGTCAGGGTCGGCTAGGATTAAGCCCGCCCCATAGCCTGCAAGGTTGGATGCTCTGTCCACATGAAGGATCCAAGCGGGCTCTACTTCTTCAATGGCATCATCTTCAGGTGCGCCAGTCGCTTATGAGGGTACTTCCTGTCTCCAGGTACATTCTGCAATGAAGTCAGCAATTACCCGAGCCTTCATGGTTGACCAAGATTGGAAAGAGATATCAAATTCGCCAAGCTTGATGACCCACTTGGCAAGCCGACCGGATGTGTCTGGGCTCATAAGGATATCCTTGAGAGGTTGATCGGATAGGACGACAATCGGATGTGCCTGGAAGTAGGGTCGGAGTCTCTTGGCTGCTATGACCAAGGAATAGAAAATTTTCTGCATCTTGGGGTATCTTGTTTCAACATCATGGAGAACTTTGTTGATATAATAGATTGGTCTCTGCTGATTGCCTTCTCCCATTCGAACGAGGATGGAGCTTACCGTCTCGTCCGACAACGACAAGTACAAGTATAAGGGCTCTCCCTCCGTCGGCTTAGCCAGCAATGGAGGGTTCTTCAGATAGGTCTTCAATGCCTTGAAGGTTGACCGACACTCGTCGGTCCAATAGAAATGGTCCGACCTCACAAAGTCTTGAAGAAAGGTAGGGACTTCTCAGTCGACAGGAAAATGAAGCGGTTGAGAGAGGCTATTCGGCGTGTAAGTTCTTGCACTTGCTTCTTGTTGGTCGAATGCCCCATGTCCATGAGGCATTTGATCTTGTCAGGGTTGACTTCAATTCCTCTTTGCATAACTAAGAAACCAAGGAATTTTTCGGAAGTCATCCCAAAGGTGTACTTGGCAGGATTCAGCTTCATCCGATGACGTCTCAATGCATCAAAGGATTTCTGCAAGTCTCTAATATGGTCGGCTTTGCGGAGGCTCTTGACAATCATATCATCAACATACACCTCAATATTTCTTCCGAGCTACCCTTCGAAGACTCGGTGGATTAGCCTTTGGAAAATGGCACCGACATTCTACAGGCCGAAGGGTATCATTTTGTAGCACTACAGTTCTTTGTTAGTAATAAAGGCTGTCTTCTCTTTGTCCTCCAGGTGCATCCTGATTTAGTTGTAGCCGGAGAAGGCATCCATGAAGCTTAGAAACTGATGACCGGTCATGGCATCCACCAGTTGGTCAATCTTTGGCAAAGAAAAGCTGTCCTTCGGACAAGCCTTGTTGAGATCGGTGTAGTCCACGCATATCCTCCATTTTTCATTAGCTTTCTTCACCATTACAACATTTGCCAACCAGTCGGGGTAGTGGGCATCTCTGATGAAGCCAGCATCAGAGAGCTTCTTGACTTCCTCATCAATTGCCCTTTGTCTTTCGGGAGCGAAGCTCTTTTTCTTCTGTCTGACAGGCCTGTAGGCCAGATCTACTTTAAGTTCATGAGTTATGACTTTTGACGGGATGCCTGGCATGTTCGACACCGACCAAGCAAAGACATCGATATTGTTCCTTAGAAAATCAATCAGCTCCAACTTGACCTCTTCACTGAGAGTACTTCCAATTTGGAAGACCCTGGTAGGATCGTCCTCCCGAAGGGGAATGAATAGAATCCTTTCAACCGGTTGTCCATGTCCATCGACTTCGGCCCTAGGGTCAAGTTATCCTAAAGTAGAATGACCCTCCGATTGCCTGTCCTAAATGGTTAAGCACTGCCTGGCCATCTTGCGGTCTCCCCTCATAACTCCGACCCCATTCCGAGTTAAAAACTTTGCCAGCAAATGGTAGGTAAAGACAATGGCCCGGAACTTGTTGAGGGCCGTCGGTCCAGAATGGTGTTATAAGTCGAGGTCATACGTACGACCACAAAGTTGACGGGGAGAGTCTTCTGGTAAGGCTCCATCCCGATGGTCACAGGCAGAGTTATCTCCCCTTCCACTGTGATGGAGTTTCCCTCGAAGCCAGTCAACGACATAGAAAATTCTTGTAGCATTGATCTGAAAAGGTTCATTCTGACAAAAGCATCATACAATAATACTTCCGTGGAGCTTCCATTATCAATAAGGATCCTCTTTATATCATAGTTGGCAATCACTGCCGACACAACTACAGGATCATTCTCAGAGACATGGGATTCTAGGAGGTCCTCATCGGAGAAGCTAATTACATTAGAGCCCCTAGACTGCTTCATAATGTCCTGGTCTTCTTCGTATCTCCAATCGGTCCGACAGTGCAGCATGCCAACATTCCTGTCAGTCGGACGTTGATTAGGAAGCTCTATCTCCTCTGGGGGGTCTTTAGCAGCTGAAGCTTCGGCCCGATTCCTCTGGGGTTGGACATACTTATGCATGTACCCCCTTTTAATGAGGTCTTCGATTGCGTCCTTCAGCTGGAAGCAGTCTTCGGTGTTGTGTACGTGGTCTCGATAAAACCGGCAGTATTTGTCTCTATTTCTGGATGCAGAGGGGCTCCTCATCGGACGAGGCCTTTGCAGGAAGGTCTCGTTCTCAATTTTCAGGAGGATCTTCTCCCTCAAAAGGGAGAGGGGCGCATAAGTTTCAAACCTCCTGGGGAAGTCCTTCGGCTTTGGGCTGCGGCGTCGGGTCGGATTATTGCCATCGTTGGGAGGTCAAATTTTGGGAGCCTTGTTGCTTCGCTTCTTGGAAGCTTACCTCCCTTCAGCCTGGCACTGACTCGTCGCTTGCTCTTCTGCCAGGGCATACTTTTATGCCCTGGCCAGCAGCTCGGAGTAGCTTGTCGAGAATTTCTTGTCTAGGAAGAATGTGAGACTGGACGAGCGCAACCCTCTCTTGAAGGCCGACATAGCTACGTCTTCATTCAGGTTCGGGATCTCCATGGCCGCTGAGTTGAAATAGGCCATGTAGTCTCGGAGGGTTTCTCCCTTCTTTTGTAGTACAAGGAAGAGGCAGTCGGTGTTCCTCGGCGTCCGACTGCAAGTCCTGAAATGGGAGAGAAAGAGTTTTTCAAGCTGAGAGAAGGAGTGGATTGTACCCGGTCGGATGGCGGAGAACCACATTCGGACCACCTTCTTGAGAGTTGCAGGGATGGCAATGCAGTGGAGGGCGTCGGAGATGCCCTGTATCATCATGTGGGCCTTGTAGGTATCCAGATAGTCCAGCGGGTTGATGGTACCATCGTAGGGGTCCACCTGTGGGATTTTGAAGTGACGGGGGATCGGCTCCCCTATGATTTTGATAGAAAAAGACGGGCTAGAATCGCATGCCTGTGCCCCGTCGATCTTTTGCTGATCGACTAGCACAGCGATCTACTCCTCCATGCGCTGGAGTTTGCTGGTGTAGTCCCTCGGGACCTCGCTGCGGTACTGGTCGCTGTCGGGGATTGAGTTAGCAGAGGAGGGTGAGGTGGACCTCACTCTCTTCCCATCAACATGAGCCCTCTGGGACTTTTGGGGCTCAGGAACATCGTAGGAATGGGGCTGAGGGACTTCACGCCATCGGCTTCCCTCAGCAGCAGGCTGGTGGTTGGTGCAAGACACTGTAGGTGGCTGTTGCTGGTTGATAGCTGCATCCTGGAGGTTTTGAACCGTAGCAGCGTGGGTGTCGATGCAGTTCATGAGGGTCGGAACTGCTGTTGTCCTAGAGTGATGGTGGGCTCGGCAATGTGATTCTCCCTGAGGGATACTTCCGACCTGGACGGGGAGTTACCTATCCTAGTGAAGGTGTTCTGGGCTCTTTCTTTTATCATTGCCTTGTTTAGTAGGTGGACTCCTCCTTTTAGAGAAGGGAAAACGATCCCTTCTTCTAGCGCCAATCTGTTGCTTCAACTTCTCCCGAATCAGGCTCAAATGGCCGGGCTGGAGCGCTCCCTCCCGGTTCCTACAAAAATCTCCAATGATCAATAGTGTTCCGGCGGGGGACACTTCGATGCTTAAGTTAGCGGGAGCTTGAGGGCAACAGAATGGAGGAATCTAATGGAGATGAGCGTATGGAGTGGGAAGAGAGTCCTTGCCTCTAGAGTCCCCCGATTTACCTTATATAGGTGCGGAATAGTGCCAAAATCTGTTAGGGATGAAGCAAGAAAAGATCGATCTACCCCTAGGAGAATCTGGAGAGTGACCACGTGGCGCCAGGATAAGGCGACATCATGGGAGTAGTGGAGTAGTGGTGCTGATGTGGCAGGGTTCTGTTGTAACAGAATTCTGATACCAACAGGAAGAGGCTTGTGGAGTCTCCTGGATCAACTCCGAAGTGGCCCTTTAAGAGTAGGTCGGTTGGACCTCGGCAGGAGTGGGTCGGTCAGCCTTCAGCAGGAGTAGGTCAGTCGAACCTCAGTAAAAGTGGGTCGTTCGGACCTCGACTTTAGTAGGTCGGTCGGACTTCACTTGTAATGCATCAGTCGGATTTCTATGGGAGTGCGTCCGTCGGACCTCCGATGGAGAGGGTCACCTGGATGTCAGCAAGAGTGGTTCGCTCGGACCTCGACAAGAGTGGCGGTCCGGTTCGAAGATGGGCCGGTTGGGTATAACAGGAGTATTTACAAAAGTTCGAAATTGCACTGTAAGTAATAATAATAGAGTTCAGTCAAAAAAAGTAATAACAATAGAGATCTAGATCTAAATCAATGCCATTGGGCTAGTCCAAATATTCCTAGCTTGATGGATGATTACTAAAATTCAATTTTACCTATATTTCATGTGCAATTGCGCATGGTAAGTGGTTTAATACCCATATATATCTTCTAACACGGTACATTCGAGTGCAATCAATCCTTTAATCTCTTTATTTTATAAATCTCAATCTAGGAAATCTAGAGGGATAGAAACAAGGGGAACTGGAATAACCCATGTATCTAATTAGGTCAAAGGGATACGAGTTTGTTTCTTTGGCTCTCGGGTTCAAGACCAAATCAATGCGTATACCTCAAGGCATGCAGCCTCTCCAAACAAAGCGATAATATCTACGAGGCCAACCATAGAGGACACCAAAATTAATTGTATGCTCGCCATTGTTGACCATCTCTCTTGACCTCGCCTATGTCGAAGCTCCATCATTCGTAGTCTATCATTGTATGGACCCACCAACCGCATCTAGGCTGGCCCAAACTTTTTCAAAGTCAAAAGCCTTTAATCCCCCCGCCCATTCAAGCTTCCATGCCGTCCACCACTTCCTCACCACCCTCGTATCTATAAATACGCGCTCCTCTCATCTCTCCATCACCACCTCCCTTAGCCTTCTAACACTTTCATTCACATCCCTTGCAATCCCTTATTCGAATAAATTATAAAACAGATGGCATCCCAGACCGTTGAGAGCCACCGCGAGGGAGCCGAGGTCTACCACGGCGATGACCTCTGCAAGAAGAAGTCCATCCAGCTCCTCGAAGAGCTCGGCCTCCCCAAGGGCTTGCTACCCCTCGAGAATATCGAGGAGTTTGGCTACAACCGTGCAGCTGGGTTCATGTGGTTGGTCCAAAAGAAGAAGAAGGAGCACACGTTCAAGAAGATCAAGGAGACGGTGTCGTATGCCACCGAGGTGACGGCCTTCGTGGAACAGCGCAAGATGAAGAAGATAACTGGGGTGAAGACGAAAGAGCTGCTGCTGTGGCTTTCTGTTGTCGAGTTTTACATAGATAACCCCTCGTCCGAGAAGATCACTTTCAAGACCGGCACCGGACTCTCTGACAGCTTCCCGGTGTCTGCCTTCGAGCTCGAGTAGCGTGTGAGAGAGAGGAGTTGGTGGAGGGACTTGCTAGAGCTCGTTCCCATTCCTCTTTGGGCTGGAAATTAACGTGAATTAGGACTTCTCTCCCTCTTAATCTCTGTTAAGGACATTACTGAAACTTCGGTATCTGAAATATTTTGCAGTTTACAATTGCTGGTGTATCAAATAAAAGCTTATTAATTCAATGGTCTTATTGTGATACAAGCCTTCAGAAAACCATACCGTTCACTCAAATGCTCAGATATGGGCGCTTTGGATTTAAATGTTTGGTGAGATGTGCTGAACGCCAATTTTTTACATGGTAATAGATAATTTCCATGCTTGATGAGCAAGCAATTATTTGCTTCTAAATTTCTTAGGGACTTCCATTTGTATTACTTGGGTAGATGGTAATTTTTGATTGGCCAAAAATGAGCACTGGAACCTGTCCTTGAAATCATGCATTTTTGCTAAAAATAAAAGAAAAAAAAAAGGAAAATCAATCGGTCATGATTATAAGGGTCAATAAAAATCTCTTAAGTATATATAGAGATTGGGTTTGGGTTAGATGTTGTACAAATTGAGTCTATGTTTGGTTTCCAGGTTGGAATGATGCTAGAACAAAATCTAAATCTTTAGTAGGTATAGTTAGTTGGAAGGATAAATTCCTGTCATGCATGGTCTTAAAATTATTCCCCCTTTTTTTTCCCTTTGGGTGTAAGAATAGGGGTTCCCCCTTGATGCATCTTAAATTTATTCACTAATGATAATCTCTCAATGCAAAAGTTAGTTTTCTTTGGAAATAAGATCCATGTTTTATATATTTGCAGATCAAGATATTCTTATGCAAGAAAACTTTCACTAATCATTATAAAATTCTTGTCATCTTTCTTCCCATTCCTTGTCCCACCTGACCTTCTGAAGGTTCTAACAGCTAAACTATATCATTCATCAATACAAGTTATCTCCGGATTCAAGATAGGACCAAGATTTAAAATGGAAGATACTATATAGCCTTGAAGATGATTTAAAAAATTAAGCGAAGCACATAAGACGTTCTTAACAACAACAACAACAACAAATAAAGAAAAAGAAAAAGAAAAGAATTTTGTGCCTTTTTCATTTGACATATATGTCCGACCAACATGGAAGAGATTTTATTTTATTCTATTTTTGATAAAACAACTCAAAAGAGATTGAACTGTTACTGCTGCATTGTCAACAAGGAGAGAATCTAGAGAAGAATCAATGCTCATTAGGGGCATTGGTGTTATAGAATTAGTTTGAGATCTCTTTCAGCCGATTGAAAGAAAAGATCTATTTTTATTCTTTTAAATAGGAGTCTGGATGTAGGGAGAATATAAGAGACAGAAGGAAGAGAGTAATTAATTTCCTGCTCTTAGATCATATTAAGATAGAAATTTGTGGTTAAAATATTTGATTTTCATTAGCTATGACAACAGGTTCATATATATACTTCGTATGAGATCAACATCTCTACATCAAATAGAGTATATAAGATTTGATATATATGATACAAAGAAAATCTACATAAATATATACCATTTTTATCTAAAAAATATGATAAAATTTAATAAAGAATGAAATGTTTCTTGATTATATATCTAGTCATATCATAGTTGGGCTATATTTGTCAAATCTAGTTAAATGTTTTGTTGAACGAATCAAGAAATAATTTTCATCATATGGTATTGTATATTTGGTTGTATGCTGAATTTGCTTGCATGATTTGTGAGGGAATTAAGAAGAGATTTTAATCATATGAGATTGCATAATTTTTATTAAAAGAAACAAGGTCAATTTGTTCCGCAAAATGTGCATTTTTTTCCGTTTCTTCTTCCTCTTATTTTTATTTCCACAACGTAAATGATTGACCGCGTGATCTACCATTTATTATACACCGAAACGGGCCGTGTGTTACATGGTTTTTAAAGGATTCAATCGAACTTTGCTATCTCAGACCCAACTTTCAGCTTACGACAGAGACTTGGGAACTTGGAAGAAGATTACGAGGCCAACTACAAGAAGACTTAATGGAGAAGTTGCCAGTCCGTCATTGTTGACTTGCCTTCTCTTGACCCATTTCCGGCTATTTTTTTCCATAAATCAACCGTGTCTAGGCCGGTACTCGATCCAGACCCTTTCCAATGTCACAGCCCACTCATTCAAACTCTCGTCAAAACATCTATAAATACTCCCTCCTTCGCTCATTTCTCACTAGAGCTATCAAAATAACTAGAGTCTATGGGCCAGTCCATTTGATCCTTTAAATTAGATTGAAAAAATTTGGTTCATTTATGTAATCAGACTTTTTGGCTCGGCCCTGTAGCCCATGGGTTCAATAGAGTTATGACCGAGTCATGGGCCAAGAAAAAAAAAATATATTTTTTTAAAATAAATATTAAAATCTTTATTTATTTTTTTTCCAGCGGTCCCACTTCTCTATTCTGATTTAGTAATTCACTTAAGGCTTAAGGGGCTTTGGCAATCTGGTAGAGGAGAAGAATATCCGGTGCTGGTGGTGATAAAGGACGGAGGAGGAGAGAAGCAGCTGCAGCATGCAACAAGCCAACGGCAATGAATGCGACATTGGGCAATGAGTTTTCAATCTTCTTTTTTTTATTTTTTCTTAACGGAATGTCAGCCGGTCAAAGATAGGGGTCAGGCCATCAATAAGGGTATTGGCCTGCCGAGCGGGCTCGTCGAGCTAGATCCTCTTCCTCCACCAACATCGAGGTTGTTCTTACTTCTACGGTTCTTTCATAACCGACGCAGGCTACTAGATCATCTCCTCTACTGCGATCCGGTTCGCGACCAACTCGTCTAGCCATTGGATCCTCGGTGGTTTCACTGTCTTTGCGATGGATCTCATTGTCTGCTTAGGCTTGTTAATCAATCTTCATGGCAAAAAAGAGACAAGAAGCTTTTAGTTGGAGGGAGGGATAGTTTGGGGAGAGGGAAGTGCAAGTGGGCTGGCCCAGCCCTAGCCCACGATCTATATAGGGCCGGGCTATGCTAGAATTTCATGACTCATTTGTGTAAGTGGGCCTAGTCTGGCCCGGCCCATATAATGTCAACCCTCATAGACTAGGACTGGGCTGGGCCGGGCCTGCCTACATTGACAGGTCTATTTTTCACCACCACCCTTGGCCTGCTAACTTACATTTTCATTCACTTCCCTTCCATGCCCTTCTGATAATATATAACATGGCATACCAAACCATTGAGAGCCAACGCGAGGGAGCCGAGGTCTACCACGGCGATGACCTCTGCAAGAAGAAGTCCATCCAGCTCCTCGAAGAGCTAGGCCTCCCCAAGGGCTTGTTTCCCCTTGAGAACGTTGAGGAGTTTGGCTACAATCATGCGGCTGGGTTCATGTGGCGGATCTAGAAGAAGAAGAAGGAGCACACGTTCAAGAAGATCAAGCAGACTGTGTCATATGCCACCGAGGTGACGGCCTTCGTAGAACAACACAAGATGAAGAAGATAACTGGGGTGAAGACAAGAGAGCTGTTGCTGTGGCTTTCTGTTGTCGAGGTTTACATAGATAACCCCTCGTCCGAGAATATCACTTTCAAGACCGGCACCGGACTCTCTGACAGCTTCCCGGTGTCTGCCTTCGAGCTTGAGTAGCGTGTGAGAGAGGAGTTGGTGGAGGGACTAGAGCTTGTTCCCATTCCTCGATCTTTGGGCTAGAAATGTGAATTAGGACTTCTCTCCCTCTTTCTCTGTTAAGGACATTACTAGAACTTCGTTTTCTGAATTATTTTGCACTTTACAATTCTGGTGTATCAAATAAACGTTCATTCAATGGTTTTATTGTGAAACATGTCTTCAGCAAATCATATCGTTCATTCAAATGCTCAGATATGGGTGCTTTGGATTCACATGTTTGGTGACATATGTTGAACACCAATTGTTACATGGCAATAGATAATTACCTTGCTTGATGAGCAAGCAATACTTTGCTTCCAAATTTCTTAGGGTTTTCCTTTTGATCACTTGGGTAGGTGGTAATTTTTGGTAGGCCAAAAATGAGCACTGAAACCTGTCCTTGAAATCATGCATTTTTGCAAAAAATAAAAGAAAAAAAGAAAATCAATCAGTCATAATTATAAGGGCCAATAAAAATCTCTTAAGTATATATAGGGATTGGGTTTGGGTTAGATGTGGTACAAATTGAGTCTAAGTTTGGTTTCCAAGTTGGATTGATGCTAGATCTAAATCTAAATCTTTAGTAGGTATAGTTAGTTAAAAGGATAAACAACTATCATGCACGCTCTTAAAATTATTCCCTTTTTTTCTTTTTGGTGTAAGAATAGAGATTCCCCCCTTGATACATCTTAAATTTATTCCCTAATGACAATCTCAATATAAAAGTTAGGTTTCTTTGAAAATAAGATCCCTTCTTTATATATTTGCTTCATGCAAGAAAACTTTTATTAGTCATTATAGAATTCTTGTCATCTTTCTTCCCATTCGTTGTCCTACATGACCTTTTGAAGGTTATAACTGCTAAACTACATCATTCATCAATGTAGAGTTCTCTAGATTGAAGATAGGATCAAGATTTAAAGTGGAAGATATTATATAGCCTCAAAGATTGTTATGGGGATACTTTAGATGCCTTGGATAAAGGTTGATATAGATTTAGAATCCAACTGCGGAGATGGATACGTCGCTTGCCGACCCACATGCCGACTTATCTGCTGGCCAGAGCACTTTCTGAAATATCTTCATAATTCTTCATAGCCAGCAACCAAACATTATGGCCCAGTCCATTAACTCACCCGTAGGCCCGTTGGCTAAGTTGAGCCACACTCCGAAGATGCTATATTTAGAGATTATCAGGTGTGGCCCTCAAGCACACCCCCTTCTCATGTGATCAATCCTAGAAATTTCAACTGTTGATTGCCTAGATTGTGGGAATAGCTACCCTTTTCGATAACGTTGCCTGCAACCACAGCCTCCATAATTTTTGAGAGCAAATCATGGCTGTGACATCGTAATAGGACAATCATGGTCCAGTATCATCGGAGCTGCCCATTTTGGCTTAGCCCTCTTCTATAATAACCAAGGCCTCAAGGACTCTCGGTAAGCAATTCTTTTCTACGCTCACTATCTCATTTCTACTCCAGATCATTGACTTGAGCATCAGAATGTCCTTGTTGGGACCAATCCTGCTTGGAAACTTTTTTGCAGGTCATTCTAGCAATGATTCTAGCTAGTCCACATCTCCTCTGACCTCGAGCCGGTATGTGCAATAACATATTGGTGCAAGTGGAAGGGACAGGCCCATTTTTTATAAAAAAAGTGAGCGAAGCCTTTATGATGCAGCCCAAGAATGTGACATCGAAGATCACGAGAGCTTGCTTGAATAGCAGGGCTTCCAATTCCACGTCACCATTGGTGCAATTGCCAAAGCAGCAACCTCCACCTACCATTGGAGTAACTCTAGACTAGTTTAGCGATCTGGTCCATTTAGTCCATAAATTAGCTAACATGGTCTTAGGGATGTAGCAGAATCTAGCTACCCAGTAGGAGGCGCAACCTAGTCCTCCACAATGGCAACCACTTGCCATGACCCAACCATCTTAGCTACCTCCTACCACGTCTCTTCCCCCCTAGCTGGATCCAGAGTTAGAGAGTCATACAAGACAAAGCCACCCCTGGAGCCCAATCTGAGAATAGAGGCGGTCACGTTCTCCTCGCTCCAAAGGGGACTCTACCCCTAGGAGATTACCACCGCAGTAGTCTATGGCCAACAATGCCAAAGATGTCGATATGCAGCGAAATCTATAAAAGATGAATTAGCGGATTGAGGCACTCTATAACCAAGCTTTGAACCGAGGTGAAGGGCCTGGCCTTAACATTAGCCCACCCTTCACCACCAGAATAATGAAGGATATCATTCCTACGAACTTTAAGGTCCCTTATCCGGAGTCTTATGATGGATCGAGGGACCCACTGGATCACTTGGAGAGCTTCTAGATACTCATGCTATTTCGTTAGGCTTTCGATACAATCCTCTACCGAGCCTTCCCCTCTTAGAGGAACAACGAGGCATTGGTATTTCAGTCTAGAGCATGGTTCTATTGACTCTTTCAAGGAGTTGAGTCAATTGTTCACCTTTCACTTCACCAGCAATCAACGACATCGTCAGGGGCTAGACTACCTGATGACCATTTGAAAAGGGAAAGGAGAACCCCTTCGCTTATACCTCAGCTACTTTAACACGGCCACCCTAGAGGTACGAGACTTGGACTAGTCCATGGCCATGGTAGCCTTGAAGAGCGGACTGTAGAAAAATGCTTTTCTCTTCTCTTTGCAAAAAATGTAGCTAAAAGACTTCATCGAGAAACTGGCCCGAGCAAAGAAATGTGTTAATGCTCAAGAGGGATACGATACACACCCAGTTCACATTGAGGATAAGGTGGAGTAGAAGCTATAAAGCTTGATTCAAATCCTGCTAGTCGGGGAAACCAGAGGAATTGATGGAGATCCCACAGTCCATCTTAGCACCGATCCAGGTCTTCATTGAGGAACTAGCAAAACCGGTCCTACCCAGAAAACATGATCTTTCTCCTCCGTGGTGCTACACTAACTACACCCTCTAAACATACCTTAAGGACATATAATGATGTAGGTTAGAGAGCAGCCATCCCCGGTGGAGAGGATTTGAGCATCCTAGACATCACGACATGAACAAATATTGCTACTACCATCATGACCGTGGGCATGATATGGAGGAGTGTGTTTAGCTACAAGATAGGATCGAGCACTTTATCTGAGAGGGAAGGCTTGACTAGTTCATCCACAGAAGAGCTCCACCACGATGACTACCATCAAGGTGTCAGCAATAACTGCCTCTACCACCATCGTAGCCATGCTAGGCTCTTGAATAGCCTCCCCAATAGGAGAATAGAGAAAGGAGCCCTCTTGGCCCAAATGTGCATATGATCCATGTGAACATGATGGAGGAGATTAGTAGGGAACCTGCTGAGTCATTTGGGATGGCGAAAAGGCAAAAGATCGAGGAGGCCATCAACTTCACTGAGGAGGATGCGGCTGGCATCCAATTTCCATACATGGATGCAATCATTGTAATCCTGAGTACTAATGACTACATTGTACATAGTATATTAATTTATAGTGAAAGCATGGCCAATATTTTAGATTTCTCTACCTTTTCTTGGATGAATCTTTCTATGGAATGCTTGGAAAGGTAGGATCTCTCATTTAAGGTTTTAATGGTGAACCGATCCCTCTAGAGGGGATGATTACCCTACCTATTAAAGCCAAAACCTATCCCCAGCACGTCACTATCTAGATGAGCTTTCTAGCAGTTAAGCTCCAGGCTCCTTATAATGTAATCCTTTGATGATCGGGGTTGTGCGCTCTCAATGTTGTGGTTTCTATCAAGTATCTAATGATAAAGTCTCCAACCAATCATGGAGTTGGAAAGCTTAAAAGCAATCAAGCTGTAGCGTGACAATGCTACAGTGCTTGGCTCCAAGCCAAAGATCAACTTGAACCTTTCCCCATGGAGTTGGACACTGGCGAAGGGGATTTTAAGGAGCATGGCAATCCATCAAGCGATCTATTGGAGATCGCCCTATCAAAAGAAGACCCTACTCGAATAGTTCGGATCGGCTTGGACCTGGACAAGGTAATGAAGGAGAGGCTAATTGCTTTCTTATAGAAGAATGCCGATGTGTTTGCTTGGTTTGCTGCCAACATGCCTGGGATAGATCTAACAATGACGGTTCATCGACTGAACATTGACCTAACCTATCATTCGGTGAAACAAAAGAAGCAAAACTTTGCTCCGAAATGGCAGAACACTATCATTAAAGAAGCGGGCAAATTAGTCAAGGTCAGATTCCTCGGAGAGGTGTATCCTAACTGGCTATCGAACATGATGCTGGTAAAGAAAGTAAATGAAAAGTGGCATATGTGTATTGATTTTATTGATCTGAATAAAGCCTGCCTCAAATATAGTTATCCCTTGCCTTGGATCAACTAGTTAGTCGATGCAACCTTTGGTCATGAGCTCCTCACCTTCATGAATACCTTCTTTGGCTATAACCAGATATGAATGGCACCTGAAGATGAGGAGAAGACCACCTTTATTACTAAACACGAGCTTTATTATTGTTATAGGGTCATGCCCTTCGAGCTTAAAAATATAGGTGCAACTTATCAGCACCTAGTGAATAAGATCTTTAAGGATCAGATCGGCCGAAATATGAAGGTATATGTAGACAATATATTGGTCAAAAGTTGATCCACTTGGGACTACATTACCTACCTCCAGGAGACACTCAGCAAGCTATGTCAATATAAGATGAAGTTGAACCCGGCTAAGTACATCTTCAGAGTAGCATCGGACAAGTTTCTGGGCTTTATGGAATCGAGACAAGGCATCAAGGCAAATTCAAAGAAGATTCAGATGATCTAGGAAATAACCCCATTGAACCTGTCAAGAGGTATAATGCCTCACCAGGAGGGTGGCGGCCCTTAATCACTTTATTTCGATCAGTAGAGAAATGTCCCCCATTCTTCAGATACAAAAGCTACCAAGAGACTTTCAATGAACCATAGAGACCTATTGGCATTTAAGGAGTTGAAGAAGTACCTTAGCTCCGCACTCTTATTGAGCAAGTTTGAGACTAGCGACAAACTTTTCTTTTTTCTCATTGTATCTCCTATTGCAATAAGTGTGGTACTAGTTCAGGAGGAAGGAAAAATTTAAAAAGCCTATCTATTACATCAGCAATATCCTTCATGACATTAAGACTAAGTACATGGATTAAAAAATTCATCTTCACTCTTATCATTGCTACCCGGAAGCTTCGATCATATTTTTAGGCCCATAACATCACCCTCCTCACTGACCAATCCATGAAGACGATCCTTCATTGGCCATATACCTCAAGAAGAATAGCCAAATGGGTGCTAGAGCTTTCTAAATTCGATGTGAGATTCCATCCTAGTCCCTCAATCAAAGCCCAAGTATTGACAACTTTATTCTAGATTACACAATTCTAGAGGAGGACAAGATGCAAGAGGGGACAAGTTCCCAGGTAGACCCAAAAAAATAATGGACCCTCCATGTAGATGGTTTATAAAGCTCTTTTGGGTAAGGTGTAGGGTTGATATTGGCTTGTCCGAAAGGAGAAGTTGTGAAGCATGCTCTATGATTTGACTTTTCCATAATGAAGTGGAGTATGAGGTTCTCTTTCTTGGACTTAGAATTACCAAAGAACTAAGAGTTGAGCACCTTACTATCTTCAATGATTCTCAGCTAGTAGTGGGGTAAGTAAAGGATGAATACGAGGCTCGGGAAGAGAATATAAAGAAGTATTTTGTCAAGGCAAAGACCTTGATGGAATCCTTCCAAAGTTTCGACATTCGATAGGTGCCTAGGTTAAAAAATGCTAAGGCTGATGCATTATCGAAGTTAGCAGCTCTCCTCCATTGGACTTTCAGAAGGACACATACCTCAAAGTACTAAAGAAATCAAGCCTTAAAGAGCCCGAGCTTATCCAACAAGTTGACGAAGAAGAGCTAAGCTAGATCGACCCACTTTACATGTACTCAAGTTCGGAGAGCTACCTTCAAATAGGAAAGCAGCTCAAAAGATAAAGTGCCAGGTTCCTCATTACATCATATATGATGACAAGCTACATAAGTGCTCATATTCATTGCCTCTGCTAAGCTTCTTGTAGCCGTTTGAGGCAGACTACATGAAGGGGTTTGCAGAAGTCATTTGGGTGGCAAGTCTTTGGCCTTTAAGATACTTCAATAAGGCTGCTATTGGCCCGCTATGCATCAGGATGCAGCTAAATTTATAAGAAGGTGTGATCATTGCCAAAGGAATGCTATCATCCAATGTCAGTCAGTGTTGCACCTGACCTTAATTGCTACATCATGGCCTTTTGTCCAGTAAGAAATGGATATTCTTGGCATGTTTTCTCGAGCTACTGGGCAACGCAAGTTCTTGCTGGTAGCGATTGACTATTTCATCAAGTAGGTCAAAGCCAAATCTTTGGTCCACATTATTGAGGCACGGGCAAAGGACTTTGCATCAAAATCTATCACTTGCCCGTATGGTATTCCCAGGACAATAATTACTAACAATGGGTACCAGTTCAACGGTGCCCGATTTTGTGAGTTTTGCCAAGAATATGGTATTGCTTAGTGATTTACCTTAGTGGGGCATCCTCAGGCCAACGATAAAGCTAAAGTTACTAATAGAACCTTTTTGCAAGGTCAGATGGCTAAGCTCGGTCAAGCAAAATGGTACTTAGTGGATGAACTTCAAGATATATTATGAATTTATCAAACCACCCAGAGGATCCCAATTAGAGATACTCCTTTCAACCTAGTATGTGAAACTAAAGCTGTCATCCCATTGAAAATCGAGTTTCCCTCATTTAGAGTTGAAGAATATAATGAGGACACAAACTTTGAGTGGCTCTGAGCGAACCAGGACTTGCTCGAGGAACATAGGGAAAGTGCTACAATGAGGATGGCTTCTTACTACCAGAGGATAGTCAGGTACTACAATACTCAAGTCAAAGCCAAGAAGTTTAGAGTAGGAGACTTGGTACTGTGATAGGTCAATATTTCATAACCTATCAAGTAAGGAAAGCTATCATCGAATTAGGAAGGTCTATACCAAATGGATGAGGTGGTCCATCTTGACACTTATTGCCTAAAAATCTTGATAGGACTCCACTCCCTAAGCCTTGAAATTCCTCCAACCTGCGCATATGTTATCAATGATGGGTTATTATTATATAAATTTTGATTTCATCATTTCCTGTGTGTGCATTTAGCATAACAATTCCTGAGTTATGAAACAAATAAGAGGCTAACTATCGCTGATCCTTGGGGGTTAAACTACTTGAGAGACCCTCTTAGGCAATTGTGTAGGGTAAAAGTCCTAAAAATTTAGGAAATAGAGGACCACCACCTTACAAATCCAATTTTCGAAAGCCTTTAGCCTGGATTCAATTCAATGCTCCTAAGCCTTTGGTTTAGCCTTAAATTCAACCCCCAAAGGCTTGAGATGTCAAAATGGGTCGCGGCCCATGGGTCAGCCCATTTAAGCCTTTAAAATAGTAGGGCTAGATTAGTGTTTTGGTAGCCCATTTAACAAAAAGAAATTTTTAGCCCGAACCTTTTACGGCTCGACCCATGATGGGCAAGCCCGTTTAGCTCACGGGCTGGCCTTGTTCACTCATAATAAATCTACAACCTAGAGTCTTTGCTCTCCACTCCGATTTATTCACTTTCGCTCTCTTTCACTCTCCACGATCTCTTCTCCTTCCTAGGGATTAAATTAACTTAAGAGATAATGGTGGATCTCTTTATATCTTATTTTCTTAGAAATTTTAGTTATATTATTAATTTTTATAATTTTTAATTATTTTAATTTTTTGGTGAGTTATAAAGGCCTGTCTATTTAGGCCCTTCACTTATAAGAGCTAGGTCCAAGCTACTTATTTGATGGCCCGTTTATCAAAAGAATTTTTTTTGACCCGGCTCTAATGGGTCTAGCCTATGAATGGCCAGCCCTCCATGGGCCAAGCCGGCCCATTTTGATGACTCCATCGAAAGGCTTTAGTCGGGACTCAAATTCAATGCTCATAAGCTTTTGGCCGAGCCTCAAATTCAACTTCTGAAAGTCTTTGGTTGGGATTTAAATTCAATGCTTGTAAACCTTTGGCTCGTAAACCGAGCCTCAAATTCAACTCTTATACTACAAAAAAACTGAGCTACACCCATGTAGAAAATATGTGGATAAAAGCTTAAAAAATATGGATATATGCCTATACCCATATTGGTACACACGTTTGGTTAAACATGGATATGTCTGGCATGGGTGTAGCTTATAGCCACATTTTTTTTTCCGTGTGTGTAGATATGTTTTATCCACGTAATATCTAACATAGGTAAGATTGTATACGTGGATATAAATCTAGTCTATACCTGTAAGTAAAGCCGTGTGTGCAGGTGCCTACGCTAAGCATGCAACGGCACAGGGAGCAGGTAAATATTTTAAAACATTTTTAAAATAAGTGCGGAAAAAACCTACTCCGCACAGGATCTAGCATATGCAAGATGCATGTATTGGCATGCTTCAGGATATATAATATTTATAAACATTTTAATAAATCTAGATCTACACATGCACCGAAATTAAAATCCAAAAACATACCTTATTCCCAGCTGGAATAAGTCTGGGATAAACCTGGAATAGACTGGAATAACTGGAATAAAGTTATTCCAGTCGTCTTCCACCTTGGGCTGAAAACAGGGCTTCCGAAAAGTCCCCGGAACGCCGCCTTCCGGACCTCCGATCGCTCCCAAATTTGAGCTGTAGATTCTTAAGGAAATCCTCTTCGATTTGGCACTGGTTTCTGCAAGAAAAACTAAGCCAATAAATCGTAAAAAATCGCCGAAGTCTGCTGCACGAAAATGGCAGCAGAACGGAGTAGCTGTCTTCGTCGTTGGATTTCGGGCAACTGGAGGGATCCCGGCTCGCGTGGTTTGCTTCGAGGAGTAGAGGAATACTCCCTCTAGAGGGGAGACACGCCCGGGGCTCTCCGATCCCTCTCCACGCGCGGTGCTAGCCGCCGGAAGATGGTTCACGGTCACAGGTTGCTGCAGCAAAACAGAATTGCTGCAGCAGGGATTTTTGGAGCACTTGAACAGGGATTAATGGCTTGACTTCTCTTCCTTCTATTCACCAAAACAAAGCCCTCAAGATCACGGATGGTAGGAGAAGGAATTTTTTTTTTAGAATTATGAACTCTCTCAGCCCCTTTTAAACTCTCATACGGTGACCCTCCTCAAAAACAAAACTGAACAGGGGACTGCCGGTTTTTTTTTTTTTTTAAAGAGGAGCTGCAGCAATGGAGAAATAAAACAACGGAGAGGGAGGGAGTCCAAAGGACATCGGTGGAATAATCACCCTTAAACCAGCCATTAGGAGTAATTAAAATGGGGTTAATAGGTTAAAGGGTGGAGGGGAGATGAAGAGGCGCTGAATGGTTTTCACGGCAAGGAAAAAACGCCCAGTGAAGAACAACGTGAAAACCGTTCAAACGAAGAATAACCGGTCCAAACCCATTAAAAAAAAAAAAAACTTTTGGTTCAATCCAATTGAACCGGTCCAAGCCCAATGGTTTTGGTTCAATTGGTTCACAACCAATTGGAGGCCGAAACGAGCTCCGAATCAGTTCAAAACTGATTCAGAAAAATCCTGGCACAGTCCTGGTCAACCCAGAACAATTTCTGGTTGACACAAACAAGGGCAAGACGGGGAAAAGAGTGCTCAAAAATACTGTGACCATAAAACCGAGACGATTCCCAATCGTAATCGGTATCCGGATCAGAGAGTTATCCTCTGTGGCGTGTGACCTCATAGGTTCGAACCTAAACGGTAGCACCAGAACAATTCTAGTACCAGCATAGGAAACCATCTAGCAATGGGTCCCGGCGTCCGGATAGGTCGAAGATGCGAGAGCAAACAATCGAACCTCTGGCATATGGTTACCGTATAATTCATCCCTTTGACCTCAAATGCTCAGGACGACTGAGATTGGGCTGCCAACCCAGACTGAGTCAGTCGACTACGTGTCTCAACCTCGCAAGCCCAGTGACTCTTCACTAGAGCTACCCCGGCCGAGGATTTGCTAAATTGAGATACTGCGAGACATTCAATCCAAACTTGTTTGGACGGGTCAATTCCATCTTGGTCCATCACTGCTCCACAAGTACTTGCCTGTACCCAGAAGCCTTCCGTCACTGGATTAAAAATCCAGGTAGTCCGGCACCAAAGCACAGGGAGTTGCTTGCAAGCTACCGCGATGACCTCAGGTCAGAGGGACACTTATACCCATATCCAATCGTGAGTATCCCTTTGGCAGAAAGGGACTGCACGGAGTCACGTTCAATGAGATATCACATATATCCCACTTGCAGATTACATCAGTGTCACCACACTCATTTTGTCAAGAGGACAACCAAACGATGTAAACTACAACAACCTATACTTGATATATTGCCGTCCAGTACAATATATCCTTTGGTTGTGAACCGGGTTTAAGGACCACTCGATACATCCTCTCTGTATCGAAGTCAGTGTAGTCCTAAGGACTTCATCACATAGGAAAGAGTTCATTTCAGGAAAATTCAATACGTGATGAGCTGCCAAAAATTATATTTTATTAATTCATTGAAAAAGTATA
Source organism: Areca catechu (assembly GCA_021397845.1). Taxonomy (NCBI): domain Eukaryota; kingdom Viridiplantae; phylum Streptophyta; class Magnoliopsida; order Arecales; family Arecaceae; genus Areca; species Areca catechu. Next base: position 169,421,008 of record CM038041.1, read on the forward strand.
ATACTTTGCACAACCGCCTACAACCCAGGCGATTGGCTTTGGGACACAATTCCCAACAACTCCCACTTGTACTAAAGCCAATCAGAAGAGTATCTAATACCCATTTCCCATTTATAATAGTCAAACTCTTTTATTCCGAGGGCTTTAGTGAAGAGGTCGGCCAGATTTTCTTTTCCATCGATCTTCAGAAGATTGATGTCGCCTCGTTCCACGATCTCTCGTACGAGGTGGTAGCGCCGCAGGATGTGCTTGGTGCGGTGATGAGCTTTTGGCTCCTTAGCTTGAGCAATGGCTCCAGTGCTGTCACAGTACACCGGAACAGGACCATCTAGGGAGGGTGCCACCCCTAGCTCTCCAAGGAACTTTCGCAACCACACAGCTTCCTTTGCTGCATCTGATGCTGCAATATATTCTGCTTCGCATACCGAGTCTGCAACAGTTGCCTGCTTGGAACTTTTCCAGCAGACCGCTCCTCCATTCAGGGTAAAAACAAACCCTGACACACTCTTGCTATCATCTCTATCTGACTGGAAACTAGAGTCAGTGTACCCCACAAGTTTCAAGTCAGGTTCTCCATAAATCAGCCATTGATCTTTAGTATTTCTCAAATACTTGAGGATGGACTTAACCACCTTCCAATGCGCCTCACCTGGATCAGACTGGTATCTACTCACTACTCCTAGTGAGTATGCCACATCTGGTCTAGTACAAGTCATAGCATACATGATAGAGCCTACTGCAGAAGCATAAGGTACTCTACTCATGCGCTCTCTTTCCTCAGGAGTTGTCGCACAATCCTTCTTGGAAAGAGAAATTCCAGAACCTATCGGAAGATAGCCTTTCTTGGAATTTTCCATGCTGAACCGTTTCAGCACGGTGTCTATGTACGTAGACTGGGACAATCCCAAAAGCTTCTTAAATCTATCTCTATAGATTTTCATACCTAGTATGTAAGAAGCTTCACCCAAGTCCTTCATGGAGAACTGAGATGATAACCAGACCTTTATTCCTTGTAATGTTGCGACGTCATTCCCGATTAAGAGAATGTCGTCAACATACAGTACCAGGAATACAATCACAGAACCATTAATCCATTTATAGATGCACGGTTCTTCTCCGTTCTTAACGAAGCCGTACGATTTGATACACCTATCAAACCGTAAGTTCCAACTTCGAGATGCTTGCTTGAGTCCATAGATGGACTTATGCAATTTGCATACTTTTGATTCATCTGTGGATGTGAACCCTTCAGGCTGTATCATATACACCTCTTCTTCCAGCTCCCCATTTAGGAAAGCGGTTCGGACATCCATCTGCCAGATCTCGTAATCAAAATATGCTGCCAAAGCAAGCATGATCCGAATAGACTTGAGCATTGCCACAGGGGAAAATGTCTCGTCATAATCGATACCATATCGTTGACGATACCCCTTGGCAACCAGACGGGCTTTATAGGTCTCTACCTTCCCATCTGCGCCCCTTTTTTTCTTGAAGATCCATTTACACCCGATGGGTTTTATTCCTTCAGGTGGATCAACCAATGTCCAAACATTGTTGATTTCCATAGACTCCATTTCGGATCGCATGGCTCCAAGCCATGCCTCAGAGTCAGATCTCTGAAGTGCATCCATATAGGTGATCGGATCCTCATTGTTCTCATCGAGCTCAATGGGATCTCCGTCCCGGACCAAGAAACCGTAGTATCTGTCCGGCTGACGCGGTATTCTACCGGATCTCCTAATGGGTTCTGGGTGTGATTCAATCACAGCCGGTTCTACGACGTCCTTAGAGTGTGTAGGTTCTTCTATTGGCTGAACTTCATCAAGTTCAATCTTAGAGGCTATAGTTCCTTCTCCAAGGAACTCCTTTTCCAAAAAGATAGCTCTAAGAGCAACGAACACCTTTTGTTCATTCTCCAAGTAGAAGAAATACCCTTTGGTTTCCTTAGGATAACCAACAAATAAACACGGATCAGACCTAGGACCAAGTTTGTCTGAGTCTAAACGCTTTACGTAAGCCGGACAGCCCCAGACCCGAAGGTGTGAGATTGATGGTTTACGTCCATTCCACATCTCATACGGAGTGGAGACAACAGATTTACTTGGAACATTATTTAATAAGTAACAGGCTGTCTGAAGTGCATATCCCCAAAAGGATAGCGGTAAAGTTGCAAAGCCCATCATGGATCGAACCATGTCCAACAAGGTTCGATTCCTCCTTTCGGACACACCATTCAACTGTGGTGTTCCTGGAGGAGTCCACTGAGAGAGAATTCCATTCTCCTCAAGATATGTCAAAAAAGCACCAGATAAGTATTCGCCACCTCGATCAGATCGAAGGGTTTTAATACTTTTTCCAGTTTGCTTTTCTACTTCATTACGGTATCGTTTGAACATTTCAAACGACTCAGACTTATGTCTCATTAAAAAGACATAACCGAACCTTGAAAAGTCGTCTGTAAAAGTAATGAAATATTTGTATTCTCCTATAGCACTTACTGTCATCGGTCCACATACATCAGTATGTATTAGACTTAGAAGTTCTGTAGCTCGTTCACCTTTTCCAGTAAAAGGTGACTTGGTCATTTTACCAAGTAAACAGGATTCACAAGTGGGCAGTGATTCAGAATCACTGACCTCGAGAAGTCCATCTCCTCGCATCTTGTTTATCCTATTTTGGTTAATATGACCTAGCCTACAGTGCCAAAGATACAAATCGTTGACATTATCTAACCTTGGACGTTTGCTAGAAGTGTACATTACACTAACAGGCCTTGATAGTACGTATATGCCATTATTTAATCTAGCTTTCATTATAACAGAGTTATTTAAAATAACATTGCAAAAATCTCCTTTTATTGATAGTTCAAAACCACAACTGGCCAAAAGGCCTACAGAGATTATGCACATAATGAAACTAGGACAATAGTGACAGTCGACTAGTTCGACAGTACAAGACTCAAAGACAAGACGCAGGACTCCAACCGCCAGTACTGGAACACGATTTCCATTCCCGACGCTCAGAAATTGTTCTCCATCTTCAAATCTTCTGCTAACTTGAAGTCCCTGTAACGAATTACAAACATGAATTGGACTACCAGTATCCAATACCCAGTTAGCAGTATCAACAATTGAGTAATTACAAGGTCTTATCATATAAATACCTTGTTCAGCAGACTTCTGCTTTCTCGGCCTGTTCGGATCAAGGGATGCTATATAAAGAGGACAGTTCCTCTTCCAGTGTCCCTTCTTCTTGCAGTGGAAGCACTCTGCAGAAGACTGATCAGCCTTAAACTTCCTGGTCTGACTCGGGCCAGGAGCATTATGCACCTTCTTTCCCTTTTTATTTATTTTCTTCTTCCCTTTCTTAAAGGGACGACGACCTCTACTACCTCCCACTAAATTCACCACCCCCTTATTCAGTTGGTGGTCTTTCTCGAAAGTCTGTAGCAACCCCAAAAGACCATGGTAGTTGACTGCAGGCTTGTTCATTCTATAATGATCAAGAAAGTCAAGATAGGAGGAGGGAAGAGAATTCAGGATCGCATCCTTGCCGAGCTGCTCGTGCAAGGGGCATCCGAGTTTTCCCAGTTTTTCAATCAACTCGATCATGTACAATACATGATCAGTGACTGAACCGCCATTCGGCATCTTGGAGTTGTAGATGGCACAAGACACTTTGTACCGTTCTACGTCATCCGGGGTGCCGAAGGATTCCTTCAACTTTTGAAGGATTTCATCAGGTTGGGCCTCCTCGAATTTGCGAGTGAACTCGTCGTTCATCGCCGCTAGCATAATGCAACGGACAGTAGTCCGATCAGAGACCCACTTCAAATAAGCATCTCTGACCGCACTCCGTGCATTAGCGGGAGGGATTTCAGGTGCCGGATCCGTTATCACATACAGGATCCGTTCGTGCTCCAGAACTATTCTCAACTTTCGATACCAACTATCGAAGTTGTGACCCTTTAACTTCTCGTTATCGAGAAGTGACCGGAGCGACAAGTTTGAAGACATCTGAAAAGAAAACAAGACCAATTTAGTTTATGAATTAATAACTTAACCAAAAGACTTGGACTTTAGTCTAAAGGTTTCTCCCACTAATTTTTCAGATTGGTAGCCTCTGACTCCAATCCGTGAAAACAACATTTTTCAAGTGGGTACTGAAATCCAATAGGCCACGCATGAGCCCGACTATGGCCGGCTCACCCATACGAGCCTAAAGGTAGGTTCGTAAACCAATTGTTTCCCTAAATAATTTTCAGTATTTTATTTTGCCCCAGAGAACACCCCAATCGGCCTAGGGGCCTCCTATTGCGGGTCTCTGGTTAGGTCCAACCATTAAAATGACTAATCCAATGCTTCCAGCTAACTAAAGACCAAGCCCGACTATGGCCGACCCACCTGGTCCCGTTAAGGAGGTTGCACTGAACCATCATCGATCAGATAGAAATTCCAGTCGCCGGATGTACACCCGTTCTATGGAACTGCCGATGCACACCAAGCTAGTGGACACATTTCTATCCAACTTAATGGGAGGCTAAGACACTGTCAACTCATTGACTTAGTCTTTTTAAGGACCTAATAATTTTTAGAGGATTTTTTTTTTTTTTTGTGATAGAAGAAAAAAAGGTAAGGACATGGATCATCCTCCCACTGAATCAATCAGATTCCAGGAGGGTTGAATTAAATCAACAATTGATCCATGGGCACCTATTGATCAGTCAGACCGATCAACCTGGGTGACATGGGTTAACTCGAGTCATTGAGCTTTTCCAATCAGTTCTGGTCGACTCGACTAGCCAGGTAGGTGAGATCATGGGTGAGTATCCGCCATTAACCATCTTTCCTAGACACCAACTAAGTTGGCCAGGAAAGAGGTAGCCTCATACAACCATGATCACAATTGCCTAACCTACCTCGACACCAGTCGGTTTACCAGACTCGATCAGACTAGCCTAAAGACTCGGGCGTCCACTGAGCCACTAATTGGATCCATTTTAGATGAACGGATCAACTAATCTAACTAGTAGATAGTTCTAAAGAAGGACCTTAAACAACTTTTGTTTAATCCTTTTTTAATCCGGTTCAACTAAACTTAGGTCTAACCCAGTGATGGACCCAACTAATCAGCTAACCCAATTAACCCAATTTTGGCTTATGCAAATTTTATTAGATTTCATAAACCTAAATTTTTTTTTTTTTTATTAAGCCAAATACTTAATTAAAATATTTTTAATTAAGTCTCTATGTAAAACAATTTTACATCTTAAATTATGCATCATATCTAGATTTATACTTTTATAAATATTATATGACCCAAATGACAAAATTATAAATCATGCCAAATTTATAATTTTAATTTCTTTTTGATTTCCTTAAAGGATCCTTCTGAAGAGGCCAACACAGACGAACCGCATCGTGTCAAAGACACACGGCCATGGTGAAGGTCTCAACTAGGTTCCTAAAAGTACTCTCTAATCCCAAGATTAAATAATTTAATCTACTATACATGCATCAAGATATGTTACTCTACAACCTGGCTCTGATACCATTGTAAGTAAAGCCGTGTGTGCAGGTGCCTACGCTAAGCTTGCAACGGCACAGGGAGCAGGTAAATATTTTAAAACATTTTTAAAATAAGTGCGGAAAAAACCTACTCCGCACAGGATCTAGCATATGCAAGATGCATGTATTGGCATGCTTCAGGATATATAATATTTATAAACATTTTAATAAATCTAGATCTACACATGCACCGAAATTAAAATCCAAAAACATACCTTATTCCCAGCTGGAATAAGTCTGGGATAAACCTGGAATAGACTGGAATAACTGGAATAAAGTTATTCCAGTCGTCTTCCACCTTGGGCTGAAAACAGGGCTTCCGAAAAGTCCCCGGAACGCCGCCTTCCGGACCTCCGATCGCTCCCAAATTTGAGCTGTAGATTCTTAAGGAAGTCCTCTTCGATTTGGCACTGGTTTCTGCAAGAAAAACTAAGCCAATAAATCGTAAAAAATCGCCGAAGTCTGCTGCACGAAAATGGCAGCAGAACGGAGTAGCTGTCTTCATCGTTGGATTTCGGGCAACTGGAGGGATCCCGGCTCGCGTGGTTTGCTTCGAGGAGTAGAGGAATACTCCCTCTAGAGGGGAGACACGCCCGGGGCTCTCCGATCCCTCTCCACGCGCGGTGCTAGCCGCCGGAAGATGGTTCACGGTCACAGGTTGCTGCAGCAAAACAGAATTGCTGCAGCAGGGATTTTTGGAGCACTTGAACAGGGATTAATGGCTTGACTTCTCTTCCTTCTATTCACCAAAACAAAGCCCTCAAGATCACGGATGGTAGGAGAAGGAATTTTTTTTTTTAGAATTATGAACTCTCTCAGCCCCTTTTAAACTCTCATACGGTGACCCTCCTCAAAAACAAAACTGAACAGGGGACTGCCGGTTTTTTTTTTTTTTAAAGAGGAGCTGCAGCAATGGAGAAATAAAACAACGGAGAGGGAGGGAGTCCAAAGGACATCGGTGGAATAATCACCCTTAAACCAGCCATTAGGAGTAATTAAAATGGGGTTAATAGGTTAAAGGGTGGAGGGGAGATGAAGAGGCGCTGAATGGTTTTCACGGCAAGGAAAAAACGCCCAGTGAAGAACAACGTGAAAACCGTTCAAACGAAGAATAACCGGTCCAAACCCATTAAAAAAAAAAAAAACTTTTGGTTCAATCCAATTGAACCGGTCCAAGCCCAATGGTTTTGGTTCAATTGGTTCACAACCAATTGGAGGCCGAAACGAGCTCCGAATCAGTTCAAAACTGATTCAGAAAAATCCTGGCACAGTCCTGGTCAATCCAGAACAATTTCTGGTTGACACAAACAAGGGCAAGACGGGGAAAAGAGTGCTCAAAAATACTGTGACCATAAAACCGAGACGATTCCCAATCGTAATCGGTATCCGGATCAGAGAGTTATCCTCTGTGGCGTGTGACCTCATAGGTTCGAACCTAAACGGTAGCACCAGAACAATTCTAGTACCAGCATAGGAAACCATCTAGCAATGGGTCCCGGCGTCCGGATAGGTCGAAGATGCGAGAGCAAACAATCGAACCTCTGGCATATGGTTACCGTATAATTCATCCCTTTGACCTCAAATGCTCAGGACGACTGAGATTGGGCTGCCAACCCAGACTGAGTCAGTCGACTACGTGTCTCAACCTCGCAAGCCCAGTGACTCTTCACTAGAGCTACCCCGGCCGAGGATTTGCTAAATTGAGATACTGCGAGACATTCAATCCAAACTTGTTTGGACGGGTCAATTCCATCTTGGTCCATCACTGCTCCACAAGTACTTGCCTGTACCCAGAAGCCTTCCGTCACTGGATTAAAAATCCAGGTAGTCCGGCACCAAAGCACAGGGAGTTGCTTGCAAGCTACCGCGATGACCTCAGGTCAGAGGGACACTTATACCCATATCCAATCGTGAGTATCCCTTTGGCAGAAAGGGACTGCACGGAGTCACGTTCAATGAGATATCACATATATCCCACTTGCAGATTACATCAGTGTCACCACACTCATTTTGTCAAGAGGACAACCAAACGATGTAAACTACAACAACCTATACTTGATATATTGCCGTCCAGTACAATATATCCTTTGGTTGTGAACCGGGTTTAAGGACCACTCGATACATCCTCTCTGTATCGAAGTCAGTGTAGTCCTAAGGACTTCATCACATAGGAAAGAGTTCATTTCAGGAAAATTCAATACGTGATGAGCTGCCAAAAATTATATTTTATTAATTCATTGAAAAAGTATAATACTTTGCACAACCGCCTACAACCCAGGCGATTGGCTTTGGGACACAATTCCCAACAATACCCTCCTTTAAAATGTGGATAATTAAATATACATGAATTATAATTAGTTAGAATTAACAAAACATGGGTATAAATGAACCTATACTATCAATAATAAAATATGGGTATATAATTAAATATAGTCCTGCTCAATCCAATTTCAAAATATGGATCACCTGTAATAATAAATAAAAATAGAAAGATAAAATAACTATAAACAAGATAATTTTCATCATTATATTAAATATAGTTGAACATACATAGTGGTAGTCTCACAAAAATATTGTCTCAACAACTTTGTTAATTTCATCAAAATCCAAAGAATAAGAAATAAAATATAGTACTGATTTCAAAAGAAAGTAAATACTAGAACTTAAACAATATCATAAAACAAGTTCCAACTATTTTGCTACACCATAAAGAGAATAAAGATAAAATAAACTTTGCAAAATCTCCATATCTTTCTTGACACCTTCCATTATATCACCTGAATCTGCAAAAAAAAGGAATCATATAAATATACATCATTTCAGAGCTAGTATAAATCATTATTAAATCAATAATGTACACATATACATACATAATTTTTTTACCAAATAATATGAGTGCCCACAACATGTTTCATTAAAGATCGACTTTTATCCTTTACAAACAATGGAGCATTGGGCTCAATTGTATAAAAAATAAAAACCTCACAAAACACATATTCCAAACTTTTGTCCATCAACATCTTGTCTTTATCATCAGAAATAAATGTTCCTTTGCCCACTTTCTATGAGATATCCAATAAAATTACTTCTTCATCCTACAAGTACTGATTTTATATAATATAATAAATAAATCCTGATGATTCACCACTTAATAACATTGAACAATTTTATTAAAATCTATAAATTTATTAAAATAAATTCTACTTATAATTTTAGATGATTCAAGAATGGGTGATATGTTTACTTGAGATGAGTTTAGTTCAACTCTATCACCAATTTAGAAATAATAGAAAGTTAGCCAACTTTTTTAAAAATATTAAATTATAAGTATTACATAAAATAATGATATCATAGATACCTCTGGATTTTATTTGCTACTAATAGATGACATTTTATCTATTTTTGATGAATAATCATCGGCTTCTTTCATGTTGGCAATACCCTATTAATAAATAAGTACAATAACAAGTTAAATTTATCAATCAAATAGCAAGTAGAATGAATGGTCATCGAACTCTTCCATGACATTTTCATATTTTCAAAAAAGTCAAAACAATTTTGAAAACAAAGATTAAGTTATTCAATCTCATTCATATAGAAATAAAAAAAGAATTATACATTTAACTAAAGTACTCATCAAAACTGTTGAACCATAAATATTTAACTATTTGGACTTGGAGAGTTCCAACTTTACTTGCCAAGTCATTAACTATTTAATGGAAACTCTCATTTTTCTTTTTCAAGATTTCATTTATTTTTGTAGAGCCCCACAATGAACTAGGAGTTGATCCTCTCCCTAAGCAATGGATCATGTCTGGTTTTTCTTTGCCAAACTATTTAGAAAATACCTCATCCTCTTCTACATCTTTAAATATTTTCTTTTGATTCCAGTAAACATGTATGTATTAATTACAAGAAATAAATATTAGAATAAAAAATAAGATAGACTTATAGTTTAATTGACTAATAAAGGATACTTACAACTAGTCCAGCAGCAACATCATTTAGAGGTTTACCATTCTTTCTAGTACGAGTCTTCATCTACATGCAGGGACGGCTTAACTTTTTTTCCTGTCCTTTTGAACTGAGTATACAACATAAGAAAAAATTAGTTGAACATAACGTACATATTTATCAGAGCAAGCACTTAAAGAAACTTGGATGGATTTCACATATAGGTGATTGATTTGCACGAAGCTCTTTGTACCTGCATAATGGGGATACTTGTACATCTTCTTGCAGTCAATGTTGATATCTATCCTTTTCTATCATTGTTCCATATATACCAAAATTTAAAATTGACATTAACTATTATAAAAAATTGATCTCAACCAACGAAAATTAATAATTTCTATATACTTACCATTGTAGAGTAGACCAATTATCTATAGCTTCTTTCAATTGAGCCTATGGGATATTCTTAGATACTTCACCTTGACTTTTCCTATTCTTATTACAGTTTCTTATTAAGTACTTTTTTTCTTAAATGGTACTTCATTTCTCTCCATTTTCCTGTCAAATTTTCTCATTGCAAAATTATAATGTTCATCTCCCACATCATACTTTTTCTGAAATAAAAAAAATATTATTAATACATCATAAAAATAAGTACCAAATCATAGATGAAATAGAAATCAATATCACCTTCGTGTATTCCTAAAGCTTAAGTTTAGTGGTCTTAGATATCTTTCGTCAATCATTCACACTAACTGGTAGCTGCTCATAAAATTTTGTTATGCTAGTCAAAAAGCTCATAAATGTTTGCCCACCATCCCCAATTGGCTTTCCATACTCATTCCACTCTACATGAATCATCTTATCAGAATCCATCGTATGCACATCTTTCATTTATGTCTCACCACGATACTTTTTAGGAGGTGGCTCTTCAGGTTGGGATATCTCTTTCTCTTTTGAGGCTACACCAGTATCATCTTCATGTACAATGCATACATCAAAATACAATTCTAGCAACATAACATATGATATAAGGTAAAGCATTTCAGATTTCACTTGACCCAAGCTAGAACTTAAAGATTTGTTCCATGGACCAGACACTGACCAATAAGAAAGAAGCATAAAGAGCTAATATTTAGTACTAATTTGTTAGTTGACAATAAGAAAAATCCTACAATTGATAAGCACAAACTGTTGAGCTTTTTATCTCAAGCAAGATGCAAGAATGACCATCAGCTTCACTTATCAATTAACTGTTATATTACAAGCCTAACATATAGATCTTCGACTTTGTGTTTCAAAATTTTAGCTGGAAAGGTAACTAGAAAAGCAAAGTATGTGATAGATAAAAACACGACCCGTATCTTATCACACAGTTTGGTCATAGCCGAATCAATAATTGCAATTGTTTGATCATACTTATTATACAACCAGGGTCCTTCAACTGGATAACTATTTATAAAAGAGAATAGGACATGCTAGAAATTGCAGGCTAGTAGTCATTGAAAGTAATTAAAATATTAAACTTACTGCATAATATGCTTTCTTGATTTTTGAAGCATTTGCATTCTTGCTCACTCCAAGTACCTCATAGTGGTCTCTTGCGGACATCCACCTTGTTCCTAAAAGCCACAGCACAATAACATAAATAGAAGTAAGAATAAAACTAGAACAACATATTCACCTATTACCTCCCCAGAAAGAAAAGGTCGTATTTTTACTTTTTGGTATTATACTTGACTTCTAAACAGTTAGAGCAAGCATTTCAGCTTACCATAAAATGACCTGATTGGAAATTAGTGCCCCTGAAATGTTCCACTCAAAATTCCAAATCTCCATTTCGCTGCAAAATTCATAATAATCCATGCTTAATCAAATTAACCATAATTACTAATTTACTATATGCATGAACAAAAAGATGGGAAAAAAACAATTTTTTCTCACTTCTAATTACAAAGCAAAGCAGGGAACCCAAGGCACCTATTTCAGAATTCCCATTCGCCAAAACACGAGAAGAACTGCAAATCCTCACAACAAACCGGTGACAAGAACCCTTAAGCTACAAGAAAAATGAAACAGGGTAAGAGTCCTTCGAATCAGAGAAAATATAATATTAGAAAGTGGAAAAGAAGGCAAGATCTCTCATGGAAGAGATTGGTGATTCCTTAAGGAGTGGGAGCTTGGATCTTAGAATCCCTCGAGCATGCCAGAAGGCGAGCCTGGCACTAGCGGGCTACATCGTTGACGCAGAACTCTTGATCACACCTCGATTTCATGGGATTTTTCCATTATTAGGGTTTGAGAAGAGGAGTTGGAAGCCGAGTTCTTGGGAGGAGTGGGAGCGACTATGAATGCGGGTTAAAGGAGGAGATGCTTTTTGTGATGGTGGGGTGGGGCGAACCAGAGAATGAGAGGCTCTCAAGGGGGGCAAATTAGGGCACGTTGGTGAACTATGGGGGAGCCATCGATTTTTTCTTTGATGGGTCCAGATGAGTGCAGAGACTTCTAGAAATTATAATATAGTATAATATTTTTAATATTAAACAATATAAAATAAAATAAAATATATTATATTAAATTATAAAATATATTATATTACATCATATTATATTATATTATGTTATGTTATGTTATATTATTTTATATTATATTATATATTTTTATCATGAAAAATCATATTAAATCATGCAAAATCATATTAAATCCTGCAAAATCAAATTAAATTATATAAAACTATATTATATTAAATATTAATATATTATAATATAACTAAAATCAATATTTAGCATTATATTAAATATAATAGAATATAAAATAATATGATATATTTTAATATACTATGATAAATCATAATATAGTGTAATTATATTTTAATATTTAAAATATAAAATATAAAATAATATATTAAATAAATTATAAAATATATCATATTACATTACATTATATTATATTATTTTAGTCGGGTCTTGGGTATGTATATTAAATATCAAGGTCTAATCTATTTATGTTAGAGTTAATCAGATCTGAGTTTAGAATAGCTCTAGACCTGGGATCAGTATTAATTTTTTTGGATACTCTTTTCTTGGCATACTAACGTTTATCCATTATATTTGATTTACTCATGTTTTATAGTTGAAATGTATGTTACAAATTGATCATAAAATTTTCATGTTTGCCAAACGTGGATATATATAATCCTTTTTTTTAGAATTTGAACTTTTACTCACGTATGTATTTTACATGTCTAAAAAGCGTGGATGTATGTGATATTTTTTGTAGTGTTAAAAGTCTTTGGCTGGGACTCAATTTCAATGCTTGTAAGTCTTTGACTGAGCCTTAAATTCAACTCCTAAAAACTTTTCGTCGGGACTTAAATTCAACATTCATAAACCTTTGGCTAAGCCTTAAATTCATCTCCCAAAAGCCTTTAGCCGAGATTCAAATTCAACACTCATAACCTTTGGCCTAGCCTCAAATTCAATTTTTGAAAGCCTTTGACCAGCATTCAAATTTAATGATCATAAATCTTTAGCCGAACCTCAAATTTAACTCCTGAAAGTCATTGATCGAGACTCAAATTCAATACTTGTAAGCCTTTGATCGAGCCTTAAATTTAACTATTGAAAGCCTTTGATGGGACTCAAATTCAATGCTCATAAGCCATTAACCAAGCCTCAAATTTAACTCTTGAAAGCCTTTGGCTAGGACTCAAATTCAATGCTCGTAAGTCTTTGGTTGAGCCTTAAAGGTTCAATGCTCGAAAACCTTTGACCAGGCCTCGCATCGGAAAGTCTTTGGCCCGATGTAAACACCGAAAATGCCCCATCGAGCTAAGTTGCATGTAGTCAACCAACTGACCATGTGGCTTATATGTCGAAGTTAAGTGGCAATATCTTGTGGACTTATGCAATCAACGATCAAAACTGTTATGGTGAACTGGCCCTGGTTGTGAAACTATCCAAGTCATTAAACTTTTTATGCCTTGGCACATTGAATTATCAGGCTCTTCATGGAATCCTTCGTTATCTACTCTGAGTTATTAAATTATCTAAGTGACCTCGGATTACTGAGTTCTTTATATTCATGTGGTGAATAAATCTAAATTATCAAGTTATTTATGCCTCGACCAAGGCAAAGGTATAGTTTGTTCATTCAATTTCATTCACTTGCAACACAATCTTGAGGCAATGTCCAAACAAAGAAGCAATATCAAAATGAAAATCCCTTCATTGATTTAAAAGAAAGATCTAACAATGACCTTTTGAGGGTTAGAGAAAGCTTACAAAGGAAGAGAAAAGAAAAGAAAAAGTAAAGCCCTATGGAGCAAAAGCTGGAGCTCCTTTGGAGGCATCGATTGCAGTGGGAGTAGGGATGTCCTTGGTAGGTTTTGCCATGACTTCACCCTCTTTAGGTGCAAGGAGCTCATCCAAGAAATCCAAGTCTTGTCTGAGGCATTAGGAGGAGACCTTGACTTAGGTGTCCTTCATTGCCTCCTTATAGGCGGCAATTACAAAGTCGGCCTCTCATCCTGGAACTCTTCGGATACTTGAAAATTCCCATAGCCTTGCAAGCGGCGATGGCCTTTTCTGCAACAAATTCAATAGAGGATCAGAAGACTTCTATGGCTTTCAAGGCAGTGACCTTAACCCTACTCTCATCGGCTTCCTTCATTTCCTCCTTTATTGCCTTGAGGGCAGCTTTCATTTTCCTCATTTCCTCTTCTTGGCTCTTTTGGATCACCTCCAAGTGGATGTTTTCTACTGTAACCCTTTTTAGGATGGCCTCTAGCTCCTTGACCTTTTGGGCTGCCCCGTTGTCTCTTTCCTTGACCTCCTTAGTTAGCTTGTCAAACCTTTCCTTTAGTGTCTCGACCACCATTTTTCACTTTTTGGTATCGATCGAGAAGTCTCGACTATCCTCGAAGAACTTATTCATATGCAAAACGAACTATAAAAGGAGACCTGTTAGCAGTCAAAAATTTGCATGCATAAGAATGTAAGCATGGGAACCTGCAGGTAAGTCGACTTACTCGGATGAAGGCGCTTATTGCATCCTTTCACCTGACAACCCAGGATGGCATCCAAGACCATGTTTGCATCAATAAGAAATATGAGCCTAGAGAAGGCCTCATGCATGAGTTTGTAGTTTTCTAGTATAGAGGCATCGGGCCTGAGATAGGCAGGTGCCAAACCTGATGCCCCCTCTCTAGCTCGAGGAAGAAAGGCTCATTCAAGGAGGTGGGCTCCTCTATCACTTATTTGCCCTAATCTTGAGGGGTGGGCCTCGATCCTGCTTCAGCCTGGGGGGCATGACCTATTTTGGCCTGAGGGTTGAAAGGATCCGGCCTTACTTTGACTCGATGGGCAGGAGAGCTCTGGCAACTACCCTGAACCTCATATCTTCGGTCATCTGCTCCAACTTAAGGAAGTGGAGAGGTGACTGGAAGTGTGATGGCGATGGGCGAAGCATCAACCTTGGCTTGAGGAGACCAAGGAAAAACTACTAATGTGATGGTCATGTGGCAGGCTTGGCACCCTAACCTTTAGTGCCTTCAGGGAGTTGTTAGCGAGGGAGGGCTTCTACTCCTGAAGTGAATGCTCTGGTTAGCCCCATGAGCATCATGCCCTTGCCATTTGTGAGGATGCCATACTCCCACTCAGACCTCGTTGCATCCCCATGCTTTGACCTCCCTGCATCTTCACACTCAAACTTCCCTGTGCCCTTGTCTATCTCTACAACAAGAATAATCAAAGGTTAGTATCGATTTAATAAACTAAAGGGAAGTAAGCCTGAGGCAGGAGTTCAGATCCGCATGCACCTTGAGGGCTGGCTAGGCTAATTCTAACGTTATACAACGTCAGCTTTGAGAGAAGTTCCTTTAGGACTAGTAGCTCAAAGTCACACAGAGTCTTAAACTCCTCCCTCTAGCATTGGTCTAGACCTGGCTCCTTAAGGGCTGATGCGCGAGGTTCACCCCAGTCGATGAAGCCCTATGCCTCGTTGAAAGTTTTGGCGACAAAATGAAAGTGCCACTTCCAATCATGGATGGCAGAAGGGGCATCTCCAATCAGCGGGTGGATATCTTTCCTTTTACAGGGCGATGCATACCACCATCTAGGCACTTTGGGGTGCTTCTTGAAGGTATAAAAAGAAGAAAAAGAGAAATGCTACGGGTGAACCCAACCAAAAAACAAATGATGGTGAAACCACAAATGTGCCACCATGAATTTGGAAAAAATGAACATGGCAATACATCAAAAGCTAAGAAAAATAATGAAGAAGTGTTGACCCCATAAGTGATTTTGATAATAACCAAACATTGGAGCATGTACATTTATTACTAACAACTCTTCAAGTATTTTACAAGTTTTTGTAGGATGAGTTAATTGTTCAAACTTCAACTCCTGCACCTTTATTTTTTGTTTGAGTTGTGTTGTAATTTGTGTTTGTAAAGAAGAACCCAATGAAAAAGCTAAGAAAAAAAAATCATGTAAAAAGGGTTACTTCTGTGTGTGTTCCTTAGAATTAATTTGAGTTGGTATGATTGAAAAGTTGTAAGAGTGTTGGTAAGAGTTTTTCTTTGAGTTCAATTATAAAAATCCTGAAGAAGATACTCGAGTCGACCCAGCATGTTGAAGAGCTGACTCTACTTCATGGCACGCAGCAAAAAATTCTGGTACGCAGCAATCCGAGCCGACTCGAAGGTAACCGAGCTGACTCTAGTGAATTCGAGTCGACTGGAATTTGTCCGAGCCGACTCCTCCAGAGTCTAGTTTTTGAACATCTCTGAGAACAGCCAGGCGAGCCGACCCAAACCAGAAAGAGTCGACTCTACCAGACCTAATTTTGAAGATCCGATAAAGCGAGCCGACCCGAACTGCATCGAGCCGACTCTTTCAGAGTGATGATTTCAGAACCTGAGAAGAAGAGCCGACCAAAGATCAAAAGAGCCGACTCCTCGAGTTCAAGTTTTTCAAAGATATAAGTTCAAGCTGACCTGAGCTATCAAGAGCCGACTCGTCCAGAGTGAAGTTTTGTGCCTTGAGACAAAGAGCCGACTATATTGAAGATTTGGCGACTCGACCTATCAACTCGAAGGATCCGAGTCGACTCGAACATCGCTTTCAGGTATCCAATGGCTAATTCCATAATTTATTTTTGAATGCCAAAAAGTGCTCCAATGGTCACAAACCACTTCCCAACAGTCTAGAATGGCTAGAATTGCCTTGAAGTACTAGAAGACCTTATTTTGAAGGATTTGGATTTTTTTGAAGTAAGATATAGCAATAACTAAAAAGTTCTTCAAAGTTTTGAGAACTACATTGAATATCCTACCTACCAAAAGGATAGATGATGTGGAGAGAGGGGGGGCCTAGGGTTGCTAGTATGGATGCTGATGGGTGCTTATGATGCAAAGGAGTTTTTTTATAATTAAAGAGTTTTATATGTTTCTTAGGGTTTTGATTCCCGATCACAAGCAAAAACTAGAAATAAGAGAAATGAGTTTGGAAGCTTACACTAGCAGTTCAGATCCCTAAGCAGTGAAAACGAGAACAGAATCCCGGAATTAAGAAACCCCGGTAGGACTAGCTCGAAACACAATACCTACTTAGGAGATAGAGAGAGCAAACCTCACACATTTGAAGCGCCCGATGCAGAGATCGCTCAACTTGGCAGATGCGGCCTGGATGCCCGAGCAATTGAACCCGTGGTAGCACTGGCTTTCGGTCGGAAGGTCACGATGGCAAAGCCGACTGTCTCCGGTACCTGAGATGCCAGGGAGGACCTGTAGGCAAACAAAATAAGGATTAGCGAACTGGAGAGATGCACAGAAAGGGACTGAGATGGGGTTGAGAAGGGGTTTTGAGCCCGGTGTCTGGCTGGATTCCGAAGTCGAAGATGGAGATAACTTGGGGCCTCGCACCCTGCGACATCCCGGAGGATGAAGGATTGTGGCCTCACACCACGCGACGTCCAGGAGGACGAAGGATTCGCGATGCCCTGGGGCAATGGACAGGTGGCCTCACGCCACTCGACGTCCCTAGGGACGAAGGCAACTTCACTCAACCTAGTCTACGAGACAAGGGTTGGAAGATAGAAGACTCAAACTCTTTTTTCATTAATCATTCAATAGCTTTACAAGGGAGGGGTTAGGTCCTTTAAATAGGCACCCAAGGCCCATTTGAATTTCAAATGAAACAAAATTACAAGCTTTCTTGGGGGTGCCAAAAACATTTGATCTTCTCCTCTCTTTGGCTGACCAAAGGGACTTGGATTGGGCATGGCATGTGGGAGGGCTTGGAGAGGGGGATTGGCCTCTTGACTTCCTTCATTAGCATGCTCATTTTGGGAAGAAAACGTGGAACATGGCTTGCTTGAAGGGATGTGTTTCCTTGGATTCTTTAACGCCCCTCTTTGGAGTGATTCAAGGCCGACCAAATGGAGGGAGCTTTGGGCGTTGCAAGGTTGAAGGCTTGGAGAGGGGAGTGTGTCCTTTGACCTTCCATTCATGCAAGATTACTTTAGGAAGAAGGCTTGGAAAAGGGCTTGCTTTGGGGCTTGGTCTCTTCAAGGATCTTCAACGCCCCACATTTTTGGTGGATTATGGCATGATGTGGGGGAGGGAAGAGGGGGATGATGTTTCCTCCTTCCAAGGTCACCCAAGAGCAATTTGGCAAGGAGAGGCCGTGTGGAAGCCATGAGGGCACCTCCTGGTTTCCTTCCCTGGATTCCCAAGTGGTAACAGATGTGGCACCACATAGGTGGCTGAGGTGGCACCTGTGTTGGCATCTTTCCAAGTGCAAGAGGTGGGTTGGCCCACAAGGACTTGACTGGGTCTTGAGAGCCAGGCTGACTTCAATTGGGCTTGGGCCAAATCCAAACTCAGACTCGAACCAAAAATAAATACAGGACTCAAGACCTAAACTTGATCCAAATTGGTCAAGGTACAAGACTAGACAAACTTGGACTAGGTACATGACTAAAATTTTAAAATTACCTTGGCTCATAGCCTTATTACAGGACTCACAGAAGTAGAATCTTAATCTGAGATCCACAGAGGGTTGAGGAGCCTCTGTCGGATCCTGGTGCCCACACCAACAGAGAGTACAAGAGCATTCAAGCAAGCTTTCAAGTCTTTACCAACTTTAATATGAAGCTTGAAGCAACTTTTGGAAGAAGCCACCGAAGCCATTAAAGCTAATTCAATCTCATTCAAGTGGACTTCTATCAAGCTGTACCGGCAACTATCTGACAAATTGAGTTTGTCATTTATTGATGCATTTACTTCAATTCTTTTTCTGAATTGTTGTTGGGTTATTGGTGAGCTCGGTTGAAAAACTAAATAGTTTCTTGGTGAGCCTTGATAAAAACCAAGTGTTGGGTTCTTGGTGATCCTGGTAAAACCAAGATAGGTTTCTTTGGTGAGCCTGTTCAAAACCAAAGAGAGTTAGATTTTCTTTGGTGATCCCGTTAAAACCAAAGTGTAGAGATTTTAGATTATGATCCTACAAAACAATCTGACTGTATTTGTGTGTGAATATAGTGGAAATCCCAAATGGTATCTTGGATAGTGGACGTAGGAGCTGGGTTGCTCCGAACCACTAGAAATCTTGTGTGTTTGTGTTGTGCTTACTTGATTCTATTTAGCTTCTGCAATTTAATACTCTGTCACAGCACCTACTACTTATAAGGAATTTTTAATTGCACATTATCTGCTCTAAATTTTTTAAATACCCAATTTACCCCCCTCTTGGGTAGCCACCTGGGCCACAACTAGTATTAGAGCATAGTCTCTGAATACATAAGAGTAAAGATCGATGGCTCATCCAATGAGTACGTCCTTGGCAGAAGGCCAATCAACCAATAGACCTCTACTCTTCACTGGCATAAATTATGCATACTGGAAAGCTAGAATGAAAATTTATGTTCAAGCAGTTGATTTTCAGTTATGGAAGGTCATTCTAAAGGGTCCTTATATCCCCATGATTGAAATTGATGGAATGGACGTTCCAAAACCTGAAGAAGATTGGGATGAACATGACATGAAGATAGGTGAGTTAAATGCCAAAGCAATGAATCTCTTATACTGTGCTTTAGATAGTAATGAGTTTAATCAAATTTCTATTTGCTCCTTGGCAAAAAAAATCTAGGATAAACTCGAAGTGACCCATGAAGGAATTTCTCAAGTAAAGTCTTCTAAAATTAACTTCTTGTGCATAGTTACGAATTATTCAAAATGGAACCTAATGAAACAATTTCTGCCATGTTTTCATATTTCACTGATATTATTAATGGCTTAAAGAGTCTTGACAGGATATATACTAATGCAGATCTAGTACAGAAAATTCTGAGATCTCTTCCGAACAAATGGGATCCGAAAGTGACAGCCATCCAGGAAGCAAAAGATTTGAACACTTTATTACTGGATGAACTACTAGGATCTCTAATCACACATGAACTGACCATGCAGCACCGAACTGAAGATGATCAGAAGAAAAAGAAATCTATTACCTTCAAAGCTGCTATGGATTCTAGAAATGATGAAGAATCGAAAAAAGAATGCTCCTCTACTCAAAGAGACATGGAAGATGAAGATGTTGCCATGGTCGTTAGGAAATTCAGAAGGTTCTTGGGAAGAAGAAAAGGAAGACATTTTAGAAAATTCTACAAGAACAAAGAATTCAGTAAGGAGAAGGACAAGAAAAAGGAAAAAGAAAAAGAAGTACCCATCTGCTATGAATGCAAAAAGCCAGGGCACATCCGACCGGATTATCCATCATTGAAAAAGATTTTTTAAAAAAAGTAAAAGAAAGCTATGGTAGCGACGTGGAGCGATAGTGAATCATCCTCATCCACTAAAGAAGAAGAGACTATGAAATCTGCGAATTTGTGTCTGATGGGTCTTGAAAATGAGGTATCATCTCTTGAGACTCAAATTGAATTTACATATGATGAAGCTTCAAGTGCTAAACTTCAAGAAACTTTTCTATCAAAATCTATTTCAAATGGCTTGAAGTATGTTCCAAAAAATTCTATTCAAAAATCTTTCAAATCAAATATTTCTGTTTCTACATCTTTTAAAGATTCAAAGCATGCATCATTCAAAAATGACAAAATTATTTGTTATGCATATCATAGATTTGGACATAAATCTTATCAATGCAATTCCTTAAAAAACTCCATGATTGGTGCATTGAAATATAGAACCATTTGGATTCCAAAGGGAACTAATTTTGCTAACCCGAAAGGATCCAAGTTAGTTTAGATACCTAAAATCACTCCTTGACTATTTTGCAGGACTATCTTGTAATCCACAAATTAAAGAAAAGATGGTATCTTGACAGCAGCTATTCAAGGCATATGACGGGTGACAAAGATCAGTTCATCACCCTACAAATGAAAGAAGGAGGATTAGTTACTTTCGGAGCTAATGGCAAGGGAAGAATAATCAGAATCGGTAATATTAAAATAATCTCCTGTACTTTTATTGAAGATGTGCTGCTAGTAGATAAATTGAAGCATAATTTATTGAGTATTAGTCAATTATGTGATAAAGGCTTCAAGGTTATCTTTGAATCATCTATGTATGTAGCAACTAACTCTCTTGACTCTAGCAACAAACTCATTGGTCATAGACTTGGAAACATCTATGTGGTAGATCTAAATGATCTAGCCATGACTAGTAGCTCCAGTCTAGTGGCTATGAATGCTAAGACCAAGGAGTCATATTTATTATGGCATAGATGATTAGGTCATGCTAGCATGCATACAATTGCCAAATTAATCTCAAAGAATCTACTTAGAGGTTTGCCACATTTTAAAGTTGATCTTGATTATGTATGTGATGCTTGTTAATTAGGTAAACAAACTAGGAGGAGTTTTAAATCAAAAAATATTATTTTAACAACTAGACCCTTATAGCTACTTCACATGGACTTATTTGGACCAACTAGGACCACAAGCCTAGGAGGTATGAAATATGGTCTTGTGATTGTAAATAACTTTTCTAGATTCACATGGATATTATTTATTGCACATAAGGATGAAACTTTTGATGTATTTCAAAAATTTCATAAGAAAGTTTCAAATGAGAAAAATCTTTCTGTTATCTCTATAAGAAGTGATAATAAAACTGCATTTCAAAATTAGTTTTTTAATGAATATTGCGCTGAGCACGGCATTGATCATAACTTCTCCACTCCTAGAACACCACAACAAAATGATGTTGTAGAGAGAAAGAATAGGACTTTGGAAGAAATGGCCCGAACCATGTTGTGTGAAGGTAATCTTCCAAGATACTTTTGGACAGAAGCGATGAACACTGCCCGTTACATATTAAACCAAGTTTTAATTAGATAAATTTCAAAGAAAACTCCCTATAAACTTTGAAATGGAAGAAAACCAAATATTAACTACTTTCATGTTTTTGGGTATAAATGCTTTGTATTAAATAATGGCAAAGATAACCTAGAAAAGTTTGATGCAAAATCTGATGAATCTATATTCCTTGGTTATTCCTTACATAGCAAAACATATAGAGTGTTTAATAAGAGGACTCTTACTGTAAAAGAGTCAATTCATGTTGTTTTTGATGAGACTAACCACTCACCATCTAGAAAAGATGAGTGTGTAGATAATGATGTATGTACACTACAAAAGGAAATGGAAGATCTAAGCATTCAAGACAAGCCAACACAAGATAAAAATGAAGTGGTAAGCAAGGATCATACTGATTTATCAAAGAAATGAAGGTATATAACTTCACATCCTAAAGATTTAATTATTGATGATCCTTCTTATGGTGTTAGGACTAGGTCAGCACATAGAGATGCACATGACTACCTAAACTTTGTCTCACAAATTGAACCACACAGTCTAGAAGAAGCTAAAACTGATCATAACTGGATGATGGCAATGCATGATGAATTAAACCAGTTTGAAAGAAATAATGTATGGAACTAGTTAATAGACCTATAGACCACCCAATCGTAGGAACCAAATAGGTCTATAGGAACAAACTAGATGAGAATGGTAAGACTATAAGAAATAAGGCAAGGTTGGTAGCAAAAGGGTACAATCAAAAGGAGGGCATTGATTTTGATGAAACATATGCTCTTGTAGCAAGACTAGAAGTCATTAGACTACTTCTTACGGTTGCTTGCTACATGAACTTTAAACTCTTTCAAATGGATGTCAAAAGTGCTTTTCTAAATGGATTTATTTCTGAACAAATTTTTGTAGAACAACCACTAGGTTTTGAAAATCATGCTTTTCCAAATCATGTGTTTAAATTGAACAAAGCTTTATATGGTTTGAAACAAGCACCTAGGGCCTGGTATGATAGACTAAGCAAATTTTTACTTGAAAATTATTTTGAAAGAGAAAATATTGATAAAACTCTTTTTATTAAAAACAAAGAGAATGATATGTTAGTTGTACAAATTTACGTTGATGACATTATATTTGGTGCAACTAATGAAAATCTTTATGGAGAATTTGCTGAGTTGATGCAGGGTGAGTTTGAAATGAGCCTTATGGGTGAACTTAACTACTTTCTTGGATTACAAGTCAAACAAATAAAGAAAGGAATCTTTATAAGCCAAGCCAAGTACATCAAGAAGATAATCAAGATATTTGGCATGGAAACAAGCAAAGAGACTAGCATACCCATGAGCACTACCTGCAGGCTAGACAAAGAAGAAGGTGGATCCAATGTTGACCAAAAGCTATATAGAGGTATGATCGAATCCCTACTGTATCTTACAGCCAGTAGACTTGATATCTTGTACAGTATATGTATATGTGCTAGATTTCAATGTAATCTTGTTACGACCGTTATGATGACGTGGCATATCTCATATTTTGCTGGGCGCGATTCGAGCCATGTGGAGTTTTTTCGGCAAAGTCAGATGTGGCTCCGTCTCCAATCGAAGTCGAGGTCGGTCCAGGCCTTCCTGCCGCTCCGCCAGGTGTCCACCCAGGAGGGGTCCACCTCGGTCGAAGCCGGCGGCTCCCGTGCTCCCTCGCCAGGCGGCACCCTGAGACGGTCCCACCTCGGTCGAGGTCGAGCCGGGCCCCCTCGCTCCTTCGCCAGGTGGCGCCCGGAGACGGGACCACCTCGGCCGAAGTCGAGCGCCCTTCTGCCACTCCATCAGGTGTCCACCCAGGAGGGGTCCACCTCGGCCGAAGCTGGCGGCCCCCCTGCTCCCTCGCCAGGCGGCACCCTGAGACGGTCCCACCTCGATCGAGGTCGAGCCGGGCCCCCTCGCTCCTTCGCCAGGTGGCGCCCGAAGATGGGACCACCTCGGCCGAAGCCGAGCGCCCCTCTGCCGCTCCGCCAGGTGTCCACCCAGGAGGGGTCCACCTCAGTCGAGGCAGGCCAACCTGTGCAGAGAAGCTTCCGAGGAGCAGGAGCGCGAGCTTCGAGATTGCCCCTCGAGCCGTGCACGCCGCACCCCGAGAAAAGTGCCCGTACGATCGGCAGTGACATGCGAAACATCACTTACATCGGCCCGACAGGTTTCGCAGTCGAGAGGCGAAGTCCTGACAAAACAGGACCCGATAACGGGCATCGTCGGTGCCCGAAAAGAAGAGCGCTCATGCTTGGCCCAAGGTCTGGCCAGCGGTCTGACCAGCACCCTCCCTTTACTCTTTCCTCGCTAGGCTCGGCAAGCAAGGCGGGGAAGCCGCCTGATCCAGAAGGGAAAAGGGGAAGGAGATAAAGGGGAGGAGGTGAAAGCGACAAAGGAGTCTCCCAAGGGCGGCAAACGAAAAGGCAACATGGGGAGTTAAAAGGAAGGGGAGAGTAGACGACAAGGTAAGCAAGAAACGAAGGCTGGGAACCAAAAAAGCACCAAGAGCAGGATCCGAAATCCTGAGAGGAGACCTTCGGCGCGAGCTTGGTGGAGGGACCCGGCCAGATTTCTGTCCTTCCTGAGATCTTTCTTGCTAGCACAATCTCTAAGTTTGAGACTCCTTCGGGAGCTCGCTTCGGAGATTCTGTTCCCTCTCGCCGTTCACTAACTTGACCATCGGAGTTCCCTCGTCGGGACACCCGGCCAGGGCTTCTGATCTTGTCTTGCAGGATCGAGAACCAGGAGACCCCAGGGGCGAGACGGTCGAGACAGATCGGCGGCCCCGAAGCCATAGGCGCAGCGGCGAGATCGGCAACAGATTGGCGCACCTGGTAGGGGGGCAGGATAACACCCCCAGTGGGAGCTAGCTTTCTGTGAACGAAGCATGCTCCGACCATGGTGGTCACGCATGGACGCGAAGCATCCACCAACCAAGTAGGGGATGTCCCCTCCCCTCAGGGGCCATATAGCCCGGAGAGGGAGCTCCCTGCTCCCCCTCCTCTTCCACCATAGCCGACCTCGGCGGACAGACCTTTTGCGGCTGTCATCCAGCAGCTGCAGACATTGACTACGGCAGTTCGGCAGCTACAACATCAGCAGCGCTCCTTGGCCATGCAGCCTTAGCCAGGGAACCCCGCGGCTCGGGCCGCGGGGCCGCGCGGGAGCCTGCACTCCATCCACGGCAGGCCATCCCAACCACGGGCAGCCTCCAATCCTCGCGGGAGCCACCAAACTCCCGCGAAAAGAAATTACTCCGGTTCGGTGGATCACGAGAGTCGATCCCCGACCGATGAGGCCAAGATGGCGCGTCGTAGCAAGCGACACCGGGGCAAGACACTGCACCGAGACCGATCGGCGCCCCCTTCACCAGCGGCCTCGATGGAAGATTCCACTAACGAGGCCATCAGGCGCCAGGCCGAGAGGCGCCTGGAGGAGCACGAGTGCAAATTGGCAGAGTTCGCCCGCCGATTTGCCGACCTGCAGAACTCCTCGGTGGACCTGGCGGGCTACGACTCCCGTCCCCCCTTTTCTGAAGAAATCCAGGCGGAGCCGATTCCGAGCCGGTTCCGCATGCCGCAGGTGGATCCCTACGACGGGACCACCGACCCTTTGGACCATCTGGAGAGCTACAAGGCTCTCATGAGGGTCCAGGGGGCCACGGATGCTCTTTTGTGCATTGCCTTCCCCACAACCCTCCGGAAGGCTGCTCGAGTCTGGTTCACCCGCCTCGAGCCCGGATCCATCTGCTCCTTCCATCAGTTGGAAGGAAAGTTTGTGGCGCACTTCGATGCCTGTCGGAAGGTGCCAAGGGAGGTGGACAGCCTCTTCTCTATCCGCCAGCAGGACTAGGAGCTGCTTTGGGACTACATCACCCGTTTAAAGATCGCTGCCCTGGAGATCTATAGCCCGGACGAGCCCGTTGCCATGCTGGCTTTAAAGCGCGGGCTCAAGACGTCCCGCCTGACCTATTCCCTGGACAAAAAATCCCCCAGGACGTACTCCGAGCTCCTCCTCCGTGTCCATAAGTACATTCGAGCGGAGGAGGCCGATCACACCCGCCGAGAGCTGGACGGGAGGACCTTGAAGAAGCCGGCCCCGAGAGACGTTCCAGGGGCTCGGCGGCCTAGGCCATCTGCTGACCCTCGTCCAAATCCGAAGCTGAAGGGCGAGGCCACCCCGGAGCAAAGGTTCACCCCTCTCCTCGCTCCCCGAAAGAAGATCCTCATGAAAATTGAGGGCGAGCACTACCTCCACCGACCTCCTCCTCAGAACCCAAGAAGCACCCGTGACAAGTCGAAGTACTGCCAGTTCCACCGTGAGCACGGCCACAACACGGAGGAGTGTCATAATCTGAAGCATGAAATCGAGGAGCTGATCAAAAGAGGCTACCTCAGGAAGTTCGTGAGGAACGAAGCCCCGGCGGAGGGACAGCCACTCGTGGCCTTACCCCCGGTTCCCGCGATCGACAATCGTCCGACGGAGAAGCCAGTGGGCATGATCTCTTGTGGAATCGGGCGGGCGGCAAATAGAGCCCGGGAGGTCGGGAACCCAGAGGATGTACCCCCTTCTGAGAAGGGGAGTGAAAACAAAAATATAAATAACGATGCTGTGGTTGTCGAGATGACTATCGCGAAGCATCCTGTACATCGAATTATGGTAGATAGTGGAAGCTCCGCTGACGTGCTTTTTTATGATGCTTTCTCCCGAATGAATCTGTCCCATGATCAGCTAAGGCCGGTGCACACCCCTCTGGTAGGCTTTTCCGGGGACTTGGTGGGGGTCGAAGGGGAGATCACTCTCCCGGTCACCGCTGGATCCCCACCTCGACAGACCACAGTCATGATGACGTTTACCGTCGTCAAGCTTCCTTCGCCTTACAACACGATCCTCGGGCGCCCGGGGCTCAACCAGCTGGACGCCATGATTTCTACAAAGCGATTGCTAGTGCAATTCCCCACAGCCTCCGGGCCTGGGGTGATGAGGGGGACGACTCAGCCAGTCCAGCATTGCCTTCAGACGGTCCCAGGTGCCCGGGGCACCGAGCTCGGCCCCGACGTCGACCTAAGGGAAAGGGAACCTAGGGGAGGACCCGTAGAGCGTCTGTTGACCTATCCCCTCGGTTCGGACCCTCTGAAGACTGTGCAGGTGGGGGCCCAACTCTCGGAGGAGGAACGGACCCGCCTGCTGGAATTCCTCCGCATGAACGCGGACGTGTTTGCCTGGTCCACGGCCGACATACCGGGCATTCCCCCCAAGGTCATTATGCACAGGCTGAACATGGACCCGAGGTGCCGCCCGGTCTGCCAGAAGAAGAGGAGTTTCGCCGTGGAAAGGCAGAGGGCCATCAATGAAGAGGTGGAGAAACTCCTCGTCGCCGGTTTTGTATGAGAAGTTCAGTATCCCAGCTGGCTGGCGAATGTGGTCATGGTGAAGAAGAGTAGTGGAAAGCAGAGGATCTGTGTCACGCCCCGAATCCAATACCGGAAACGGCTACGTGACCGGCCGCACAAACCCTAGGTTTTACCCTAGAGATTATGCAAGGCCTAGGTACACAACAATTCAAATGTATCCAAAGTAAATGAATATCGTATAAACAAAACATTAACAATGTATAGTTCATAATTAACTCGAGATCATAAAATGGTCCACTGACTCAAACGTCAGTAACCGGACAAACTAACTATATATCTCAACAAACATGATGCTCCGTCTCACGCCCAGCCCAGATCCTCCTTAAGTTTCCTGAGTCTCTGAAAGAAAACAGATGGTAGGGAGTGAGCTACATAGCCCAGTAAGGGTTCCAAAATAATCACCAATAATAATTTACATGTATATGAAAGCAGTAAACATTACCATGACGAAATCATCAATTCCGATTTCATGTTTAACAAAACTTTGGAAACTTTATTTTTTCTTCTTATAGAATTTCCAATTATTTAATCATTATCTTTAGGGTTCTGGACTAACCACGGTCACACTCCAGCCTGTGACTGGCACACTATTGTCACACTCCAGCCTGTGACGGGCACACTGTTGTCACACTTCAGCCTGTGACGGGCACACTGTTGTCACACTCCAGCCTGTGACGGGCACACAAATTGTCACACTCCAGCCTGTGACGGGCACACTGAAAAACCACGGTACCGCCGTGGCATGGCTAGTCCAAACACCAGTTCTCTTAACACTTTATCATTTCTCTTCACATAATCGAATCATGTCGCTTTCCAGCGATCGCTATCATGATCAAATACATTTCAAGATCACATGGCAAATACAAACAATACCAACCACAAACTCGATCCATAACCCGGAAATCAAATCATACTATCCGAAAACCATTATGCATGAAAAATATTTATTTATGCTCGAAACACATCAGATCATGTAAAATATATTAATAAATACGGTGATTAGGTTAGAATTCCTTACAAATCAGCTATTCACGCTTGTACTAATCCGAACCCGAGATCGGTGCGACGTCTTCCCGCTCAGAAGACTGATTCTCTACATAGATAAATAAATTTTATATTAAAACTAAATTCTTAATTTTTTTTTTTTTTTCACGAATATCTAAAAAAATTCCTGATTTTCTCTCTCTTCCTTCCTTCTCTCTCCTCTTTCTCTCTCTTCCTTCTCTCTCATCCTTCTCTCTCCTCTTTCTCTCTCCTCCTTCTTTCTTCTCCTTCTCTCTCCTCTTTCTCTCTCCTCTTTCTCTCTCTTCTTTCTCTCTCCTCCTATCATATTTATTATTATTATTATTATTATTTATTTATTTTTATTTTTATTTTTTTTTATTATTTTTTTTTCTAGCCGTACAAACCCCTTTTTTTTTTTTTTTTTTTTTTCTTTTCTTTTCTTTTCTTTTCTTTCCTTTTCTTTTTTTTTTCTTTTTCTTTTTTTTTTTTTTTTTTTCCTTCTTCTCCTTTCTTTCTTTCTCTTCACCCGAACCCGAACCACTGTGTTGTTTTTTTTTTTTTTTCTTTCTTCTTCTTCGACCAATCCGGCATCGCCCCCCCCCCACCTGCCGGCAAGTTGCTGGCTCTCACCGACCAAGCAACGGCGGCGGTGGCGACGACGACGGCGGCGGTGGCGACGACAACGGCGGCGGCCGATCCCAACGAACCGAACCAAAATTTCATCCAAAAATTAACAAAAAACTCACAAAATTGCAAATAAATAAAAAAAAACCTTACCGGCGGCGTTGAGGAAGCTTCCGGTGTTCGTCGGAGAGGGAGAGAGAGCGGGATGGGGGTTCTAAGGGCGGCGGTGAGGGATTTTTTTTTTTAAAAAGAAACGAGGGTTCCCTCTTCGTATAAAACCCAACCACCGAGCCCCAAACCCCACGAAAACCGACTCTAATCTTCTCCCACTCCCCTCACGACTCTCCCACCGAGTTTTCCGGCGAAAACTCCGGTCGGCTAGGGTGATTTTTTTTTTTTCCTCCCCTGTTTCGGTCTTCTCTCCGTCTCTGCCTCCTTTTTTTTTTTTTTTCCTCGTTTGGGTTGAAGTCGGCTGGGTCTGCCGACTTCAGCCCAAGCCTGGTTTTACATTCTCCCCCCGTTAAAGAAAATTTCATCCTCGAAATTTACGTACCTGGTATTTCGAAAAGCTGTGGATATTTTGTTCGCATCTCTGCTTCTAGTTCCCATGTAGCTTCTCTTTCACTGTGATTGCTCCATTGCACCTTCACATAGGGTATGATTCGGTGTCTCAATTCTTGTTCCTTACTGTCAACAATTCGTAAAGGCACCTCCTCATAGGTCAAATCCTCCTGAAGTTGCAATGGCTCATAATCTATTGCATGATTAGGATCAGGAATGTATTTTCGTAACATAGATACGTGAAACACATTGTGCACTCCGGATATAACTGGTGGCAGAGCTAATCGGTAGGCCACCTCACCAACCTTATCCAAAATCTCAAATGGTCCCACAAATCTCGGGCTCAACTTTCCTCGTACACCAAATCTCATCACACCCTTTGTGGGAGACACTTTCAAAAAGACATGATCACCAACATTGAATTCCAGCTCTCTTCGTCTCTTATCCGCATAACTTTTCTGTCGGCTCTGAGCAGTACGCAAACGTTCTCTGATCATTTGTACCTTTTCTACTGTTTGTTGCACTATTTCTGGACCCAACAATTTTCTTTCTCCCACATCATCCCAGCAAATAGGCGATCTACACTTCCTACCATATAAGGCCTCAAAAGGCGCCATTTGAATGCTAGCTTGAAAACTATTATTGTAGGCAAATTCTATTAACGATAGATGACAGTCCCAAGCACCACCCAAGTCCATAACACAAGCTCTCAACATGTCTTCCAGAATCTGGATGGTTCGCTCAGACTGTCCATCCGTTTGGGGATGAAAAGCTGTACTAAAACTTAATTTGGTCCCCAATGCTTTATGAAGACTCTTCCAAAATTGTGAAACAAACCTACTATCTCGATCCGATACTATAGAAATTGGAATCCCATGTAGTCTCACAATTTGTTCTATATACAAATTTGCTAATTTTTCCAGAGAGAGTCCGATACGAAAAGATAAGAAATGAGCTGACTTCGTTAGTCGATCCACAATCACCCATATCGCATTATTTCCTTTAGGAGTTTTGGGTAACCCTGTCACAAAGTCCATGGTAATGTGCTCCCATTTCCATTGAGGAATCGCAAGAGACTGCAATGGTCCAGCAGGTCTTTGATGCTCAGCTTTTACCTGTTGACACACCAAACATTGAGCCACATACTGAGCTATATCTCTCTTCATACCAGACCACCAAAAGTTTCCACGTAGATCTCGATACATTTTTGTACTACCCGGATGCATCGTATATACTGAACTATGTGCTTCTTCCATAATTTCATTCTTTAATTCTGAAAGTTTAGGAACACATAATCTGTTACCAAATCTCAAGGTACCATCCTCATATATAGTAAATTCTGATTGTACACCAGACTCAACTGTCTCTTTAATTTTCTGAAGCTCTAAATCTTCCTTCTGAGCTGATTTAATTTTGTCAATCAGGATAGGTTGTACCATAATATTTGCTAATTGCATCCCAGAATTATGAATTCGTACCTCTATCCCTGATCTTTCCAGATCCATTAAGATGTGCTTTTGATTAGTAATTAAGGTTGCCAACTTACTCGGGGTTTTCCTGCTCAGGGCATCTGCTACAACATTTGCCTTTCCTGGATGGTAGCTGATAGTCAGATCATAATCCTTTAATAGTTCCAGCCATCTTCTTTGTCTCAAATTCAATTCCTTCTGAGTAAATATATATTTTAAACTTTTATGATCTGTAAAGATTTCACAACGACTACCATACAGGTAATGTCTCCATATCTTTAAAGCAAATACTACAGCTGCTAACTCTAAGTCATGAGTGGGATAATTTGATTCATATGATTTCAGCTGTCTAGAAGCATAGGCTATCACTTTTCCATTTTGCATTAGCACGCAACCGAGACCCTTTCGGGATGCATCACTATATATGCAAAACTCCCCTGTCTCTGCAGGAACAGTCAATACTGGGGCAGTGATTAACCGTTTCTTCAATTCTTGAAAACTCTGCTCACAATCATCTGTCCATTCAAATTTTGTTCGTTTCTGGGTCAGGCGAGTTAAGGGTATAGCAATAAGAGAAAATCCTTCAACAAACCTTCGATAATATCCTGCCAATCCCAGAAAACTACGAACTTCGGACACATTAGTGGGTCTCTCCCACTCTACCACTGCTTCCACTTTCTTTGGATCCACAGAAATACCATCCTTTGATATAACATGGCCAAGGAAAGAAATTCTGTCCAACCAAAAGTCTCATTTTTTTAGCTTGGCAAATAATTTCTCCTCTTTGAGTATTTGTAATACTATCTTTAAGTGCTCCTCATGTGCCTGTAGACTTTTTGAATATATCAGTATATCATCAATGAATACTACCACAAATTGATCCAGATATGGTCTAAACACTCGGTTCATGAGATCCATGAAAACTGCAGGTGCATTTGTCAGACCAAAAGGTAAAACCAAAAATTCATAGTGTCCATATCTAGTTCTAAAAGCTGTCTTTGGTATATCCTCTGTCTTAATCTTTAATTGATGATAACCAGAACGAAGATCAATTTTAGAGAATACTTGTGCCCCCTGTAATTGATCAAATAGATCATCAATCCTTGGTAAAGGATATTTGTTCCTTATAGTCACTTTGTTCAATTCTCGATAATCAATGCAAAGCCGAAAACTTCCATCTTTCTTCTTTACAAATAAGACTGGAGCACCCCAGGGAGACACGCTAGGTCTGATAAATCCTTTATCTAACAGTTCTTGCAATTGCTCCTTAAGTTCTTTTAATTCTGCCGGAGCCATTCTATAAGGAGCTTTGGAGATGGCACCTGTACCTGGTATAAGATCGATAGAGAACTCAATCTCTCTATCAGGAGGTAATCCTGGCAGATCATCGGGAAAGACCTCCGAAAATTCTTTCACAACAGGTATGTCTTCCAACTTAAGATCCTGCTGTTGAGTATCTATCACTGTTGCCAGAAACCCTTCACAACCTTGTCTGAGGAGTCGCTTGGCAATAAAAGCCGAAATTATCCTCCTCATAAGAGTTAACTTGTTTCCCTTAAAACAGAACTCAGACTGATCAGGAATTTGAAATTTTACAATTTTCTCAAAACAATTGATGGAAGCATGGTTTGCTGTCAGCCAATCCATTCCAAGGATTATATCGAAGTCTTTCATATCCATGACTATCAAATCGGCTTCCATTGTTCTACCTTCGATATCCAATCTACATTTCTTGCAGATTTGATTAACCACAAAAACATCCCCACTAGGAGTGGAAATACAGAGTTCAAATTCTAAAGATGTCGGGGTTAACTCATTATTCTCCCTAACCAATCTAACAGATACGAAAGAGTGTGTAGCACCAGTATCAAAAAGAACATAAACATTACTGGAAAATAATTTGATCATACCTGTCACTACAGAATTTGAAGCATTAGCATCCTGCTGGGAGAGTGAATAAACCCGTCCCTGAGTTACTGTTTTCTGTTGCCCTTCAAATTGCTGTTTTCCACGAGGTAACTGATGCTGTGACCCCTGACCAGATGGACATACAACTGCCTTATGTCCCGGTTTACCACAGTTATGGCACTTCCACTCATCTGGCCACGTACAATCCCGCTTATAATGAGAACCACCACACTTAAAGCACTTGACATCTTTCTTTGGTTGGGTCTTGTCATCAGAAGTAATATTGTCAAGCTTTCTGGTTTTTGCATTGGTTCCCTTATAGAATTGGCCTTGATTCCCTCTTGATCCAGATCTCTTCTTTAATGCTTTCTCCCTTTCAGCTTGAGCCACATCCAATCCCCTTTCAATAATTAATGCTTTGTTTACAACCTCTTTATAAGTTGGTAGCTCAAAAGCAATCACTTGATGCTGGATCCGACTTCTGAGTCCATTTTCAAATTTCCTGGCCCGAATTCCTTCATCAGCTAAGAGTGATGGAGCGTATCTCGACAATTCCTCAAACTTTGAGGCATACTGAGAAACAGTTAAAGTACCCTGCTCCAAGCGATCAAATTCTCGAAATTTTTGTACCCGAACACTTTGAGGAAAATATCTCTCATAGAAAACCTTTCTAAAATCTGTCCAGGTAAAAGGTGTATCATTTGGTCCTTGTTTTCCGAGCTCCAGTTCCCACCAAGAAGCTGCCTCATCTTGCAATAAAAAGGTAGCGAATGTAACTTTCTCTTCTTCTGGACACCGCAAGGCTTGGAAAACTTTCTCAACAGCTTTAAGCCATCCCTCTGCCTCCATGGGATCAGTAGTCCCCTTGAATGCCGGTGGCGCATACTTCTTGAAATCTATTAATGTAATTGGCCGTTCTTGAGGAATTCTGACTTCTGGCTGTTGTCGTTGTAGTAATAACTGTTGCATA
Organism: Areca catechu; assembly: GCA_021397845.1. Classification (NCBI taxonomy): domain Eukaryota; kingdom Viridiplantae; phylum Streptophyta; class Magnoliopsida; order Arecales; family Arecaceae; genus Areca; species Areca catechu. Next base: position 169,454,833 of record CM038041.1, read on the forward strand.
AACTGCTGCTGTTGCTGTTGGGCTTCCATAAATCTTAGTGTATCAGCTCTTGCAGTAGCTTGCTGCTGCACTAAAATTTGTAATAGCTGAGGAAGACCCATCTGGTCCCCAGGCTGAACTCCAGATCCACCCGGTGTTCCTGTTTCAGCAGTTCCAGTCTCCGGGGTGTTATCCAAAGGATTGGGCACTGGCTCATGATGATGCTCCTCATTACCAGTGTTGTCCACCAGATTCGGCATTGGGTCCTGTGGACGTTCCTCATTATCAGATAAGGCTCCAGCATTCTCATGCTGCTCAATAGGATCCCAAGCATTTGCTCCATCTGCAAATCTTGTAGGCCTCCTAACACGTCCACGTCCACTACCACGCGCCATGGAAAACCTACACCAATGTTGTTAGTAAACAACTAACACTCAGATGGTCAAAACAATCATGACATAATATCTACCCCACATATGGAACAACCCACACTCTCTCTCGTTGAGCTTTTGTCCTAAGATCCTAGAACCTGGTTTGCTCTGATACCACTCTGTCACGCCCCGAATCCAATACCGGAAACGGCTACGTGACCGGCCGCACAAACCCTAGGTTTTACCCTAGAGATTATGCAAGGCCTAGGTACACAACAATTCAAATGTATCCAAAGTAAATGAATATCGTATAAACAAAACATTAACAATGTATAGTTCATAATTAACTCGAGATCATAAAATGGTCCACTGACTCAAACGTCAGTAACCGGACAAACTAACTATATATCTCAACAAACATGATGCTCCGTCTCACGCCCAGCCCAGATCCTCCTTAAGTTTCCTGAGTCTCTGAAAGAAAACAGATGGTAGGGAGTGAGCTACATAGCCCAGTAAGGGTTCCAAAATAATCACCAATAATAATTTACATGTATATGAAAGCAGTAAACATTACCATGACGAAATCATCAATTCCGATTTCATGTTTAACAAAACTTTGGAAACTTTATTTTTTCTTCTTATAGAATTTCCAATTATTTAATCATTATCTTTAGGGTTCTGGACTAACCACGGTCACACTCCAGCCTGTGACTGGCACACTATTGTCACACTCCAGCCTGTGACGGGCACACTGTTGTCACACTTCAGCCTGTGACGGGCACACTGTTGTCACACTCCAGCCTGTGACGGGCACACAAATTGTCACACTCCAGCCTGTGACGGGCACACTGAAAAACCACGGTACCGCCGTGGCATGGCTAGTCCAAACACCAGTTCTCTTAACACTTTATCATTTCTCTTCACATAATCGAATCATGTCGCTTTCCAGCGATCGCTATCATGATCAAATACATTTCAAGATCACATGGCAAATACAAACAATACCAACCACAAACTCGATCCATAACCCGGAAATCAAATCATACTATCCGAAAACCATTATGCATGAAAAATATTTATTTATGCTCGAAACACATCAGATCATGTAAAATATATTAATAAATACGGTGATTAGGTTAGAATTCCTTACAAATCAGCTATTCACGCTTGTACTAATCCGAACCCGAGATCGGTGCGACGTCTTCCCGCTCAGAAGACTGATTCTCTACATAGATAAATAAATTTTATATTAAAACTAAATTCTTAATTTTTTTTTTTTTTTCACGAATATCTAAAAAAATTCCTGATTTTCTCTCTCTTCCTTCCTTCTCTCTCCTCTTTCTCTCTCTTCCTTCTCTCTCATCCTTCTCTCTCCTCTTTCTCTCTCCTCCTTCTTTCTTCTCCTTCTCTCTCCTCTTTCTCTCTCCTCTTTCTCTCTCTTCTTTCTCTCTCCTCCTATCATATTTATTATTATTATTATTATTATTATTTATTTATTTTTATTTTTATTTTTTTTTATTATTTTTTTTTCTGGCCGTACAAACCCCTTTTTTTTTTTTTTTTTTTTTTTTTTCTTTTCTTTTCTTTTCTTTTTTTCTTTCCTTTTCTTTTTTTTCTTTTTCTTTTTTTTTTTTCCCTTCTTCTCCTTTCTTTCTTTCTCTTCACCCGAACCCGAACCACTGTGTTGTTTTTTTTTTTTTTTCTTTCTTCTTCTTCGACCAATCCGGCATCGCCCCCCCCCCACCTGCCGGCAAGTTGCTGGCTCTCACCGACCAAGCAACGGCGGCGGTGGCGACGACGACGGCGGCGGTGGCGACGACAACGGCGGCGGCCGATCCCAACGAACCGAACCAAAATTTCATCCAAAAATTAACAAAAAACTCACAAAATTGCAAATAAATAAAAAAAAACCTTACCGGCGGCGTTGAGGAAGCTTCCGGTGTTCGTCGGAGAGGGAGAGAGAGCGGGATGGGGGTTCTAAGGGCGGCGGTGAGGGATTTTTTTTTTTTAAAAAGAAACGAGGGTTCCCTCTTCGTATAAAACCCAACCACCGAGCCCCAAACCCCACGAAAACCGACTCTAATCTTCTCCCACTCCCCTCACGACTCTCCCACCGAGTTTTCCGGCGAAAACTCCGGTCGGCTAGGGTGATTTTTTTTTTTTCCTCCCCTGTTTCGGTCTTCTCTCCGTCTCCGCCTCCTTTTTTTTTTTTTTTCCTCGTTTGGGTTGAAGTCGGCTGGGTCTGCCGACTTCAGCCCAAGCCTGGTTTTACAATCTGTGTAGACTACACCGACCTCAATCGAGCCTGCCTGAAGGACAGCTTCCCTCTTCCGAAGATTGACCAGCTGGTCGACACCACCTCGGGGCATCGCCTCCTCTCTTTCATGGATGCTTTCTCCGGGTACAACCAGATCTGAATGAACCTGGAGGACGAAGAGCACACCGCCTTCGTCACCGACTGCGGAACTTTCTGTTACAGGATGATGTCGTTTGGCCTCAAGAATGCTGGGGCCACGTACCAGCGACTGGTCAACAACATCTTTAAGGACCAGATCGGCCGCAACATGCAGGTGTACGTCGATGATATGCTGGTAATGAGCAAGCCCCTCTCGGATCACGTTGCCGACCTGGCGAAGACCTTCGGCAACCTCTGACTTCATCAAATGAAGTTGAACCTGGTGAGGTGCGCCTTCGGCGTCTCCGCCGGGAAATTCCTGGGGTTCATGGTAACCCAAAGAGGGATTGAAGCCAAACCGGAAAAGGTCTAGGCCATCCTGGACATGGAGCAGCCTGCCTCCAAGAGCAAGTGCAGCGACTCACCGACCGGATAGCCGCTCTGAGTCGGTTCATCTCAAGGTCGGCCGACCACTGCCGACCCTTTTTCAAAGTGCTGAGAAAGATGAACGATTTCGCCTTGACTGAGGAGTGCCGGGAGGCATCTGAAGAGCTGAAGAAGATGCTTGCATCGCCCCCACTACTTTCCAGGCTTGAAGAAGGAGAGGAACTCATCCTCCACCTGGCGGTCACCCCGGAGGCCATCAGCTCGGTCCTAGTTCAGACCGACGACCAGGGAGTCCAGCGGCCGGTGTACTATACCAGCAAACTTCTCCACGATGCGGAGCTCAGGTATTCCCGGCCCGATTCTGCTCAGCGTCTCAGGCCCTATTTCCAAGCGCATCCCATTACCGTCCTGACGGATCAGCTGCTGAAAGCGATACTCAGCCGACCCGACACATCGGGGCGATTGGCGAAGTGGGCACTCAAGCTCAGCAAATTCGATATCGCTTATAGGCCGAGGTCGGCCATGAAAGCGCAAGTGCTGGCCGACTTCTTGGTCGAGCGCGCAGGCCTGGGCAAGGAGCCAGAGGGAGACTCTCTGCACCCGTAATTGAAACCAGGCCCCGAGGAACCCGAAGAGGACGCGTGGATCCTTCACGTGGATGGAGCCTTGAACTCCGGCGGGAGCGGAGCTGGTCTCATTCTTGCAAACGGCGATGGGGTCGTCGCCAAATGTGCACTCCATTTCTAGTTCACCGCAACCAACAACCAGGCGGAATACGAGGCGCTCCTCGCCGGGCTGAGAGTCTCCCATGAGCTGGACGTAGCCAACCTCAAAGCCTTTACTGATTCCCAGCTGGTGGTCGGACAGATCTCCGGAGAATATGCTGCGCACGACCCTCAAATGACGAAATATCTAGAGCTCATCAAAACGAGCGCGGTTGGATTTCGGCGCTTCAGCATCTCCCATATATCCCACGGGGAAAATGCCTATGCGGACACTCTCTCCCGGCTGGCGACCCTGCCGGACTCGTTGCTGGGTCGCGCTCATGTAGAGCGCCTCAAGGCCCCGAGCTACGAGATCCCTGTAGAGGTCCAACAGGTCAGCCACGAGCCCAGCTGGATGGACAAGTACGCTGAGTACATAACCGGCGGCACCTTGCTAGAGGACCGTGCAGCAGCCTGCCTTATCAAAAAAAAGGCCGCGTGGTTCGTCCTGATGGATGGGTAGCTGTATCGGAGGTCTTACTCCTATCCCCTCCTCAAGTGCCTGAGACCTGCAGAGGCCACACTCGTGCTCCAGGAAATCCATGAGGGCATCTACGGGAACCATGTGGGGGGTAGAACGCTAGCCTACAAGGCCCTCCGCCAAGGTTATTTCTGGGAGAAGATGAAGGAGGACGCTGCCGATTTCGTGAAGAAGTGTGATCGGTGCCAACGGCACGCCGTGGTGCAGCGGTAGCCCTCCACTCCACTCTCCCAGCTCTCGGCTCCGTGGCCGTTCGCCCAATGGGGAATGGACCTCTTAGGACCATTTCCCCCGGCGTCCGGACAGCGAAAGTTCCTGATCGTGGCCATCGACTACTTCATGAAGTGGGTTGAGGCCGAACCCCTGGCATGAATCACAGAGGCAAACATCACCAAGTTTTTCTGGAAGTCAATCATTTACCATTTTGGCCTCCCCCATACCGTGATCACCGATAACGGGTGTCAGTTTGACTGCCGGGAGTTTGAAGAATTCTGTAGCGATCTCGGTATCCACCATCGCTTCACCTTGGTGGCGCACCCGCAGACGAATGGAGAAGCCGAGGTCATGAATAGGACCATCTTGCAAGGCCTCTGGACGAGGCTGGATCAGGCCAAGGGCAGGTGGGTAGAAGAGCTCCCGAGCGTCCTATGGGCATACCACACCACCCCAAGGACGGCCATCGACGAGACCCCGTTCAATCTCATTTTTGGAGTCGAAGCGGTTATCCCGATTGAGCTCAGTCTACCCACCCTGCGTGTGGAGCAGTACGACGAAGCAGAGAACCTCGCTAGGATGATGCTCAACCTAGACCTTCTTGAGGAGACGAGGGACAAGGCCCGATTTTGAATGACGGTGTATAGGCAGCGAGTGGCCAGATACTACAACTCCCGGGTGTGACCAAAGTCCTTTCGCCCCGGAGATCTGGTGCTCCGGCTCGCTGAAGCTTCTCAGCCACGAGAGTGCGGGAAGCTCTCCCCGAACTGGGAAGGCCCGTACAGGGTGGCGGAAGTCCTCCCTCACGGGGCCTATTACTTGGAGGAATTAGGAGGATCCAGATTCCCTCGGACTTGGAACACCTCGAACCTAAGGATGTATTATCAATAATGTAAGGTTCCCCGAACTCCTGCAATAAAATTCCTTTACTTCAAATGCTTTTTCTCGCTTCGTAGGAAAAGAGGTGCTTGGCTCTGAGTTCGGCAAACACGGCTGTGGCCAGAGACCCGAGAAAACGAGAAGTTCCGGACTTCGGTCTGGAAGGCGGGACGGAGCCCAGCTCGCCCACGCGATCATGGAGAACAGCTCGGCAAGCTGCGCAAGGCTTGGATAAAGCCTGCGGCCCCGGGGTTCAGTCCGGAAGTCCCGGACTTCGGTCTGGAAGGCGGGGCAGAGCCCAGCTCGCCCATGCGATCACGGAGCATAGCTCGGCAAGCCGCACAAGGCTTGGATAAAGCCTGCGGCCCCGGCGTTCAGTCCAGAAGTCCTGGACTTCGGTCTGGAAGGCGAGGCAGAGCCCAGCTCGCCCACGCGATCACGGAGAACAGCTCGGCAAGCCACACAAGGCTTGGATAAAGCCTGCAGCCCCGGGGTTCAGTCCGGAAGTCCCGGACTTCGGTCCGGAAGGTGGGGCCGAGCCCAGCTCGCCCACGCGATCATGGAGAGTGGCTCGGCAAGCCCGAAGGACTCGCGCAAGGCTTGCTCTACTGTCGCCCAACCCGGAAGCTCTGAACTTTGATCTGAACGCTGGATGGGACCCAGTCTACCCGTGAACTCAGCCCGGAGCAAGCCGCAGGACCTCATCTCGGCACTCGACACAAACATCTCGATAAGACACAAAAAAAAAATAGAGAAAAAGAAAAGGGAGACAATGTCAATACTTAACAAGATCGGGTCTTTCATTACTTTGAAAAAGTGCAACAACGGAGGAGTCCCGATAGGCCGGGAGTCCTCAAAAAAAAAAAAAAAAGAGAGAGAGATACAACTGGGAGCCTAGTTCGGTGCGGTGGCAGAATCTTCGGGCCAGGGCGCGCGCTCCCCGTCTTCACCGTCGGCGGCTGGCTGCTCGGAGGGCTGCTCTGGAGCTGCAGCCGCGTCGCCCGCTGCAACTGGAGCCTCGCCGGTGGGCTCCTGCCTTCTACCCCCAAGCACCACCCCACTGAGGTCGAGCTCGGGGTAGAAGGAGCCCACCTTCTCCCGGCACACCTGGAATCCCTTCAGAAAGGAGTCCACGACGGCCTCCTGGACCTCCGAGACGTATTCGTCGGAGGCCCAGAATCTCGGGATGGCCTCCTGCGCCTCCCATTTCGAAGCCTCCAGGAGCCCGTTGATGTAGGCACTCTGCTCCTTGGCCACACTCGCCTCCCTCCGGGCCTCCTCCAACTGGCGCTCCAGCGATTGGGACTGAGCTCGGAGACGAGCCCTCTCCGCCGCGTCCTCCTCCATGCACCGCTGGTTGGAGATTTTCTTCTCGGACAGAGAGGACTCCAGTTCCTTGATGCGCCCCTCGGCGCGCGCCAGGTTCGATTGCAGGGCCTGGTTACTCCCCCGCAGCTCGACCCCCTTCTCTATGAGGTCCTTCACATCAGCTGCAAGCTTGCCGAGCTTCTCCTCCTTCTCAGCATCTTTCTTGGCATACCCTGCGAGGAAATTCCTCAACAGGAGCACGTCGGTCCCGATCTGCACGAAAAGGTGAATTGGTCAGTAAGGAGTTAGCTGGAATTGTAAAGGAGAAGGATCCAAGCTCGGACTTACCGTGAAGTGCTGCGGGAGGATCCCGAGCAGAGCATCGGCATAGTCCCGACCGCCCCGAAGTCGGCGGTCCCGGGAAGTGCAGGCGAACTCCATCACCTTCTCCGCGAGCCCCTGGTCGCAGATCACAGAACACCGGCTGGTGATCATCGACGGCAGAGCGGACAGATCGACGACAGGAGCGACCGCCCCCCCGGGCGGGACTGCCACCGGCGGGGTAGCTGGAGTCGCGGGCGGCGTCGTCGGAGCTGCGGTGGAGGCGGGCACTGCCCGGGAGGGAACCGGGCCTCCCACTTCTGCGGCCCCTTCAAGGTGGATGACGGGGGCGTCGGCGGCCCGGGCCTGAGGTGGCCTGGGCACGGGAGCTGCAACTGCTGGACCGGGAGCGGGTGTCGACATGACCTCCCGGCTCGCCTTGGTGCGAGCCCTCTTCGCCGCGGGCTCATCTCCCTCGGCAGTGTCCCTCTAAGCCGCGCCCTCCAAGAGATTTTCCATCGAGAACTTCATACCTGCAATGGAAAGGAGGTCGGTCAGCCCAGTTAAAGGAAGAAGGGGAAAAGGGGGGAAGTGCAGAATAGGAAAAAAAGCTAAGCCTCACCCGACTCTCGGATGGGATTGATCCCCGCCTCGAACAAGTTCTGCTCCGAGAGCAGAACATCGAGCGGGGGAACCACGTCGCTCAATAGCTGGGAGTTAGCCTCCTGGTCCGCCGGCTCGACTTCGGAGTTTCGGTTTGGGGACCGATCCGGTTCGCTCCAGGCCCAGTCGACGTCCTCGATCGAGATGAAAAAGAACCGGTTCTTCCAATCCTTGATGGAGGAAGGGAGGTCGAACCGAAGACACCTAGGCCGGGGCAAAATGTACCATCGGCCATCATCGGTGGAGTACCGCTTCAGGGTGAAAAGAGCCCTGAAGAGGGAGAAACGGGCAACGAACCCGTGGAAGTGGCAGAAAATGATGAAGGAGAAAATGACCCGTATGGCGTTGGGAGCCAACTGGGCCGGGACCAGGCGGAAATGATTGAGGAAAGAAAGAAAAAAGGGGTGCAGAGGAAACCGAAGACCCCCAAGGAGGAAGTCTTCATAGAAAGCTATGCGGCCGGGGGCACTCAAGATGGCGCGATCCCCAGGCCGCGGAAGAAAAAGATGGATCGACCCCGGGATGCCATAGACTTCCCGGAGCAAGGAAAGGTCACATTCGGTCATCGTTGAAACGTGACCGGAGGGACCGACAGAAGGAAGGACCGGAGGAGGAAGAGAAGAGATAGGACGGGCAGAGAATACGGGGGGAGACCTAAGACCCCTAGGGATGCCTATGGTGATACCCCTAGGCTGGAGCCGCCTGCGGGTCTCCTCCGGGATCACCTCCGCTTCCGAGGAGGAAGACGATGGAGTCCTCGGCCGGGACGAACCGGCCTTATCTGGGTTAGACGAAACATGGCGGCGGCGCGCCATGGAGAAGAAGGTGGGGAGGAAAAGTCGCTAAAGGAAAGGGACGGAGTAAGAAAGAAAACGGAAGCACTCACCGAAATGCACTGTGCAAAAGAGGCGGCAACCCGGGGGAGTGGAAGATAGCCTACTGCAAACCGCCGACGGAGCGTGAGAAAGGGAAAGGGCCTCATTCCAGAAAGTCCCCTCCTTTTCAAATTCGATCGGTAGCGACCGTACCTGTCATTCCATTCCGGACCATCGAAAGGATGCCGCGTGGATGCACGCCCGACACCGACGCCTTGGTTGCAGGGAAACGGCCTCTGTTTCGAAGCGATGCATTAATTACGGCCATAAAGATAACACATGGCAGCCTCTTATAGGGCTTTGGGCGCAACGAGGAATGGCGACGAGGATCGTGGCAATCATGGTGCGAGATCTTCGCCTCCCCCACGTCAACTCCGCATTAAATCCCCACGTTCCGAGCCATGACGCCTCAACGGAACGGGGGGATGGGGGGCAACTGTTACGGTCGTTATGATGACATGGCATATCTCAGATTTTGTTGGGCGTGATTCGAGCCACGTGGAGTTTTTTCGGCAAAGTTAGATATGACTCTGCCTCGATCGAAGTCGAGGTCGGTCCAGGCCTTCCTTCCGCTCTGCCAGGTGTCCACCCAGGAGGGGTCCACCTCGGTCGAAGCCGGTGGCCCCCCTTCTCCCTCGCCAGGTGGCACCCTGAGACGGTCACACCTCGGCCGAGGTCGAGCCGGGCCCCCTCGCTCCTTCGCCAGGTGGCGCCTAGAGACGGGACCACCTCGGTCGAAGTCGAGCGCCCCTCTACCGCTCCGTCCGGTGTCCACCCAGGAGGGGTCCACCTCGGCCGAAGCCGGCGGCCCCCCTGCTCCCTCGCTAGGAGGCACCTTGAGACGGTCCCACCTCGGCCGAGGTCGAGCTAGGCCCCCTCGCTCCTTCGCCAGGTGGCGCCCGGAGACGGGACCACCTCGGCCGAAGTCGAGCGCCCCTCTGCCGCTCCGCCAGGTGTCCACCCAGGAGGGGTCCACCTCGGTCGAAGCTGGCGGCCCCCCTGCTCCCTCGTCAGGCGGCACCCTGAGACGGTCCCATCTCGGCCGAGGTCGAGCCGGGCCCCCTCGCTCCTTCGCCAGGTGGTGCCCTGAGACGGGACCACCTCGACCGAAGTCGAGCGTCCCTCTGCCGCTCCGCCAGGTGTCCACCCAGGAGGGGTCCACATCGGTCGAAGCCGGCGGCCCCCCTGCTCCCTCGCCAGGTGGCACCCCGAGACGATCCCACCTTGGCCGAGGTCGAGCCGGGCCCCCTCGCTCCTTCGCCAGGTGGCACCCGGAGATGGGACCACCTCGGTCGAAGTCGAGCGCCCCTCTACCGCTCCGCCAGGTGTCCACCCAGGAGGGGTCCACCTCGGCCAAAGCCGGCAACCCCCCTGCTCCCTCGCCAAGTGGCACCCTGAGACGGTCCCACCTCGATCGAGGTCGAGCCGGGCCCCCTCGCTCCTTCGCCAGGTGGCGCCCGGAGACGAAACCACCTCGGCCAAAGTCGAGCGCCCCTCTGCCGCTCCGCCAGGTCTCCACCCAGGAGGGGTCCACCTCGGCCGAAGCCGGCGGCCCCCCTGCTCCCTCGCCAGGTGGCGCCCTGAGATGGTCCCACCTCGGCCATGGTCAAGTCAGGCCCCTTCGCTCCTTCTCCAGGTGGCGCCCGAAGACGGGACCACCTCGGCCGAAGTCGAGCACCCCTCTACCGCTCCGCTAGGTGTCCACCCAGGAGGGGTCCACCTCGACCGAGGCAGGCCAACCTGTGTAGAGAAGCTTCCGAGGAGTAGGAGCGCGAGCTCCAAGATTGCCCCTTGAGCCGTGCACGCCGCACCCCGAGAAAAGCGCCCGTACGATCGGCAGTGACACGCGAAACATCGTTTACATCGGCCCGACAGGTTCCGCAATCGAGAGGCGAAGTCCTGACAAAACAGGACCCGATAACGGGCATCGTCGGTGCCCGGGAAGAAAAGCGCTCACGCTTGGCTCAAGGTCTGGCCGGCGGTCTGACCGGCACCCTCCCTTTACTCTTTCCTCGCTAGGCTCGGCAAGCAAGGTGGGGAAGCCGCCTGATCCAGAAGGGGAAAGGGGAAGGAGATAATGGGGAGGAGGTGAAAGCGACAAAGGAGTCTCCCAAGGGCGGCAAACGAAAAGGCAACATGGGGAGTTAAAAGGAAGGAGAGAGTAGACGACAAGGTAAGCAAGAAACGAAGGCTGGGAACCAAAAAAGCACCAAGAGCAGGATCCGAAATCCCGAGAGGGGACCTTCGGCGCGAGCTCGGTGGAGGGACCCGGCCAGATTTCTGTCCTTCCTGAGATCTTTCTTGCTAGCACAATCTCTAAGTCTGGGACTCCTTCGGGAGCTCGCTTCGGAGATTCTGTTCCCTCTCGCCGTTCACTAACTTGATCGTCGGAGCTCCCTCGCCGAGATACCCGGCCAGGGCTTCTGACCTTGTCTTGTAGGATCGAGAACCAGGAGACCCCAGGGGTGAGACGGTCGAGATGGATCGGCTGCCCCGAAGCCACAGGCACGGCGGCGAGATCAGCAACAAATCCTAAAGAAACACATATGCTTGCTATTAAAAGAATTTTCAAATATTTGAAAGGTACAAATAATTTAGGTCTTTGATATTCTAAAAAATCATGTTTGAATTTTATTTATTTTTCTGATGCTGGCTATGCTGGTTGCAAAATTGATAGAAAGAGTACTAGTGGTACATGCCAATTTCTAGGACTGAATTTAATTTCATGGCACTGTAAGAAGAAAAACTCTGTAGCTTTGTCCACTGCTGAGGCAGAGTACGTTGCTGTTGGTAGTTGTTGTGCTCAAGTGTTATGGATTAAATAACAACTAGAAGACTTTGGTGTTACACAATTTAAAATTCCAATCAAATGTGATAACACAAGTGTCATTAACTTGACAAAAAATCCTATTCAGCATTCACGAACTAAGTATATTGAAATTAGGCACTATTTTATAAGAGATCATGTATTGAATAATGATATTGTACTTGAATACGTGCCAACTGAAAACTAGCTTGCAGACATTTTTACTAAACCTTTGAATTTTGATAGATTTGCAATAATTAGAAGTTAACTAGGATTGTGTGACCCACTCTAGAATCACTCCCATAATCTCAAGGATAATGATGGGGAACTAATATGCATGCAATTTTTTTTATATGTTTTATATGTGGGGTGGGGTGATTAATTCCCGAATTTCAGATTAAAATAAGTTATAGGGAATTTTATATGAATTTTAGAAGATCAGCATGCAGATTAGGACCTAGAAAAGTAGAAAAGAAGGATCGCCGGGGCTGAGAAGCCTCGGTTAGGGCAAGTTCTCCTACAATAAAACTACTGGAGGTAGAGGGGTGTACCTGACAACGTCTGTGAAGATCGCAGCAAAAGGGTCTCTCGTTCCTCGACGGATGCGGCCTGGAAAATCGAGCCAAAGACCCGCGGATACCCGGCTTTCTGCTCGGTGATCCGATTGAGGCTTGGCTGGAGTCGTTGGATTCGTAGGAACTCGGGGACCTGCAAATGACCTGTCAGGGGTTAGAAAGCTCATAAAGGAACAAGAAAACAAAGTAAAAACAGCAAGGGAAGGCTTCTTTTGGAGTGGGCGTCCAGGGATCTGGAGGGTTTGTTGGCAGCAGGAAGATGATTGCAAACACCGGGAAGAAGAACTCTCACAAACCCCTTTATGCACACAGCAGGGTATCACACCACTCAATAGAAGAACTCAAGGTTTTCATTCATCAAAAATTCTCCTCATACAAGAGGCTAGGGTCCCTTAAATAGACCCTTAACCTTGGGCTCCAAGTAAGGGTACATAAGTCTTTACATAAGAATCCTTTTCCCTCTCAAACCCTAGCTAGAAAATAAGGAAATATTAGGTAGAAAAATTCCTAAAATTTTTCTTGACTTGGTCAAGACTCCAAGGATGCCTAGGGGGGCGTGTTGGGCTTCTAGGAGCAGCAAAAGGCCGGCCCAAAGGGGCCCGGGTGCATGGGTTTGGGCCTCTGGAAGCTGGGGTGGCCTGGTAGCCAGGTAGCAGGAATATTCCCTGGTATCTTGCTTCTTAGGGGCTTGGGCTTGGCACCTGGGCTTGATTTCATTGGGCTAGGATGCAGATGGACCTCTGGAATCATGGATGCCCTTATTTATGAATATACTTTGGCATCTGGAAGGGAATCTGGGCATCTGAAGGGCATCTGCAAGGAATCAGGGTTTCTGATTTTTCTCCTGGGGTCTTCAAATCTTCAAGCTGGGTTGGACTTGGGCTAAACTTCCATGTCTTCAATCTGGTTGGACTTGGTCTTCACTTGTATAATATAGTCTTGAGTCTTCAGTATGCTTGGACAGGACTCAAAAAAAATAAAATTAGCTCAACATGAGCTAACTAGCATTGGACTGAACTAGCTCAACATGAGCTGACTAGTACAGAACTGAAATAACAACTAAAATGGACTCAGATGAGCTAAGCCCTTATTACAGATAGATTCATAAATTATTGATCAATTTACAGAGGGTTGAAAAAGCCTCTGTCTTATTCTGGTGCCTCAGGTGTCCCCACCAATTCTCCCGGGGTGGGAGGAACTCGACCCTGTCGAGTGAAGGTTAGACTGGCTCACATATCTCTCGAGAAGGTCTGGGTTGAGGAGTTGCAAGTCCTCTCGAGAAATCCACGAATCGTCCGACTCTGGCCAGCCTTGCCATCGGACCAGGAAGCATTGATAGTCATGGCCCTGGGTCGTGATGGCTTGATTGTCCAGGATACGCTCGATCCGTTCTCCTCTCTCAGGCCAAATTTGTTTGTGGACACTCTAGGTTAGGGTCACTCACAATGAAAAGGAATAGGTCCAAAGGCCTCACTAGGTAGCGCTGCCGGTTCCCTATACTCAACCAGGTCTGTAATATTGAAGGTAGAACTAATGCCCAAATCCGAAGGCAAGTCTAACACCTAGGCATTTGATCCAACCTTCTCTATCACTTTAAAAGGTCCGGCTCTGCGAGCATGAAGCTTCTTTTAGGCCTAAGCCTAACCAAGATAAAATCCACTACATCAAATTCTTTGACCCTTCTTCGGGAATTAGCCAGTTGTTTTAAGATTAGTGCAGGTGGTGAACATGCTAGGCACATGCAGACAAATGATGCAAAGGACTCATACTGATACCTAACAGACTCGACTATGCATTCCTATCGAAGGAAATTTTATTGAACTCTTTGGATCTAAACCTAATAGATTATAGGTTCTCTAGGTTTGATCCTAGCTTGACATGCACATGAAAATTTACAGTGAACTCCTAGCAAATTCCAAAGAGTATGCCAGAAGTAAGATGCAAACCTAACATGCGTGATGAATGCATGCAGTATGCTAATCTCAGCTAAATGCAATCTAATGATCCTAGAAATGCTGGAGGTGTCAGGAAAGGGCAGAAAATAGGAAGTGGGTTCAGAATTAGTTTGGCAAGGTAGAGAAAAAGGTTCATGGTTAGTTGGATAAAGTAGGATAAAAGACGGGGTGTCAGGAACTAATCCTATACTAATGAGGTTAACCTTATGAGGTTGAGCTATATCTACAGGATTTGCATAATGGAAGGATGGGTCACTAATTTCGGGGAAGAGGTCCTTAATGGGAACTATAGGAGGGGACTCATCTTGAAGGTATTGATTCAAAGAGATCAGGTCCTTAATAAATTCTTCTGGTTCTTGTATTTTAGGACTAGACTCTATAATTTGGCTCTCCTCTATGGTTTTCTCAGGTAAGGCTCTAGTAGCAGTACCTAGGTTCTCTTCCTCTATTTGTTCTTCCATTATAGCTTTAGGTTGGATATGGTCAAGGTCAACTAGCTCTGGGTTGGTTTCTACCTGGGCATCTACTGGGTCAGCTAATTCTAGGTCTACTAAAGGTGTCTCCTCTTCTCCCTCATACTCATCCACTAGGCTCACATCAGCTTCATACACTTTCGCGTTAATGTAAGCCTTGTGAATCTCAGGAATGGTTGGAGAAGGTCGGCTAGCAAGAAATTGGTTAGGTTCTGGTCTCTGATTATGGGTACTACTCCTAGTAGGTTCAGGTTGTATAAGGGGTAGTGGCTCACTACTGGGTTCATATTTAGGGATACTAATCCTATGGGGTTCAAGTTGACTAGGGGAAGCATGACTAGTACTAGGTTGATACTTAGGGGTTATGGGTTCTCTAGGCTCATAGGACAAGGGTGCAGATCTATGGGTCATGGGATTATAGGATCTGGGGTCATATGATTTTGGGTCAGCTTTATGATCAGGTTCTAAGGATGGATCAAGGTATGGGGTCCTCCTAAGGTTGGGCTCTCTATATGGGTCAGGATATTGGGTCCTCCTAGGATTGGACTCCCTATATGGGTCAGAATACTGGGTTCTCCTAGGGTTGGACTCCCTATATAGGTCAGAATATTGGGTCCTCCTAGGGTTGGACTCCCTATATGGGTCAGAATATTGGGTGTTGGGTCTACTAGGCTCATAGGGTGTGGGTGCATAGGATCTATGATCATGGGATCTAGAGTCATAGGATCTGGAGTCATAAGATCTATAGGTTGTAGGTATACTAGGCTTGTAGGGAGAGGGTAAATAGGATCTATCTTCCTGGTCTATAAAATCCTGATTGAGTCTTCTAGGACTAACCTTAGGGATTGGGTCATGACGATAGGTTCTCCTAGGTTCAGCCTCAAGGTATGGATCAGGGTTTGGGGTCCTCCTAGGTTGAGGATTGTAGTACGGGTCAGGATAAGGGGCTCTCCTAGGTTCGACCTCATGGTATAGATCAGGGTTTGGGGTCCTCCTAGGTTGAGGGGAGTCAGGATCTGGCTCAGACTGTGACCCATGGGTTTTTCTTGGGGTCCCTACCCGGACTTTTAACTGATCAAACCTATTGGCACGATGGTCAATTCTATCATTGGTTTGAATACGAGACTGAGTTAACTGGGTCATCTGGATAGTTATCTGGGCAATTTGATCAGCTAGGGCTTTTATTTGGGCTTGTAAATTTTCCATGGGTTTAGACATTTATGAAGGAGGTGGGTGATATGAAACTCCTGATCTAGTGCTCATGCAAGACTCGATCAGACCGACTATAGCTGACTAGACCTAAAGTCCAAACTAGATGCTCAATCAGGGTGGCAAACTAGCCTATAGTAACCCTGTACTCAGCCAGGCAGGTGTAAGGGGAGTGTTAGGTCCCTGATTGCCAATCCTAGACACCAATCAGAGATTGGCCAGGTAGGCGGACCAGCACACAAGCCCTTCGGGATTGAATCCCTAAACCACCGTTCTAGACACTAAGCACAAGGCACACACAGGTTAACTTGACACAGTGATCTAACACTAGCCCGGACCCGACCAGTTGGTGTCCCTAGCCCACTAGGGCAAATTAAGTCTAATTAATTTTAGGTTAAGGCTTGGGACTGAATGCAAGGGATGTGGTTTTGGGCTAAGGAGAGGTGATCAAATCCTCCCCCCATCTGATATAGCAAGAGTGCCCTTAAAAGTAAATTATGCAATGATGGCAGGCAGATGAGGATGCAAATTAGGGTTTAGGTATTTTTTTTTTTTGGTATTTTTGGAAAATATGTATATTTTTTTTTTGGTATTTTTTTAAATAGAAGAAAACTTGCAAATCATGGCCTAATATACTGGAAATATACTAAAATTAAGAAATATGCAAAAACTCCTAAACAAAACCCTAAAACTTCCAAACTTGTCTTGCTAAAAAAAAAAACAGAGCCAAAAATTTGCAGGCCCTATTTCGGCTCGCAGAAAATTCACAGGCCATAATAAAATATGAAAAAAATTTTAAAATTACTGTGAATTATGATAAATCCAGGAAAATAAATTTCAGAATTTTTGGAGTTTTTAACAGGGATAAATAATTAAAATGATAGAGTATATACGGACTGAAAAATTGCAGAAAATAAGCCCTAATCTAAGCTCTGATACCAAATGATGGGGAACTAATATGCATGCAATTTTTTTTATATGTTTTATATGTGGGATGGGGTGATTAATTCCCAAATTTCAGATTAAAATAAGTTATAGGGAATTTTATATGAATTTTAGAAGATCAGCATGCAGATTAGGACCTAGAAAAGTAGAAAAGAAGGATCGCCGGGGCTGAGAAGCCTCGGTTAGGGCAAGTTCTCCTACAATAAAACTACTGGAGGTAGAGGGGTGTACCTGACAACGTCTGTGAAGATCGCAGCAAAAGGATCTCTCGTTCCTCGACGGATGCGGCCTGGAAAATCAAGCCAAAGACCCGCGGATACCCGGCTTTCTGCTCGGTGATCCGATTGAGGCTTGGCTGGAGTCGTTGGATTCGTAGGAACTCGGGGACCTGCAAACGACCTGTCAGGGGTTAGAAAGCTCATAAAGGAACAAGAAAACAAAGTAAAAACAGCAAGGGAAGGCTTCTTTTGGAGTGGGCGTCCAGGGATCTGGAGGGTTTGTTGGCAGCAGGAAGATGATTGCAAACACCGGGAAGAAGAACTCTCACAAACCCCTTTATGCACACAGCAGGGTATCACACCACTCAATAGAAGAACTCAAGGTTTTCATTCATCAAAAATTCTCCTCATACAAGAGGCTAGGGTCCCTTAAATAGACCCTTAACCTTGGGCTCCAAGTAAGGGTACATAAGTCTTTACATAAGAATCCTTTTCCCTCTCAAACACTAGCTAGAAAATAAGGAAATATTAGGTAGAAAAATCCCTAAAATTTTTCTTGACTTGGTCAAGACTCCAAGGACGCCTAGGGGGGCGTGTTGGGCTTCTAGGAGCAGCAAAAGGCCGGCCCAAAGGGGCCCGGGTGCATGGGTTTGGGCCTCTGGAAGCTGGGGTGGCCTGGTAGCCAGGTAGCAGGAATATTCCCTGGTATCTTGCTTCTTAGGGGCTTGGGCTTGGCACCTGGGCTTGATTTCATTGGGCTAGGATGCAGATGGACCTCTGGAATCATGGATGCCCTTATTTATGAATATACTTTGGCATCTGGAAGGGAATCTGGGCATCTGAAGGGCATCTGCAAGGAATCAGGGTTTCTGATTTTTCTCCTGGGGTCTTCAAATCTTCAAGCTGGGTTGGACTTGGGCTAAACTTCCATGTCTTCAATCTGGTTGGACTTGGTCTTCACTTGTATAATATAGTCTTGAGTCTTCAGTATGCTTGGACAGGACTCAAAAAAAATAAAATTAGCTCAACATGAGCTAACTAGCATTGGACTGAACTAGCTCAACATGAGCTGACTAGTACAGAACTGAAATAACAACTAAAATGGACTCAGATGAGCTAAGCCCTTATTACAGATAGATTCATAAATTATTGATCAATTTATAGAGGGTTGAAAAAGCCTCTGTCTTATTCTGGTGCCTCAGGTGTCCCCACCAGATAAATTATCTAGGTGACCTCATAATCCCAAACTTTATGTTAAATGAGCTTTTATTGAAATCCAAAAAATTACCTTTGTGCTCCCTCTGCTCGAGCCGACTCGAGCAGATGACCTATTGGTCGAGCCGCTCGGATGTTGAGCCGTCTCTTTTTAGTTCAAGTCATAGGGTTTTTTCTTCTCATTTCTATTCCTAAACCCTACTCTTCTTCCCTCCAAGAAACTTTCCAAATACTTCCTACTTCCAAAAATCTCTTCAGAACTCAAGTGTACTTTTACAATGGCACGAAAGAGGGTAGTTGGAAAGAAATCAAGATGGGATACAGAAGCTGCTCTGCAAGAAAGGAGAACAAAGTTCTGGGAAGACAGTGCCTCCCATATTCCACCTCAGTCAGAGGAAGAACCAAGCCCAGTTTCTCATAGCCACCAGATTTCCTTAGGTATGATACCTATTACTACTGGAAGAAGGATTTTGTTCGAATACTTAAAGGAAATAGATTTTGTTATTGGAGATTTCATTGAGAATCAAGGGTTGAAAAACATGTGCTCCTTGGATATCAAAATTTACCCAAACCTAGTCAGAACATTTTATGAAAATTTGAGGTTTGGAGAGAACTTTATTGAATCATCTATTAAGGGAAAAAGGATTATTATTTCTGCTAAAATTCTTGGAAATGTTTTAGAAATGCCATTTAAGGGCACTAAGTACTTGATTCTAAAAGATAAAACTAAAGCTCTACAAACAGTACTGGAAAGGGCTGAAGTAGATGAAATTGGAATTCTCAAGGCCAGCACATTATCAATTGAAATGAGAATTCTTCACAGTTTTATCAGTAGAATATTTTTACCCAGAACTGGCCGCTTTGATTGGGTAAGTGAACGGAATCTTTGCTTTATGGAGCTTCTAATTAATGGTGACAAAATTAACCTTCCAGGTATCATGATTTGTCAAATGAAAGGGGCAGTGAGAAAAGTTAAAGCTTGTCTACCTTATGGTATGGTCCTCTCACTTTTTTTTCAAAGTGCAAATATAGATTTGACCGGAGAGGATAGCAAAACCCTCTTACATACCAATATCTATACAGCCAAAACTCTTCAAAGAATGGGTTATTTATTATCAGAAGGAACTTAAAAAAAGAAGTTTGATACTCAAATAATTGAGAAAATAGAGGAAATACAAGAGCAAGGTGAAATGGAGACTGGTGAAGGCACTTCAGTGCAAATTCCAGAGTCACAGCCATAGCTAGGATCTCTAGTCCAAACAGACCTCGATACTTCATTTCCAGATGTCCCAGTGCTTGATATGCCATCAAGCACACCTATCTACACTCAGGCCACCATTGATACTCCAGTTCACAGTCATGCCACTACTACTCCTGTTGTCGATACCACAATATTACAAAATTTCATTGCACAACAATTAGGCAACCTGATTGAAACCATTAATTCCTCAATGACTACTATGTTTGAAGGACTTCGTAAATCTATTGATGACAGATAGATAGTCTGAAAAGCAGGATTGACAACTTTGAAACTTCCAAGATTATAGCTCATGCAACTGATACAGATTTATAATATATTCTATAGTTAATTACTTCAAGTTCTGAAAAGATTGAGAAATCTGTTACTCAAGTGCTTGAAGATTACAGAGTTGAGATGGATAACTTAAGAATAAGAATGGGATCAGTAGAAGCAGGTAAAAGAATGGAAGAAGATTATACCAGAGGCATTGAAATACTTAGAAGCGAGTTTGGAAGATTGAGAGGCTCGGTAGAAGCCTTTGCTAATATACAAGCTTCAAAAATCCTTACAATGCAAAAAAAAGTTGCACAAATAAAAGAATCAATGGAAGATTTGGCTGCCTCCAGAAGCACAAAGAAACTAGAAGCAGAATTGAAATCTATCTCTAGTTACTCATGAAAAATGATGACTAAAATTGAAGATATCCAAACTGCTCAAAGTGCTCCTTCCTCTTCTAGACCTTTTCCTGGTCAATCTGTTCATCCAAGACAACCTGCTCCACACTTTAGGCCACAAGGATCCCACAATATCTTACAATTTGTTGACCCAATTGCTTCTCTGCCACCTGGCATTCAAATTCTTGGTCAACCTCCACATCCTAAAGTAGATATAGATAATGAATGAATGTAGTACTTTGCATTTTGTACTTTGTATTGAACATCCTTCAAATGAAATGAAAATATACTTTTTGTCTCTTAAATTGTTCTATTTCTTTATGCAAATGAATGTTTATGTTCAATTGTTCATACAATGACTGATCCAATGACTAATTTTTTAATTAGAATTTTAAGTTCAATATGAGAAAGTGAAATTATCTCAAATAAATATTAAAGGCTTTTTCATTCTATTTCAAAATTTGAGCTTTATTGGAACATACCTTTTGGATTGATTGACAAAAAGGGGAAGAAAATTGTGAAGTTAATGCATGAAAAGGACAAAATATGTTCAAAATATGTTCATGTTTGTCTATTTGCTCTAATTCATAAATATTGAAAGATTGAAAGCTATGGTACATAATGTATATGAAAGCTCTGATAATGTTTTAAATGCTTTAAACTCTGATACTTAATAAGCTATGAATATTTAAACTTCTGTTAGAAACTTTTGAGCTTTGAAGTATGAAATTGCATAGAAAGTGTGTCAAAACATGGAGTATCTTATTGAGGGGGAGATTACCTCTCATTGCCCAAATTCTCCTTCTATAGTTTGGCACTAATTGAAGTCAATTCATTGTTTTACTTGTTCATAAATTATTGCAAATACAGTTATACAAGTAATTGTAAAGTTTTATCTTGCCTTTTCATACCCAGTATTTTGTCATCATCAAAAAGGGGGAGATTATTGACCCCATAAGTGATTTTGATGATAACCAAATATTGGAGCATGTACATTTATTACTAACAACTCTTCAAGTATTTTACAAGTTTTTGTAGGATGAGTTAATTGTTCAAACTTCAACTTCTGCACCTTTATTTCTTATTTGAGTTGTGTTGTAATTTGTGTTTGTAAAGAAGAATCCAATGAAAAAGCTAAGAAAAAAAATAATGTAAAAAGGGTTACTTCTGTGTGTGTGTGCTTTAGAATTAATTTGAGTTGGTATGATTGAAAAGTTGTAAGAGTGTTGGTAAGAGCTTTTCTTTGAGTTTAATTATAAAAATCCTGAAGAAGATACTCGAGTCGACCCAGCATATTGAAGAGCAGACTCTACTTCATGACACGCAACAAGAATTCTGGTACGTAGCAATCCGATCGGACTCGAAGGTAACCAAGCCGATTCCAGTAAATCCGAGTCGATTGGAATTTGTCCGAGCCGACTCCTCTAAAGTCTAGTTTTTGAACATCTCTGATAACAGCCAGGCGAGCCGACCAGAACCAGAAAGAGTCAACTCTACCAGACTTAATTTTGAAGACCTGAGAAAGCGAGCCGACCCGAACTGCATCGAGCCGACACTTCCAGAGTGATGTTTTCAGAACCTGAGAAGAAGAGCCGACCAAAGATCAAAAGAGTCGACTCTTCGAGTTCAAGTTTTTCAAAGATATAAGTTCGAGTCGACCCGAGCTATCAAGAGCCGACTTGTCCAGAGTGAAGTTTTGCGTCTTGAGACAAAGAGCCGACTGTACTGAAGATTTGGCGACTCGACCTATCGACTCGAAGGATCCGAGCCGACTCGAAGGAATCCGAGCCGACTTGAACATCGCTTTCAGGTATCCAACGGCTAGTTCCAGAATTTATTTTTGAATGCCAAAAAGTTACAAACCACTTCCCAACGATCTACAATGGCTAGAATTGCCTTGAAGTGATGGAAGACCTTATATTTGAAGGATTTGAACTTCTTTGAAGTAAGATATAGCAATAACTAAAAAGTTCTTCAAAGTTTTGAAAGCTACATTGAATATCCTACCTACCAAAAGGAAAGAGAGCACAAGAGCATTCAAGCAAGCTTTCAAGTCTTCACCAACTCTGATATGAAGCTTGAAGCAACTTTTGGAAGAAGCCATTAAAGCTAATTCAAGCTCATTCAAGTGGACTTCTATCAAACTGCACCGACAACTATCCGACAAATTGAGTTTGTCATTTATTGTTGCATTTACTTCAATTCTTTTCCTGAATTGTTGCTGAGTTATTGGTGAGCCTGGTTGAAAAACCAAATACATTCTTGGTGAGCCTTGATAAAAACCAAGTGTTGGGTTCTTGGTGACCCTGGTAAAACCAAGTTAGGTTTCTTTGGTGAGCCTGTTCAAAACCAAAGGGAGTTGGGCTTTCTTTGGTGATCCCGTTAAAACCAAAGTGTAGAGATTTTGGATTGTGATCCTGCAAAACAATCCGACTGTATTCGAATGTGAATATAGTGGAAATCCTAAATGGTATCTTGGATAGTGGACGTAGGAGCTGGGTTGCTCCGAACCACTATAAATTTTGTGTGTTTGTGTTGTGCTTACTTGACTCTATTTAGCTTCTGCAATTTAATACTCTGTCACAGCACCTACTATTTATAAGGAATTTTTAATTGTACATTATCTGCTTTAAATTTTTTAAATACCCAATTCACCCCCCTCTTGGGTAGCCACCTGGGCAACAAGAAGGAATGGAGGGGGAGCCTCAACCCCGCCTTGAAGCATTCTTCATAGAGGCTTATCCGGCCTAGAGGTGGTTGGCAAGCTTGATCGTTCAGTCCCAAAACTCTCAGTTGGAACCACGGAGGGATCGGATACTCCTCATGAATCTTAATCAAGTCCCTCTCCATGAGTTCTGATTCATAGTTCATCGGGTCAAAATTTGACACATCCTCCGTTTCCTCTGGAACAGCCACTACTATGGTCTGAGACTCCTCAGAGGAACTCATTTCGAAAATTGATAAAGGAAAGATTGAGAACTTGCAAGAATAGGAGAGAACCAGGGAAGCAGGAGGACCCGGAGTTTGCAACAAGAAGATAAGGAAACCCTAATTAGTCGGTATGGACTTGGTAGGGGTCTTAAATAAAGCCAAAAGTCTACAGGGTGTCGTCTCCTTGAAAAATCATGCATGGTGAAAAGTTGAATTCCAATAGACAGTGGCTAGATGCATCACACATGGCATACCTCTACTGGGCACACACATCATGGTAGATCTAGTGATTATTTATAGTGATAGACGGATCTTGCTTCATGCAAAATTTGAGGTGGCTCCATCTTTTACCGCATAGGAATAGTTCGAATCTCAACTGACCTTGCCCTAGTATGAACCCAAGAGAAATAAGGCTCAGATCAGATTCTAGTCGGGACCCCCAGTTCAGAGTTTGGGTCGGATCCAATTCGTTCATCCATTATTTATGTAGAGAAGTCTAGGTTATGGTTTGGAATAACCTCCTAGCAAGTATGTCTTCCTAGGGATAGGCAAATTCGAGCCCAGGGTTGAATCCCCAATTATGAGTAATGCCTCAGATTATAGCTTGGAATGGTTCGTGCCTGAGTTTTGAATTAGACCTATTGGCACAAAACTAAGTAAGCACTTCTGCCAGGATGGTGATCGCCATGGAATAAACGAAGAGCTAGCCCTTATACCATAACATGGATTAGAATTTAATTGTTAGCTTTGCATTATGAGCTGTTCCTCTAGCTATGGTTCATAGCTAACTAAATCTAAGTTTTCAACCAGACTTAATGTCACATAACTCAGTATCCACTTCAGCCTAGACATCATTTAGTTTAGAGTTAGTAAGAAGTTAGTCATCATGTTATAATGAATCTTAGAATTTGGCATTAGAGAATACACAAATGCATATAATTTGGAGTTAGAGATTTCATAAAAAAATTGCTTTTATTAAATTAGAAATGTAATTACATAAGGAGGATGATTACATGCCAAAAGAAGAAAAAAGAAGAAAATACATTGAAAAAAAAAGATAAAACAGGAATGGAGGTGCTTATTTGAACCTTGGAGTTTTTTCTTTCTCGAATCATGCCTCAAGATCAGTCTGGGTGGCCTACTAGGTCTAGAAGATGGGAGGCAGTAGGTCAAGGCCTTCGGTGAACATCCTCATATGATTACTCACCTCTGCTTTTAGACTTTCATCAGAGGGATTAGCGCTTGGAGGTTTAGCACTGGTGGTGAAGAGATAAGTGGGGACCAATGACTTGCATTGTTCGAAGCCCATAAAGAAGCCCCGGAAATGATCTCAGTCCCAACGTTCTCTAACCTTTCAGCCCTTTTCTTGGCAGAATCGGTCAGTCACTCTTAGTCAGCAAGCTAGCGGATGAGAGAAGGCTTGCTCTTCTCCTCACTCTTCAATAATTCTTCCATATGCTTATTCTTCAAAGCAAATGAATGTAGCCTACATTAGTACTTAGACATTTTCACAGTTGTCAGGGCTTCCCTCATGGTCAAGCTAGCTTCTCTAAGAGAGTCCTTTATCTGGGAGCCTTCTACTAATCAGGTCTCGATAGGCATGATTGCTTAGTTCTTCTTCCTTTCCTCTTCTAGTTCTTCCCGTAGGCACTTTACATCATCCTGAGCATTCAAGCTAGCCTTTTTGGCCTTCGCGACCTGTTGCTTGAGGTCTTTTATCTAGGCCTTCATCTTGGTTATTATTATATCCTGATGATCGACCTTTTCTTGAGCATCCCAGAGGGCATCTTTGCAGTCATCAACCTCTTTCATCAGCTCAGCTTTGGTGGCTCTTTCCTACTCCAGCTGGTACTCCAATCGGTCTACCTTTTCTTGCATCAAGGATGCCAGGCTCATGAAGTGGTCCAAATGGTGCCCTGCTGTGCAAGTCCCAAGTAAAATAGCAATTAATGTAAATATTAGATGAGATGTAATAGGAAATAAAAAGGTAAAGAATGGGAATCACTTACTAGGATGAATGCCCCTATAGCATTGAAAATCTGGGGCATCTACCCAAGCATCTGCCCCTCCACTGGTGGTAGAAGGCCCTTTAGCCTCTCGACAGCCCCGTCGAGTTCTACTTGTGCTGTCCCAGTTGACCTAATTTTGCAGCTTCTCCTTCCACTGTGGCTAGCTTACATTCTAGTTCTGCAGCCTCTAGCTAAGTCCTTTTCTCTATTGCTTCCGGAGCATGAAGCTCTATTCACACCACTTCCGAAGCATAAGCTTCAGCCTCTTTTGCATGGGCTTCAGCTTCCATTGCTTTCGATGTGCAAGGCTCTTTTGCCAGAGAGATTGCTATGCCAGATGTTGTACCAATCAACCAGGCTTGCAAGTCAACCATCGATGAGCTCATTACATGCACCATCTCCGCGTGAGCACTAGGAGTGAGCAAACTAGTTGCGTTTGGCACCCCTTCAGCATATCCTCAACATTAGTGGCTACTTTCAAAGCCCTCTCTCATGGAGCAGTTGCTTCCACCATGAAAGCCTTATCCAATGGTGTGGGAATATTTTCAATCTCCATCGAGATAGCTTCTAGCTACCCACCATCTCTGCTTAGTGATGATAGAGCCTGCATAATCGGTGAGGTGATATTTTTCTTCCAACGAAGCAGCACCACAGGTGGTACGACTGGGGTTCAACTAGCATTGGAGCTAGCACCATAGGTGGTACGACTGGGGGTTCAACCAGCATCGAAGATAGTGCCACAGAGGGGAAACCATCGGTGTTGCCATCTTGGCTTGATCCCTTCGAAGTGCCCTTTTGAGTGCCGCATGACTTTTCATCTTGTCTAAGGGAAAGTGGAGGGAGAAATCATGATAAGGGAGTTTCTAAGTGAGCCATAGAGAAAAAAAGAGAAATTTATTTAAATAAGACAAGGAGGATGAAGACAAAAAAATATTTTATTTGTGGTGAAATCTCTAAAGTACCCTTCAATAGCAACAAGGGGGTGCAATTGCTTCCATTCCCCCAATAGTCAGCGATTAATGATGACTAAGTACCGCCCGCATTAAATGATAATGGTTCACCAATGACGACAGCTCAATCTCCCTGCATTTGAGGCATGTTCTCTATGTTACTCCCTTAGTCTAACCCAGTTTGGCTTATACTAGGAAGTAGGGGCAAGTATTATGGGGGTACTTCGAATGCCTCGGATAAAGGTTGGTATAGATTCAGATCCAACTCCAGAGATGGATACGTTGCTTGCTGACCCACATGCCGACCTATCTATCGGCCAGAGCCAGTTTCTGAAGTATCTTTACAATTCTTCACAACCAGCAGCCGTACATTATGGCCCATTCTGCTAACTCGCTTGCAAGCCCATCAGCCGAGCCGAGCCACACTTCAAAGATGCTATATTTAGTGGTTATCAAGCATGGCCCTCCGGCACACCCCCATCTCATGTGATCAGCCCTAAAGATTTCAACTGCTGATCATCCAAATCATGGGAACAACTACCCTTTCTAATAACATTGCCTGTAACTATAGCATTCATGATTCCCGAGAGCGAATCATGGTTGTGAACATCATAATAGCGTAATCATGGTCTGATATCCTAGGAGTTATCCATTTTGGCTCAGCCCTCGGCTATACATAACTAAATCCTTGAGGATCTTAGTAAGTAATTCTTTCCTACGTCACTACTTTCTTTTATATCTAGATCACTGACATGATCATTGGAGTGTCCTCACCGGAGCCAATTCCAGTTGGAGACTTTTTTGCAAGTCAATCCAGTATCAATTCCAACCAATCAGCATTCCTTCAATCTCGAGCTGGTATCTACAACAACAAAGATGATTTAAAAAATTAAGCTAAGCATAGAATATATTCCTAACAAAAACATAGGATGGTGTACCTTTTTCAATTATCGTCTGTGCCCGAACAACTTGGAAAAGATTTTATTTTGTTTTGTTTTTGATAAAACAACTCCGAAGAAATTGAACCATTATCGTTGCATTGTCAACAAGGAAAGAGAATGTAGAGAAGAATCAATGCTCGTTTGGGTTCCATTGGCGACATAGAATTACTTTGAGGTCTCTTTTGGCTGATTAAAGGAAAAGATCTATTTATATTCTTTTAAATAGGATTGTGGTTGTAGGGAGAATATAAGAGATAGAAGAAAGAGAGTAATTAATTTCATACTCTTTGATCATATTAAGGTAGAAATTTGTGGCTAAAAGACTTGCTTTTCATTAGCTATGACAATAGGTTTATATACTTCATATGAGATCAACATCTCTACATCAAATAGGTTATATAAGATTTGATATTCATGATTCAAAGAAAATCTACATAAATATGTACCACCTTTGTCTAAAGCATGAAATGTGCTTTGATTGTGTATCTAGTCATATCTGTTAGGATGTGGTGCGTAGTGGAATGCCGAAAAAGTTCACAGAAGAAATGAAAAGAAAGCCTGAAAATAAATAAAAATATAAATACAAGCAACATACAGGGATTACGTGGTTTGGAGCCTCTTGTTCCTACGTCCATAGCCGCACAGCATCAAATCTTCACTGTAAAAAAGGGATACAGAAAGATTTTACACAAGAGAACGCTTTCTGGATGCAAACCCAGTTCAATAAGAAGAAAGAACAAAACAATACAGGAGGAACCTTTGTCCTCTCTTTGCCTCTCTCTCTCCTCCTTGTTTTTTCTCTTGGAAAATCCTTGGACTACATTTCTAGGTTGCAAAATCACCTCTTTAGCTCTCTGTTCTTCCTCTCATGCTCTCTGTTGGCTCTTCTTGATGGCTCTCTGCTGTCCCTATTGAAAAGAGGATGAAACCAGTCCAAATTCATGTCAAACCACATCTCAGAAGTCTAAGAACAATCAGGAACCCTTCCAGGCTGTCAGATCTGAGATCAATGTCTTAGATCGTGTCAAAATTCGAATAAAAAAATCTCTAATCAAGCATGATCTCTATCGGATCAATCTCAGCCATCCGATCAGGTGATTGGACGGTCCTAATCTTGCACGCACCATGGACAGCACGAAATGGCTAGGAAATCACCTCTGCGCGCGATCGCCTGGAGCTGGGCCGAGCCCATGCACGCACGTGCGCCCGCGTGCCGGGCCAGGCTGCATGCCTGGGCCGGGCCCGGTCTGGCAGGCCACAATCTTTTTTTTTTTTTTTTTTTGCTTCTTTCTGGACTTCTCTGGAAGTGGGCTTGGCTCCACAACTCGACAATATCATAATTGGGTTATATCTATCAAATCTAGTTAGATGTTTTGTTGAAAGAATCAGGGAGTAATTTTCATCGCATGGTATTATATACTTGGTTATATCTGCTGAATTGGGTTGCATGAGTTGCCAAGAGAATTAAGAAGAGATTTTAATCATATGAGATTGCATTATTTCCGTTTCTTCCTCTTCTTATTATTATTTCCGCAACGTAAATCATTGACCACGTGATCTGCCATTTATTATACACGGAAACAGGCCGTATGTTACATTGTTTTTAAAGGATTCAATCGAACTTTGCGATCTCAGGCCCAACTTACAGCATAAGACAGAGACCCAGACCGTCTTTGTTCAGGCACTTGGAAGAAGTTGGAAGAAGATAACGGGGCACTTGGGAGAAGATTACGAGGCCAACTACAAGATGACGTAATGGAGAAGTTGTCAGTCCGTCTTTGTTGACTTGTCTTCTCTTGACCCCTTCTGTCCGGCTATTTTTTTCCATGAATCAACCGTGTCTAGGCCGTTATATTCTCGATCCAGACCCCTTCCAATATCACACCCCACTCATTCAAACTCTCATCTTCACATCTATAAATACTCCCTCCTTCGCTCATTTCTCACCACCTCCCTTAGCCTCCTAACGTACACTTAGCATTCACTTCCCTTCCAAGCCCTTCTGATAATATATAACATGGCATCCCAGACCGTTGAGAGCCACCGCGAGGGAGCCGAGGTCTACCACGGCGATGACCTCTGCAAGAAGAAGTCCATCCAGCTCCTCGAAGAGCTAGGCCTCCCCAAGGGCTTGTTTCCCCTTGAGAACGTTGAGGAGTTTGGCTACAACCCTGCGGCTGGGTTCATGTGGCTGATCCAGAAGAAGAAGAAGGAGCACACGTTCAAGAAGATCAAGCAGACTGTCTCATATGCCACAGAGGTGATGGCCTTCGTAGAACAGCACAAGTTGAAGAAGATAACCGGGGTGAAGACAAAGGAGCTGCTGTTGTGGCTCTCTGTTGTTGAGGTGTACATTGATGATCCCTCAACGGGGAAGATCACTTTCAAGACTGGCACCGGGCTGTCCGATAGCTTTCCGGTGTCGGCTTTCGAACTTGAGTAGTTTGAATTGGTGGAGGGACTGAAGCTTTGGTTTTCTATCATCTTTGAGCTGGAACATGCAAATCAGGAGTTCTATATAATTAACTGTTTAAACATATTGCTACAATATTTTCAGTTCTTTTTTATTTTAATTTTGCTTAAAGAGTGCTGCTGTATTAGATAAAAGTTGCAATTAATAGTTTATTTTCATATATGTTCTGGTGTATATATATTCCTGGTGATCCATGTTTTACTTCAATTTTTACCTGATATTTCCTTTCACCAAGTGGCAAACGTTTCCTTCACAACCCAAATTCAAGGAGTATATATATATATCTTCAATTTTTACCTGATATTTCCTTTGGCCAAGTGGCAAACGTTTCCTTCACAACTCAAATTCAAGGAGTATTATATATATCTTGGGTGCAAATCAGGAGTTCTAATTAACTGTTTAAACATATTCCTACAATATTTTCAGTTCTTTTTTATTTTAATTTTGTTTAAAGAGTGCTGCTGTGTTAAATAAAAGTTGCAATTAATAGTTTATTTTAATATATGTTCTGGTTTATATTCTTGGTGATCCATGTTTTACTTCAATTTTTACGTGATATTTCCTTTCGCCAAGTGGCAAACGTTTCCTTCACAACCCAAATTGAAGGAGTATATATATATATACCTTGGGTGGGTGGCAGATTTTAAATTGACCAGATCTTATTGTTAAAATGCGCCATTATAAAACTCGCAAGTCACCACTAAGGTGGTAGCTCGGTTGGTAGAGATTTCACCTCACTACCAACCGATTATGGATTCGAGGTGGAATCCCGAGGATGACTTGATTAAATTTAGGGATTATTTTTTGAGGCTTACGATGATTGGTTTGGATGAGATGTCAGGATTTCTTTCTTTATGTTCCCGTTCTACTAACCGGTATCTTAGTGGTATCAGATTGATGTACCCATCTTTAGATGGAAAAAGACTACAAAAATCTAAGCATCTTGCATCGAACATTACCTGATGGGATGGAGACTTAAGGGAATAGTTATAACAGATTTAACCCTTCTATCCCTTTTCTTTACCAAAAAAAAAAAAAAAAAAAGAAAAAGAAAAGAAAAGGCAAGTCATAGTATTTGGATGCAGCTATATATAGACCATATGATTCAGCCAGCAGCTGTACTTGGTCACAAGACAGCCATTTCTTTTTTTCTCACTTTTGAAAAGTTTTTTTTTTTTTTTAAATAATGCTGAGAGCATTGTTGCAAGATTGCAATAGCTATAAAATGAATCAAATGATATAGCTATCATTCTGTTATAGTA
Source organism: Areca catechu (assembly GCA_021397845.1). Taxonomy (NCBI): domain Eukaryota; kingdom Viridiplantae; phylum Streptophyta; class Magnoliopsida; order Arecales; family Arecaceae; genus Areca; species Areca catechu. Next base: position 169,485,345 of record CM038041.1, read on the forward strand.
TGGGATATTGGGATCAACCGCTGCATTAGCCGGTTACACGGCTGCATTTTGCTCTAACCTTTAAAAAATCATTATCATTATTTGGAATAATATTGTTCTAAGCACCATTCATTATAAATAAAATTACTTGCACAAAAGACTCAAGAGACAAAACTGTCAATATTTTGATCTAGAATCTCTCGGCATATGGATCGACTTAATTTTGCAACAATAATTTTATTAATTTTTTTTAATAAATAATAATTTAGTTTGATTAATAGCATGTTCCTAGAGTTTAAAGTACAGCAATAAAAGCTTTTTTATATTCAATACTTGGTGATCTATGTGGCACTTCGATCTTCATGATAAAGTTGCAACCTAGTCAAGAGTGTTACATGCTAAATTTGAGACAACATGGCCACACTACCGAGAGGTATGATAACATAAAATCAATCTATCATAATATCTCAAATAAAAATAAAAAACTCTATCATCATTAATTAAATAATTAAATACAAAGTAGTTCAAATTAACTAAATCTGAAATAAAATATTAAAATCTGTAATCCTCAAAATTCAGAAGGTTATCAACTACAAATTTATAAGAGATTAGAGAACTAGATTCTATTACAAAATCATTTTACTAGTATGATCTTCAAAGCTTAAATTATTCTTTATGCCTAATGATTCTATTTCTATAAAAAAGAAAAAAAAAGAATTATGAGTTACATCAGCCTGATAAATAAAACTTACATTTCCATACTAGATCAAATACAAGTTTTTCATATAAACAATGCATAAAAAGAAAATAACAAGTATTAAAAAACAGATCATTTTATAATATTGTATAATAAAATAAGTTACAAAGCATATCATATATGCTGAAATCATCAATATTTCATAAACATAATTCCATTATGTAAAAACAATCATAAATCATTCTTTGCCATAGTTATATCATAGCTCAAAGCCTTCCTCTTAGATATTCATACTACGATCACTTTATGTCCATGATAGGACGCATGTTTTGAATTGATAGAGTTTTTGTTTTGTATGCCAATTTTATATCCATTGGCAGGGTTTATGGATGTTTGCTTTGGATATCCATTTTTTTCAATTCTAGGAAATATATTCATACTACGATCACTTTATGTCCATGATAGGACGCATGTTTTGAATTGATAGAGTTTTTGTTTTGTATGCCAATTTTATATCCATTGGCAGGGTTTATGGATGTTTGCTTTGGATATCCATTTTTTTCAATTCTAGGAAATATATAGCTATATGAGAGCCTTTGAAACTTTTATTTCTTTTTCTTAAAAAATATGTATGCATAGGTGAAAAACTATTAAATAGTGTAATCAAATCCATATTTCATAAATGTGCTATTGTTATTAAAAAAATCATAAATCTACTTTTCATGATAAAGCATGATCTTCTTAATATATATGTTGATCATTTTATTTTAGAAAAATCATGATATCATCTATAGCAGTCCATATACATCTAAAATATGATAGTTTGAAAATAATTAAGAAATGTAAGATCTGCTTCTCTAGTCTACCTTAGATCTTCAAGAGTTGCTAGATGAATATACTAATCCTATTTAACATATTCGATGAATTTAATAAAATTAAATAATATGAAAAGAAAATCGTTGATTGGTTGGTCGGTCTGGTAGATTGGATGGGTCTGGTCTACATGATTTGATCATGAAATTATAAAGCATAGATTGGATCAAGACCAAAATCGATCAATATGGTTTATAAATAATAAATTTCAAAAGCACTCATCACGGTCGGGGTTGATGGTCCAATAGGCCATTCATGCACCAAAATGATTTAAGACTTCCTTGCTGAGGTCAACATTGGTTTTCACAAGCACCAGCAGGGAGATTCAACTGGATGTGTTTGGGCATAGTTGTGGCAGGGGCGATGAAGGAGGTTTTCACAAGCACCAAAGGGGAGTGCAGTAGAGAGCAAGGTGGAGTGAAGGTGTAGAAGAGGGTGAAGGAAGCTAGAGGCGAAAGTTGGTGGTGCAGGTGGGTACACTACCAGAAATCAGCCTTTCACCAAGGGACATCACCAAGGGATATGTCCCTCGAAAAATTACCAAGGGATTAGAAAGGGATTTTCAAGGGATTTTAAATTGCATTCAAAATTTAGTTTCAATAAGGAATTTCTAAGGGATTTGCCAGGGATATATTTCCCTTGATAAATTCCTTGGAAATCCCTTGGTAATCTGCAAGGGATCAGTAAGTGATTATTTAAATAATTTTTAGCAAGGGATTTGTAAGGGAAGTTCGGTCCCTTGGAGATTTACTAAGGGATAAATCCCTTGGTGTTGGTAAGATATTTTTAAAAACAAAAAAAATGATATCAAAGAGGGATTTTTTCTTAGAAATCCCTTAGTAATTTTAAAATCTTGTACCAAGCAAATGTCATTTACAGATTCTCTCACTGGCATAAAAATAAAAGTCATAGGTAAAATGAATATTATGTACTAATTTTTAATACTATTAATTAAACCAAAAAAATTCCTTCGTCCCTCTCTCTCTCTAACTCATTCAAATCTTATCAAAACACCACTCTCTCTCTAACTAAAAACAAACCATTCCACCTCTCCCTTCACTCCACACCACCTCTCCACCCTTTTAATGAACGAGCAGAGATGAGCAGCTCGCGAATAACTTATCTTGCATAGATGAGCTCCGTCAAACTAGTATATAGCATATCATATGCTCTTATTTATTGACCAATTACATCAGGTTTGGACCTGAAGCCCCCCCCTCTATTTTCTTTTTCTTTTTTTTGGGGTAAATCTGAAGCCCTTTCCAAATATGCTTCAGGTAATGATACATCACATACATCATTTTCCTTATTTTTGACAGATGAAAAATGGAGTAATATCCACTAGTGCTTTGCACGACCTGAATTTTTTGTTTAGGAAGACAGTCTCCAGCAGCACCATGAATGGTACGATGGCGAGTTTAGTCATCTGCAAGTATATCAACAGATGATATTGATTAAATTAATATTGCATGGATTTTTTAGAATATATATATATATATGGGAGGGAAATTGAAATATTTCGAAATGAAACAACCATTATCATTTGACAAGAGTTATAAGATGATGATAGCATGGGGTGTGAAGGTAAAGTAGTTGCAGGAGCACTTGCCTGATAGAATCTAATAGAGTTGAAGCCAAGGCTAAGGTTGAGAAAGCCAATGGAGGTGCCATTAAGCAAGCCAAAGTGGACCACCATCCTTCCATCGATGAATTTAGGCTCAAAGAAGTGTAGGCGCTGTGCAACATGGAGCGTGTAGAAGGTAACCATCAAATGCCAGCTTGTCAAGGTCGCCGCTGATCACATTCAAATTCTCACCCAAATTAGAGTAGTGAAACGAGCCTCCAGTTATATATATATGTATCTTAAAAAATCTGGACCTAGACTTCAAAACTTAATAATGATCTGAAAGGAGACCTGACGGGACCAAAATTATATATATATATATATATATATAATATAGGATCAAATTCAATTGGACTGGTTGAAATTTATAAGTTTTATGTCAAATCAGTTAGGGAGCTGAGTCTTAATTTGAGAGCCACACTTGACCTAACAGACTGAATTTGCCTTCAAGGATGGACCGGGTCTACGTTTGGTTGGACACTTGGGTTCACTTGTTTGGGCCCAGCATCCCACTTGCACACAAGAGGCTGATAGGGAAAATCTCTTTGGGGAAATTGGCCTTATTGATAGATTAAAGTCATTCACGTGACAAGTATTACCTGACCAGTTCTAAATCATGTCAGATTAAGGCCAAGTTTCAGACACGACATCATCAATTCCAGAATAATCCAATCTATTTGAGTTCGGGTCATCCTTCATCTGGACCTTGTTTAAAAAATTAAAAAAAAAGGAAAAAGAAGAAAATGGTTTCCAATTTGTACATGGCACGGTTAGCTGTATTATTCATAAACATATAGAATTGGAAAATGGTAGACCTAAGGTTGCAAATTTGTACATATATAAAATTTCACACTTGGACTTGGGCCACTGCTTCTTCCCATCTCCTACCCTTTCCTCTTAAACCTCAAAAACCCAAATGCACCTTTCCTCTTAAAACCCAAAAACCCAAACAGGGCTCTTCACCTCCCTCGTCTCTTCACCTTTTTCTCCACGGATCGATCAGGACTCCGGAGACCAAGAAAATAGCGAAAAAAATACTAGAAGAAATCACAGGAAAGATCAAAGACACAGTAAGATCATTCTATCCTAGTTTTTTTTTTTTTTTTTTTTCATTTTGTTTGATTCTATTTTTCGGTGAACTATGGGAAAGCAGAGCCGTGGGAAGTAGTGCAAGGTTTGGTCTTACCTCTCCAAGCCTCACATGCAATTGAGACTCCTTGGGACGGAACAAATAGAGGAAAGGGGGGCGATTGAGAGAAAGATCAAAGACACTGTAAGATTCTTACCTCATATTTTTTATTTCTTTTCGTTTTGCTTCATTCTCTTTCTCGGTGATCTGTGGGGAAGCAGAGCAAGGGGCTCTTGGTCCTCTCTAAGCCTCCCACGCGATTGAGACTCCTTGGGATGGAAAAATCAGAGGTAAACAGTCCGATTGAGACTCCTTGGGATGGATAAAGCAGAGGAAAACAATAGGGATCAGAGGGAGACGGGATCGTTATGTTGGACGTCCGATTTTATATCCTGATGTGTTTTAAGAGCATAACTAATCTATGAATTAATCTTTGTTGGGTTTGATTGTGTCCGTTGGTGTTATCAGAGTTCTGTTGATTTTTTGTGAGATGTATGCTTAAATAGAACAAGTTTTGTATGTGCATAGCTCTCGACTTTGGAGGTAGAACAGGTCCTTATTTGATCAATACTAGTCAGGTTCAAGCCTAGCCTGCTTTCCTCCCTGTTGAGCAAGCTAAGTAGAAAGTCCCTCCTTGGTGTTTTCTCAAGTTTAGGTTTGTTGCTAGTTTAATCATGAATAAGATTTGTTATATGATCAGTTTACATAGTATTATGTTTTTGATATTGTTGGTGGCAATTGGTAAATGATATTAAATCAATTTTATTCTGTGGTGGAAAATTATGTTTGGTAGTGAATACTGCAGATCTATTACTTTTGAGGCTTTCACTTTCATTTGAATGAGGAAAAAATAGATTTCTCTGACATATAGGTGAAACTAAGGAATAATTATAAGAAGGAAAGTGGAAGACTTAAGTAATTTTTTGTTATACTCCTTGGTGAATAAATGAGTTTTAGTATATGTAATAGGAATGTTAATGTCTACTGACTAGATTGTCTATTCATGGATATTGAATCCCTTTCCTGTGTAGAATGCTGTTTGTTCATCAGTTAAATGATATTAGTATACAATTTGTAAAACCTATGTTTTCACTTTTGTTCATGATATTTATAGTAAATAAGAGGTCTTTCCTACATTTTTTTTAAAAAAAAATTCAATGTCCACAAATAGTCCCAAATAGAGTTGCACTTTGTCCGTCACAATTTGAGTATATATTGTATTTTATTTCCTTTTGAAGTTCTTCGTTCTGGTAAGATATATCTTGTGGGTTTCAGTTTGTATCCATATATCCTTTGCATAGTTTTACCAATGATGCATAGTTTTACCAATGATGTATAGTTTTGAAGTTCTTCGTTCTGGTAAGATATATCTTGTGGGAAACCTGAAAGTAACTATAGGATTAATGCATAGTTTTACCAATGATGCATAGTTTTAATAATGCATTTAGTGTATTCTTATTTGTAACCTTCAACTTTGGGAATGTTTAGTATCTAATGTTTCTTGATCATTGTTTATTTGATTATCCATTGCATAACAAATTGTCATCTACCTAACACTTTCATTTGAATAACTTAAAGTAACTATAGGATCATCTCGCCCAAATGCCATGGCTTTGTTAGTTCTTATACTACATATATTATAAGTGATAGGGTTGCTAATCTAAGTAGCTTGAATGAGTTGCTGCATTCTTAAAGTAACTATAGGATCATCTTGCCCAAATGCCAATACTTCCTTTTCCTCTTCTATTTCTTATTCATTATATAAGTTCCTTTTTTTTATAAAAGTGTATGTTCTTTTTTCTTTTGATAAATAGATTGATAAAATTTATGACTATATATTAATTTTATATAGGTATAAAGATACAACATGTCAGGAGATCGCAGTTGTATGTATAATCGGTTGAGAAATGGATATATCACTAACGAATTTAAGGAAGGGGTGGAAGGATTCCTTCAATTTGCATTTTAGCAACCTAATCATGCAGATGGAAATAAAATTAGATGTCCATGTTCAAAGTGTCGTAACTTAAAATTTGTGATAGAGATGAAGTTCTTTTGTACCTTTTCTATAAAGGTTTTGATGAGCTCTATACTGTATGGACTTCACACGGTGAGACTTATAGTCATGTCGGAGAATCTTTAGAATATGATATTAATCCATACAGAAGGTTGGTAGTAGAAGGGTTCGGTCCAGAATTTCAAGAATTCCAACCAAATATGGAGATCACCAATGAAGAAGGTTATGATGTGCATGAACCCCTAGATCCACATGCTGAAAAATTCTATTCTTTGCTCAGAGCAGCGGATGAGCCATTATGGAAGGGATGTCGAAAGCACACCAAATTATCTACAGTATCGCAACTATTAAATTGTAAGTCTGAATTCAATATGAGTGAAAACTGTTATGATCGTCTCCTGTCGATTATCAAGGGCTTGTTACCAGAAGATGAGAATCTAGTAGACAATTTCTATGAAACAAAGAAAATGATGAGGAAGCTTGGCCTTGGTTATCAAAAGATTGATGTGTGTCCTAATATGTGTATGTTATATTATTTAAAAGATGAGGCAAAGACAGAATGCAGTATTTTTGGTCATGCTCCATGGAAATCTAGAAGAAATGATTGTGGTATAAAGGCAAAGAATATTCCTTTTAAAGTACTACGATATCTTCCATTAATCGATAGGCTTCAAAGGTTATTTATGTCATCAAAAACATCACAATATATGACTTGGCATGCTTCAAATAGATGTGCAGATGGATTTATGGCGCACTTGTGTGATAGTGAGGCATGGAAGCATTTTGATAGAATTCATTCTGACTTTGCATCCGATCCAATAAATGTGCGTTTGGGATTGTGTACCGATGGATTCAATCCTTTTGGACATTCATCAACACCTTATTCATATTGGCCTGTTTTGATCACGGTATATAATTTACCTCCATGGATGTGTCTTAAGCGACAATATATTTTTTTAAACATGGTGATACCAGGTCCGAAGAGTCCAGGCAAGAATATTGATGTATTTCTAAGGCCTCTAATTGAGGAGTTGAAGCAGTTATGGAGAGTGGGGGTGAATACTTATGATGTGAATAGAAGGCAAAACTTTCAAATGAAAGTAACACTTCTATGGACAATTAGTGACTTTCCTGCATATGGCATGTTATCCAGATGGAGCACACATGTGAGACTATCATGTCCTTGTTGTATGGAGCACACTAAGGCATTCATCCTAAAAAATGGTGGCAAGACATTATTTTTTGACTGTCATCGTCAGTTTTTACCTCTTGATCATCAATACAGGAGACAACGGAATGCTTTTTCTCGTGGTCGAGTTGAGAGAGATGTACCCCCTCCTCGATTATCTAGTGAAGAAATATTAAATAGAGTGTGCATGCTTCCAGATATCACATTTGGTACACAACATGTTAAACAAAAATTACCTGGATTTGATGTTGAACATAATTGGGTAAAAAGATGTATATTTTGGGAGTTGCCTTATTGGCACACAAATCTTATCAGACATAACCTTGATGTTATGCATGTAGAAAAAAATGTGTTTGAGAATATTTTTAGTACAGTAATGGATATTAAGAATAAAACCAAAAATAATGCAAAGGCAAGAAAAGATTTGGAAGATATTGCAGTAGGCCTCATTAGCACTTGAAGTCATATAATGACAGGCTTTGCAAACCTAAAGCCTCTTATGCATTGACTACTGAATAGAAAAGGAATATCTGTAACTGGTTAAAGGAATTGAAGCTTCCCGATGGCTATGCCTCAAATATATCTCGATGTGTGAATGTTGATGATTGTAAGTTCTATGGATTAAAGAGTCATGATTGCCACATACTTATGGAGAGATTGCTTCCTATTACTTTTCGGGATATGGTGCCACCTTCAGTATGGAATGCAATAACCGAATTATGCCATTTCTTTCGAGATATCTGCTCCACTGTCATTCAGGTTAAGCATATGAAAATCTTAAATAAAAATATTTTTGAAACCTTATGTAAGTTAGAGAAAATCTTTCCTCCCACTTTCTTCGATTCCATGGAACACTTGCCGGTTCACTTGGCTTATGAAGCAAAGGTTGGAGGACCAAATCAATTTAGATGGATATATTTATTTGAGAGGTACCATTCTTTATTTTTAGTTTATAATTTATTAAATTTCTATCTTATATAAGTAAAATTTATGTTGTTTAGGTACATGTTATACTTGAAAAGAATGGTATGAAATAAGTCCTTTGTCGAGGGTTCAATATGTGAGGCCTATGTTATCGAAGAAATTAGCTCTTTTTGCTCATATTATTTTGAGCCTGAGGTACAAACAAGGTTAACTCGAGTTCCACGAAATGATGATGGAGGAGATGTGAGGCTTTCAGGATGTCTTTCTATATTTTCACATCCTGGACGACCAATGGAAACAACTGCATCTTATAGGTTAATGACTGATGAAGAGTATGATGCTGCACATATTTATGTATTGCTTAACTGTGAAGAGCTTGGACCGTTTATAGAGTAAGTGTTCCATTTTTAATTTATAATATATATAAGGTATTAAATTATTTGGACTAACTATGTGCAACTAACATAAATACAGTCGATATGAGTTGCATGTCAGAGCATGTTCACCTCAAATAACCAATGCAGAAGTTGAGAGACTACGTGAGCGAGAGTTTGTAATATAGTTAAAAAATTTGGTCAGTTGATAATGTAATTTATGTAATATGTTTTTATTATTATTGATCATTAAGTTAGATGATTGTGATAATTTTTTCTTGAAAATAGGTGAAGAGTGAGAGGCATGGAATTGATCGATGTATCATGGATATAGCACAAGGCCCAAATACAGGAGTTACAACTTTCAAAGGATATTTTGTCAATGGTTTCAAACTTCACACACTTGAATATGGCATTAATAAACAAACAATGAATAGTGGTGTGTGTGTAAAAGGAAGCTGTTACAATGACTTTGAACATGATTATTACAGCATGTTAATTGAGATTTTGGAGTTAACTTATTATGGTGCTGCAAACAAGATTGTATTATTTAAATATGATTGGTATGATACTGAGAGAGGCATTAGAGTGCATCGTGATCATGGCCTTGTGGACGTGCGCTACAAATCACAATTGAATACCAATGAGCCTTTTGTATTGGCACAACAGGCACAACAAGTATATTACACCACTTATCCATGCAAGAGTAGGGAGACAGATGGTTGGTGGGCTGTGTGTAAAGCTAAAACTAGGAATTCCTTTAATATCCCTTTCGTGGATACAAGTAATATCAATGTATCTCCGGATATTGATATTTATCAAGAGGATGAGATCACATACCTATCTATAGTTCAAGCTGATGAAGATCTTGACATACCTGATTTGCTAATTGATTTTTCTTAGTATGAAATGCTTAATGATGATGAGATACGTAAGTTGCAATAAAGATTAGAAGAAGCAGTGGTAGAAGTGAAGAGGAAGAAGAAGAGGATGCAGAGGATGCAGAAGATTAGGAAGAAGAAGAATTTGAAGACAATGATGAGTCTAATGAGGACGAAAATGAGTTTGAATTGTCTGATAGTGATAATGATTGATTTGTATAATGTTGCTAATCACATTTAATTTTAGTTGCCATGTAATGAGGATTATTTATAATTTATATATTTTGGATAATTTTGATCATAATTTATCAAATATTTGTCTTGATTATTTGCACTATGTTTACATTGTGGGTTTGTATTATATTATTATAAATAATATATATGATCTTAAATTACATCTATGATATTTAATATATGCATCTAATCTTTGTATATCAACAGGGATAATGACACATGGTGGAGCATCTAGACTTTGTGGAAGGGGTGGTAGAGGAAGAGATGTATCCCGACAATAGCTTCAAGATGAACATGATAGGGATACTGGAAGATATCCGCAACGATCTACCCATAGGCTATTTAACACACCTCCGCATGTTGAGCAACATGGATCAGTGCCCATGGAGGAGCCCTCTGCCAATCCTTCACCTCATGTGCCTGATAGTGTAGCTTCGATTGGCTCTACACATACAAGAGGCCCGAACCAGCCTGCTCTTGAGCCGACAGTTGAAACAGATAAGGTTTCCATCACAGTAGAAATGAATAAGTAAGTTTTATAATTATATGTTTTTATTTGATATCTATTTTTATTTTTATTTCATATGATTAATTTGCTTGATGTTTAATGCATTGATTCATCGAGCCTGAGGTATCATGTCAGATGAGTGTTTGGTTGAAGCAATATTTTAAAGAAGCTTGGCCTTTGTGGGGTTCAGTGGAGAAAACAACCAAAGATGAGTTGTTACGTAGATTTGAGGTGATGTATTAAATTTTTACTTAGTTCATAATGAAGTTATTTTGATAACATAGCATAAGTCTTTGTTATGTTTTACAGGCAAGGTATAGATGGTCTCCAGCTGATGATTATAATATTAGAAAATGTTGGGTGAGTACCAATAGATCTCTACTGACATGCATGATGAGTGAGGCACGAAAGAAATGTGTTGATGAGTTAAAGGAGAGGTATCCACTAGCCACACTTGCAGACACGATCGGCAAAATTCATCCAAGTTGGATGAGACAAGAAATATGGGATGAGTTATGTCAGAGGCATTGGCTTAAAGATAAGTGGCAGTAGAAGTCTAAAGCTGGTCAGGAAAATCGAATGAAGCAAAAAGAAGGCTCAATCACTAAGCATTCAAGGGGTTCCATTCCTTTTGTGATGCATAAGAGGAGAATGGTAATTTATTTAGTATTTCTTAATTCCTATTGATATTTATATTTGTAATATATTTATGATACAATAACTTGTTGTAGATGCAAGAGAATAGTGTAGAACCTACTATTGCATCGCTTTTTGAGCGCACCCATATGAAGAAAGGGACAGGAGAGTTTGTGGATGCAAAATCCAAGAAAGTTAGTGTATGTTTTCAATTTTATATCTAAATATATTTTATGTTAATATATATATATTAATAGATTAATTTATTATTCTTTTGTTTATTTTATTTTTATGCATATCATCCATGACATAGATATATTTGCTTATTTATAATTCTTATATTTGTTTTATTCTGATATATGGTTGTAGGAGGCATATAAGACTGGTCTTAATGAAAAGTATGGCTCAGAGATTGAATCACAACCTTCATTTGATGCTACTATATGGGTGGAAGCCACAGGAGGTGTTTCTAAAAACAAGGTGTACGGATTTGGGCCACATGCACATTCATCCAATGTACTCGTGAGGACTTCTACATCATGCTCTACTTCTCAACTAGGCAGTTCTTCAGGAAGTGCACCTACCACCAACTCTGTTATCCAAGGAGCTATGGAGAATATGCAGGAGCATAATATGGTAATTTTGACGAACCCTAAACATAAGGAAATGTTGCGATCTCTCATTTCTAGTCTTGGTTTTACATCCTCTGAGTCGTCTTCACCTCCTCCACAAGAAGGAACTGAGTCTGCTAACCCTTCAACTGGTTCTCCATGTGATTGATGTTTGTTATGAACTTATTACGTATATGTTTGATGTTGGGTATTAACTGGAGTTTTTTTGTTTCATGTTTTGATATAGTTTTATTTGTTTATGGATTGAAACCTTGATGGATGTTAAACTTATTTAATAGACATGTTAAAATTTGCTTAAATACATTATGATGTTGTTTCGTATTATAAAAATTGAGTTATGGTTGATGTGTTGAGAATTATAATATATATAGAGCTGCTATTATTTTATAAAATTGTCTTCTAGGTAAAAGCTTTGCCAAATGATTTGTAAGCAAAATAGAATGTAAGATGAAAATTTTACCAAGAGATTACCAAGGAATTTTTTAACAAACTTCAAATAATCACCAAGGGATCTGCGAGGGATAATTCCTTACAAATCATTCAGTTAACCAATTTTTAGCAAGGAAAATTCCCTCGATGAATCCCTTGGTAATTACCAAGGGATTTCTAAGTGCATTTTGGTTAGTGTTTGGAAAATGGTTGGTTTTTGGCAAATGGACTACAATTTCACCAAGAAAAATTCCCTTGCTTAAAGTTTTAGATCCCTCAGTAATTACTAAGGGATTTCTGAGGGAGACTTTCACCAACATCATATATTCCAAGGGACGAATTTTTCTTGGAAATCCCTCGGTGAAAATCTTCACCAAGGGATTTTTGACTTTCACCAAGGGATTTTGTCCCTCACTGAATGGTTAATTTCTGGTAGTGGTAGAGAGGTTTTTGAAATGACAAGCATGGATAACATTTCTTGGTAGTGGCAAGGGGCTTGTGAGGAGTGGGAGGTTGGATGTCTTGGGGTATGGCAAGAAAATGCCTAAAGGGCGGGAGGCCATAATAGAATAATTTTTAGAAGGAGGTGCATGCTTGAAGGATGCTCATAGAGGTAAGTAAAGAGTTAAGATAAAGCTATCAATCAACCGATTCTAGACTTAAGACCCATGAGTATTTATCCAATGGGTTTGAGTTTGATACTAACATAAGATCCATTTATCCAAATCTGAACCCTGACCTGTTTAATTATAATATAAATGAATAGGATAAAGATATTTAATATCCAGAACCTATGGACCCGAGACCCGAATAATGAAATATAATAATTATATACATTAAAAGTATTATGAACCATTAGATTAATAGATCTAATAGCTCAAAATTTTCATAAGGAGCTTAAAAAAAAGGAAACCCTCGCTGCCCTGAGTACCCCCTCTCCCTGCCTCGGCGGCTCCCCCTCCACCCAATAATAGACCGACATCACTGGACTAGCCATCTCCTCTCCATCCTCCCCCCCTTCTCTTCCCTCACCCTCGAACTCTGCCTATCGGCTTTCCTCATATCCGAGCCCAGCCATAGTGCCGTTGCCCCTTGTTACTGCCCCTTGCTAGCCACTGCTACCCCTTGCCGGCTATTGTTGCCTTGATATCATCCCCCACCATTGCCCTCCTTACATACGAGCCCCGCTGGCCATCGCTCCCTCTTGTTGGCCATTGGGACGGAGCGGGGTGGCACGGTCGAGCCTGATGTTCGTGATGCGAAGCCGGAGCATAGGGCGGCTGGTGAGGGCAGAGGCCCAGGGGGAGGAAGGAGAGCATGGAGGCACTTATGTATCGGGAGGTTGCCATTGTAGCTCATCCTACAGCAAATTTTGTCATGGGATAGGTTTGTGCTATTGGGTACTATAAGAGGATCTATTGCCTGTAATCTAGTTGGACCTTCAAACATATAAGCTGATCACTCTAAAGCTTATGATAGGGCAATTAGAATCAAATGAGCAAATCTACACTATATTAGAATCAAAAAGCAAATTGGGCCCATGGGTATATTATGTTTTCTAGAAAAATCACCATCCATTTTTATGTAAAATTTATAAAACTGTATGATCAAAATAGTTTACTCTATGACTAGGAAATAAGGTAAAAAACCAAATGAAGTTACATATTAATTTTTTTCTCGATCTTACCAAAGCCTTAGTCTCTTAATGCGTTATTATTCTCATAGCTACCATTTCCTCTTGCACTCTTAATTTGCTCAACTGCTCCATCTAAGAGTAATATTCTAGAATATTTTATAAATTTTATTTTTCTATACATAATTTTAATTACATATATATATATATATATATATGCATGTTGGCTAATCCCTTTTGTTATAAAATCTCATCGTTTCTCCTGCCTTCAACGCTAAGCCTTCTTCAAAACCAGCCCCTTTTTTTGGACCAATATCCATGGTCTCAGTTGCGGTAGTCAGATCTGAAGTGGCACTAGGACTACGTTAAAACCAGCCACCCATTCTGACCGTTTTCTTCACGTTCCTCATGGCCTTTAAAACCCCCTATCATTGACGTCTCTTTGTGGCCTCCTTGAATCTGTGGAATGGCCTTCCAGCATGACTTGACTTTATCTTCGAATGACCAGGCTGAGCTCAAAATATTTGAACGTTTACAATGGAGACCTTGACCTGCAGTTTAATAACGAGGCTCATCACCTTAAACACACCTTAAAGGCTTAAACAAAATGCTATGCTTCATCTATAAATTCTATACTCCCGCCAACTTTCAGCTCATCAGCCCTCAGCTTTCTGATCATTCCAAACTACGTTTCTCTCCTCTTCCAAGCCTTGACCTGTTTTCTGGCATTGTTCTCTTACTCAACACATAGACAAAGGTAAGAATATGGCATCCCAGACCATTGAGAAGTACCGTGAGGGTGCTGAGATCTACCAAGGCGATGCCCACTGCAAGAAGAAATCCATCCAACTCCTCGAAGATTTCTGCCTTCCGAAGGGTCTGTTCCCTCTCGAGGACATGGAGGAGTTTGGGTATAACCGTGAGGCTGGGTTCATATGGCTGGTCCAGAAAAAGAAGAAGGAACACACATTCAAGAAGATCAAGCAGACGGTGTCGTATGCCACCGAGGTGACGGCCTTCGTGGAGCAACGCAAGATGAAGAAGATCACCGGTGTGAAGACAAAAGAGCTGTTGCTCTGGCTCTCTGTTGTCGAGGTGTACATCGATGAACCCTCATCTGAGAAGATCACTTTCAAGACTGGCACGGGACTGTCTGATAGCTTCCCCATATCTGCCTTTGAGCTGCAGTAGGAGGGAAGCCGTGGGAGGGTGATGAGCTGATTCTTTTTCCACTTAGGGGTGGAGAATGGGAACTAGTTCTCGCTGCCTGCGTTGTTAGAATTTGATAATTTAGCTTTCGATTTATGTTTTAGCTTCTTCTTGGTTATGCAATGATGTTGTATGAATTATATGTTCTAGTTAATGAATTCATGTGATATATTTTTCAATGAATTTAAATAGTATGATTCAGCCATATGCTTGTCAAGTTTGGAGTATTATGATTTTATTGATAAAGTGTTGGTGGGCTTGCTAATGGAAGATAACTTCTAATTAATATTAGCTCATGTTTAAAAGTCTAAAAGTCAATCAAAGAGTTATTGTTAGAGTCAAAAGAGTCTAGTATTTAATAGTCGTGATAATGAAAGTATTAATTAACACTTATATTAAAGAGTTAATTAGGAAGTCTAAAAGTTAAAAATCATGGAAATCTAAGAATCAACTAGGAAAATTAAAAGTTATTTAGAAGATCAAGGGTTGCTTGTATTTATGAGGGTAGATTGAAAGTCACTTTCAAGTGTCTGTAAATAGAGCTTAATGTATTGAGTTCATTGTAAGTGGAGTATTTTATGAATTTATAATATAAGAATTATCTTCCTCCGCTCTCCAAGTATTATTTTGAGCATTATAATTATCATATGTATTAAAGTTTTTCAAAATACTATCAAATTGGTATTAGTGCGTGTAAATATGAGCCCATCACCGTTCTATCAAATTGGTATTAAAATCAAGTCAATCTTGAAGCAATTATCAAAGCCAGGTTGATCTTAAAGCAACTTTCAGAGCCAAAAAGTTTCAGTATCAGAGAGCAGCTTCAAAGTCAGAGAAAGCTTCGAGTGTAGAAGTTGCTTGGAAAGGAGTTGCTTGTAAAGCCATGAAATATATCCTTCATCAAGGTGTCAAGTCTCTATCCATAAAGAAGTGTGCAAGTCTAAAAAAAGAGACTTTGCAAAAGAAAAAAGAAGATAAAAGCAATCTTTAGAGGTTAAAAAAAAGAGATATCATTAACAACACCAATTATGCAAAATGAAGGTGAAAAGGCTATAGTTGTGGTTGTGCCATTCAAATTAATACTCAAAAAAATAATTAAAAAATTAAAATTTTCACTATCAAGGTACACCTATAAAAAATCTAGACTAATCACTCACCGATCTTTGTAGCAATAGTTTACTTTAAAGATATGAGTAAAAAAATGATGAGTGAAGATCATGCAATTCCTATAAAGAAAAAAGTAGAAAATGATGCAGCATTGCAAGCAATTAATTGTTTAATAGGTATTTATAACATTATTGTTAAAGATGTTCATTTTGAGAAAATAAAAAAAGTCAAGATCTCTATGCAAGATCTGTATAGAAGCTATGAAGATCTGAAAATATATATGAAAATATAATCAGAGAATTAAATGAGTTGAAGCTAAAGTATAAAAAAAAGTGATCATAGAAGATACAGAAAGAGTGATCGAAGAAGATGTAGGGACTCGTTCTCATATATGAAGAAGAAGAGCTTATACTACACAGGATTTTCTTCCTAGTTGTGGTCCAAGTAAGTGATTGAAGATATTAAGGAAATTATAAATTAAGGAGAATAATGTTAGAACATAATTTGTAATTAATATAGTACATGTTAAAGAGTCTAAGAGTACTGAAGGTAAAGAGTCAAAGAGTTATTGTTGGAGTCAAAGAGTCTAGTATTTAATAGTTGTGATAACTAAAGTATTAATTAACTTTTATATCAAAAAGTTAATTCCAAAGTTTAAGAGGTAAAAGTCATGGAATTCTAAGAGTCAACTAGGAAAACTATGAGTCATTTTGAAGATCAAGGGTTGCTTATATTCATGAGAATAAAACGAAAGTTATCCTTGTGTATCTATAAATAAAGCTTAATGTATTGAGTTCATTATGAATAGAGTGTTTTACGAATTTATAATATAATAGTTATATTCCTCCACCCTCCAAGTATTACTTTAAGCATTATAATCATCATATGTATTAGAGCTTTTCAAAATGCTATCAAATTGATATCAGTATGTGTGGATATGAGCTCATCACCTTTCATTAGATCTTGTTAGAAATAAATATACTTAATTATACATGGAATCAAGATATGCTATTTACTAGTCAAAGAAATTTTTTGTGTTCCCAAGAGACCTTATTTCTAGAGATGGTATAGGAATTAGTAAACTAAATTAATATTACCAGGTTATTAACAATGTCTTTTAGTATTTTTCTCCATGTATAAAATCAAAGTATCATTCATAAATATGACTCTTGGTATTTTTTATAGAGGATAATTAAAGGTTATAATATTTTCTATAAAAAAGATGTACTCTAGCCATTTGTATATATAACTTGAAGGTATATCAAACAAAGTTAAACAAGTTCTCTTCATTTAAAAAGTTCTATTCTCATCATTCCTTAGTGAGAAATATTACAATACTCCTCTCCTTCTGTATCTATAATAACAAAGTTAATACTTTCGTTATTACAACTATTAAATACTAGACTCTTTGACTCCAACAATAAATCTTTGACTCTTCACCTTCATGACTCTTAGACTCTTTAAACATGCACTAATATTAATTACAAGTTATCTTCCAATATTGTCCTCCTTAATTTATAATTTTCTTAATATCTTTAATCACTGACTTGAACTACAACCGGGAAGCAAATCTCGTGTAGTGCAAGCTCTTCTTTTTGATATATAAGAATGAGTCCTTACATCTTCTTCAATCATTTTTTCTGTATCTTCTATGTTCACTCTTTTTCCATCCTCAGCTTCAACTCATTTAACTCTCTAATTACATATTCATATATGTTCTTCAGATCTTCATAGCTTTCATATAGATCTTGCATAAAGATTTTGATTTCTTCTAAATTTCTAAAAATAAATATCTTTAACAATAATATTATAAATACCTTGTAAATAATTAATTACTTATAATGCTACATTATTTTTAGTTTTTTTTTTTATAGTGGTTGTATGACCTTCAATCATCAGTCTTCTACTTGCATCTTCAAAGTCAACTATTACCACAAAGATTAGTGAGTGACATGCTTTAGATTTTTTACAAGTATACCTTACTAGTAAAAAATCTAATTTTTCAAGTATTTCTTCGAGCATTAATTTGAATGGCATAACCACCACTATAATCTTTTTATCCTCCATTTTGTATAATTGTTGTTGTTAAAGAGATCTCTTTTCTTCAACCTCTGAAGACTACTTTTGTCTTATTTTTTTTTTGTAAAGTCTTTTTTCTTAGACTTACACACTTTTCTACGAGTTTCTTTCGACTCGAAGACTTAACACTTTAATAGAGGATATACTTCATGACTTCACAAGCAACTCCTTTACAAGCACCTTCTATACCCTGAACTTTCTTTGGCTCTAATGATGCTCTCTAACTCTAAAACTTTCAGGCTTTAAAAGTTACTTTAAGATTAAGTTGACTTTGATAATTGCTTCAAGATCAACTTGAATTTGATAATTGCTTCAAGATTGACTTGACTTTGATACCAATTTGATGAAAGTTGGGCTCACATTCACGCACATTGATACCAACTTGATAACATTTTGAAAAAGCTTCAATACATATGATTATAATGCTCAAAGTAAACTTGAAGAGTGGAGGAAGATAACTTATATTATAAATTCATGAAAACTCCACTTATAGTGAACTCAATATATTAAGCCTTATTTATAGATATATGAGGGTGACTTTTGATGTGGCAAGGTTGCTGACATGGAGTCCCCGTCAGATCCAGCCTGACACCGCGTGCTGCCACGTCAAACCCTCTGCCAGGTGGCTCCCCCAAGGTTGAGGTGCCCTAGCCGAAGTCGAGCTTCTGCGCTCTTCGAGCTCCTTCGCCGGGTGGCTCCCTTGAGGTCGAGCCCACCTCGACCGAAGTTGAGCTCCCACTCTCTTCGAGCTCCTTCGCTGGTGGCTCCCTCGAGGTCGAGCCCACCTCGATTGAAGTCAAGCTCCCACTCTCTTTGAGTTCCTTCGCTGGGTGGCTCCCTCGAGGTCGAGCCCACCTCGGTCGAATTTGAGCTCCCGCTCTCTTCGAGCTCCTTCGCCAGGTGGCTCCCTCGAGGTCGAGCCCACCTCGATCGAAGTCGAGCTCCTGTTCAAATCCTGTGGCGCCACTTCCCTCGAGCAGCAGGCCACCGCCTAAGGACCACGGAGGAGCACCTCCCGGGATGCCATGATCGGGCCTGCTACTGTTTACACAAGATAGGAAAGGGTGCCCTTCCCAAAGCACCGCGCACTCTACCGACCGTCTGCACCACCAGGAAGAGGAAACTATCCTGGAAGATTCAAATCCAGGGGATGGCTGCCCTTCAATCGAGGCACTGCCAGGTTCCCAAAGAAAAGCGACCAGATGGAGAGTTAGAGCATGCAGCGTGATCCCTTATCACGAATGAAGAAAGGTATCTGTGCTTACAGTACAAGGCATTGTCAAGCATTGAGCCCCCCGGCACCGACAAAGGGGGAAGACCCCAAGGTAAGTCACGGGGAGGGATCCTGAAAAAAGGGACTCTTCGAAGGTTCCCAAAGGTAATCAAATCTAACTCGAGCAAACGAGGGAGGGGCAACACATAGGAGAGCGAAGGGCCAGACAGAGCACCTTGGGCAACTGGAGACTCATCTGGAATGTCTTGACGGACATAGTCATGAAGCTCAAGCTCTCCTCAATTGTTCTCACCCTAGTTCCCTTCTCTCCATTTCAAGCTAAATCTACTTCTCCAAGTGTGGAGTCCGAGCAAGGACCCCATTGGGGAGGATCTATTCTCTTGGATCGTCACTGACTTGATTATCGAAGTGCTTCCACCGGGATCCCCGGCCCGGGTCTCCTTTGTTTTGTAAGTCTGGGTGCGAGTGCAAGCTCCTGTGCGACGAGTTCGACGTTCGAGGTCGGCTCCAGCTACAGGCCATGACGGTATGGGCGACAACAGATTGGCATGCCAGGTAGGGGGCAGGACACAATATGACCACCCTTATTTTTGCATGACTCCACCCGAAGCATGGTGATGATGCGCGCATGGGAGGTCTCCACCAGTTGTGTTGGAGACCCCTCTTCCCGCGGGGGCCCGCACAGTCTGGAAGTGGAGCCCCCAGCTTGACCACCACTTCCTCCAGTGGATGCCCAGTTAGCGGCGCTTGCCCAGCAGATGTAACTCTTGACTGCAGCGATGCGACAGCTACAGCATCAACATCGATCCCTAGCCACCTACCAGTAGCCAGGAACTCCTGCGGCCCAAGTTGTAGCATCCCGCGATAGCCTGCGATCCTTCCAGGGAAGACCGTCACTCCCGTGGGCCATGATAGACCCTCGGAGAAGCCACCAGACCCCGATGAAGAGGCAGTGGACCGGGTCAATCTATTAGGAGAGCTAGTCTCCGGCCCTCGAACAGGCTGCTAGTAAGCACCGTCGAGGCCGTAGAGGCAGGTGCCCCCATTGCGACCCCCCTCGACTAACACCTTCACCTCCTCCGTCGCCCTCAATGAAGGGCTCCATCGATGAGGCCATCAAACGTATGGCTAAAAGGCACCTAGAGGAGCAAGAGCGCAAGCTGGCGTAGCTATCCCGCTAGTCTGCAAATTTGTAGGGCTCCTCCCATGAGCCTGCGGGCTACGATGCTATTCCCCATTCTCCCGAGAGATTCAAGAGGAGCTGATTCTGAGTTGGTTCCGCATGCCATAGGTGGATCCCTATGATGGGACCACCGACCCCCTGGACCACCTTGAGATCTATAAGGCTCTCACAAGAGTCCAAGGGGCGACCGATGCCCTCTTCTACATTACCTTTCCGGCCACTCTTTGGAAGGCGGCTTGGGTTTGGTTCACCCACCTCAAGCCCAAAAGCATCGACTCTTTCATGCAACTGGAGAAGAAGTTCGTAGCCCATTTCAATGCCTGTCGGAAGGTGCCTCGAGAAGCAGACAGCCTCTTCTCCATTAGATAGCATGATCCCGAGCCTTTGTAGAACTATATGATCCATTTTAAAATCTCCACACTGGAGATCTACAATCTGGATGAGCCAGTTGCCATGCTGGTACTTAAGAGGGGGCTCAGGACTTCTCGCTTGACCTACTCCCTGGACAAGAAGCCATCGAAAATATACTCCGACCTCCTCCTCCGCATTCACAAATACATCCGTGCTAAGAAGGTGGACCGTACGAGGAGGGAGCTCGATGGGAAGGCATTGAAGAAGCAGCTTCCGGGGGAGACATCCGGGGTACGGAAGTCCGGGTTGACCACCCAAAATTTTTGTCAAGCTTTGAAGTCGAAGAGCAGTCCCATCCTAGAAGAAAGATACACACCTCTTCTAGCCCCGAGAATGAAGATTCTTATAAAAATTGAGGGCGAGCATTACTTGCATCGACCTCCCCCGCTGAGGCTGTCTGATGGTCGTGACAAGTCGAAGTACTACCAATTCACCACGACCATGGCCACGACATCGAGGAGTGCCACCACCTCAAAAGAGAGATTGAAGATCTGATAAGGGGCTACCTCAAAAAGTTTGTAGGGGGCAAGACCCCAGCAGAACCTCAGGCACTCGCTGCTCTTCCTCCTCTCCCCGCAATCAACAATCGGCCCACAGAGAAGCCTGTGGGGATGATATGTTGGGAAATCGAGCGCGCTGCCAAGAGGACCCATGGAGGAGAGAGTTTAGAAAATGTATTCCCCTTTATGAGGGAGAGGGAATCCAGGAGTGAAAATATAAACAACGATGCCATGGTCGTCGAGATAACGATCGCCAAGCATCCTGTAAAATAGATTATGATCGATAGTGGAAGTTTGACTGATATCCTTTTTTACGATGCTTTCTCTAGGATGAATTTGCCCTTTGCTTAACTGAGGCATGTGCACACTTTTCTTGTCAATTTTATTGGGGACTCCATGGGAGTTGAAGGAAAAATTACACCTCGATAGAGCACTGTCATGATCACCTTCACGGTTGTTAGGCTTCCTTTAGTCTACAACGTGATCCTTGGCCACCCCGGGCTCAATTTGCTTAACGCGGTCATTTCCACCAAGTGACTGTTGGTGCAATTTTCCACCCCGTATGGTGTAGGGGAAATGAGGGGGGCACCTCAATCGATTCAGCATTGCCTTCAAGTTGTCCCCGAAGCTAGGAGCTCCGAGGAAGACCCCAGCACTGATGACTTGGACTAAAGGGCATAGGACCCAGGGGCAGTCCTGCCAAGCATCTATTGACATTTTTTCTTGGGGCGGACCTGGCAAAGATGGTGCAAATCGGGGCCAATCTACAAGAAGAGGAGTGGACTCGCTTGCTGGGCTTTCTCCGGGTGAACACGGATGTGTTTGCTTGGACAGTGATAGACAGCCCAGGATTCCACCCGACATCATCATCAATAGGTTAAGCATCGATCCAAAGTGCCGCCCCATCTTGCAGAAGAAGAGATGCTTCATCCCGGAGAGGTAACAGGCGATCAATGAGGAGGTGGAGAAGCTCCTCGCAGCCGGCTTCGTCCGTGAAGTATAATACCTCAACTGGCTGGCGAACGTGGTCATGGTCAAGAAGAACAACGAAAAGTGGAGGATCTGCATGGACTACATCGACCTCAATTGGGCCTGCTCGAAGGGTAGTGTTCCATTACCAAAGATTGATCAGCTGGTAGACGCCACCTCAGGGCACCGCATACTCTCCTTCATGGACACGTTCTCCGGGTACAATAAGATCTGGATGTATCCAAAAGATGAGGAGCACACTACCTTCATCATAGATCGGGGGATGTACTGCTATCGAATGATGCCCTTAGACCTGAAGAATGCCAGTGCCACATACCAGCGGCTGGTTAATCAAGCTTTTAAGGATCAGATCGACCGGAACATGCAAGTCTATGTGGATGATATGCCTGTTATGAGCAAGCCGAAGTCAGATCATATTTCCGACCTGGCGAAAGCCTTCTAAAACCTTCGTCTGCATAAGATGAAGTTGAATCCGGCAAAGTATGCTTTCGGCATGGCGGCAGGGAAGTTTCTTGGCTTCATGGTCACCCAGAGGGGAATAGAAACAAATCCTGAGAAGGTCCAAGCTGTCGTCGACATGGAGCACCCTTCCTCGAAGAAGTAGGTCCAGCACCTAACGGGTCAAATTGCCGCCTTGAGCCAATTCATCTCGAGATTGGCTGACAGCTGTTTACCATTCTTCAAGGTGCCGCACAAGGTGCATGATTTTGTCTGGTCGGAGGAGTGCAAGGAGGCCTTTGAGAAGCTAAAGGAATTCCTGGCAACACCACCATTGCTCTCCAGACCCGAGGATGGAGAGAAACTTTTGTTGTACCTGGCGATCACCCCAGGAGCTGTTAGTTCGATCCTTATCCGCATCACTCGGATGGAGTCCAGAAGCCGGTGTACTATGCCAGCAAGCTACTCCGAGATGCAGAAATCAGGTACACCCGCTCCGAGAAGTTGATCTTTGCCTTCATAATGTCTACTAAGCGGCTTAGGCCATACTTTTAAGCACATCCTATTATGATCATGATGGACGAGCCGTTGAGGACCATACTTAGCCATCCTGACACCTCCGGGCGCTTGGCTAAGTGGTCTCTGATGCTAAGCGAATTCGACATCTCGTAACGACCGAGGCCATCCCAGAAGGCCCAAGTGCTGGCTGACTTCTTGGTCGAGTGCACTGGCATGAGCGAGGAGCCTGAGGAGACCACCTCGGAACACCATCCGGAGCCCGTGACCAAGGAGGAGACCTGGGTCCTCCATGTGGATGCGCATCCAACTCAGGAGGGAGTGGAGTGGGTCTCATCCTCGCCAACGTGGATGGGGTCATGGCTGAATGTGCACTTCGCTTCCGATTTTGTAGTAATCAACAACCAGGCAGAGTACGAGACACTCCTCACGGGACTCAGAGTCTCTCGTAAGCTGGGTGTAACCAACCTAAAAGTCTTCACCGACTCTCAACTGGTAGCCGGACAGGTCTCTGGAGAGTTCGAGGCAAGGGACCTCCAGATGATGAAGTACTTGAAACAGGTATGCTTGAGCACGGTTGGCTTTCAATGTTTTAGCATCTCCCACATCCCTCGAGGAGAGAACGCTCACGTCGATGCCCTCTCGAGCCTCGCAACCCAACCAGACTCATCGCTGGGATGCGCCCATATTGAATACCTGGAAGTTCTGAGCTATGAAGCTCCCGGGGAGGTCCAACAGGTCACCCTGGAGCCCAGTTGGACGGATAGATCATCAGGTACATCAGCAATGGTGCCTTGTCAGAAGATCGCATGGAAGCTGTCCTCGTCAAGAAAAAGGCTGCACGATTTGTCTCTTGAGTCTTTTGTGCAAGTAATTTTATTTATAATGAATGGTGCTTAGAACAATATTATTCCAAATAATGATAATGATTTTTTAAAGGTTAGACCAAAATGCAGCCATGTCACTGGCTAATGCAGCAGTTGATCCCAATATCCCTTACTATAACAGAATGATAGCTATATCATTTGATTCATTTTATAGCTATTGTAATCTTGCAACAATGCTCTCAGCATTATTTTTTTTTAAAAAAACTTTTCAAAAGTGAGAAAAAAATAAATGGCTGTCTTGTGACCAAGTAAAGCTGCTGGCTGAATCATTATATATGGTCTATATATAGCTGCATCCAAATACTATGACTTGCCTTTTCTTTTCTTTTTCTTTTTTTTTTTTTTTGGTAAAGAAAATGGATAGGAGGGTTAAATCCGCTATAGCTATTACCGTAGGTCCCCATCCCATCAGATAATGTTCGATGCAAGATGCTTAGATTTTCGTAGTCTTTTCTCATCTAAAGGTAGGTACATCAATCTGACACCACTAAGATACCGATTAGTAGAACGGGGACACAAAGAAAGAAATCCTGACATTTCATTCAAACAAATCATCGTAGGCCTCAAAAAATAATCCCTGAATTTAATCAAGTCATCCTTGGGATCCCATCTCGAATCCATGATCAGTTGGCAGTGAAGCAAAATCTCTACCAATTGAGCTATTGTCTTAGTAGTGGCTTGCCAGTTTTATAATGGAGCATTTTAACAATATGATCGGGTCAATTTAAAATCTGCCACCCACCCAAGATATATATATATATATATACACACTACAAGAAAAACCAGGTTTAGCAACCGATTTTTCGGTTGCTAAAAATTAAAAATTGGTTGCTAAATTAATTTGCAACTGATTTTGTAACCGAAATTAGTCGGTTGCAAAAGTATAGGTTGCTAAAATTTGTGACCGATTTTTTTCGGTTGCAAAATTTAGCAACCGATTTAGCAACCAAATTTGACATAATTTTTTTAAAAAAAAAATCAAAAAAATATAAAAAAAATTCTGAAAAAAAATCGATTGCTAAAAAAATATAAAAAAGAAAATTGGTTGCTAAATTGATTTCTAAAAAAAATCCAGAAAAAAAAATCGATTACTAAATTGGTTGCTAAAAAAAAAAATTCTAAAAAAAAATCGGTTGCTAAATCGGTTGCTAAAAAAAAATCCAGAAAAAAAAATCAGTTGCTAAAAAAATCCAGAAAAAATATAAAAAAAATCGATTGCTAAAAAAAATCCCCCCAAAAAAAATTTGTTGCTAAATCAGTTGCTAAAAAAAAAACCCAGAAAAAATAAAAAAAATTGTTTGCTATATTGGTTGCTCAAAAAAAATCCAAAAAAAATTGGTTTTTAAATCGATTGCTAAAAAAAATCCTGAAAAAAGAAAAAAAAAACAGTTGCTAAATCGGTTGCTAAAAAAAATAATGGAAAAATAAAAAAAATTGGTTGCTAAAAAAATTCAGAAAAAAAAAAGGTTGCTAAATCGGTTACTTAAATTAAATAATTTAAAAAAAATTATGAAATATGAATTTTTTTCCTGAATTTATAATTTTAAGCTAAGATATATAAAGCAGATATTCATTTCAACATTAGCCATAAATCATTGAGAATGGTTCAATTACACCCATTAGACACAATGGCAACATATAAAGCATCCATTAGACAGAACAAATCAGATATTCATTTCAAGGATTCAATCACATCCAATTATCCAAAAATAACAGCTGCATACACTAAATGGGTTTAACCGAAATTGAATACCAGGTACAAAATGAAGGTAAAACAACCACAAAATTCTATAAGTCATAACTTGAATACTGTAATTAATCATCAGATTTAATGAAAAATAATAACATTCAGAAGCTCAGGATTGCCTCTTTTTCTACATTTAGAAGGGTCTAAGGTAGCAAATAGTTGCTTGCAAAAAGAGCAAGCCATCCAAATTTGCAACACCATTTAGATCCTTGCAAAACGGTCCGATCCAGCCCACACTTTCAGCTTTTGAAGCATCACGAAGATACCAAGGCAACTCATCACAGCCTCTAGCCGTAGGTAACAAAAGAAAATCAATGAAAATTAAAATGCACAATAAAACAGCAAAAATCGAACAAAACTTTCAAACAATAAGATTCAGAAGCTCAGGATTGTCTCTTTTTGTACATTGCAAAGGATCTAAGGCAGCAAATGGTTGCTTGCAAAAATAGTAAGCCATCCAAATTTGCAACACCATTTAGATCCTTGCAAAATGGTCTGATCCAGCATACACTTTCAGCATTTGAAGCATCACGAAGATACCAAGGCAACTCATCATAACCTCTAACTGCATGAAATAAGAGGAGATAATTAATGAAAATGCATAATAAAACAACAAAAACAACATGAAGAGGTGCAGTTCATAATACAAAGCTAAACAAATAACGATAACAAGAGATGCAGTTCATAATATAATACAAAATATATAAGAATAATCATAATACAAAGCTAAACATATAACGATAAGAAGAGATGCAGTCCATAATATAATGCAAAACTTATAAGAATAATAAGTGGAGCAAGATAATATGAATAATGTGCTAATGCTCCTATTCCTCCTCGTTCTCGTCCTCCTCAGCATCATCCTCCTCCTCGCCCTACTGTGATCATTGTCCATGATACATCTGATAAGGATCGACTCCAGTTTGTTGCGAAGGATTACCACTAAAAGCATGAGTTGCAGGAGTTGCTGCAGGTTGAAAATTTTGAAGTTGGCATCAGTGTAGTGGACTATAATCCTAGCCCATACACTCTTCCTTTCTTCTTTCCACCAACAATACGTATCCATACATCCAATTCTGATGGCGGAGTTTGTTGCTGGCTAGAATCGGCACTGCTTTGACTTTGTGACTCTTCCATGTTCTGTATAAATTCAGACTGAAGTTAATTTAATTCAGCTAGTATTAAAAAAAATTATAATAACTTAAAAATTTAACTTACGCAAATATGCTCTGATCTCCTGTCAACTCATGTTTTATCCTTCCTCTGATGGGTATGAATAAATAGCTCAGATGGAGAAGGCACAGTATCAGTCTTCGAAGTCTGTAACTCGTAGAACAAGATATTTTATTAATATGAATTGTAAATATATTAAAGATTTCGGTTGGTATTGCTTACCAAATTATATATGTGCTGGGATGTAGTGATCGAGCCACAGGTATGACGTGAAGGACCAAAACCATCAGTATCAGAAGCCTTATTTTCTTTTGCTTTTTTTGACTTCTCCTGATATTGGGCGGTGCGCCAGTGCTCACATAATATATTCCATACAAGTTCTCCTAGCCATGGCGGTCTCTCCATAGCTCTTCTAGTAGTAGCAAAGAGATTTTTAAGTCGAGCTGCACCACGTCTTTCAAAATTATGACATGCCCACGTATCATCCAGTGGCTGAAACTGATATCTCCTCTATTGCAAATTCAACAACCGGTTAAATGACAATAATAAAATTCAAAATTCATTTACATCTATCAAAGCAAAATTACTTGCCTTGAACTCATCAAACCACATATCCTTTACACCATGCGGTATTCTTTTCCGTGATACCCACGCTCTTCAAAATGGTATTATCGGCTGGAAGGGTCTCTTTCATAAGACCTGCAATTTGATTAAAGGATCGTTGTAAAATATTACCTTCAGTTTTGATGCTAAGCAACCGTACAGCTACCGATAACTCAGAATGATCTGTACATCCCGGCCATAATGGTTTTTGGATTGAATGCAACAAGTCATAAAATCTTTGATCATCCAAATTCGGTGTCTCCTCTTCATTTGTCGAATGGTCAGGTACATACTCTATTCCAAATGTATCGAATATCATGCGTTGATATGTGTTATGTGGATTATTATTCGTTGGTGCAAAAGCATGATCATTTTCATGCAAATCAGGTACCCCACCGACACGAGGATCACTCTCCCCATAAGATGTCCAATACTAGTAATTCGGTACAAATCCTTTTTTGTAAAGATGAAGCTTTACTTCATCGATAGTTAGGTACCTTAGATTTTTGCACTTGCAACAAGGGCATCTGAATTTTCCTTCACTTTGAAAGTTAGGTTGCTGACATGCAAAGAGTACAAAATCTTCCACGCCCTTTAAAAATTTTTCGGTATATCCCTTTCGACCCGGTATAAGTCTATTATACATCCAACTACGAAGTTGAAAGATGTCCATATTCTGTACCATATCAAAACATGATGATACAAAAAAATATCTTTTCTTGTAAATATTGATACAAATTGCAATGTGAAAAATCAAATGAGGCTCACCATATAACAATCAAATTTAGAACTTCTTCATGCTAAGTAAATATTGATACTAAGCATTGTTAAAGGAGATGGTTGCATCAAAAATATGATGATACAATGGTAGAATGTCCATGTAGCATACGCAAATGGGGGATGCACCATCTAACAATCAAATTTAGAACTTCTTCATGCTAAGCAAATAGTACGTTGCTCACATGAAAGTTATTGTTTATCAAATAGTCTTTATAAAATTATTGCCAACGTTTTTTCCACAAGGCTTGCTTGCTACTTGCCTTGGCTGACAAAGCTCATCAATTTGGGTTCATTCAAGGAAGAACCATACTTGAAACCAAGATTTTCAATAACCTTTTTTCTTTTTGTTAGACAACATATATATATATATATATATATATATATTGTTCTCCCCCCTTTCTTAACATTTTTGGATAAATACCATTTTTCCTAGTTTTAATCTACTTGAGCCAAAGTCAAGATAATAATCATGACAAGCAAACCTAGAGGATACATGAAATTAAGATGAAATGCAAGAAAGACTTATCGATTTCTCCCTCAAGAAAAATACCAGGGAGGCACACTAATGGCATACCATGAAGACCACACTAATGACAAATCTGGTGTTTCAACAAGCATACATATGGCAAGAACCAAGGAGGCACCATATAACTTGATGCATGTATTAAGCATTCAATAAGCTATCTAACTAAACGACATGAAATAGAAGGATATGACATTCAAAGTAAATGCATCAAAGCAAAGAACTTCCAGATACTAAATCAGAGTTCATGGGACTAAATAACAGCAGCAAGAGAAAAGAAGGCAAACGACAACAAGAAACAATGCATAGCAAATGACCTGAGAGCACCAAACAAAATAAAAATTTATAAATAAAAATATAAAATAAAAAATAAAAAAATGACCAGCAAATGACCTGAGAGCCTGTAGGCGGCGTTCGCCGGTGGGGGGGGGGCGAACGCGAGAGGCGGCTGGACGGGAATGGGGGCTAGGGCATCGAATGAAAAGCTGCAGGCCGTTGAGTGCCTCTCGGTGCCAGTCTGGGAGAGGGCCTGCAGGTGGCGTTCGCTAGAGGGGGGAGCGCCGGAGGGGGGGGGGGGAAACGCGAGAGGCGGCTGGACGGGAATGGGGGCTAGGGCACCAAATGAAAAGCTATAGGCCGTTGAGTACCTCTTGGTGCCGATCGGGGGGAGGGCCTGCAGGCGGCGTTCGCCGGAGGGGGGAGCGCCGAAGGGGGGGGGGGGGGCGAACGCGAGAGGCAACTGGACGGGAATGGGGGCTAGGGCACCGAACGAAAATCTGCAGGCCGTTGAGTGCCTCTCGGTGATGGTCGGGGGGAGGGCCTGCATGCGGCGTTCGTCGGAGGGGGGAGCGCCGGAGGGGGCGCGAATGCGAGAGGCGGCTGGACGGGAATGGGGGCTAGGGCATCGAACGAAAAGCTGTAGGCCGTTGAGCGCCTCTCGGTGCCGGTCGGGCAGAGGGCCTGCAGGCGGCGTTCATCGGAGGGGGGAGCACCGGAGGGGGAGCGCTGAATGTCGGGGGCGAATGCGAGAGGCGGTTGGACGGGAATGGGGGCTAGGGCACCGAACGAAAATCTGCAGGCCGTTGAGCGCCTC
Organism: Areca catechu; assembly: GCA_021397845.1. Taxonomy (NCBI): domain Eukaryota; kingdom Viridiplantae; phylum Streptophyta; class Magnoliopsida; order Arecales; family Arecaceae; genus Areca; species Areca catechu. The sequence continues at coordinate 169,515,577 of CM038041.1, forward strand.
TCATTGCCGGTCGAGGGGAGGGCCTGTAGGTGGCGTTCACCGGAGGGGGGAGCGCCAGAGGGGGGGCGAACGCTAGAGGCGGCTGGACAGGAATGGGGGCTAGGGCACCGAACGAAAAGCTGCAGGTTGTTGAGCACCTCTCGGTGCTAGTCGGGGGGAGGGCCTGCAGGTGGCATTCGCTGGAGGGGGGAGAGCCGGAGGGTGGGGGGGGTGAACGCGAGAGGCGGCTGGACGGGAATGGGGGCTAGGGCACCGAACGAAAAGCTGCAGGCCGTTGAGCGCCTCTCGGTGCCGGTCGGGGGGAGGGCCTACAGGCGGCGTTCGCCGGAGGGGGAGCGCCGGAGGGGGGGGAGCGAACGCGAGAGGTGGATGGAAGGGAATGGGGGCTAGGGCACCGAACGAAAATCTGCAGGCCGTTGAGCGCCTCTCGGTGGTGCGGGCACCAGACTCAGAAGAAGACTTCAGGGCTCCATCTGGATGTCTGATTGACCTTGCCCAAAGAATTAGGGTTTTCTGGTTTTGTAATTAGGGTTGACTTGGTCAACTCAATTTTAGTCTGGCATTCGCTGGAGGGGGGAGAGCCGGAGGGTGGGGGGGTGAACGCGAGAGGCGGCTGGACAGGAATGGGGGCTAGGGCACCAAACGAAAAGCTACAGGCCGTTGAGCGCCACTCGGTGCCGGTCGGGGGGAGGGCCTGCAGGCGGCGTTCGCCGGAGGGGGGAGCGCCGGAGGGGGGGGAGCGAGTGCGAGAGGTGGCTGGATGGGAATGGGGGCTAGGGCACCGAACGAAAATCAGCAGGCCGTTGAGCGCCTCTCGGTGGTGCGGGCACCAGACTCAGAAGAAGACTTCAGGGCTCCATCTGGATGTCTGATTGACCTTGCCCGAAGAATTAGGATTTTCTGGTTTTGTAATTAGGGTTGACTTGGTCAACTCAATTTTAGTCTTGAGTCTGTATTTCCCTATAATTTAAATTTTGTTGAGTCATGTTGACTCAGTACAAGTCCTAGTAGCGGTCTAGGTCTTCTCTAGGTTGGTGCCATTTTTTTTTAAATCAAGTCAAGGTCCAGGGTGTCCAATTTTTTTTCTCCCAGGTCCAAGCATGTGGGCGCCACACTCCCAGCCACACGCCAGAGTCCAGGAGGTGCCACATCTCCATCCAGTGTGCCTTGGTCCCCACACCACAAGAAAGCAGGTCCCTTCTTTCATGCGCCACTTGGGGGAGAAATCCATCAAGATACCTCAATCCAAGGAGGAGCCAACTTCTTTCCAGATAAACCCAAGCCAGGATGGCAAGAATTTTTCTTGAAGAGAGGATCAAGGAGGTGCCCCACAATGTTCCATAAAAACCCAAGTTATAAAAGGGAAGAGAGCATGTCTTGGGGAGAAAATCAAGGAGGCACCCAAAAGTTTCCTAAAGTTCCAAAGCCATGAAAGGAAGAAGCCTAAACTTGTGGAGCAAGACTAGGAGGTGTCCAGAAGAGCCAAATCATGAAGGAAAAATCCTTGATTCATGGAGAGATACTAGGAGACACCCCCATAACCTGCCATTTGGAGTTGATTTTCAAGTTTTCTTGGAGTTTTTGGGCTGCCCACTCATGGAAGGAGTCTTGGGAAGAGAATTTGATGCCTAAAGTGTGGGTTAGTCCTATTAGTCCCACATGGAAAGTGTATGAAATTTTATTTCTTTGTTATGTCTATATATTCAACTCTATGTAACTCTTGAATTATCTAATGAATGAATCCAATTTATGTGTGAGCAAACTTTGTATTTCTCTCTTCCGCACTTGCATCCAGGTGTTGAGCTCCGTAAGGGAGTAAATCCGGGTTCCCCAGGAACCTTGAGGAGGTGTGAGATCTCCAACCCCAAAATCCTAGGTTAGCCACTTCACTTCCAAACCCTAGCCACCCATCATCCTCTTCTTTCCACCAAACCCTAGCCTACCCCATCTCTTACGGCCACTCTCTCCATGTCAAGGCCGACCACCAGCATCCAGGTCCAGTTCGGCTACTTCGAAGACAGAGCAAATTTCAAAGGAGAGTCAGATCAGTATCAAGATCTCCGGAACTTCTACATCCAACAATCTTCATTAAGTACTCAGGTCAGTGTCTTTCTTTGAGTTTCTGGTTCTTTTTTTTGTTCTTCTTCTTCCATATCCTGAGTTCGAGAAGAAGGCCAACCTTGCCATAGGACTACAATCCGAGGATCCATTGCGAAGATACCCCGTCTCCAAGGATCCTACAATCTGCTCGAGAGTGTCCTTCAATTGAAGCAACGAGAGATATCACAATCAGGTATAAAACCTTCTCTTCTCTCTTCGTCTGTTTCTTGAAAGAGGAGTAAACCCTAGGTCTGGGGGTTTCTCAATCCCCAGCGATCCTACTTCTGAGTTACTCTGATAATCCACTCCTTTTAAATTGTACTTTCAATTATTACATAGTTTCTTTCAATTTAGTTTAACTTTCCTTTGAGTCAAGCCGACTTCTGAAAATAAATAAATAAAAAAAATATATATTAATTTTAATTTACTTCCGCATCGCATCATCTCTTCTTTTTGTTCTGCATCAATTTTGGTATCAGAGCTTTCGTTCTGCATCATTTTTGGTATCAGAGCCCTGTCTAGGGTTTTTGACTTGCTTGCATGTTTTGAGTGTCTCTCTTTTTACTTTGTCTGCTCGAAGTAGACTCCCCAGGACGTCCGGTCCTAGGAACGAAGCGAGGTGCAAACCTCCTCTTCCCATTCCACGGGGTGTTCCTAGGGCGTGTAGGGGATCCGCTGGGTTACAACTTCGTAGCAGGAATTGTAAACGGGGGAAGCATTCTGTTTTCAGTCTGTAACTACTCTGTTTTAGGAATTGTTTCTTATTGCAGGTAACTCCAAATTACGTGATTCTTGTTTTGCTGGAACCATATAATTGAAACTAATTTACATAATTTTACTATGATTTATTGGTTTCCGTGAAATTTCTGAGAATTAATTTACAGCAACTCTGTTTCTGTGTTTCTGCAATTTATTTATTTATTTATTTATTTATTTATTTTTTGAGTGATCATCTTCTAATTCATCTTAAGGGCAATTGAGCATCTAAGATAAGGGGAGGAGTTGATAACCTCTCCTTAGCCCAAAACCACCACCCATTCATTCGAACCTAAGCCTAATTTTAAAATTTATTAGACTTAATTTGCCCTAGTGGGCTAGGGACACCAACAAGTCGGGTCTAGGCTAGTGTTGAGTCAGTTTGTCTAGTTACTCTGTGTGTGCTTTGTACTCAGTATCTAGAACGGTGATTCAGGGACTACGTCCCGAAGGGCTTGTGTGCTGGTCCGCCTACCTGGCCAATCACTGATTGGTGTCTAGGATTGGCAGTTAGGGACCTAACACTCCCCTTACACTTGCCTGGCTGAGTCCCGAGTTACTACAGGCTTGCTTGCCACTCTGATTGGGCATCTAGTTTGGACTCTAGGTCTAGTGAGCCAGTAGTCACTTTAGCCTAGTCACATTCTGTGTGCTTGCTTGCATCATCATGTCCACCCGGAACGGAGTACCCTCCCAACCTGGTCAAACCCAACCTGATTTAGAGGCCATGATTAGAACTCTTACCGAAAGTATGACCAAATTTAGTCAGGATATGAATGAGGGTTTTGCCTAGTTTAGAGATCGAGTCCAAGTACTTGAGAAACGTAGACATCAAAATTGGACCCCTGATCCAAAATTTAATAGGCCCCAACCTCATCCATGCCAGGAGCCTAGGAGGACCTTATACCGTGATCCCGAGCATAACCTTAGGAAGCCTAACCATGATATCTATAGTGTGGATCGTGTCTATGAGAGGTCCTTACAATATTCTAGACCAGTCACTCAACAACCCAAGTCTTCTAGATCAAACCATTTAGAACCACACCCATGCCCAAGTAAGGTCTCTACTAGCTTGAAACCCAGTGTGACCCAGGTTCCTATATCGCTAGAATGTTGGTTTTGTGGAGAAAGAGGCCATAAATCTAGTCAGTGCCCATGCATAGGACTGGCTTGTGCACAGCTAAGTGGTAAGAATCCTAAGGATGACATTAATGAGGGAGAACCCAAGCCTACCAATGAGGAAGAAAGGTTAGGTATGACAAGCCCAGAATCAGTTGACCCGATTACCACTGACCCGAAACCCATTGAAGATGGCATCGAGGAAGTATATGATGCTGGCTTGAGTCTAGTTGATGAATATGAGGGGGAAGAACTTGAAGAATGTGACATCGATACTATTGGTTCCTTACCTGAGGAGACCTTGGAGAGCAACCAAGTGGTAGGACCTAGTTCAGAAATTCAAGAGATTTGTGAGAATCAGGTTCCTTTAGTCAAATACCCCCAGGAAGAACTCATAGTGTTAGCCCGAGCTATCAGTTCGTACCCTCTAATGACAGTCATTCTCCAAGTACCAATTGAAGATCTTTGCACTGAACTATTTAAGTTTGCCCACCCTATGGTAGATCCTCTCCTTAGGATGACTGAATCAAGCCTCTTACAATTGGACCTTGTCCCATGCCCAGCCACTAAGGTCTCTCCCGTAATCTCAGTTGAACATCCTTGTCTTGAGCGGATTGATTCACCTAGTCCTGTAGAAGTCCTCCTTATGACCCCAGACCCCTTCCTTCGCATGACTGACCTACCCTTCTATAGAGTATACCTTTCCGCACCCATATGTCAAATTTCAAGTCTTGAGGTCATCATCCATAGGCCCTTCCATGAATCATTCTTCAATCCAGTTCTTGAGAAAATGGATCATTATTTGCTTAGAGAACAAACTTTAACTGTTGCAATCACATGTCCTAGGCTACTTCCCGAACCATCTCTTGATCCATTCCTGAGAGTAGCAAACTTTTCCTTTCGTAAGGAAGATCAGTTGACACTCATAGATCACCATTCAAACCTTCAGGTCACCACCTTTAGTCAACAGGTAATTCGAGACTCCACCTCATATTTCCTCCCTTTCTCTAGGACTTCCAATGCTTCTTACACCATCCAAGTATACTTTGTCGAAGTCTTTAGAGTGAACCACGTGTCAGAACCTATTAGGTTTGCCACCTACTTCTGGAAGACCTTATGGAACCTACTAGGCACCCATGATAAGTTTTCATGCTATGCATGCCATCCTCCGACCCAAGGTCAAACCTAGAGAGCCGTAGTTTGTTAGGTTTAGACCTAGGGTTCCTTTGGAATAAAGTCCATTCTTTAGGAATGCGTCGTCAGTCTAGTTTAGTTTTTCTTGAACCTTTACTAGGCTTTGACTCAGATTTTGGTTTGATTGAGAGCACCAGGAATTGGGATTTGTATTTTGTCCAGGGCTGAAATTGCATTCAATGTTTCGATCAATAGGTCTATAGGCTAGAGTCCCTTCGAAATTGTTCATGGATACAAGCCTCACACACCACTTGATCTGATTTCACTACTAGCCCACACACACAAGTCTCTTGATGCACTTGCATAGCATGTAAAGGACTTGCATAAAGAAATTCATGCCAAAATAACTTTAAGTAATGAAACTTATAAGAAGTTGGCTGATTCTCAAAGGTGAGTCAAAACTTTTGTTGAGGGAGGCTATGTAATGATTAGGTTAAGGCCTGAACGGTTTCCTCCTGGAACTGTTAGAAAGTTACATGCTAGAGGAGCTGGACCATTTAGAGTGGTGAAGAGAGTAGGGTCCAATGCCTATGTGCTCGAGTTGCCTTCAGAACTAGGGATTAGCTCCACTTTCAACATTACAGACCTAGTAGAGTATAGAGAGCCAGCTGTGATTCCCAGTGAGCCTTTTGAGCCTAATCCTGATCTTGAGAGTGAACCCAACCCTGTGTGTCCACCAACAAACTGGCCTGTGAGGAAAGAGCAGATTGAAAAGATCCTGGATGATCAGGTTATCTGTATTCGTAATCGATGATACCAAAGATACCTGGTCCGCTGGCAAGGAAGGCCAGATTCTGATGACTCTTGGATCTCCCAAGAAGAATTACAAGAATTGGACCCAGACCTCTTGGAGAGATACCAGAGCCAACTTGATCCATACTCGACAGGGTCGAGTTCCTCCCACCCCGGGAGAATTGGTGCGGGCACCAGACTCAGAAGAAGACTTCAGGGCTCCATCTGAATGTCTGATTGACCTTGCCTGAAGAATTAGGGTTTTCTGGTTTTGTAATTAGGGTTGACTTAGTTAACTCAATTTTAGTCTTGAGTCTATATTTTCCTATAATTTAAATTTTGTTGAGTCATATTGACTCAGTACAAGTCCTAGTAGTGGTCTAGGTCTTCTCCAGGTTGGTGCCATTTTTTTTTAAATCAAGTCAAGGTCCAGGGTGCCCAATTTTTTTTCTCCCAGGCCCAAGCATGTGGGCTCCACACTCCCAGCCACACGCCAGAGTCCAGGAGGCGCCACATCTCCATCCAGTGTGCCTTGGTCCCCACACCACAAGAAAGCATGTCCCTTCTTTCATGCACCACTTGGGGGAGAAATCCATCAAGATACCTCAATCCAAGGAGGAGCCAACTTCTTTCCAGATAAACCCAAGCCAGGATGGCAAGAATTTTTCTTGAAGAGAGGATCAAGGAGGTGCCCCACAATGTTCCATAAAAACCCAAGTTATAAAAGGGAAGAGAGCATGTCTTGGGGAGAAAATGAAGGAGGCACCCAAAAGTTTCCTAAAGTGCCAAAGCCATGAAAGGAAGAAGCCTAAACTTGTGGAGCAAGACTAGGAGGTGTCCAAAAAAGCCAAACCATGAAGGGAAAATCCTTGATTCATGGAGAGATACTAGGAGACACCCCCATAACCTGCTATTTGGAGCTGATTTTCAAGTTTTCTTGGAGTTTTTGGGCTGCCCACTCATGGAAGGAGTCTTGGGAAGAGAATTTGATGCCTGTTGCCGCTCTCGTCGCCGCACCCGAGCCTCGGACCAGCCGATCCTTCCTGGCCGCCTGGTGAGGGAGCCTCCCTTCCTGCGGAGAACCTGCAACAAAGGAGTTAGAAGTCCCTGGCCGGGGATCCCGGCGAGGGGGCTCCGACGGTCAAGTCAGTAGACGACGAGAAGGAACAGACTCTCCCCTCCGGGCCCTAGAAAGGGTCCCAGATTTAGAGAGTTAATTGGTGAAGGAAGCGCTCCGGGGACTGGAATTTCGGCTGGGCTTGCTTGCCGAACTCACGCCCAGTGTTCCCCTCTCGGGATCCCTGGTTTCTCTTTCGACGCAAGGCCTTGTGCCGGTGCTCCTCCCTTGTCCCCAGGCTAGTTTGGCTTACCTTGCAGTCCCCAGATTCTTCCCTCTTTATCTCCCTCCATTGTGCGCTTGTCCTTTTCTTCCTCGGAGACTCCCCTCCCCTGTTCTCCTCCCTTTTCCCTTTCTGATGAAGGAGGCCAGGTGGCTTTCTGACCTCGTCCGCCGGGCCCAGCAGGGAAAAGGCAAAGACAGGAGAGAGAAAGGGGGAGGGCGGCGCTGGCAGAGCGGCCGGTCGTCAGGCCTCGGGCTCTGTGAGAACGCTCCCTTCCCCGAGCGTGGGCGCCATCCGTTTATGGGGCCTGTTCTGTCAGGATCGGGTCTCTCGACTGCGGGACCTGCCGGACCGATGCAAGTAACGTTCCGCGTGCCGCCGCCCTCCGTACGGGACGCCGCCTGGGGTCTGTACGGCCCGAGGGGTGGTCTCGGGATCCGTCTCTCTCCCCGGGGGCTTCTCCGCACGAGCGGTCTGACCTCGGCTGAGTTGGACCCGTCTCCGGGGGCCAACTGGCGAAAGGCGAAGGATCGGCCGACCTCGGCTCAGGTGGACCCCTCCTGGGCGGACACCTGGCGAGGCGGCAGAGGGTCGCCTGGCTTCGGCCGAGGTGGTCCCGTCTCCGGGTGGCCACCTGGCGAAAGGCGAAGGATCGGCCGACCTCGGCTCAGGTGGACCCCTCCTGGGCGGACACCTGGTGAGGCGGCAGAGGGTCGCCTGGCTTCGGCCGAGGTGGTCCCGTCTCCGGGTGGCCACCTGGCGAAAGGCGAAGGATCGGCCGACCTCGGCTCAGGTGGACCCCTCCTGGGCGGACACCTGGCGAGGCGGCAGAGGGTCGCCTGGCTTCGGTCGAGGTGGTCCCGTCTCTGGGTGGCCACCTGGCGAAAGGCGAAGGATCGGCCGACCTCGGCTCAGGTGGACCCCTCCTGGGCGGACACCTGGCGAGGCGGCAGGGGGTCGCCTGGCTTCGACCGAGGTGGTCCCGTCTCCGGGTGGCCACCTGGCGAAAGGCGAAGGATCGGCCGACCTCGGCTCAGGCGGACCCCTCCTGGGCGGACACCTGGCGAGGCGGCAGGGGGTCGCCCGACTTCGACCGACCTCACTTGGGCGGAAACCCTCCGGGCCCGGGCGCCAATGAGGTGGTAGAGGAACTCCGGGCCGAGCTTGACCTCGGCGAGGGCGGTTTGCTTCAGACAGTCGTAAGGTGGTGCGGTTTTTGCCGCTCCTAGCTTTGTGGACGTGGCACAGAATCCGGCGGGGAAACTTACACGTGGCTTGCTCTCATTCGGCGATACCCGAGCCTGTCCACGTCACTGTCACGACTGTAACAGTTGCCCCCCAGCCCGCCGTTCCGTCGGGACATCGTAGAACGGAACGTCGGGATTAATTGTGGACATGACGTGGGGAGGCGAAGATCTTGCATCATAATTGCCATGATCCTTGCTCGTCGTGGCTCGATGCGGCTAAAGACCTATGGGGAGCCGCCACGCGTCGTCCACTTGCTCGTAATAAATGCGTCGCCTCGAGGCAGAGGCCGTTACTCTGCTAACGAGGCGTCGGTGTCGGGCGTGCGCCCACGTGGCGACCATCCAGTGGTCGGAGGCGGAATGACGGGTACGGCTGCTGTCGGTTGAGTTTGAAAGGGAGGGGACTTTCCAGAACGAGGCCTTTTCCCTTGCTTCGTGGGCGGTTTGCTGCAGGCTAACAACTTCTGCTGCTCGCGCTCGTCTGTGCATTTTCGGTGAGTGCCTCCTTCTCCTTCTTCGGCCCCCCCTCCTTCTTTCGCATTCTCTGTCCGATTTCCTTTTCCATGGCGCGCCGTCGCCATGTCTCTTCCAATTCGGACGAGGCCGGTCCATCCCGGCCGAGGAGTCCATCTTTTTCCTCCTCGGATGAGGAGGTAATCCCAGAGGAGGTCCGCCGGCGTTTGCAACCCGGGGGTGTCACTATTGGCATCCCCAGGGGGATCCGGCCCCCTCTGGTTGCGCCCGCCGTGCCTCTCCGCTCTCTTCCTGCCTTGCCTTCTCTTCCTGCCTTGCCTTCTCTTCCTGCTCCGCCATCTCTTCCCGCCGGTCCCTCCGGTCATGCTTCTACCATGACCGAAGGTGACCTTTCTCTGCTCCGGGATGCCTATGGCATCCCGGGGTCTATCCGTCTCTTCGCTCCGCGGTCCGGGGAGCGCGTCACCATGAGTGGCCCCGGCCGCATTGCTTTCTACGAAGACTTCCTCCTCGGGGGTCTTCGTTTTCCTCTGCACCCTTTCTTTCTTTCTTTCCTCAGCCACTTCCAGCTCGTCCCGGCCCAGCTGGCTCCTAATGCCATCCGGGTCATTTTCTCCTTTATTGTCTTCTGCCACTTCCACGGGTTCGTTGCCCGTTTTTCTCTCTTCAGGGCCCTGTTCATCCTGAAGAAGTGCTCCACCGATGACGGCTGGTGGTACATCTCGCCCCGGCCTAGGTGTCTCCGGTTCGACCTCCCTTCCTCGGTCAAGGGATGGAAGAGCCGGTTTTTCTTTGCCTCGGTCGACGACGTCGATTGGGCCTGGAGTGAACCGGACCGGTCGCCGAACCGGAATTCCCGGGTGGAGTCTGCGGACCAGGAGTCCTACGCCCTGCTCCTGAGTGACGTGGTCCCGGCGCTCGAGGTTCTGCTCTCTGAGCAGAACCTTTATGAGGCCGGCATCAGTCCCATCCGTGAGACCGGTGAGATTTGGCCCCGCATTGATTTCTGCCTCCCCCTCTTTCTTTAAGATCGAGCTGTCTGACCTTCTGTCTTTTTCATTTTGCAGGGATGAAGTTTTCTCTGGAGAACCTCCTGGAGGGGGCGGCCCAGCGGGACGTCGTTGAGGTGGATGAGCCCGCGGCGAAGAGGGCTCGTACAGAGACGAGCCGGGAGGTCGTGGCGGCGACCGTGCCCGACCCAGCTGCTGCCGTTTCCCCGCCCAGGCCTCCTCAGGGCGGGGTTCCTGGTGCTTCGGCCACGCGACCTGGCGGCGCCGCAGAGAGAGCTCCAGCGCCCGCCGCTCCACCTGTCTCCGGGCCCGTCATTGCCGCCAGCCCGACAGCGCCGTCTGTGGCGACCGCCGGCCCGTCAGTTGCGGTTCCGGCCGAGGGGGCAGCTGCCGCAGGGGCCGGCCCGAAAGGTCCGGCACCGGTGATCTCCCACCGGGACTCGGTCATCCTCGACAGGGGACTGGCGGAGAAGATGATGGAGTACGCCTCCACCGCCCGGGATCGCCGAGCTCGGGGCGGCCGAGACTATGCGGACGCCCTGCTCGGCATCCTTCCTCAGCTTTTCACGGTAAGTGTGGGCTTCCTCTTCTTTCTTCTTTTCAACCTCGAGGCTTCTCTGCCTCTGCTCTGACAGGTGTTGCCTTTGTATTGCAGATCGGGAATGACGTCCTCTTACTGAGGAATTACCTCGCAGGGAACGCCAAGAGGGACTCCGATCGGGAGCTGAAACTCGGCAAGCTCGCGGCCGACGTGAAGGACCTGATGGAGAAGGGGGCCGAGCTGCGAGACGAGAAGCAAGCCCTCCAGTCCGACCTGACGCGTTCCGAGGAGCGGAACAAGGAGTTGGAGGCCTCATTGTCGGAGGAGCGGGCCTCCAACCAGCGCCGAACCGAGGAAGAGGCGGCGGAGAAGGCCCGCCTGCAGGCCCACTCCAACTGGGTAGAGCGCCAGCTGGAGGAGGCCCGACGAGAGGTGGCCTCAGCGAAGGAGCAGAGCGCCTACGTCAACGGGCTCCTGGAGGCGGCCAAACGGGAAGCGCAAGAGGCCGTCCCCAAGTTCCGGGCTTCTGACGAGTTCACGTCGGAGGTCCGGGAGGCCGCCGTGGACTCCTTCCTAAAGGGGTTCCGGATGTGCCGGGAGAAGGTGGGGGCCTTCTTCCCCCACCTGGACCTGAGCGGGGTCGTCGTCGGCGGCCGGAAGCCAGGGGGCGAGAGCAGGGTTCCCGGCGCGGCCAGAGCGATACCTGCGGCGCCGTCGACCAGCGACGCCGTGGCCCCGGAGCAGCCCCAGGAGCCGGCAACTGTAGAAGTTGAGGAAGCAGCGCCCGCGCCTCCGGCAGATGGCTCCGAACCCGCGCCCCAGTGACCCGGCACCATCTTTTTGTTTTATCTTTGTATTTTTTGTTCTCTGGGGAGTCCCGGCCTGTCGGGGCTCCCAGCTTGTAATGACCACTTATGTTAATGAAGATTCAGGCTTTACCGAAACCTTGTTCGTCGTTTCGCTACCCTTTTCTCTTCTTTTCTTTCTGAGATGTCGGTCCGGAACACCTGAAGTAACTGCAGGCCTGGTCCTTCCATTGCTCAAATCGAAGGATGGGGCCCGCTGAGCCACGTCGCAGCGAGGCAAACCTTGAGCAGGTCCGATTTTGGGTTGCCTTCATGCTTGGGCGAACAACACGGTTTCTGCACCGTCTTCCAGACCGAAACTCGGGATTTCCGGACTAAGCTTGGTACCGCAGGCTTTCTCAAACCTTGCGCGGCTTGCTGAGCTGTGCTCCGGGCTTGCGTGGGCGAACTGAATTCGGCGCCACCTTCCAGGCCGAAGCCCAGGATCTTCCGGACTGAGCTCAATGCCGCAGGCTTTCTTAAACCTTACGCGGCTTGCTGAGCTGTGCTCCGGGCTTGCGTGGGCGAACTGGGTTCGGCGCCACCTTCCAGGCCGAAGCCCAGGATCTTCCAGACTGAGCTCAATGCCGCAGGCTTTCTCAAACCTTGCACGGCTTGCTGAGCTGTGCTCCGGGCTTGCGTGGGCGAACCGGGTTCGGCGCCACCTTCCAGGCCGAAGCCCAGGATCTTCCGGACTGAGCTCGATGCCTCAGGCCTTCTTGTCGAAGTTTTGGAGGGAGTGTGCGAACTGGGGAAGCTTTGTTATAGAAACTGGGAGCCTTACATCACTGGTAGTACATTCTCAGGTTCGAGGAGTTCCAAGTCCTGGAGAACTTGGCACCTCCCAATTCTTCTAAGTAATATGCTCCATGAGGGAGGGCTTCCGCCACCCGATATGGGCCTTCCCAGTTGGGTGAAAGCTTGCCGCATTCCCGTGGCTGGGAGGCTTCTGCGCGTCGGAGGACCAGGTCCCCGGGACGAAAAACCTTCGGCCGCACTCGGGAGTTGTAATATCTGGCTACTCGTTGCCGGTATGCCGCCATTCGGATTCGGGCCTTGTCCCTCGTTTCCTCGAGTAGGTCTAGGTTGAGCATCATCCTGGCTGGGTTTTCTGTCTCGTCGTATTGCTCCACGCGCAGCGTGGGTAGGCTGAGCTCGATCGGGATGACTGCCTCGGCTCCGAAGACGAGGTTGAATGGAGTCTCGTCGGTAGCCGTCCTCGGGGTGGTGTGATATGCCCAAAGGACGCTGGGAAGTTCATCAGCCCACCTGCCCTTGGCCTGGTCCAGCCGCGTGCGGAGGCCCTGGAGAATGGTCCTGTTCGTGACTTCGGCTTCTCCGTTGGTCTGAGGGTGCGCCACCGAGGTGAAGCGATGCTTGATGCCGAGGTCGCTGCAGAAGTCTTCGAACTCCCGACAGTCGAACTGGCGTCCGTTGTCGGTGACCACGGTGTGGGGGAGGCCGAAGCGATAGACGATGGACTTCCAGAAGAACTTGGCGACGTTTGCTTCGGTGATTCTCGCCAAGGGCTCGGCCTCGACCCACTTCGTGAAGTAGTCGATAGCCACTATCAAGAACTTCCGCTGACCGGACACCGGCGGGAATGGGCCCAGGAGGTCCATCCCCCACTGGGCGAACGGCCAGGGGGCTGAGAGCTGAGAGATCGGGTTGGAGGGTTGCCGCTGCACCGTGGCGTGGCGCTGGCACCGGTCGCACTTCTTCACGAAGTCGGCGACGTCTTCCTTCATTGTCTCCCAGAAGTAGCCTTGTCGAAGGGCCTTATATGCCAATGCCCTGCCCCCCACGTGGTTCCCGCAGATGCCTTCGTGAATCTCCTGGAGCACAAGCTTGGCTTCTGTGGGTCCGATGCACTTGAGGAGGGGATAAGAGTAGGATCTTCGATATAACTGCCCGTCCATCAGGACGAACTGCATGGCCTTCTTCCTGATGAGGCGAGCCGCCTCTCGGTCCTCCGGCAGGGTGCCGCTGGTGATGTACGCAGCGTACTTGTCCATCCAGCCGGGCTCCTGGCTGACCTGATGGACCTCCACCGGTGCTTCGAGGCTTGGGACCTCAAGTCGCTCCACATGAGCGCGTCCCAGCATCGTGTCCGGCAAGGTTGCCAGCCGAGAGAGGGCATCCGCGCGGGCATTCTCCCCGCGGGGGATATGGAAGATGTTGAAGCGCCGGAACTTGGACGCGCCCGCTTTGACGAGCTCCAAGTACTTCGCCATCTGGGGGTCGTGCGCGACGTACTCCCCGGACACCTGCCCCGCCACGAGCTGGGAGTCAGTAAAGGCTCTGAGGTTGGTCACGCCCAGCTCGCGGGAGACTCTCAGTCCGGCAAGAAGTGCCTCGTACTCCGCCTGGTTGTTTGTCGCGGGGAACTGGAAGCGGAGTGCGCACTCGGCGACGACCCCTCCGCCGTTGGCAAGGATGAGCCCAGCTCCGCTTCCGCCGGAGTTTGAGGCCCCGTCCACATGGAGGATCCAGGCGTCCTCTCCGGGCTCGTCGGTGCCAACGTCCATCGGCCGGGCCGGGGGGCCCTCCTCAGGCTCCTTGCCTAAGCCTGCACACTCGACCAAGAAATCGGCCAGCACCTGTGCCTTCATGGCCGACCTCGGTCGGTATGTAATGTCGAACTGGCTGAGTTTCAGTGCCCACTTGGCCAGTCGTCCCGAGGTATCGGGTCGGCTGAGCACCACTTTCAGCGGTTGGTCCGTCAAGACGGCGATGGGGTGCGCTTGGAAATAGGGCCTGAGACGCTGGGCAGACACTATTAGCGCAAAAACAAGTTTCTCGGGCCGGGAATACCTGAGCTTCGCGTCTCGGAGGAGTTTACTGGTATAGTACACCGGCCGCTGGAGCCCGTGGTCGTCGGTTCGGACCAAGGCAGAGCTGACGGCCTCCGGGGTAACCGCCAAGTAGAGGGTTAGCTCCTCTCCCTCCTCGGGCCTGGACAGCAAAGGTGGGGACGCGAGCGTCTTCTTCAGCTCCTCGAAGGCCTGATGGCACTCCTTGGTCCAAGCAAAGCCATTCATCTTCCTCAGGACCTTGAAGAAGGGGCGGCAGCGGTTCGCCGACCTGGAAATAAAACGGCTAAGGGCCGCAACTCGGCCGGTTAGTTGTTGCACCTGCTTCTTGGAGGCGGGCTGCTCCATGTCTAGGATGGCCTGGACCTTCTCCGGGTTGGCCTCGATTCCTCTTTGGGTCACCATAAACCCCAGGAACTTCCCGGCGGAGACGCCGAAGGCGCACTTCGCCGGGTTGAGTTTCATCTGATGGCGCCGGAGGTTGCCGAACGCCTCCGTCAGGTCGGCCACGTGGTCCGAATCGAGTTTGCTCATTACCAGCATATCGTCCACGTACACCTGCATGTTGCGGCCTATCTGGTCTCTGAAGACTTTATTGACCAGACGTTGGTACGTCGCCCTCGCGTTTTTGAGGCCGAAGGGCATCATCCTGTAGCAGAAAGTCCCGCGGTCAGTTATGAAGGCAGTGCGCTCTTCGTCCTCTGGGTTCATCCGGATCTGGTTGTATCCGGAGAAGGCGTCCATGAATGACAGGAGACGATGCCCCGAGGTGGTGTCGACCAACTGGTCGATCTTCGACAGAGGGAAGCTGTCCTTCGGGCAAGCTCGATTGAGGTCAGTGTAGTCCACGCAGATCCTCCACTTACCACTACTCTTCTTTACCATGACCACGTTTGCTAACCAGCTGGGGTATTGGACTTCTCGGACAAAACCGGCGGCGAGGAGCTTTTCTACCTCCTCGTTGATCGCCTTCTGTCTCTCCATGGCAAAGCTTCTCTTCTTCTGGCGGACCGGGCGGCAACCTGGGTCCACGTTCAGGCTATGCATGATGATCTCGGGCGGGATGCCCGGCATGTCGGCCGCCGACCAGGCGAACACGTCAGCGTTGGCACGGAGAAACTCCAGCAGGCGGGTTCGCTCTTCCTCGGGGAGCTGGGCCCCGACTTGCACCGTCTTCATGGGGTCCGAACCGAGGGGGAAAGTTAGCAGGCGCTCCACGGGCCCTCCCTTGGGTTCCTTCTCTCTCAGATCGAGATCTTCAATATCGTGGGCGAGCTCCGCACTCCTGGTGCCTGGGACCGTCTGGAGGCAGAGCGGAACCGGTTGGATTGTCCCCTTCATTTTCCCGGGCCCGGAAGGCATGGGGAACTGCACCAACAGCCTCCTCGTGGAGATGGTGGCGTCCAGTTGGTTGAGCCCGGGACGCCCGAGAATGGCGTTGTAAGGCGAAGGGAGCTTGACGACAGTGAATGTTATCATGACGGTCGCCTGCCTGGGCGGGGATCCGGCGGTGACCGGGAGAGTGATCTCCCCTTCGACCCCCACGGAGTCTCCTGTAAAACCCACCAGCGGGATGTGTACTGGTTTCAGCCGATCAGGAGATAAGTTCATTCGAGAGAAAGCATCGTAAAAAAGTACGTCGGCCGAGCTTCCACTATCCACCATGATTCGATGTATAGGATGCTTCGCGATGGTCATCTCGACCACCACGGCATCGTTGTTTACATTGTCATTAATTTCCCCTCCCTCGGGAGGGATTACATTCTCCGGGACTTCCCGGGCTCTCTTCATTGCTCGGCCAGGCCCGCGCGAGATCATGCCCACGGGCTTCTCCGTCGGGCGGTTGTCGATCGCCGGGACAGGCGGTAGGGCCGCGAGCGGCTGCCCTTCAGAGGGGGCCTCGTTCTTGACGAACTTCCTGAGGTAACCCCTGCTGATCAGCTCCTCAATTTCCCGCTTCAGATGGTGACACTCCTCCGTGTCGTGCCCGTGTTCGCGATGGAACTGGCAGTACTTCGATTTGTCTCGGGCGGCTCTCGGGTTCTGATGAGGAGGTCGGCGGAGGTAGCGCTCGCCCTCGATTTCCATGAGGATCTTCGTTCGAGGTGCGAGGAGAGGGGTGTACCTCCGCTCTGGAGCGGCTTCGCCTCTTGGCTTTGGATTTGGGTGGAGCTCGGCAGGTGGCCCGGGCCTTCGAGCTCCCGGGATGTCCCTCGGGAGCGGCTTCTTTGGAGTCTTCCCGTCCAGCTCTCGACGGGTGCGGTCGGCCTCCTCCGCCCGGATGTACTTGTGGGCACGGAGGAGGAGCTCAGAATACGTCCTGGGCGGCTTCTTGTCCAGGGAATAAGTTAGGCGGGACGTCTTGAGTCCGCGCTTTAAGGCCAGCATGGCGACGGGCTCGTCCAAGCTGTAGATCTCCAGTGCTGCGATCTTGAACCGGGTGATGTAGTCCCGGAGCAGCTCCTGGTCCTGCTGGCGGATGGAGAAGAGGCTGTCCACTTCTCTTGGCACCTTTCGACAGGCGTCGAAGTGCGCCACGAACTTTCCTTCCAACTGCTGGAAGGAGCAAATGGATCCGGGCTCGAGACGGGTGAACCAGACTCGAGCGGCCTTCCGAAGGGTCGCTGGGAAGGCGATGCACAGGAGGGCGTCGGTGGTGCCCTGGACCCTCATGAGAGCTTTATAGCTCTCCAAATGGTCCAGGGGGTCGGTGGTCCCGTCATAGGGGTCCACCTACGGCATGCGGAACCGTTTCGGGATCGGTCCCGCCTGGATTTCTTCAGAGAAAGGGGGGCGGGAGTCGTAGCCCGCCGGGCCAGCCGACGAGTTCTGCAGGTCGGCGAACCGTCGGGCGAACTCCGCCAACTTGCGCTCATGCTCTTCTAGGCGCCTCTCGGCCTGGCGCCTGATGGCCTCGTCGGTGGAGTCTTCCACAGAGACCGCAGGTGAAGGGGGCGCCGATCGGTCTCGGCGCGAGGTCTGGCCTCGGCGTCGCTTGCTGCAATGCGCCGTTTCGGCCCCATCGGCCGGGGATCGACTCTCGTGATCCTCCGAACCGGACAAGTTTCTCTTCGCGGGAGCTTGGTGGCTCCCCCGAGGGTTGGAGATAGCCCGCAGGTGGGATGGCCTGCCTTGGATTGAGCGCAGGCTCCCATGCTGCCCCGCGGCTCGGGCCGCGGGAGTCCCCGGCTGAGGCTGAGTGGCCAAGGACCGCTGCTGATGCTGAAGCTGTCGGACCGCTGAGGTCAAGGTCTACAGCTGCTGGACGATGGCCGCAAGGGATCCATCCACCGGGGCAGGCTGCTGCGAAAGAGGAGGAGGAGCCGGAAGCTCCCGTTCGGGGGTGTGGCCCCCCGGAGGGGAGTGGGCTTCTCCCACACGGCTGGTGGACGCCTCGCGACCACGAGTGACCACCATTGCTGGAGAGCACGACACCTGCAGAAAGCTGGTTCCCACTAGGGGTAAGTGTCCTGCCCCCCTACCTGGCGCGCCAATCTGTTGCCGCTCTCGTCGCCGCGCCCGAGCCTCGGACCAGCCGATCCTTCCTGGCCGCCTGGTAAGGGAGCCTCCCTTCCTGCGGAGAACCTGCAACAAAGGAGTTAGAAGTCCCTGGCCGGGGATCCCGGCGAGGGGGCTCCGACGGTCAAGTCAGTAGACGACGAGAAGGAACAGACTCTCCCCGCGGGGCCCTAGAAAGGGTCCCAGATTTAGAGAGTTAATTGGTGAAGGAAGCGCTCCGGGGACTGGAATTTCGGCTGGGCTTGCTTGCCGAACTCACGCCCAGTGTTCCCCTCTCGGGATCCCTGGTTTCTCTTTCGACGCAAGGCCTTGTGCCGGTGCTCCTCCCTTGTCCCTAGGCTAGTTTGGCTTACCTTGCAGTCCCCAGATTCTTCCCTCTTTATCTCCCTCCATCGTGCGCTTGTCCTTTTCTTCCTCGGAGACTCCCCTCCCCTGTTCTCCTCCCTTTTCCCTTTCTGATGAAGGAGGCCAGGCGGCTTTCCGACCTCGTCCGCCGAGCCCAGCAGGGAAAAGGCAAAGACAGGAGAGAGAAAGGGGGAGGGCGGTGCTGGCAGAGCGGCCGGTCGTCAGGCCTCGGGCTCTGTGAGAACGCTCCCTTCCCCGAGCGTGGGCGCCATCCGTTTATGGGGCATGTTCTGTCAGGATCGGGTCTCTCGGCTGCGGGACCTGCCGGGCCGATGCAAGTAACGTTCCGCGTGCCTCCGCCCTCCGTACGGGACGCCGCCTGGGGTCTGTACGGCCCGAGGGGTGGTCTCGGGATCCGTCTCTCTCCCCGGGGGCTTCTCCGCACGAGCGGTCTGACCTCGGCTGAGTTGGACCCGTCTCCGGGGGCCAACTGGCGAAAGGCGAAGGATCGGCCGACCTCGGCTCAGGTGGACCCCTCCTAGGCGGACACCTGGCGAGGCGGCAGAGGGTCGCCTGGCTTCGGCCGAGGTGGTCCCGTCTCCGGGTGGCCACCTGGCGAAAGGCGAAGGATCGGTCGACCTCGGCTCAGGTGGACCCCTCCTGGGCGGACACCTGGCGAGGCGGCAGAGGGTCGCCTGGCTTCGGCCGAGGTGGTCCCGTCTCCGGGTGGCCACCTGGCGAAAGGCGAAGGATCGGCCGACCTCGGCTCAGGTGGACCCCTCCTGGGCGGACACCTGGCGAGGCGGTAGAGGGTCGCCTGGCTTCGGCCGAGGTGGTCCCGTCTCCGGGTGGCCACCTGGCGAAAGGCAAAGGATCGGCCGACCTCGGCTCAGGTGGACCCCTCCTGGGCGGACACCTGGCGAGGCGGCAGGGGGTCGCCTGGCTTCGGCCGAGGTGGTCCCGTCTCCGGGTGGCCACCTGGCGAAAGGCGAAGGATCGGCCGACCTCGGCTCAGGCGGACCCCTCCTGGGTGGACACCTGGCGAGGCGGCAGGGGGTCACCCGACTTCGGCCGACCTCACTTGGGCGGAAACCCTCCGGGCCCGGGCGCCAATGAGGTGGTAGAGGAACTCCGGGCCGAGCTTGACCTCGGCGAGGGCGGTTTGCTTCAGACAGTCGTAAGGTGGTGCGGTTTTTGCCGCTCCTAGCTTTGTGGACGTGGCACAGAATCCGGCGGGGAAACTTACACGTGGCTTGCTCTCATTCGGTGATACCCGAGCCTGTCCACGTCACTGTCACGGCTGTAACAATGCCTAAAGTGTGGGTTAGTCCTATTAGTCCCACATGGGAAGTGTATGAAATTTTATTTCTTTGTTATGTCTATATATTCAACTCTATGTAACTCTTGAATTATCTAATGAATGAATCCAATTTATGTGTGAGCAAACTTTGTGTTTCTCTCTTCCGCACTTGCATCCAGGTGTTGAGCTCCATGAGGGAGTAAATCCGGGTTCTCCAGGAACCTTGAGGAGGTGTGAGATCTCCAACCCCAAAACCCTAGGTTAGCCACTTCACTTCCAAACCCTAGCCACCCATCATCCTCTTCTTTCCACCAAACCCTAGCCTACCCCATCTCTCACGGCCACTCTCTCCAAGTCAAGGCCGACCACCAGCATCCAGGTCCAGTTCGGCTAATTCGAAGACAGAGCAAATTTTAAAGGAGAGTCAGATCAGTATCAAGATCTCCGAAACTTCTACATCCAACAATCTTCATTAAGTACTCAGGTCAGTGTCTTTCTTTGAGTTTCTGGTTCTTTTTTTTGTTCTTCTTCTTCCAGATCCTGAGTTCGAGAAGAAGGCCAACCTTGCCATAGGACTACAATCCGAGGATCCATTGCGAAGATACCCCGTCTCCAAGGATCCTACAATCTACTCGAGAGTGTCCTTCAATTGAAGCAACGAGAGATATCACAATCAGGTATAAAACCTTCTCTTCTCTCTTCGTCTGTTTCTTGAAAGAGGAGTAAACCCTAAGTCTGGGGGTTTCTCAATCCCCAGCGATCCTACTTCTGAGTTACTCTGATAATCCACTCCTTTTAAATTGTGCTTTCAATTATTACATAGTTTCTTTCAATTTAGTTTAACTTTCCTTTGAGTCAAGCCGACTTCTGAAAATAAATAAATAAAAAAAAATACATTAATTTTAATTTACTTCCACATCGCATCATCTCTTCTTTTTGTTCTGCATCAATTTTGGTATCAGAGCTTTCGTTCTGCATCACTCGGTGCCGGTCAGGGGGAGGGCCTGCAGGTGGCGTTCGCCGGAGGGGGAGCACCGGAGGGGGAGGCGAACGCGAGAGGCGGCTGGACGGAAATGGGGGCTTGCGCACCGAACAAAAAGCTGCAGGCTGTTGAGCCCCTCTCGGTGTCGGTCGGGGGGAGGGCCTGCAGGCAGCATTCGTTGGAGGGGGGAGCGCCGGATGGGGGGGTGAATGCGAGAGGCGGCTGGACGGGAATGGGGGCTAGGGCACCGAACGAAAATCTGCACGTCGTTGAGCGCCTCTCGTTGCCTGTCGGGGGGAGGGCCTGTAGGCGGTGTTCGCCGGAGTGGGGAGCGCTGGAGGGGGGGCGAATGCTAGAGACGGCTGGACGGGAATGGGCGTTAGGGCACCGAACAAAAAGCTGCAGGCCGTTGAGCGCCTCTCGATGTCGGTCGGGGGGAGGGCCTACAGGCGGCGTTCGCCGGAGGGGGTAGCGCCGGAGGCGGGACCGCCGGAAGAGGGAGCGCCGGAGGGGGGGCGAACGAGAGTCGGGATCAAGTGGCGGCTGGACGAGAATGGGGGGAGGGTAGGGCAACTGAAGTAGGGTAAAATTTTTTTTTATCCTTAAACGATATAAACCGTCTGATTAGAATCAGGCGCCCGGTAATTTTTCATAGTTTTGCAACCGATTTTTTAAGTTACAAAATTTCAAAATTTTTAAATTAAATTTAAATTAAATCTTGCAACCGAAAAATCGGTTGCAAGATTTTAAAAATAATTTAAAAAATTTAATAATTAACATTTTTTAGCAACCGATTTTTTGGTTTCTAAGTTTTAAAAAAAATAAATTTATTTTTTAAAAAAATTTAGCAACCAAAAAAATCGGTTGAAATTTATTAAAATCGGTTGCAAAATTTTATTTAAATTTATTTTTTTTATTTTTGAAATTTGCAACCGAAATTTTTGGTTGTTAAATTTTTAAATAATAATTAAAAATAATTAAAAATAATTTCGGTTTCGGTTGCAAAATCGGTTGCAAAATGAACTTTTTGCAACTGAATTTGCAACCGATTTAAATCGGTTGCTAAATTATTCAGAAAAAATATCGGTTGTAAAATCGATTGCAAAATCGGTCACAAATATTTAAAAAAAATTTGGTTACAAAATCGGTTGCAAAATTAGTCACAAATATAACCAAAAAAATCGGTTACAAAATTGAATGCTAAAACTGGTTTTTCTTGTAGTGATACTCCTTGAATTTGGGTTGTGAAGGAAACGTTTGCCACTTGGTGAAAGGAAATATCAGGTAAAAATTGAAGTAAAACATGGATCACCGAGAATATACACCAGAACATATATGAAAATAAACTATTAATTGCAATTTTTATCTAATACAGCAGCACTCTTTAAGCAAAATTAAAATAAAAAAGAACTGAAAATATTGTAGCAATATGTTTAAACAGTTAATTATATAGAACTCCTGATTTGCATGTTTCGGCTCAAAGATGATAGAAAACCAAAGCTTCAGTCCCTCCACCAATTCAAACTACTCAAGTTCGAAAGCCGACACCGGAAAGCTATCGGACAGCCCGGTGCCAGTCTTGAAAGTGATCTTCCCCGTTGAGGGATCATCAATGTACACCTCAACAACAGAGAGCCACAACAGCAGCTCCTTTGTCTTCACCCCGGTTATATTCTTCAACTTGTGCTGTTCTACGAAGGCCATCACCTCTGTGGCATATGAGACAGTCTGCTTGATCTTCTTGAACGTGTGCTCCTTCTTCTTCTTCTGGATCAGCCACATGAACCCAGCCGCAGGGTTGTAGCCAAACTCCTCAACGTTCTCAAGGGGAAACAAGCCCTTGGGGAGGCCTAGCTCTTCGAGGAGCTGGATGGACTTCTTGCAGAGGTCATCGCCGTGGTAGACCTCGGCTCCCTCGCGGTGGCTCTTAACGGTCTGGGATGCCATGTTATATATTATCAGATGGGCTTGGAAGGGAAGTGAATGCTAAGTGTACGTTAGGAGGCTAAGGGTGGTGGCGAGAAATGAGCGAAGGAGGGAGTATTTATAGATGTGAAGATGAGAGTTTGAATGAGTGGGGTATGATATTGGAAGGGGTCTGGATCGAGTATATAACGGCCTAGACACGGTTGATTTATGGAAAAAAATAGCCGGACAGAAGGGGTCAAGAGAAGACAAGTCAACAAAGATGGACTGACAACTTCTCCATTACGTCATCTTGTAGTTGGCCTCGTAATCTTCTCCCAAGTGCCTCGTTATCTTCTTTCTCTGTCTTACGCTGTAAGTTGGGCTTGAGATCGCAAAGTTCCGCTGCAGTAAACCTGGACTTTAGCTATATATTTTTTGATCTTCTGATATTCTTAAATGTCGTTAAGTAATCTTTCGTTATTTTATAAAGTGTCATTAAAGTGTCGTCTATATAAATATTGGAACGCAACCTATCGACGCTTCAAAAAAGCATCGATATTTATCGATATTTTAAAGTGTCGCTAGATTTTTTTTTTTTTTAAAAATAAACAGCCATATATACAAATCCACAACCTGTATACATTATGAAAATGATAACATTCAAACCTGTATCACATCAACATACATAAACAAATGAAAACATTCAAACCCGTATCACATATCACATCTAACATACACAAACGCAAATATAAACCAAAAATAAAAAGTTTTTTTATATATATAAACGTATCAATCCAAGTTCAAATAAACAAAAAGACATACATAAATAATAATAAAAATATCTGGCATCACTGATCCGTGGGAGACTGGTCGTCGTCGGGTCTACGACTCGCAGATACACTAGGAACCTGCAAGATATACATCAGGAATTATAATACATACATTATATATATTCTAAATTATTATATACATACAAAATTAATAAATAATTACTTACCTGAGATGACATGAATATATGCAGCACAGATGTAACATGTTCTAGCTGAGACCTAATGGTCTGCATCTCTGCTCTGTCTGCATCACGTATCTGTCGGAGCTCTGCTATCTCCTCCTGGAGCTGACGAACATGTAACTGATCATGACTCTCTCTAGTATCCTGAGTATATCTACGCACCTCAGATAATTGAGTATGGGTAACTCCAATCCCATAACCCCTCACTCGTCCAGGACGCTCTGGTCCCATCAACTCCGAGAATACCTCGGCCTCGATGCGACTGCTCTATGTAGATGATGAACCCTCGCCAGCACGCTCGGAGATCAGAGATGTAGCCCTATTCTATATTTTATAAAAAATACATATATCAATACTTAATAAAAATAAAAATATAAATCATAATATAACATAAATAAAAAAATACATATATATCTCTGGACTCGTCCCGAACAAAACTGCCATCCTGGTGAACGTGAGTCATCCGATAGAACTCCACCTCACCAAGGTCCCTCCTCTGCTTATCAGCCTATATAAAGAATAAATATTACAAAAAAATTTAGAATAACATATCTTATATCCCCGTACCATGATACATGGTACATGCATGATACATGATGATACATGATATTAAAACAAAAAGTATAATAAAAGTATTATAGGATGAGAAACATACAAACTCATGCTTGTGCTGTGCATAACTCTTGGACCCCGCTGTGTGAGGAACAGACTGAGCAGCTCGTGCAGCTCTACCAATATCAGAATACGTCTGCAAAATAAAATTAAAACAATGTTATATATTGTATAAATATAATTATGACAAGTGAAAATTAATAAATTTCGAAGTGTTTGATGATGCTACACAACCTGTGCCATCTCGGAGAACCAATAGTACACCAGCTCCATCCACTGATAAGGGTGAACATCAGGAGGACAGGTAACTACAACCTGCTCCTCTGTCCTACCCTCTAGCTTGTAGTCTCTCTTCAACTTCGCCCTATATTCTTTCTACTTGTGATTGAGAGACTTAAGCACAAAATCAAATGAATCTGAAGGAAGAACGAACTTGCTCTACAATTTAAATAAACAATAAAATAAATATTAAATAAAATAATTAATTCAATTGTTAAAAACCTAAGATATAAAATAATATATTAATTTTTTTACCTGCACAACTCGTAGCATCTCTATTTTATATGTAGGAAGCATGTCGTTCCACTTCGAATAATTCACGGGACATAGCTGACCACGGCGTGCTATCTATTCCCAGAAAGCTAGTCAACAAGCTAGCAACTTTCTTAATATGCTGCCCTAGCTTGTTACACTATATCACTATCCTCTCACCCTCAGGTAACTGCCACACATCATGGACTAATGTGGGTCCTCGCCTACGCTTGAGTCTCCCGGATCCATCTATAAAAAAAAAATACAAAACATTGTATATCAAAACTATTGCATATGCATGAATTGAAATGAGATAGAATTATTAAATTATGTACCCTGTATCTGTATGTCATCAACGATAGGCTCATCATCAGAATGATCCATAGAAGGATCGTGATGTACGGACTCGAAGGGAATGGCGTCGTCCTGAGGTGTAGAGGTAGTAGCATCGACCTGATGTGCAGAAATAGAGGGACTAGCATCAGACCGATGTGAAACTGATTGACTGCCCTCGGGCTACTGTGCTGAAGAAGTACCAGTCTCGGTCTGGAAAAACTAAAACTGTACATCTGCTAATCGCTTCCTTCGAGGCATGGTGTATTTAACCTGCATTATTTAAAAACAAGTCAGTCAACATTATAATCAAATTATAACGGAAATGAATTGCAATTTAAAAGATAACATAATCATTAATGCAAAAATATAAACTATCTTATAAACTACTTACTTGTCATAATCAACCAGTTGTACCTTCCTCGGAATCCAACCTAACCAAAATGGTTGTATCATTTATATGATCATCTGGCATAATATTATAAGGCATACACTGAGTGTAAGTATCATCATCTTCTTCTTCCATCCTTTTTCCTATGTCATACAAGTCTTTGGGTTTTGTCTTAATAACAATAGCCCATTCTTTATCTTTCGAGTCTTGTACATTAAAAACTTGTCGAGCTTGAGATGAAAAGATAAATGGATCATCCTTCAATAACACACCCATATGTATCAATCTCGAAAAATTGACAATTATGAATTTGTTTGAGTCATTTTTCAAATATCTCGATGTATTTATATCCACCCAATCGCATCGAAATAATATAACTTTAAAATTTCCATAATAATCCAACTCCAAAATATCTTTAAGTATACCATAATAAGATTTTCCATTTGCTTCAACCATAACACCACTGTTCTGAGTTTTCCTAAATTTCTCACGCTCCTTGGTATGAAATTTAAAGCCGTTTATAATAAAACCATTATATTTGATCACAATATAATTTGGACCTCTGGCAAGTGCAATTAGTTCTGCTAAACTATTTTTCTCCATTAGTACCGGTACCTAAAAAATATAATATCAATTATCGATCACTTATTTGATGTTAAATATATATAAAATTATTATACGACTTATATATACTAACTTGATTGGCAAGCCAATTAGGGAATAACTCAACAAACCATCTTTGTTCAATCCTTGGATTAGGACGAGTGGAATGATTGGCTTGTCGTTGTACAGATAAAAATTCACTGCATGACAATCAAATATAAGTTTGACAACAACATATCAAATATTTAGTATTATCCATGTGTAGATAGACTAACCTGCGATAGTCAGATATTATGTCACTATGTAGCAATACATAACGGTGTGCTTGTGACATGGATTTATGGTCAAGAACAATACTTTCAATTTTTTTATAAATCTTCCGGATGATGCAAATTTATATAGATATGTATTCTCCATAGTATCACCATGACGTTGAGGTCGATTGAATATAGTCTCTACACCTTCGAGATATCTTGAACAAAATGTTAAACACTCTTCAGTAATATATCCCTCTGTTATTGAGCCCTCAGGATGGGCTTTGTTTCGTACATAATCCTTCAAACATACAAGATACCTTCAAAAAGTATGATATTTATATCACATTAAATAATAAAAAAGTTATATAAATTATAAAATTTAAGTTTTACAGCATTACCTCTCGATAGGGTACATCCATCTGTACTGTACCGGTCCATCAAGTTTAGCTTTTGAAGCTAGGTGAATGAGTAGATGAACCATAATCGTAAAAAATCCAGGAGGAAAAATCTTTTCCATCTGACATAATGTAAGTACGACTTGAGACTGCAACTGATCAAGCTCCTGAGGATTAAGAACCTTAAAACATAATGCCTTGAAGAATGATGATAACTGAAAAATAACCGTAATAACTTGTTTTGGCATTGACGACCTTAAAGCCAATGGAAGAATATCTTGCATTAATATATGTCCATCATGACTTTTAAGATTTGAAATTTTGCGTTCTTTTAGATTCACACATCGTGAAATATTTGAGGCATATCCATCAAAACTTTTATATTCTTTAAAACTGTCAGGAAGAGATCTTTTTCTCGACTAGACATTGTAAAACATGCATGAGGGATATAAGTTCTATCATTTGCAAGCACTTGTGGATGAAGTTCATGTCGGATGCCCATTTCTTTTAAATCAAGATGCGCCTTCATGTTATCTTTAGTCTTTCCATCAAGATTTAATATTGTTCTAATCAAATTATTACAAACATTATTTTCTATATGCATAACATCAAGATTATGCCGGAGTATATTATGCTCTCAATAAGGTAAGTTAAAGAATATGCTTCTTTTCTTCCATAATTGTTTAGTATGCTGATGGGTAGTTGCTGTGATTATATCATCATCATTTTCAATTTCAAAGAAATTATCTGGATCCTCGAATACTGCCATATCTAAGGTGCAAGTATTGACTTCCTTCGATACTTCTTCTTGTACCGAAGTCTCAACATCATCTCTTCCTCGCTTTTTAGAGGACTTTGTCATCTTGCCGTAACTGTGTCTGATACCAAGTATTTGTCTATGAATATCATAACCAGAAGGTAGAATTGGAGCAGATCCTAACTCTATAGTACCATCAAATAAATCATTCTGAAATCGAAATGGATGATTTGCCTCCAACCATCGACGATGTCCCATATAACAGAACTTTCCTCCATGTTTTAACCAAATTAAATGGGTTAATTCACCACAAGAAGGACATGCAACTCGTCTCTTAGTGCTTCAGCCAGATAAATTAGCATATGCAGGAAAATCGTTAACAGTCCATAATAGAGCTGCCCGCAGATTGAATGTTTGGCCATTCGAAGCATCAATTGCACTGATACCCTCCCATAATTGTTTTAATTCATCTATTAAAGGTTGTAAGAAAATATCAATATCATTGCCTGGACTCTTATCACCTGGAATGACCATTGATAAAATAAGTGAAGACTGTTTCATGCATATCCATGGTGGCAAATTATAAGGAATTAGTACAACTGGCCAGGTGCTATAGATAGAACTTAAGGTCCGAAATGGATTGAACCCATCACTGGCTAAACCCAGCCTGACATTACGAGCATGAGATACAAAATCAGGATGTCTGTCATCAAATGCTTTCCATGCTAAACTATCCACTGGGTGTCTCAGCATTCCATCTTTTGTACGGCTTTCATCATGTCATCTCATTGACGAAGCTGTCTTTGATGATGCATAGATCCTTTTCAATCTAGGTACAAGAGAAAAATAGCATAATACCTTTGCCAGCTTTTGTTTAATTTGTGTTGCATCCAATTCATCTAATCCCTCACTCTCATTTTCTTTTTGCTTCGTCCATCATGAACATCCACACACATGGCACGACTCATGATCGGCATGTTCTTCCCGATATAATATACAATCATTTGGACAGCTATGAATCATTTCGTATCCAAGATCCAATTCCTTTACTAGTTTTTTGGCTTCATAACAAGATGTTGGTAAACTAGTACCTTTAGAAAACACATCCTTTAACAACTCGAGCAGCATAGTAAAACTCTTGCCAGACCATCCATTCAAGTATTTTATATGAAACAAATGCACAAGAAAAGAAATTTTTGAAAAGTTCTTGCAACCGGCATATAATTCTTGATCTGTATCTCTTATCATCTTCTGATAATGATATGTTCCAACATTAGTTGGGGGTATCGGCTCTCCATCATGTATAGATTCAGCAAATATAGGATTCTCAGGTAACCCAGCTGCTACTTGTCCTCCACTGTAATCTCCAGAATGTTGAGCACCATATTCAAAAGTATATCTGAGTAAACCCCTGATATCATCATCTCTTGTAAGATTTTTCTGTTGGTTACTGGATCCAAAATCAGGTATATGTTCCATGTTAGAGGTTTGGTTACATGTAGATTGTAACCTTGACTCTCCATGAAAAAACCACTCAGTATAACCTCTTAAAAAACCATTCCATACTAAATATTCTTCAACAATATTTGGATATAGAGAACTGGAATTTACATATTTTCAGCATGGACATAAAATCTTCCCACTGATACTATTTCTCTCCATACAAATTTAATAAAATTCTGTACTCCATCCAGATATTCTTTGCTATTCCTCGATTTAGTTATCCAACTCTTATCCATTGTAAGAAAAAGCTAACTGAAATAAACAAATATTTATTAGAACAGAATAAATTTAAAATAAGTTTATTTAATAGATCAATTATAGTATTATTAAATGTACCCTATCATCAACTAATAGGTAAAGAGGTCATATACCATTCAAGAATTGCATTAATTATATAGGTCATTTATAGTAACCAAAGGATACGCAATAGAAGTTTCAGAAAAATTTTGGCAGTATTTTTTCTTAGTTCTTTCCATACAAATAAATATGTATGAGGAGAACTAAAAGAAAATGATATCCGAAATATATCTAGAACTCTATCCGTACTGTTTGATTACTATAAGCACCTATAAAATTATTTGCAATTCTCAAACTGTCCAAACTGGATATTCAATTGACCACTGTACATATTTCTGCCATCCATACAAAAATTAAATAATTGTACGGATCATGTAGAATATGTACTTTAATCAATTGACGGGTCTATGTTTCAATGCAATGCGAGTTTTTTAAAAAATATCTAAAAAATCATAATTGATCGTAACAAAATTATAGATGGTATTGAAATCAAAGATTTGCAATAATGAAACTAACCTTAAAGTATAACATGCTCCGTAAGATGCAGGTATATACCAAGAAATTTATAAATAAACAGAAATAATCTACTAAGAAAAAGAACAATAAATAATAAAAAGTAAAGAGGAGGCTCAGTTATATACTATTTAATCTGCAACTAAATCAAAATGACTACAATCGGTTGCCTACAAAAGAAGGCCATCCAAGATTGTTGCTAGTAGAAACAGTTGCTAGCCCGTGCATAACTTACAGACAACAAAGTAGCCTCTACAACCTTGGCATACAATGTAAAGCTTACTCGAGCCGATGGTGCACTTTTGGATGAGCCCACTCTCTACTGCCAGCTTGTAGGACTAGTTTATCTGATTATTACATGGCCTAACATCACTTATGCTATCCATATAGTCAGTTTAAGCCTCTACCAATCGGGCTACCGCCTTAGCGGTACAATTGTAGATCTTTAGCGATGCTAATTAGACTAGTGATATGACAGGTTGTCGATCTATCACTAGGTATTATTTTTATTTTGGAGACTCTCTCATATTGAGGCATAACAAGGAACAAATTGTAGTCGCCCACTCAAGCACTAAAGCTAGATATTGAGCCTTAGCGAACACTATGGCTAAACTTCTATGGCATAGATTGTTGTTGAGTGACATGGAAGTTACTCATTCTAGGACTACTACATCTCATTAATTATGATAATCAGAGTACTAAGTAGTTGCTCATAATAATGTATTCTATGAATGGATCAAACCTATTAAAATTAATTGTCACTTCATTCATTAACATTATGATAGCCCAACATGTTTGCCTTATTTTCTTTCTAGAGAATGCTTGACTCCAAAATCAGGTTATGTGAAACCCTATCTCAATCTTTACCTTATAAGGGCTATATAAATCTCCCTATCATAGTCCTGACTTTGTCTAATAAAGCAAATACTTATCTTTCTAACTTGTTTGGAGTAGAGGGTTTCAAATTCTTCTCATTGGGATCTCCACTTGGTATATGGCTAGCTTTTCACCTTTTTATTTATGAAGCTATTGCACAATCAAAGCCAAATGAGCAAAAGGAAAAAATTAGTTTTTTAATCAAGCGACATATATATATATAGGTAGATTAGAATCAGGTCGACCAGATTTGGCTCCAAATTTGGTTAGGTTTCCGATCATTTGATCTTCACAGATCTACACGCAACAAAACAAAAGTTAACAAGTTGTTCATCTATTTGAATGATAAAAAAGAAAAGAGACATGCTATTAATGCGAATGGGATAGGAGCCCATGCATCCATGGTCTCCTTTATTTTAAGCTATCTCCCCTCACAATTAAAAGGCTCTCTCTCTCTCTCTCTCCCCATAAAACCACTTTCTCCATAGAGCCCTCATTTTTTGTCTCTATCATTAAAACCCTCCTCCTTACCACCACTTCTCTTGCAAAGTCCTTAAATCCCAACATCACCCCTAACCCCCGACCCATCCCTTAATCCTTGGCCTTTCCCCGAATACTTGACCTCTCTCACACCCTCTAACCTCTCTGCCAATGCCTAATCTCTAGCTCTCTTGCAAGAATTTCATGATAAATAACAATAATGAAGGATAAACACTAATTTTTAGTAAAATAAATATAAATTGATCTAAAATTTTAGAATAAATAGAAACATATATAATAACTTACACCTTGCTTGCTCATCTACATAAATAAATGCAAATCCCTCCAAAATAAATATAAATATATCCAAATAAATTGAAATACTTCAAAATAAAAACAAACTCTACAGCGATAAATCAAAATGAGCATTATTTT
The DNA here is from genome assembly GCA_021397845.1 of Areca catechu. Taxonomy (NCBI): domain Eukaryota; kingdom Viridiplantae; phylum Streptophyta; class Magnoliopsida; order Arecales; family Arecaceae; genus Areca; species Areca catechu. The sequence goes on from CM038041.1 coordinate 169,546,797, forward strand.
CTTCATGAACAAATAAATAATATAATATTCATATTTTAAAAAAAACTCAATACCATAGATTGGAGGAACTACCGACCAGAGGAGGAGGAGGAGGTTCGGCGCTCGGACGGGTGCTGCGTCGATGGAACGGGAGGAGGAGGAGGACGTTCGGCGGCTCGGATGGATGCTGCGTCGGTGGATCGAGAGGAGGAGGAGGATCGGAGGTTCGGCGGCTCGGACGGGTGCTACGTCGGTGTATCAAGCGGAGGAGGAGGAGGAGGAGGAGGAGGGGGGGGTTCGGCGGTGGCTCGATCGGGAGATCTAGGGCTCGGGCGAGGGGGGTTTGGGGATGTAGAGGGCATGGGAGTCCGCCGACGATTATAAGCATCGGTAAAGGTCGGCGATGCTTATAAGCATCGGTAAAGGTCCGGTGATGCCGACGCTTTTCAAAAGCATCGACGGATTCCAGGGCGATGCTGGGTGTGGAGTCCGGCGACACTTATAAGCATCGGTAAAGGTCCGGTGAGGCATCGGTAATTGCCGACGCTTAAAAGCGTCCGCGGATTTTGGGATAATGCCGACATTTATAAAAAGCATCGGCGGGTTCTGGGTCTTCCCTGCGCTTCCCAGAAGCGTCGGCAGGTAAGCGTTGTCCTTCTCCCACTTTACTGTAGTGTTCGATTGAATCCTTTAAAAACCATGTAACATACAACCTGTTTCCATGTATAATAAATGGTAGATCACGTGGTCAATGATTTATGTTGGGGAAATAATAATAAGAAGAAGAAGCAATGAAAATAATGCACATTTCGTGGAACAAATTGTCCTTGTTTCCTTTAATGAAAATTTTTGACGTGAAGCCACCGTGACTCCGTCGGACCTTGGTTTTATGAGTCGGACTCCTCACTGTTCTGCCTAGATTGACCCATGGGCACCTTCTTGGTCTATTGGATTATGCTCCTTGCGGTCCTTCCCAGATTGACCCGTAGGCACCTTCTTGGTTTGATGAGTTGGACTCCTTGTGGTCCTGCAAAATAAACCCACTCACCGGGGGATCCCGGTGAGGGACACTCCGATATTTATGTCAGGGGGTTCGGGTGAAACAGATATGAAATCTCAAAGAAAGTGGCTAGAGAATGAAACAGTATTTCTGCCGGTTGAGCTTCCTTCCCTTTGGAGGTCCCCTTGTACCGATATTTATAAGTGTGGGCCTTAACAGAATTTAGTTAGATGGGCCTTTGGCCGTTAATTCTATTAGAAACCAACTCGAGTTGGTTATAGTAGTTGCTATAACCGAAAGTAGTTGCTGGTTGGTTATACTCCTTGATTAGCCAATCGGTCAGCTTCATCATAAGTGACCGAGTTATTGTCATGACATTGCCCCCAACTCCCGAGCTCAAAATAATGCTAGTGGATGCTTCGGCTTTCATTCTTTTTTGGACGAAGGGAGTAGTTTCATCTATTCGGCCTCAATATTGACATAAATAAGTGATAACCTTTGCACTCTATCGAATAAACCATAAAGGTAGGCTGATGAGGCCTTCATTAATAATAAGGTAGGCTGGTCAGGCCCGCCTTCGTACTTTGTCAAATTTACCATTAGGATAGGCCGATTAGGCTTCCTAATTAACTCTTATAGTGCATTTTTTACCAGTAAGGTATACTTGTATTAGGATTAATGCTTAAAGAAATACTTAAAAAATTAGATTTTTTATCAGTAAGGTATACTTATAAAAAATCTGGACTAGATCACTCATCGATCTTTGTAATGACAATTAACTTTAAAAATGCAAGTGAAAGAGTAATAAATAAAGATAATGCAACTGCTACAAAGATAAAAGCTAAAAAAGATGTAACATTACAAGTAATTAATTATTTGAAAGGTATTTATAACAATATTATTAAAAATATTCATTTTCAGAAAATAGAAGAAGTGAAGATCTCTATACAAGATCTGCATGAAAGCTATGAAGATCTGAAAAATAGATATGAAAATATAATCAAAGAGTTAAATGAGTTGATGCTGAAGATGAAAAAAGAGTAATTATAGAAGATACAAAAAGAGTGATCGAAGAAGATATAGAGACTCATTCTCATATATCAAAAAGAAGAGCTTGTGCTGTACAAGATTTTCTACCTAGTTGTGGTCCAAGTCAGTGATTGAAGATGTTAAGAAAATTACAAATTAAGAGGAGATAATGTTGGAAGATAATTTATAATTAATATTAGTACATATTTAAAGAGTCTAAGAGTCATGAAGGTAAAGAATCAAGGAGTTATTGTTAAAGTCAAAGAGTCTAATATTTAATAATTGTGATAACCAATGTGTTAAGTAATTCTTATATCAAAGAGTTAATTAAAAGATCTAAGAGTTAAAAGTCATGGAAGTCTAAGAGTCAACTAGAAAAACTGAGAGTCATTTAGAAGATCAAGGATTGCTTGTATTCATAAGGAAAAATTGAAAGACATCCTTATATATCTATAAATAAGGCTTTATATATTGAGTCCATTGTGAGTAGAGTGTTTTATGAATTTATAATATAAGAGTTATCTTCCTTCACTCTCTAAGTATTACTTTGAGTATTATAATCATCATATATATAAGAGTTTTTTTCAAAATGCTGTTAAATTTATATCGGTGTGTATGAATGTGAGCCCATCACCTTCCATCACTTGCATCCCTCCTTACACTTAAAATAGAAAATAGAAAAGTTTGAGTACCACGAGTATCACATATAGATCTACTCTACTAGACTCTAAGATACTTCAGTCTTAACTATGAAGTGGTGCAAGCATGGCAATAATTCACTTTGCTAATATGTATATTAATCTTCAATTTTCAACTAAGCTGTACAGACTTTGCTCTATTTTCCCTTCTTGGGGGTGCAGCAACTTCTTCTTCTTCATTTTCTCTTTCCTTTATTGCATTGGTAGCATATAAAATCAGCAGTCAGACCTCAGTAGCATAGGGGTTGCATCCCTCATGCAAAGAAGGATTACATTCTTTTGCCTGAATCCACCATTGGATCATGCAACATTTACTACTTCAAGATATATGTAGATGGATGAATAAAAGAGTTCAAAGTGCTTTGAGATCTGTATAAAACATAATCTAATAGTTGATGTTATGAAAGATCAATTATTTGTGTGAAAGATGCTACCCGAAACCACCTCAATATAATATCAAAATACACACACAAATATATATATGTATATATATATATATGTATGTGTATATTTATACGTATGTGTATATAGATATATACATCTCTAGTCTTGATACTAGTAATATAGAGAGCATATATAAGTTGGAGAAGATATTCCTCCTAGCTTCTTCAGTTCTATGAAGCATCTCGTGATTCATGCGGTATATAAAGTTAGGATGGAGGGACCAGTATAGTACAGGTTGATATATCCATTTGAAGGATATATGTACAGTCCCAAGAAGAAAGTGAAAATTAAGGACATAATTGAAGATTCTATTATGGAGGCTTACATGATAGAAGAAATATCAAATTTTAGCTGACACTACTAAAAATTCTAGTGTACATATAAAGCTCACTCAAATTAGTCGAAATGATGATAATGGTAGTGAGAAATTAGAGTGAGAGATCTTCATATTTATTTATCCTGCTCATGAATTTGGATACTAGGTTTGTCAGGTTTTAACTGATACTAAATCTCAACAGGCAAAAATATATATTTTGCTAAACTACGAGAAGGTCAACCCATGTTTGAGTAAGTATCCATCACAATCCCAACTCCTAAATCACTTATTATAATATACTTATCTTATGCACGTTTAGTCAATATGATGGGATGCTAAGATGGGACAACTCAAGGATAAATGAGGCTAAAATTTCTATGCAGTGCTCATAGAACTTTACAAATTGGTTTCGCTAATTGGTAAGCATTCATTATCATTTCATATATTTTAATTTATCCCAATTTATTCTTTTTATAATATATAGGTCATGCATGGGGGATAACCCATACCAAAGAAGCAAAGACTATTAGGTTACGAGCCAACAAAATACCTTACATGTTATAATGGCTATAATATAAATGATTTTAAATTTCATATCTAGTGATATGGATATCATAAGAGCACAATGAATAGTAGTGTATATATAAAGGACAGCTAGTGAGAAGAAGTGAAGAGTGATTAATATAAAATTCTCGAAGAAGTAATCAAGTTGACCTACATTAGAGGTATTAGTGTCATTCTATTTAAGTGCCAATAGTTTGATAATGACAATAATATGAAGGTTGATCCATAGTATGGGTTTATTGACATCAAACATGGATCAAAAGCATATGTTAACGTGCCATTTGTGCTATCATTCTATTTAAGTGCCAATAGTTAGATGATGACAATAATATGAAGGTTGATCCATAGTATGGGCTTATTAAAATCAAACATGGATCAAAAGTATATGTCAACGTGCCATTTGTGCTAGCTCAACCAGCTGTTCAAGTGTATTATACTCCTTTTCCATCAAGGAAGAGAGGAAGGAAAGATTGATGGACTATATGCAAAATTAAATTCAAGCTATTCATTACATGCTCAAAAAAGAATAAGGGCCATATTTACCATAATGCTCTCTGGAGGATGAAATGTTAGGAGTTTATTAGTCTTTTATAAATGTAGAACTGGATTCTCTAAAAATTCTCTTATATGTTGGCCAACATGAGGAGGTAGATAATATTGAGTTTGTTTTAAAGGGCAATTCTATTCAAGAAGGAAAAGAAGAGAAATTAAGAAGATGAAGAAGTGGAAGAAAAAAGAATTGGGAGAAGAATCCGAAATGTACCAAATATCTGAAGAGGTTGATAAATAGTGCAAAGGAATAATCCTTGAATCATTTTAAATATTTATCTTGCATCATTTTAAATCTTGCATTGCCATTCATAATTGTGTAATTAACTTGGTGAATATATTTATTTTTATTTTCAAAGATTATACATTGTATCTTCTAGAGATCGAAAATGTGCCAACCTAGAAGAGAGCTCTAGAGGACATAACTCACGAGGAGAGAGCTCTAGAAGACATAGCTCACAAGGAGAGAATGATCATGTGGCTGCTTGCATTGTTGATTAGCAACAGTCACACCATGCAATAAATTCTAACATTTATATTTTTTTAATATTATTTTATCCTTTATTATATAATATAACATCCTTTATATTAGATGTTTTTCTCTCAGGTTTGGGCAACGTGAGGTTACCATTGATCCCATAGTCACACAGAGCAGCGACCGGCTCTCAAACTCAGCACCATGGTAGAGGACCTACCTGGCTCGTGGAACCTCCGATATGATCAGAGAATAGAGAGCTCATCCATATTCAGAGTCACTCGTAAGTACTATATCTTCAATTAATATATTTAAAATTTAGCCACTATAAAGTCAATAGTTATTGTTCAAAATTAATTTTATAGCATATTCAAAGATCCTGGAATGTCTCATATGATTATCACGATCATTCGATGATTATTTCTAGTAAGTCATATATGTTTAATTTTTAAATCCATGATATGTTTGTATTCTATATTCACTAATACACACTTATACTTGCAAGAGTCCTATCGATTCGAGACTTCTCAAGATAAGGAGGTTGGCCTTCAGACCTTCGAGCAGGTAGCCATGTAAGCTCTAGGATGGATTGTATAGCCTTAGGCAGTCCATCATAGAGCATTTTATTTCCAAGTTACCACCGGATTGGAAGTCTTTCAAAGATCATTAGATGCAGGCGAACGTATGGGAGGCTTTCTATAATTAGTGGAGCAGTAAGGAGTACTTCGGTAGGTGGTAGAGGGTACAACAGAGTCGGACCGCCCAGCAAGATCAAATCAAGTACATCGATGGCTTTATTGGCATACATGTGGTGGTAGATAGATTGATGAAAATTCTATACTTATATTAATCTCATATTGAGTTGATCATATATTTATTTTATTTAATTTAATTTAATTATTTATTTATTATAGACATTTGTTGCGGCTTGAATTACCTTCGCCTGCAGCCTCGATAGGTCCGGAGGCCACTTTCGAAGAAGATCAGGTCCCTCACTCCTAGATGATCCTAGGCGGCCAGACCTACAAGAAAAGCCCCGGGCTGAGAGTACTAGTGCGGACACTCCGATGCTCAAGTTAGTTTGGCAATCAAGGGCAACAGCCCTTTCTCACAATAGCCTAAGCGGTTGCCATGGAGAGAAGGGTGAGAGCTTTACTAAGTAACCAGGGGGTTGCTTGCCTCTTACCTTGGCCAAAGGTCCCTCTTATCTATATAGAAGATGACAGAATGGGATAGGGTCTGAAATCTTAGCAGAGCACTCTCCTGCAGGGTGTGCAGGTTTGGTAGAGCACTCCCCTGTGAAACATGTAGGTTTGGCAGTGCACTTCCCTACAGAACGTGCAAGTTTGGCAAAGCACTCCCTTGCAGGGTGTACCTTAATGATCGATGTAATAGATTCAATGGAGGTGGCAATACCATGCCCTTGAATCATTGTCGGGGTTCTTGGTCACGACACTGGAACCCAGCGGGCCATACATGTTTCGCTCAGGGTTATAGCTTTTGTCGATTGCTATCTATCATGGCCCGCGGGAGGGGTTCGCCGAGCCTATGGCCTGGCCTGGTTCGAAGCTCAACTTAGCCACAAGCTCTAGCTGGTTTAGAGCTCTAACTAACATGGAGCTCAACTCGACCAGGAGCTCTACTCGACCGGGAGCTCTACTCAGCCCCTAGACTTAGCTCGGCCAGGAGCATTTGCTGATCTGGAGCTCTACCTCTCGGGGGTTACTTTGGTTAGGATGGGGCCTATAGGTGCCATGTTGGCACTTAGCCACATCAACATTGTTGCTGGATCGTGCACCAGGGCAGTTACAGTTGTAGGAGGCCATACACTAATCCAGGAGGACTAGTGATTACTTAGATCCTAGATCTCGATGTATCATGATAATAATGTAAAGCATTATTTATTAGTTTTTATGTGCACTGATATATAATTAGACTAATGAATTTGCAAACTGTATAGACAGATCATGCATAGTGAAGACCCATCCTCTCAGCCCCTCTGACCTTGAAAGATGGCTCAGGACCACTGGAGGGGTGAGTAAGAGTCAAGTCATATAATTCAAGCATAGTTTCAACCCTCCAGTAGCTCGCTGGTCTTTGATGTCCTCCTCTCAGGTCTCAATGATCCAAACATAGGGCGATGCATATGTCAAGGACATCATGCAAAGACTTTTTATCCAACGACCTTAGAGCTTCCAAGATGCCGTCCATGATACAATCTTAGAGATTTTCTGGGATATACATCTGCATGATTAGTTGCTCTTGTTATTATAGTCATCATATCATGTAAGTCTATTAATAATTTTTTTTTTTAAATTTTTATATTTAGAAGCTTCATATATTTAGGCTTGAGTCAGGAAAGAAGACTTAGGGGATAAAAATTTAATCTAATCATCCAATCAATAGGCCACATGTATTTATAATTCCATATCATCGAATGAAATGTGTAGAAATAATCTATTCGAGAATCGAAGGAATATATCGAAATATATACCTCCATATCAACTTATACGCTTCTATATTGAAACTTATTAATAGTATTTTATTTTTTTTATTACAAAATTTTTGGACTTCCCGTTCTTATTCACAAACTACTGGAGAGGATGTACAGGAGTAGTAGGAGGATGACGATGAGGAGGATCTCATATAATTTTTTTTTATTTGGATGTTATGTATTTAATTTTGATACTTGTAAGGTAGTATTAATTTATAAAATTATATAATTTGTACTTTTAATATAATATAATTAATTTTTTTATTCATGATTATGGTAGTTTATTGTTAATTTACTTATAACAAGTTTTAAAAACTATAATTTTTTATTATTATAATTAAAATAAATTTTTATAAATAAATTTTTATAAATAAATTTTTATAAATAAATTTTTATTTTTTAAAAATAAAAAAAAATTATTACTGATAGCAAATTGCCTTTGCTAGTAAATTATTAGCCATAGCATTTTTATTAGCAACAGCAACAACCGTCGCTACTATTTTTTTATTTTTTAATTAAAGTTAATAAAATTTTAAAAAATTATTGTGATGGCTTTCCTATCATTAATATAATAGCCAATAATCCTTATTAGCAACTATTTTATTGCCATCACTAAAAAAAGCTTTCAACGACTGAATTTTTTCTGGCGGGTTATTAATGGCTGCATGCCATTGTTAATACTATTAGTGATGGCAAATTTGTTATTAGTAATAGTAATTAGTCATCATTAATAATTTTAATTCTTGTAGTGACGACCTGTCATTGCCAATACACTCCGACACTCCAAGAGATATTGGGTTGAGTGATTAAAGATCACCTAACCCCTCTCCATATATAGGGGGAAAGAGATACTTAGAAGGAAAGAGGTTTGTCCTCGAAAGGAGACCCATCTTTAATTTACACTCTCTCGCTCTACTTATTTCTTCTATCTATTTTTGAATTCATGACTGACTTAATTATCAGAGTATCTCCTACTGGGCTACCCTCGGTGAGAGTATACTTCTTCTTTGCAAGTCGAGGAAACCAATGGCAAACCTTATGGACGTCTAGCTGACAGTTCGATCAATCGAAGGCCATTCCTATCACATCCATGCATGTTGGAGGGTTGCGGCAATATTTTGTTCTAAAATATCTTTGTGTTACACTCCTCTACATATATATGTTTACATTCCATAACTTTAGCAGATATATAGTTGGACTCCGCTCATCTTCTAGGTAAGAACACTCGATCAGAGAGCTATTTTACATCTTTCAAGAATAGCTATTTCTAAACAAACTTCTAACCATCTCTATGGTACCTCTACTTTTTTTATCATTGAATGGTCATTTAAGGGCCATTCTCTATCACCCGAGAAAGAGGCGACGGATTGCTTTCAATTAGAGTTAGTGGCATGGGTGTATGATAAAAAGTGGAGATTAGCCTATCCTAAACTTTAAAAAGAGAAAAAGAATGGACCATTTTTAAAGTAATTTGCACTTTATCAATAAACAAAGAAAATGGATCTGTGTTGCTCAACCTTTATTTTCCCTCTTCTTTTCATGTAATTCAGCAAGAATTTTGTGCTGTTCTTTCTGGAGGAAAATCTCATGGTAGCAATAGAGATAAGAGTATTTACAGAAGTGTGAAATTGTGTTGTAAGTTATAATAGACTCAATTCTCAATCAATGATATTTAGTCCAAAGATTCAAAGCTTCGTATATAACAACTGCAATTCAAGTATAGCTATGTTGCATGTGCAATTGTACTTGTATGTGATTTAATTCCCATATATTGTTATGGGTTTAGAGGGAAAACTCAAAATTTCCTCAAAATCCTTCTCTAAAATTCCAACCTATATTTGTTTAGTCCCACATGGAAAAGGAGGAGAAATCTAAGGAGGTTTATATTGCTTCTCCACCTCCTAGGCCTTGTGTTATTTTGGGCTCCATACATGCGCGCGTGCGGCTCGACCTGGATCATGCCCACGGCTGTGGTGTGTTTATTTTACCATTTTATTCCAATGCTAATTATATGTTAACCTAATAATATCTCCTATGTCTTACCCGTTAACCCTTAATCACCCATGATTATCCCTTTTTTTTGGTTTTGCTTGGTCAAAGTGCTAACATTTAAGCCTCTACTACCGACGTTTAAGCCACTACTACCGACGTTTAAGCCTCTAGCTATTGGGCCATCCCAAACAGCTAGATCTTTTAAGCTATTAAGTGGCATGGGTGAGGGAGAGAATGTAAGAAACTTACTCTTCTCGTTCCTCTCTAGTCTTCGTATTCTTCCCGTTCCTCTCTAGTCTCCGTATTTCAATTTATATTTTTTTCGATTTTTCAACACAACTTCTATCTCTCTTTCATACTACTGGACGAAGCTCTGTCATCCTCTTCACAGTCGTGCCTGCAGGAGAGGTATCCGGTTGTATCTTGGGATAAAGTTCTCGAGATTGAACTTGCACGAAGGTCGGGAATCACCTTAGAACAGTGCACTGTATGCCTCTAGTCAGGTTTTTCTATTTTTTTTTTCTTAGTAAGATTTTTTTAAATAATATTACATTTCATTATTACCATTGTTAGATAGTTTGTTTTGTGATCGGATTTCTAAGGGAAATAAGGTTTGAGATAAACCTATCCCTAACATTCTAAGGTGAGTCCCGAATCTGGTTATGATTCAAACACTAACAATAATAATAATAACTATGACGTCTAGATTAGTGTAAGATCTCTACACTTAGCTTACAAACTGTTATTTCTTTTTGAAATATTTATTCTCGCATATCAGCATATTTGAATTGATATCTTAGTCTGATAAAATTATTGAAACTCTATACATTTATTAAAGCACATATATATATGTACACAAAAAAGGGGGAAATCTAAAAGAATCCTATATTTTGTGTAGCTCTTAAGCCTTCCTAAATTATCTCCCCATGGGTTCCGAGGACTCTTTAAGCCTCATACCTGATTGATTCAATGAAAAAGGGTTCCTTAGATGGCAAGAACAACTGGAGGCTTGGTTAATATCCCTAGGCCTAATTTCTGCCCTAGGAAAAATCCTTCCTTTTAAACCTAAGTCCCCAGATTCATAATCAATCTCTAAATCTCCCGAAGAAATTGACTATCATTGTAGATTCAGAATCCTAAGCTATCTCTCAGATGACTTATATGAAATCTATAGAAAGTGCCAAACCTCTAAAGAACTTTGGAAATCCATAGAAGAAACCTATACCAAAGATAATGAGGAGGCTATGAGGTTCGCCATCTCAGATTTTCATAACTTTAGAATGAAAGATAACCTACCTATCAATGACCAGATCCACCAGTTCCAAAACTTAATTCAAGAAATCCATAGGGAAGGATCTACCCTTGATGAAACCTATCAAGTATCAAGCTTAATAGACAAACTTCCTCCTTCTTGGATCCAATTCGTCCGAGATCTTAGAAGAACTCAGTCCTCCATGACTCTCAGGTCTGTCCTCTAATCCATCAGGATAGAAGACCAATTTAGACTTAGAGAGACCCAAGAAAATCATCTTAAAGCCAGGATCAATCTTGCTGAAGCTCAAAATCAAGGTCCAAACTCTAAGGATCAAAACTTTAGAGGTCATAATTCCAACTTTAAACCTAAAGGGCAAAATTACAAAGGAAAAGGCAAGCCCTTATATCAAAACTAAAAACACAGGTGAAACAACCAATTCCAAAGACCTAAGGAACAAGGAAATGAGAGATTTTATTTTGTCTACGGTAGAGACAACCACCTTGCTCCTCAATGCTTCTACAGAAAGAAGCAGAAGGTTACCTACAAGAAAAAATGTATGAAGAACTAGCACCATCCTAAATCTCAAGTCAACCTGATCAAAGGGAAACCATCTTCTTTTAGGTCAGTTTTCTTTATCCCTTTAGTCAACTTAACCTACTTAAATTCTGAATGGCGGTTGGTGCCACATCTATGTTTGTACTGATAAATCTTGGTTTTCCTCATATCAGGGATCAAGTGGAAGAAGGGTGTCATGGATGATGCAACAGCTTTTGAAGTTCTATGATCATGATCCATCAATCTAAAGTTTATCTCAGGAAAATTCCTGATTCTTTGTGATGTATAGCATGTTCCAGCTATAAGAAGAAACTTACTTAGTGGTTCTTTGCTTGTCCAGCTAGGATTTAAAGTTGTGTTAGATTCCAATAAAGTTGTAATTTCCCGAGGAGATAACTTCATTGGCAAAGGCTTTGTATCCGAGGGACTTTTTAAATTAAATGTAATTGCCCCTCTTGATATTAATAAGAATTATGTTACTTTTTCCAAACCCAATGTGTTAAATTCTGAATCCCATGAAACTTGGCATGGAAGATTGGGTCATGTCAATCTTAGATCAATCAGAAGGATGTCTGACCTTAAGTTAATTCCAATAATGAATGTCGATCACAATTCCAAATGTGAAGTGTGTGTCCAATCAAAATAACCTAGGAAACCTTTCAAGCCTGTAGAGTTTAGAGACTCTCGAATCTTAGAGCTCATCCACAGTGATGTGTGTGACTCTAATAGAATTCTAACTCGTGGAGGTAGTCGCTACTTTATAACTTTTATAGACGACTTCTTCAAGTTCTGCTACGCCTACCTTCTGAAAACTAAGGATGAAGTACTTAACAAATTTAAGGTTTATAAGGCAAAAGCTGAAAATCAATTGGAAAAAAGGATTAAAATACTTAGGTTCGATCAGGGAGGAGAGTACACTTCAAATGAAATGAGCCTGTTCTATGAAGAAAATGGAATAATCTATGAAGTTACAGCTCCCTATTCACCACAATCTAATGATGTGGCTGAACAAAAGAACCGAACTTTACTAGATAAGATAAATGCCATATTCATCAATTCAGGTACACCATAAAATCTCTGGGGAGAGGCCTTCTATCTACTAACTATATTCTTAATAGAATACCTGCCAAAGATAAAGATAAAACACCTTATAAACTTTGGAAAGGTTAACCACCTAGGCTCATTTACTTTCAAGTTTGGGGATGCCTGGTAAAAGTTAGAATTCCTTAATCTAAAAGATCCAAAATTGGACCTAAGACTGTGGATGCTGTCTTTATTGGCTACTCTCTTGACTGCAACATATATAGATTCCTAGTTATTAACTCTGAAATACCTTTAATATCAAATAATATAATTATTGAATCTAGAGATGCAACATTCTTTGAAAACGTATTTCCTTTTTGAAATAGAATTCCTACGCCGACCATCAATCCTCCATCATCATCCAATTTACCATCATCTTCTTCTTCACTAGCAGATCCAACCCCTGAATTTGAACCTAGAAGAAGCAAAAGAATTAGGTCTGAAAAGAACTTTGGTGAAGACTTCTTCACCTACCTAATTAAGGATACTCCATCCTCTTATCAAGAAGCCATGGTCTCTCCTGATGCACCTTTCCGGAAAGAAGCAATCAATGGTGAAATTGAATCCATTATTGAAAATAATATTTGGATTCTTACTGATCTACCTCCTGGAAACAAATCTCTAGGTTGTAAGTGGATATTCAAAAGAAAGATGAAATCTGATGGAACTATAGAAAAATACAAAGCTAGGCTTGTTGTTCAAGTCTTTGGTCAAAAGGCTGGTATCGATTTCTTCGATACCTACTCACTTGTAGCTTATATTACTACTATCCAAGTCCTTCTAGCCTTAGCTTCCATCCACAAACTCTTTGTTCACCAAATGGATGTTAAAATTGCTTTCTTACACGGAGATCTAGAAGAGGAAATCTATATGCATCAACCAGAAGGTTTTTCTATTCCAGGATAAGAAAATAAAGTTTGTAGACTTGTTAGATCTCTCTATGGATTGAAGCAAGCACCTAAGCAATGGCACGAAAAGTTTGACCAAGTGATCTTGTCCTATGGATTCCAAATCAGTGAATCAGATAATTGTCTATATCAAAAACAAGTTGATATCCGGTTTGTTTTTCTCTATCTCTATGTTGACGATATTCTAATCTTTGCACCAAATCTAAACTTAGTTAATGATATTAAGAGTTTTCTATCCCATCACTTTGACATGAAGGACTTAGGCAATGCTGATCTAATTCTTGGAAAGAACATCGTTCAAACTTCTGACTTAATCTGCTTATCTCAATCTCACTACACTCAAAAACTTCTTGACAAATTTGGATATTGTGATCATTCACCTGTATCTACTCCGTATGATCCCTCTATCCACCTTATTAAAAATACTGAAAAACCCATAAATCAAGAGAAATATGCTTAGATTATTCGTTCCTTAATGTATCTATGTAATCGAACCAAACCAGATATTGCCTATACCATTTCCAGACTTAGTAGATATACTACTAATCCTAATACCATCCATTGGAATGTCTTAGAAAGAGTATTTAGGTATCTTAAAGGAACTATTAATTTCTCTCTTCACTATATAGGATATCCAAATGTCCTTAGGGTTATTGTGACTCAAATTGGATCTCCGATATTTTAGATATCAAATCTACTTCTGGTTATGTTTTTCTTTTAGGAGGTAGTGCCATATCTTGGTAATTCTTTAAACAAATTATTTTAGCTAGAAGCACTATGGAAGCTGAGCTAGTTGCTCTTAAGTATTCCTGTTCTGAAGCTAAATGGCTAAAAGAGCTCCTTAATGAAATCTCTATCTCTTCTCCCATTCCTCCAAAATCTTTTCACTGTGACTCAAGAGCTGTTATGGATTTTTGCAAGAAGAAATTAATAAATACTAAAATGAGTAGACATATCAAACTAAGACAGAAGTCTATAAAAAGAAGAGAAAAACTTCAAATTGTTTCAATAAATCATATTGTTATAGATATTAATCTTGCTAATTGCCTTATAAAAGGTTTAAACAGGACTAAGGTCCTGATATCATCGAGGGGGATGGGTCTTAGCCTATAAAGGACTTTCCAGCAGTGGGAACCCAACCTCTGTGATAGGAGATCTCTTGAAGGAGGTTCAATGTGGTAATAACAAGCTGATTGGTTGGTCAGAGAGTACAAGTGATTTACTTGATATAGGAGTCTTTGACTCTATCCCATCCCTATGATGATTAGTGCTCCTATGTAGTGGTGAGGAAGAGTTATCTCTGAATGAGACCTGAGAGGTATTCCTCAGAATGTGACACTACACACATTCTTGGTGGGGCTCACATATATGAGAGTATCCGTATATGGCCGCGACTAGAGATATGGACAATTTCTAGAAACTCTCATGAAAAATCAAGATGCTTGCACACGATCATTAATGTGCAAATCCGCGACATGAGCTTCTATACTGTGTGTACTATAGTAGGAATTTGAATTAAAGGAACGTAGTTCAAGACCTGGTTCACTCCATTTCCTTCAAATTAATACTATAGATACTAAGTGAAGTTAAGTCATGAAAAACACTCCACCTATTGCACAATATATGACCCTAGCATAATTTCTTCTTTTATACTTTTAATTTTTTATTCAATTCATGAAATTTGAGTTTTAAGGGGGATTGTTATGGGTTTGAAGGGAAAACTCAAAATTCCCTCCAAATCCTCTTCTCAAATCCCAACCTATATTTGTTTAGTCCCACATGGAAAAGGAGGAGAAATCTAAGGTTTATATTGCTTCTCCACCTCCTAGGCCTTGTGTTGTTTTAGGCTCCATACACACGTGCGCAGCTCGGCCCTGCTCGCACATGCATGATCACGCCGCACCCACGGCGTTGTGTGTTTATTTTATCATTTTATTCCAATGCTAATTATCTGTTAACCTAATAATATCTCCTGTCTTTTACCCATTAGCCCTTGATCACCCATGATTATCCTTTTATTTTTCGATGTTGTTTGGTCAAAGTGCTAATGTTTAAGCCTCTACTACCGACGTTTAAGCCACTACTACCGACATTTATGCCACTACTACCGACATTTATGCCTCTAGCTGTTGGGCCAGCCCAAACGGCCTCTAGCTGTTGGGCCAGCCCAAACGGCTAGATCTTTTGGGCTATAAAGGGGCCTGAGCGAGGGAGAGAATGTAAGAAACTTACTTACTCTTTCCGTTCCTCTCTAGTCTCCATATTCTTTCCATTCCTCTCTAGTCTCCTTATTCCAATCTATATTTTTTTCGATTTTCGCACACTTCTATTTCTCTTTCGTACTGCTGGGCGAAGCTCTGTCATCCTCTCCATTGTCGTGCCTGTAGGAGAGGTATCCGATTATATATTGGGATAGAGTTCTCGAGATTGAACCTATACGAAGGTCGGGAATCACCTTAGGACAGTGCACTGCACGCCTCCGATCTGGTTTTTCTATTTTCTTCTTCCTTAGTAAGATTTTTTAAAGTAATATTACATTTCATTATTACTATTGTTAGATAGTTTGTTTTGTGATCGGATTTCTAAGAGAAATAAGGTTCGAGATAAACCTATCCCTAACATATATATCTTCGTTTAGCCACAAAATTATAAGTTATAGCACATGGCTCAATATTCTAGTGCATACAATGCTTCAATCTCTTTATTTTATAAATTTCAATCTAGCAAGTCGTCAGAGATAGAAACAAGAGGAACGTGTTTCACAATATGTGCATCCGTTTCATTTCTTCTTTTTATTATTTGCTTTGGCCAAATGACCTGTTGTATCCCATGGTCTGGAATTACCATGTATCTAATGGTTTTTGAACAATTAGTGAGAGCCCAAGACCAAACGTTTACCATAAGGCATAACACCTCTCTAAACAAAGTTATACCATCTATAATGCAAAGTATAAAGGATACCAAAATTAATTGTATTCCCATCTTTGTTGACCACCTCTCCTGACCTCGCCAATGTCAAAGCTCATCATTTATAGGCTCTCATCCTGCGGACCAACCAACCGCAGCTAGGCTAGCCCAAACTTCTCCAAGTCAAAGTCTCTCCGTCCCTACTCATTCAAACTTTCATACTCTCCTCCATTTCTCCTTCATCACCACCACCCTCATATCTATAAATACCTGCTCTTTCCCTCATCTCTCCATCACCACCTCCCTTATAGCCTTCTAACACTTTCATTCACCTCCCTTATAGCCTTCTAATAATAGAATATAAAATAATATGATATATTTTAATATACTATGATAAATCATAATATAGTGTAATTATATTTTAATATTTAAAATATAAAATATAAAATAATATATAAAATAAATTATAAAATATATCATATTACATTACATTATATTATATTATTTTAGTCAGGTCTTGGGTCTGTATATTAAATATCAAGATCTAATCTATTTATGTTAGAGTTAATCGATCTGAGTTTAGAATAGCTCTAGACCTGTGATCAGTATTAATTTTTTTGGATACTCTTTTCTTGGCATACCAACGTTTATCCATTATATTTAATTTACTCATGTTTAATAGTTGAAATGTATGTTACAAATTGATCATAAAATTTTCATGTTTGCCAAACGTGGATATATATAATCCTTTTTTTTAGAATTTAAACTTTTACTCACGTATGTATTTTACATGTCTAAAAAGCGTGGATGTATGTGATATTTTTTGTAATGTTAAAAGTCTTTGGCTGGGACTCAAATTCAATGCTTGTAAGTCTTTGACCGAGCCTTAAATTCAACTCCTAAAAACTTTTGGTCGGGACTTAAATTCAACATTCATAAACCTTTGGCTAAGCCTTAAATTCATCTCCCGAAAGCCTTTAGCCGAGATTCAAATTCAACACTCATAACCTTTGGCCTAGCCTCAAATCCGAACCACTATAAATCTTGTGTGTTTCTATTGTGCTTACTTGACTCTATTTAGCTTCTACAATTTAATACTCTGTCACAGCACCTACCACTTATAAGGAATTTTTAATTGCACATTATCTGCTTTACATTTTTTAAATACCTAATTTACCCCCCTCTTAGGTAGCCACCTAGGCCACAACTGGTATCAGAGCAGAGTCTCTGAATACATAAGAGTAAAGATGATAGCTCATCCAATGAGTACGTCCTTGGCAGATGGCCAATCAACCAATAGACCTCCACTCTTCACTGGCACAAATTATGCATACTGGAAAGCTAGAATGAAAATTTATGTTCAAGCAGTTGATTTTCAGTTATGGAAGGTCATTCTAAAGGGTCCTTATATCCCCATGATTAAAATTGATGGAATGGACGTTCCAAAACCTGAAGAAGATTGGGACGAACATGACATGAAGATGGGTGAGTTAAATGCCAAAGCAATGAATCTCTTATACTGTGCTTTGGATAGTAATGAGTTTAATCGAATTTCTATTTGCTCCTTGGCAAAAAAAATCTAGGATAAACTCGAAGTGACCCATGAAGGAACTTCTCAAGTAAAGTCTTCTAAAACTAATCTTCTTGTGCATAGTTACAAATTATTCAAAATGGAACATAATGAAACAATTTCTGCCATGTTTTCATGTTTCACTGATATTATTAATGGCTTAAAGAGTCTTGACAGGATATATACTAATGCAGATCTAGTACAGAAATTTCTGAGATCTCTTCCGGACAAATGGGATCTGAAAGTGACAGCCATCCAGGAAGCAAAAGATTTGAACACTTTATTACTGGATGAACTACTAGGATCTCTAATCACACATGAACTGACCATGCAGCACCGAATTGAAGATGATCAGAAGAAAAAGAAATTTATTACCTTCAAAGCTGCTATGGATTCTAGAAATGATGAAGAATCGAAAGAAGAATGCTCCTATACTCAAAGCGACATGGAAGATGAAGATGTTGCCATGGTCATTAGGAATTTCAGAAGGTTCTTGGGAAGAAGAAAAGGAAAGCATTTTAGAAAATTTCACAAGAACAAAGAATTCAGTAAGGAGAAGGACAAGGAAAAGGAAAAAGAAAAAGAAGTGCCCATCTGCTATGAATGCAAAAAGCCAGGGCACATCCGACCAGATTGTCCATCATTGAAAAAGGTTTTTAAGAAAAGGAAAAAGAAAGCTATGGTAGCGACGTGGAGCGACACTGAATCATCCTCATCCACTGAAGAAGAAGAGACCATGAAATCTACGAATTTGTATCTGATGGGTCTTGAAAATGAGGTATTGATGTAGAACGAATGCTCTGAAACCAAAAATGATGCAGAACGAATATGTGGAATGCGGAAGAAAATTAAAATTAATATTTCTATATATATATATATATATTTTAAGAAGTCGGCTTTGACTCAAAGAAAAGATAAACTAATGTTGAAAGAAACTATATAATAATTGAAAGCACAATTCAAAGAAACTAGATTATCAGAGTAGTTCAAAAGTAAAGGATCCTGGGGGTTGAGAAACTCCCAGACCTAGGGTTTCGCTCTAAACTTTCAACAGGACAGAACTAAAGAGAAGGGAAGGGTTATGTACCAGGCAGTGATCTTCACAGAGTTTGGTGGAAGGACTCTCTCGAGCAGATTGTTGGATCCTCGGATTCGGATATCTTCGCAATGGATCCTCCAATACTGGTCCTTTGGTAGAGTTGGCCTCTCCTGAACTTAGGATCTGGGAAAGAAGAAGAACAAGTTAAGGAACCAGATACTCAAAGAAAGGATTTACCAGATAAGAAGAACTTGAAAAATTGATGTTGCTGAAATCCTGATTCTCCTGGATGTTGATCTGACTTCCTCTAGGATTTGCTCTGTATTCAAAGTAGCCGATCTGGACTTGGATGCTGGTGGTCGGCCTCTACTTGGAAGAGAGGGGCCGTGAGATGATGAGGTAGATTAGGGTTTGGATGATTGGTGGAATGAAGAAGATGATGGGCGGCTAGGGTTTGGAATTGAAGTGGCTAACCTAGGGTTTTGGTAGGGTTTTGGGGTTGGAGATCTCACACCTCCTCAAGGTTCCTAGGGAACCCGGATTTACTCCCTCACGGAGCTCAACACCTGAATACAAGTGCGGAAGAGAGAAATACAAAGTTGCTCACATAGAAATTGATTTCATTCATCATTATCTTCAAGAGTTACATAGAGTTGAATATATAGACATAACAAAGAAATAAAATTTTATACATTTCCCATGTGGGACTAATAGGACTAACCCACACTTTAGGCATCAAATTCTCTTCCCAAGACTCCTTCCATGAGTGGGCAGCCCAAAAACATCAAGAAAACTTGAAAATCAGCTCCAAATGGCAGGTTATGGGGGTGTCTCCTAGTATCTCTCCATGAATCAAGGATTTTCCTTTCATGGTTTGGCTCTTTTGGACACCTCCTAGTCTTGCTCCACAAGTTTAGGCTTCTTCCTTTCATGGCTTTGGCACTTTTGGAAACTTTTGGGTGCCTCCTTGATTTTCTCCCCAAGACATGCTCTCTTCCCTTTTATAACTTGGATTTTTATGGAACATTGTGGGGCACCTCCTTGATCCTCTCTTCAAGAAAAATTCTTGCCATCCTGGCTTGGGTTTATCTAGAAAGAAGTTGGCTCCTCCTTGGATTGAGGTATCTTGATGGATTTCTCTCCCAAGTGGTGCAAGAAAAAAGAACCTGCTTACTTGAAACGTGGGGACCAAGGTACACTGGATGGAGATGTGGCAGGGAGTGTGGCACCCACTTGTAGCTGAAAAATGTGGTGCCCTATGGCAAAGGGAATGACACCTACATGGGCCTTGGACTTGGACTGAGTCAACATGATCCAACAAAAATTGAAATGACAAAATTACAGACTCAAAATTGAGTTGATCAGGTCAACCCTTATTACAAAACCAGAAAACCCAAATTCTTCAGACAAGGTCAATCAGAGATCCAGATGGAGCCCTGAAGTCTTCTTCTGAGTCTGGTGCCCGCACCAGGTATCACCCCCTGAGATTCAAACTGAATTTACATATGATGAAGCTTCAAGTGCTAAACTTCAAGAAACTTTTCTATCAAAATCTATTTCAAATGGCTTGAAGTATGTTCCAAAAAATTCTATTCAAAAATCTTTCAAATCAAATATTTCTATTTCTACATCTTTTAAAGCTTCAAAGCATGCATCATTCAAAAATAACAAAATTATTTGTTATGCATATCATAGATTTGGACATAAATCTCATCAATGCAATTCCTTGAAAAATTCCATGATTGGTGCATTGAAATATAGAACCATTTGGATTCCAAAGGGAACTAATTTTGCTAACCCGAAAGGATCCAAGTTAGTTTAGGTACCTAAAATCACTCCTTGACTATTTTGCAGGACTGTCTTGTAATCCACAAATTAAAGAAAAGATGGTATCTTGACAGCGGCTGTTCAAGGTATATGACGGGTGACAAAGATCAGTTCATCACCTTACAAATGAAAGGAGGAGGATTAGTTACTTTCGGAGATAATGGCAAGGGAAGAATAATCGGAATCGGTAATATTAAAATAACCTCCTGTACTTTTATTGAAGATGTGCTGCTAGTAGATAAATTGAAGCACAATTTATTGAGTATTAGTCAATTATGTGATAAAGGCTTCAAGGTTATCTTTGAATCATCTATGTGTGTAGCAACTAACTCTTTTAACTCTAGCAACAAATTCATTGGTCATAGACTTGGAAACATCTATGTGGTAGATCTAAATAATCTAGCCATGACTAGTAGCTCCAGTCTAGTGGCCATGAATGCTAAGACCAAGGAGTCATGTTTATTATGGCATAGACGATTAGGTCATGCTAGCATGCATACAATTGCTAAATTAATCTCAAAGAATCTAGTTAGAGGTTTGCCACATTTTAAAGCTGATCTTGATTATGTATGTGATGCTTGTTAATTAGGTAAACAAACTAGGGGGAGTTTTAAATCAAAAAATATTATTTCAATAACTAGACCCCTATAGCTACTTCACATGGACTTATTTGGACCAACTAGGACCACAAGCCTAGGAGGTATGAAATATGGTCTTGTGATTGTAGATAACTTTTCTAGATTCACATGGATATTACTTATTGCACATAAGGATGAAACTTTTGATGTATTTCAAAAATTTCATAAGAAAGTTTCAAATAAGAAAAACCTTTCTGTTATCTCTATAAGAAGTGATCATGGAACTAAATTTCAAAATCAATTTTTTAATGAATATTGCACTGAGCACGGCATTGATCACAACTTCTCCGCTCCTAGAACACCACAACAAAATGATGTTGTAGAGAGAAAGAATAGGACTTTGAAAGGAATGGCCCGAACCATGTTGTGTGAAGGTAATCTTCCAAGGTACTTTTGGACAGAAGCGATGAACACTGCCTGTTACATATTAAACCGAGTTTTAATTAGATAAATTTCAAAGAAAACTCCCTATAAACTTTGAAATGGAAGAAAACCAAATATTAACTACTTTCATGTTTTTGGGTGTAAATGCTTTGTATTAAATAATGGCAAAGATAACCTAGGAAAGTTTGATACAAAATCTGATGAATTTATATTCCTTGATTATTCCTTACATAGCAAAGCATATAGAGTGTTTAATAAGAGGACTCTTACTATAAAAGAGTCAAGTCATG
The DNA here is from genome assembly GCA_021397845.1 of Areca catechu. Lineage (NCBI taxonomy): Eukaryota > Viridiplantae > Streptophyta > Magnoliopsida > Arecales > Arecaceae > Areca > Areca catechu. The sequence goes on from CM038041.1 coordinate 169,568,793, forward strand.
TTATTTTTGATGAGACTAACCACTCACCATCTAGAAAAGATGAGTGTGTAGATAATGATGCAGGTACACTACAAAAGGAAATGGAAGATCTAAGCGTTCAAGACAAGCCAACACAAGATAAAAATGAAGAGGTAAGCAAGGATCATACTGATTTACCAAAGGAATGGAGGTATGTAACTTCACATCCTAAAGATTTAATTATTGGTGATCCTTCTTATGGTGTTAGGACTAGGTCAGCACATAGAGATACACATAACTACCTAGCCTTTGTCTCACAAATTGAACCACACAGTCTAGAAGAAGCTAAAACTGATCATAACTGGATGATGGCCATGCATGATGAATTAAACCAGTTTGAAAGAAATAATGTATGGATACTAGTTAATAGACCTATAGACCACCCAATCATAGGAACCAAATGGGTCTATAGGAACAAACTAGATAAGAATGGTAAGACTATAAGAAATAAGACAAGGTTGGTAGCAAAAGGGTACAATTAAGAGGAGGGCATTGATTTTGATGAAACATATGCACCTGTAGCAAGACTAGAAGTCATTAGACTACTTCTTGCTGTTGCTTGCTACATGAACTTTAAACTCTTTCAAATGGATGTCAAAAGTACTTTTCTAAATGGATTTATTTCTCAACAAATTTTTATAGAACAACTACCAGGTTGTGAAAATCATGCTTTTCCAAATCATGTGTTTAAATTGAACAAAGCTTTATATGGTTTGAAACAAGCACCTAGGGCTTGGTATGATAGATTAAGCAAATTTTTACTTGAAAATGATTTTAAAAGAGAAAATATTGATAAAACTCTTTTTATTAAAAACAAAGAGAATGATATGTTAGTTGTATAAATTTACGTTGATGACATTATATTTGGTGCAACTAATGAAAATCTTTGTGGAGAATTTGCTGAGTTGATGCAGGGTGAGTTTGAAATGAGCCTTTTGGGTGAACTTAACTACTTTCTTGGATTACAAGTCAAACAAATGAAGGAAGGAATCTTTATAAGCCAAGCCAAGTACATCAAGAAGATAATCAAGAGATTTGGCATGGAAACAAGCAAAGAGACTAGCACACCCATGAGCACTACTTGTAGGCTAGACAAAGAAAAATGTGGATCCAATGTTGACCAAAAGCTATATAGAGGTATGATCGGATCCCTACTGTATCTTACAGCCAGTAGACCTGATATCTTGTACAGTATATGTATATGTGCTAGATTTCAATGTAATCCTAAAGAAACACATATGCTTGCTTTTAAAAGAATTTTCAAATATTTGAAAGGTACAAGTAATTTAGGTCTTTGATATTCTAAAAAATCATGTTTGAATTTAATTGATTTTTCTGATGCTGACTATGCTGGTTGCAAAATTGATAGAAAGAGATGAAATTGGAATTCTCAAGGCCAGCACATTGTCAATTGAAATGAGAATTCTTTATAGTTTTATTAGTAGAATATTTTTACCCAGAACTGGCCGCTTTGATTGGGTAAGTGAACGGGATCTTTGCTTTATGGAGCTTCTAATTAATGGTGATAAAATTAACCTGCCAGCTATCATGATTTGTCAAATGAAAGAGGCAGTAAAAAAAGTTAAAGCTTGTCTACCTTATGGTATGGTCCTCTCACTTTTCTTTCAATGTGCAAATATAGATTTGACTGGAGAGGATAGCAAAACCCTCTTACATACCGATATCTATACAACCAAAACTCTTCAAAGAATGGGTTATTTATTATCAGAAGGAACTTGGAAAAAGAAGTTTGATGCTCAAATAATTGAGAAAACAGAGGAAATACAAAAGCAAGGTGAAATGGAGACTAGTGAAGGCACTTTAGTGCAAATTCCAGAGTCACAGCCATAGCTAGGACTCTAGTCCAGACAGACCTCGATACTTCATTTCTAGATGTCCCAGTGCCTGATATGCCACCAAGCACACCTATCTACACTCAGGCCACCAATGATACTCCGGTTCATAGTCATGCCACCACTACTCCTGTTGTGGATACCACAATATTACAAAATTTCATTGCACAACAATTAGGCAACCTGATTGAAACCATTAATTCCTCAATGACTACTATGTTTGAAGGACTTTGTAAATCTGTTGACTAGAGACTCAATCAATTTGAAGGACAGATAGATAATCTGAAAAGCTGGATTGACAACTTTGAAACTTCCAAGATTATAGCTCATGCAACTAATACAGATTTATAATCTATTCTACAGTTAATTACTTCAAGTTCTGAAAAGATTGAGAAATCTATTACTCAAATGCTTGAAGATTACAGAGTTGAGATGGATAACTTAAGAATAAGAATGGGATCAGTAGAAGTAGGTAAAAGAATGGAAGAAGATTATACCAGAGGCATTGGAATACTTAGAAGCGAGTTTGGAAGATTGAGAGGCTTGGCAGAAGCCTTTGCTAATGTACAAGCTTCAGAAATCCTTACAATGCAAAAAAAAGTTGCACAAATAAAAGAATCAATGGAAGATTTGGCTGCCTCCAAGAGCACAAAGAAACTAGAAGCAGAATTGAAATCTATCTCTAGTTACTCATGAAAAATGATGACTAAAATTGAAGATATCCAAGCTGCTAAAGTGCTCCTTCCTCTTCTAGACCTTTTCCTGGTCAATATGTTCATCCAAGATAACCTGCTCCACACTTTAGGCCACAAGGATCCCACAATATCCCATAATTTGTTGACCCAATTGCTTCTCTGCCACCTGGCATTCAAATTCTTGGTCAACCTCCACATCCTAAAGTAGATATAGATAGTGACTGAATGTAGTACTTTTCATTCTGTACTTTGTATTGAACATCTTTCAAATGAAATGAAAATACACTTTTTGTCTCTTAAATTGTTCTATTTCTTTATGCAAATGAATATTTATGTTCAATTGTTTATACAATGACTGATCCAATGACTAATTTTTTAATTAGAATTTCAAGTTCAATATGAGAAAGTGAAATTATCTCAAATAAATATTAAAGACTTTTTCAATCTATTTCAAAATTTGAGCTTTATTGGAATATACCTTTTTGATTGATTGACAAAAAGGGGAAGAAAATTGTGAAGTTAATGCATGAAAAGGACAAAATATGTTCAAAATATGTTCATGTTTGTATATTTGCTCTGATTCATAAAGATTGAAAGATTGAAAGCTCTAGTACATAATGTATATGAAAGCTCTGATAATGTTTTAAATGCTTTAAACTCTGATACTTAATAAGCTATGAATATTTAAACTTATGTTAGAAACTTTTGAGCTTTGAAGTATGAAATTGCATAGAAAGTGTATCAAAACATGGAGTATCTTATTGAGGGGGAGATTACCTCTCATGCCCTAATTCTCCTTCTATAGTTTGGCACTAATTGAAGTCAATTCATTATTTTACTTGTTCATAAATTCTTGCAAATACAGTTATACAAGTAATTATAAAGTTTTATCTTGCTTTTTCATACCCAGTATTTTGTCATCATCAAAAAGGGGGAGATTGTTGACCCCATAAGTGATTTTGATGATAACCAAACATTGGAGCATGTACATTTATTACTAACAACTCTTCAAGTATTTTACAAGTTTTTGTAGGATGAGTTAATTGTTCAAACTTCAACTCTTGCACCTTTATTTCTTATTTGAGTTGTGTTGTAATTTATGTTTGTAAAGAAGAACCCAATAAAAAAGCTAAGAAAAAAAATAATGTAAAAATGGTTACTTCTGTGTGTGTATGCCTTAGAATTAATTTGAGTTGGTATGATTGAAAAGTTGTAAGAGTGTTGGTAAGAGTTTTTCTTTGAGTTTAATTGTAAAAATCCTGAAGAAGATACTCGAGTCGACCCAGCATATTGAAGAGCAGACTCTACTTCATGACACGCAGCAAGAATTCTAGTACGTAGCAATCCGATCCGACTCGAAGGTAACCGAGCTGACTCCAGTAAATCCAAGTCGACTGGAATTTGTCCGAGCCGACTCCTCTAGAGTCTAGTTTTTGAACATCTCTGAGAACAGCCAGGCGAGCCGACCCGAACCAGAAAGAGTCAACTCTGCCAGACTTAATTTTGAAGACCTGAAAAAGCGAGCCGACCCGAACTGCATCGAGCAGACTCTTCCAGAGTGATGTTTTCAGAACCTGAGAAGAAGAGCCAACCAAAGATCAAAAGAGTAGACTCTTCGAGTTTAAGTTTTTCAAAGATATAAGTTCGAGCCGACCCGAGCTATCAAGAGCTGACTCATCCAGAGTGAAGTTTTGCATCTTGAGACAAAGAGCCGACTGCACTAAAGATTTTGTGACTTGACCTATCGACTCGAAGGATCCGAGCCGATTCGAAGGAATCCGAGCCGACTCGAACATCGCTTTCAGGTTTTCAACGGCTAGTTCCAGAATTTGTTTTTGAATGCCAAAAAGTCACAAACCACTTCCCAACGATCTACAACGGCTAGAATTGCCTTGAAGTGATGGAAGACCTTATATTCGAAGGATTTGAACTTCTTTGAAGTAAGATATAGCAATAACTAAAAAGTTCTCCAAAGTTTTGAGAGCTACATTGAATATCCTACCTACCAAAAGGAAAGAGAGCACAAGAGCATTCAAGCAAGCTTTCAAGTCTTCACTAACTCTGATATGAAGCTTGAAGCAACTTTTGGAAGAAGCCATTAAAGCTAATTCAAGCTCATTCAAGTGGACTTCTATCAAGCTGCACCGGCAACTATCCAACAAATTGAGTTTGTCATTTATTGTTGCATTTACTTCAATTCTTTTCCTGAATTGTTGTTGGGTTATTGGTGAGCCTGGTTGAAAAACCAAATACATTCTTGATGAGCCTTGATAAAAACCAAGTGTTGGGTTTTTGGTGATCCTGGTAAAACCAAGTTAGGTTTCTTTGGTGAGCCTGTTCAAAACCAAAGGGAGTTGGGCTTTCTTTGGTGATCCCGTTAAAACCAAAGTGTAGAGATTTTGGATTGTGATCCTGTAAAACAATCCGATTGTATTCGGATGTGAAAATAGTGAAAATCCGAAGTGGTATCTTGGATAGTGGACGTAGGAGCTGGGTTGCTCCGAACCACTATAAATTTTGTGTGTTTGTGTTGTGCTTACTTGACTCTATTTAGCTTCTGCAATTTAATACTCTGTCACAGCACCTACTACTTATAAGAAATTTTTAATTGTACATTATCTGCTTTAAATTTTTTAAATACCCAATTCACCCCCCTCTTGGGTAGCCACCTGGGCAACAAGAAGGAATGGAGGGGGAGCCTCAACCCCGCCTTGAAGCATTCTTCATAGAGGCTTATCCGGCCTAGAGGTGGTTGGCAAGCTTGATCGTTCAGTCCCAAAACTCTCAGTTGGAACCACAGAGGGATCGGGTACTCCTCATGAATCTTAATCAAGTCCCTCTCCATGAGTTCCGACTCATAGTTCATCGGGTCAGATTTTGACACATCCTCCGTTTCCTTTGGAACAACCACTACTATGGTCTGAGACTCCTCAGAGGAACTCATTTCGAAAATTGATAAAGGAAAGATTGAGAACTTGCAAGAATAGGAGAGAACCAGGGAAGCAGGAGGACCCGGAGTTTGCAACAAGAAGATAAGGAAACCCTAATTAGTCGGTATGGACTTGGTAGGGGGTCTAAATAAAGCCAAAAGTCTACAGGGTGTCGTCTCCTTGAAAAATCATGCATGGTGAAAAGTTGAATTCCAATAGACAGTGGCTAGATGCATCACACATGGCATACCTCTACTGGGCACACACATCATGGTAGATCTAGTGATTATTTATAGTGATAGACGGATCTTGCTTCATGCAAAATTTGAGGTGGCTCCATCTTTTACCGCATAGGAATAGTTCGAATCTCAACTGACCTTGCCCTAGTATGAACCCAAGAGCAATAAGGCTCAGATCAAATTCTAGTCGGGACCCCCAGTTCAGAGTTTGGGTCGAATCCAATTTGTTCATCCATTATTTATGTAGAGAAGCTTAGGTTATGGTTTGGAATAACCTCCTAGCAAGTATGTCTTCCTAGGGATGGGCAAATTTGAGCCCAGGGTTGAATCCCCAATTATGAGTAATGCCTCAGATTATAGCTTGGAATGGTTCGTGCCTGAGTTCTGAATTAGACCTATTGGCACAAAACTCAGTAAGCACTTCTGCCAGGATGGTGATCGCCATGGAATAAACGAAGAGCTAGCCCTTGTACCATAACATGGATTAGAATTTAATTATTAGCTTTGCATTATGAGCTGTTCCTCTAGCTATGGTTCATAGCTAACTAAATCTAAGTTTTCAACCAGACTTAATGTCACATAACTCAGTATCCACTTCAGCCTAGACATCATTTAGTTTAGAGTTAGTAAAAAGTTAGTCATCATGTTATAGTGAATCTTAGAATTTGGCATTAGAGAATACACAAATGCATATAATTTGGAGTTAGAGATTTCATAAAAAAATTTGCTTTTATTAAATTAGAAATGTAATTACATAAGGAGGATGATTACATGCCAAAAGAAGAAAAAAGAAGAAAATACATTGAATAAAAAAGATAAAACAGGAATGGAGGTGCTTATTTGAACCTTGGAGTTTTTTCTTTCTTGAATCATGCCTCAGGATCAGTCTGGGTGGCCCACTAGGTCTAGAAGATGGGAGGCAGCAGGTCAAGGCCTTCGGTGAACATCCTCATATGATTACTCACCTCTGCTTTTAGACTTTCATCAGAGGGATTAGCACTTGGAGGTTCAGCACTGGTGGTGAAGAGATAAGTGGGGACCAATGACTTGCATTGTTCGAAGCCCATAAAGAAGCCCCGAAAATGATCTCAGTCCCAATGTTCTCTAACCTTTCAGCCCTTTTCTTGGCAGAATCGGTCAGTCACTCTTAGTCAGCAAGCTAGCGGATGAGAGAAGGCTTGCTCTTCTCCTCACTCTTCAATAATTCTTCCATATGCTTATTCTTCAAAGCAAATGAATGTAGCCTACAAAAGTACTTAGACATTTTCACAGTTGTTAGGGCTTCCCTCATGGTCAAGCTAGCTTCTCTAGGAGAGTCCTTTATCTGGGAGCCTTCTACTAATCAGGTCTCGATAGGGATGATTGCTTAGTTCTTCTTCCTTTCCTCTTCTAGTTCTTCCCGTAGGCACTTTACATCATCCTGAGCATTCAAGCTAGCCTTTTTGGCCTTCGCGACCTGTTGCTTGAGGTCTTTTATCTAGGCCTTCATCTTGGTTATTATTATATCCTAATGATCTACCTTTTCTTGAGCCTCCCAGAGGGCATCTTTACAGTCATCAACCTCTTTCATCAGCTCAGCTTTGGTGGCTCTTTCCTGCTCCAGCTGGTACTCCAATCGGTCTACCTTTTCTTGCATCGAGGAGGCCAGGCTCATGAAGTGGGACAAATGGTGCCCTGCTGTGCAAGTCCCAAGTAAAATAGCAATTAATGTACATATTAGATGAGATGTAATAGGAAATAAAAAGGTAAAGAATGGGAATCACTTACTAGGATGAATGCCCCTACAGCATTGAAAATTTGGGGCATCTACCCAAGCATCCGCCCCTCCACTGGTGGTAGAAGGCCCTTTAGCCTCTCGATAGCCCCGTCGAGTTCTACTTGTGCTGTCCCAGTTGACCTAATTTTGCAGCTTCTCCTTCCACTGTGGCTAGCTTACATTCTAGTTCTGCAGCCTCTAGCTGAGCTCCTTTCTCTATTGCTTCCAGAGCATGAAGCTCTGTTCACACCACTTCTGAAGCATAAGCTTCAGCCTCTTTTGCATAGGCTTCAGCTTCCATTGCTTTCGATGTGCAAGGCTCTTTTGCCAGAGGGATTGCTATGCCAGATGTTGTACCAATCAACCAGGCTTGCAAGTCAACCATCGATGAGCTCATTACATGCACCATCTCCGCGTGAGCACTAGGAGTGAGCAAACTAGTTGCGTTTGGCACCCCTTCAGCATATCCTCAACATTAGTGGCTACTTTCAAAGCCCTCTCTCATGGAGCAGTTGCTTCCACCATGAAAGCCTTATCCAATGGTGTGGGAATATTTTCAATCTCCATCGGGATAGCTTCTAGCTGCCCACCATCTCTGCTTAGTGATGATAGAGCCTGCATAATCGGTGAGGTGATATTTTTCTTCCAACGAAGCAGCACCACAGGTGGTACGACTGGGGTTCAACTAGCATTGGAGCTAGCACCATAGGTGGTACGACTGGGGGTTCAACCGTCATCGAAGATAGTGCCACAGAGGGGCAACCATCGGTGTTGCCGTCTTGGCTCGATCCCTTCGAAGTGCCCTTTTGAGTGCCGCATGATTTTCCAGATTCATCTTGTCTAAGGGAAAGTGGAGGGAGAAATCATGATAAGGGAGTTTCTAAGTGAGCCCTAGAGAAAAAAAAGAGAAATTTATTTAAATAAGACAAGTAGGATGAAGACAAAAAAACATTTTATTTGTGGTGAAATCCCTAAAGTACCCTTCAATAGCAACAAGGGGGTGCAATTGCTTCCATTCCCCCAATAGTCAGCGATTAATGATAACTAAGTACCGCCCGCATTAAATGATAATGGTTCACCAATGACGACAGCTCAATCTCCCTGTATTTGAGGCATGTTCTCTATGTTACTCCCTTAGTCTAACCCAGTTTGGCTTATACTAGGAAGTAGGGGCAAGTATTATGGGGGTACTTCGAATGCCTCGGATAAAGGTTGGTATAGATTCAGATCCAACTCCAGAGATGGATACGTTGCTTGCTGACCCACATGCCGACCTATCTATCGGCCAGAGCCAGTTTCTGAAGTATCTTTACAATTCTTCACAACCAGCAGCCGTACATTATGGCCCATTCTGCTAACTCTCTTGCAAGCCCATCAGCCGAGCCGAGCCACACTTCAAAGATGCTATATTTAGTGGTTATCAAGCATGGCCCTCCGGCACACCCCCATCTCATGTGATCAGCCCTAAAGATTTCAACTGCTGATCATCCAAATCATGGGAACAACTACCCTTTCTAATAACATTGCCTGTAACTATAGCATTCATGATTCCCGGGAGCGAATCATGGTTGTGAACATCATAATAGCGTAATCATGGTCTGATATCCTAGGAGTTATCCATTTTGGCTCAGCCCTCGGCTATACATAACTAAATCCTTGAGGACTCTTAGTAAGTAATTCTTTCCTACGTCACTACTTTCTTTTATATCTAGATCACTGACATGATCATTGGAGTGTCCTCACCGGAGCCAATTCCAGTTGGAGACTTTTTTGCAAGTCAATCCAGTATCAATTCCAACCAATCAGCACTCCTTCAATGTCGAGCTGGTATCTACAACAACAAAGATGATTTAAAAAATTAAGCTAAGCATAGAATATATTCTTAACAAAAACATAGGATGGTGTACCTTTTTCAATTATCGTCTGTGCCCGAACAACTTGGAAAAGATTTTATTTTGTTTTGTTTTTGATAAAACAACTCCGAAGAAATTGAACCATTATCGTTGCATTGTCAACAAGGAAAGAGAATCTAGAGAAGAATCAATGCTCGTTTGGGTTCCCATGGCGACATAGAATTACTTTGAGGTCTCTTTTGGCTGATTAAAGGAAAAGATCTATTTATATTCTTTTAAATAGGATTCTGGATGTAGGGAGAATATAAGAGATAGAAGAAAGAGAGTAATTAATTTCATACTCTTAGATCATATTAAGGTAGAAATTTTTGGCTAAAAGACTTGCTTTTTATTAGCTATGACAATAGGTTTATATACTTCATATGAGATCAACATCTCTACATCAAATAGATTATATAAGATTTGATATTCATGATTCAAAGAAAATCTACATAAATATGTACCACCTTTGTCTAAAGCATGAAATGTGCTTTGATTGTGTATCTAGTCATATATGTTAGGATGTGGTGCGCAGTGGGATGCCGAAAAAGTTCACAGAAGAAATGAAAAGAAAGTCTGAAAATAAATAAAAATATAAATACAAGCAACACACAGGGATTACGTGGTTTGGAGCCTCTTGTTCCTACGTCCATAGCCGCACAGTATCAAATCTTCACTGTAAAAAAGGGATACAGAAAGTTTTTACACAAGAGAACGCTTTCTGGATGCAAACCCCAGTTCAATAAGAAGAAAAAACAAAACAATACAGGAGGAACCCTTGTCCTCTCTCTGCCTCTCTCTCTCCTCCTTGTTTTCTCTCTTGGAAAATCCTTGGACTACATTTCTAGGTTGCAAAATCACCTCTTTAGCTCTCTGTTCTTCCTCTCTTGCTCTCTGTTGGCTCTTCTTGATGGCTCTCTGCTGTCCCTATTGAAAAGAGGATGAAACCAGTTCAAATTCATGTCAAACCATGTCTCAGAAGTCTAAGAACAATCAGGAACCCTTCCAGGCTGTCAGATCTGAGATCAATGTCTTAGATCGTGTCAAAATTCAAATAAAAAAATTTCTAATCAAGCCTGATCTCTATCGGATCAATCTCAGCCATCCGATCAGGTGATTGGACGGTCCTAATCTTGCATGCACCATGGACCGCATGAAATGGCTAGGAAATCACCTCTGCGCGCGTTCTCCTGGAGCTGGGCCGAGCCCATGCGCGCACGTGCGCCCGCGTGCCGGGCCAGGCCGCGTGCCTCGGCCGGGCCCGGTCTGGCAGGCCACAATCCTTTTTTTTTTTTTTTTTTGCTTCTTTCTGGACTTCTCTGGAAGTGGGCTTGGCTCCACAACTCGACAATATCATAATTGGGCTATATCTATCAAATCTAGTTAGATGTTTTGTTGAAAGAATCAGGGAGTAATTTTCATCGCATGGTATTATATACTTGGTTATATCTGCTGAATTTGGTTGCATGATTTGCCAAGAGAATTAAGAAGAGATTTTAATCATATGAGATTGCATTATTTCCGTTTCTTCCTCTTCTTATTATTATTTCCGCAACGTAAATCATTGACCACGTGATCTACCATTTATTATACACGGAAACAGGCCGTATGTTACATGGTTTTTAAAGGATTCAATCGAACTTTGCGATCTCAGGCCCAACTTACAGCATAAGACAGAGACCCGGACCGTCTTTGTTCAGGCACTTGGAAGAAGTTGGAAGAAGATAACGAGGCACTTGGGAGAAGATTACGAGGCCAACTACAAGATGACGTAATGGAGAAGTTGTCAGTCCGTCTTTGTTGACTTGTCTTCTCTTGACCCCTTCTGTCCGGCTATTTTTTTCCATAAATCAACCGTGTCTAGGCCGTTATATTCTCGATCCAGACCCCTTCCAATTTCACACCCCACTCATTCAAACTCTCATCTTCACATCTATAAATACTCCCTCCTTCGCTCATTTCTCACCACCTCCCTTAGCCTCCTAACGTACACTTAGCATTCACTTCCCTTCCAAGCCCTTCTGATAATATATAACATGGCATCCCAGACCGTTGAGAGCCACCGCGAGGGAGCCGAGGTCTACCACGGCGATGACCTCTGCAAGAAGAAGTCCATCCAGCTCCTCGAAGAGCTAGGCCTCCCCAAGGGCTTGTTTCCCCTTGAGAACGTTGAGGAGTTTGGCTACAACCCTGCGGCTGGGTTCATGTGGCTGATCCAGAAGAAGAAGAAGGAGCACACGTTCAAGAAGATCAAGCAGACTGTCTCATATGCCACAGAGGTGATGGCCTTCGTAGAACAGCACAAGTTGAAGAAGATAACCGGGGTGAAGACAAAGGAGCTGCTGTTGTGGCTCTCTGTTGTTGAGGTGTACATTGATGATCCCTCAACGGGGAAGATCACTTTCAAGACTGGCACCGGGCTGTCCGATAGCTTTCCGGTGTCGGCTTTCGAACTTGAGTAGTTTGAATTGGTGGAGGGACTGAAGCTTTGGTTTTCTATCATCTTTGAGCTGGAACATGCAAATCAGGAGTTCTATATAATTAACTGTTTAAACATATTGCTACAATATTTTCAGTTCTTTTTTATTTTAATTTTGCTTAAAGAGTGCTGCTGTATTAGATAAAAGTTGCAATTAATAGTTTATTTTCATATATGTTCTGGTGTATATATATTCCTGGTGATCCATGTTTTACTTCAATTTTTACCTGATATTTCCTTTCACCAAGTGGCAAACGTTTCCTTCACAACCCAAATTCAAGGAGTATATATATATATATATATCTTGGGTGGGTGGCAGATTTTAAATTGACCCGATCATATTGTTAAAATGCTCCATTATAAAACTGGCAAGCCACTACTAAGATAATAGCTTGGTTGGTAGAGGTTTCGCTTCACTATCAATCGATCATGGATTCGAGATGGGATCTCAAGGATGACTTGATTAAATTTAGGGATTATTTTTTGAGACCTACGATGATTTGTTTGAATGAGATGTCAGGATTTTTTTCTTTGTGTCCCCATTCTACTAATTGGTATCTTAGTTGTGTCAGATTGATGTACCTACCTTTAGATGAGAAAAGACTACGAAAATTTAAACATCTTGCATCGAACATTATCTGGTGGGGTGGAGACCTATGGGAATAGCTATAGCGGATTTAACCCTCCTATCAATTTTCTTTATCAAAAAAAAAAAGAAAAAAAAGAAAAGAACAGGCAAGTCATAGCATTTGGATGCAGCTATATATAGACCATATATAATGATTCAGCCAGCAACTGTACTTGGTCACAAGACAGCCATTTATTTTTTTTCTCACTTTTGAAAAGTTTTTTTTAAAAAAAAGATAATGCTGAGAGCATTGTTGCAAGATTACAATAGCTATAAAATGAATCAAATGATATAGCTATCATTCTGTTATAGTATGGGATATTGGGATCAACTGCTGCTTTAGCCGGTGACACGGCTGCATTTTGGTCTAACCTTTGAAAAATCATTATCATTATTTGGAATAATATTGTTCTAAGCACCATTCATTATAAATAAAATTACTTGCACAAAAGACTCAAGAGACAATACTGTCAATATTTTGATCTAGAATCTCTCAGCATATAGAGCGACTTAATTTTGCAATAATAATTTTATTAATTCTTTTCAATAAATAATAATTTAGTTTGATTAATAGCATGTTCCTAGCGTTTAAAGTACAGCAATAAAAGCTTTTTTTTATGTTCAATATTTGGTGATCTATGTGGCACTTCGATCTTCATGATAAAGTTGCAACCTAGTCAAGAGTGTTACATGCTAAATTTGAGACAACATGGCCACACTACCGAGAGGTATGATAGCATAAAATCAATCTATCATAATATCTCAAATAAAAATAAAAAACTCTATCATCATTAATTAAATAATTAAATACAAAGTAGTTCAAATCAACTAAATCTGAAATAAAATATTAAAATCTGTAATCCTCAAAATTCAGAAGGTCATCAACTACAAATTTATAAGAGATTAGAGAACTAGATTCTGTTACAAAATTATTTTACTAGTATGATCTTCAAAGCTTAAATTATTCTTTATGCCTAATGATTCTATTTCTATAAAAAAAGAAAAAAAAAAGAAATATGAGTTACATCAGCGTGGTAAATAAAACTTACATTTCCATACTAGATCAAATACAAGTTTTTCATATAAACAATGCATAAAAAGAAAATAACAAATATTAATAAACAGAGCATTTTATAATGTTGTATAATAAAATAAGTTACAAAGCATATCATATATGCTGAAATCATCAATATTTCATAAACATAATTCTATTATGTAAAAACAATCATAAATCATTCTTTGCCATAGTTATATCATAGCTCAAAGCCTTCCTCTTAGATATTCATACTACGATCACTTTATGTCCATGATAGGGCGCATGTTTTGAATTGATAGAGTTTTTATTTTGTATGCCAATTTTATATCCATTGGCAGGGTTCATGGATGTTTGCTTTGGATATCAATTTTTTTCAATTCTAGGAAATATATAGCTATATGAGAGCCTTTGAAACTTTTATTTCTTTTTCTTAAGAAATATGTATGCATAGGTGAAAAACTATTAAATAGTGTAATCAAATCCATATTTCATAAATGTGCTATTGTTATTTAAAAAATCATAAATCTACTTTTCATGATAAAGCATGATCTTCTTAATATATATGTTGATCATTTTATTTTAGAAAAATCATGATATCATCTATAGCGGTCCATATATATCTAAAATATGATAGTTTGAAAATAATTAAGAAATGTAAGATCTGCTTCTCTAGTCTACCTTAGATCTTCAAGAGTCGCTAGATGAATATACTAATCCTATTTAACATATTCGATGAATTTAATAAAATTAAATAATATGAAAAGAAAATCGTTGATTGGTTGGTCGGTCTGGTAGATTGGATGGGTCTAGTCTACATGATTTGATCATGAAATTATAAAGCATAGATTGGATCAAGACCAAAATCGATCAATATGGTTTATAAATAATAAATTTCAAAAGCACTCATCACGGTCAGGGTTGATGGTCCAATAGGCCATTCATGCACCAAATGATTTAAGACTTCCTTGCTGAGGTCAACATTGGTTTTCACAAGCACCAGCAGGGAGATTCAACTGGATGTACGTGTTTGGGCATAGTTGTGGCAGGGGCGATGAAGGAGGTTTTCACAAGCACCAAAGGGGAGTGCAGTAGAGAGCAAGGTGGAGTGAAGGTGTAGAGGAGGGTGGAGGAAGCTAGAGGTGAAAGTTGGTGGTGCAGGTGGGTACACTACGAGAAATCAGCCTTTCACCAAGGGACATCACCAAGGGATATGTCCCTCGAAAAATTACCAAGGGATTAGAAAGGGATTTTCAAGGGATTTTAAATTGCATTCAAAATTTAGTTTCAATAAGGAATTTCTAAGGGATTTGCCAGGGATATATTTCCCTTGATAAATTCCTTGGAAATCCCTTGGTAATCTGCAAGGGATCAGTAAGTGATTATTTAAACAATTTTTAGCAAGGGATTTGTAAGGGAAGTTCGGTCCCTTAGAGATTTACTGAGGGATAAATCCCTTGGTGTTGGTAAGATATTTTTAAAAACAAAAAAAATGATATCAAAGTGGGATTTTTTCTTAGAAATCCCTTAGTAATTTTAAAATCGTGTACCAAGCAAATGTCATTTACAGATTCTCTCACTGGCATAAAAATAAGAGTCATAGGTAAAATGAATATTATGTACTAATTTTTAATACTATTAATTAAACCAAAAAATTCCTTCGTCCCTCTCTCTCTCTAACTTGTTCAAATCTTATCAAAACACCACTCTCTCTCTAACTAAAAACAAACTATTCCACCTCTTCCTTCACTCCACACCACCTCTCCACCCTTCTAATGAACGAGCAGAGATGAGCAGCTCGCGAATAACTTATCTTGCATAGATGAGCTCCATCAAACTAGTATATAGCATATCATATGCTCTTATTTATTGACCATTACATCAGGTTTGGACCTGAAGCCCCCCCCTCTATTTTCTTTTTCTCTTTTTTGGGGTAAATCTGAAGCCATTTCCAAATACGCTTCAGGTAAGGATACATCACATACATCCTTTTCCTTATTTTTGACAGATGAAAAATGGAGTAATATCCACTGGTGCTTTGCACGACCTGAATTTTTTGTTTAGGAAGACAGTCTCCAGCAGCACCGTGAATGGTACGATGGCGAGTTTAGTCATCTGCAAGTATATCAACAGATGATATTGATTAAATTAATATTGCATGGATTTTTTAGAATATATATATATATATATGGGAGGGAAATTGAAATATTTCGAAATGAAACAACCATTATCATTTGACAAGAGTTATAAGATGATGATAGCATGGGGTGTGAAGGTAAAGTAGTTTCAGGAGCACTTGCCTGATAGAATCTAATAGAGTTGAAGCCGAGGCTAAGGTTGAGAAAGCCAATGGAGGTGCCATTAAGCAAGCCAAAGAGGACCACCGTCCTTCCATCGATGAATTTAGGCTCAAAGAAGTGTAGGCGCTGTGCAACATGGAGCGTGTAGAAGGTAACCATCAAATGCCAGCTTGTTAAGGTCATCGCTGACCACATTCAAATTCTCACCCAAATTAGAGTAGTGAAACGAGCCTCCAGTTATATATATATGTATCTTAAAAAATCTGGACCTAGACTTCAAAACTTAATAATGATCTGAAAGGAGACCTGACGGGACCAAAATATATATATATATATATATATATATATATATATATATATATATATATATATATATAATATAGGATCAAATTCAATTGGACTGGTTGAAATTTATAAGTTTTATGTCAAATCTGTTAGGGAGCTGAGTCTTAATTTGAGAGCCACACTTGACCTAACAGACTGAATTTGCCTTCAAGGATGGACCGGGTCTACATTTGGTTGGGCACTTGGGTTCACTTGTTTGGGCCCAGCATCCCACTTGCACACAAGAGGCTGATAGGGAAAATCTCTTTGGGGAAATTGGCCTTATTGATAGATTAAAGTCATTCACATGACAAGTATCACCTGACCAGTTCTAATTCATGTCAGATTAAGGCCAAGTTTCAGACACGACATCATCAATTCCAGAATAATCCAATCTATTTGAGTTCGGGTCATCCTTCATCTGGACCTTGTTTAAAAAATTAAAAAAAAAGGAAAAAGAAGAAAATGGTTTCCAATTTGTACATGGCACGGTTAGCTGTATTATTCGTAAACATATAGAATTGGAAAATGGTAGACCTAAGGTTGCAAATTTGTACATATATAAAATTTCACACTTGGACTTGGGCCACTGCTTCTTCCCATCTCCTACCCTTTCCTCTTACACCTCAAAAACCCAAACGCACCTTTCATCTTAAAACCTAAAAACCCAAACAGGGCTCTTCACCTCCCTTGTCTCTTCACCTTCTTCTCCATGGATCGATCAGGACTCCGGAGACCAAGAAAATAGCGAAAAAAATACTGGAAGAAATCACAAGAAAGATCAAAGACACGGTAAGATCATTCTGTCCTAGTTTTTTTTTTTTTTTTTTGCTTTTCATTTTGTTTGATTCTATTTTTCGGTGAACTATGGGAAAGCAGAGCCGTGGGAAGTAGTGCAAGGTTTGGTCTTACCTCTCCAAGCCTCACACGTAATTGAGACTCCTTGGGACGGAACAAATAGAGGAAAGGGGGGCGATTGAGAGAAAGATCAAAGATACTGTAAGATCCTTACCTCATATTTTTTATTTATTTTCGTTTTGCTTCATTCTCTTTCTCGGTGATCTGTGGGGAAGCAGAGCAAGGGGCTCTTGGTCCTCTCTAAGCCTCCCATGCGATTGAGACTCCTTGGGATGGAAAAATCAGAGGCAAACAGTCCGATTGATACTCCTTGGGATGGATAAAGCAGAGGAAAACAATGGGGATCAGAGGGAGACAGGATCATTATGTTGGACGTCCGGTTTTATATCCTGATGTGTTTTAAGAGCATAACTAATCTATGAATTAATCTTTGTTGGGTTTGATTGTGTCCGTTGGTATTATCAGAGTTCTGTTGATTTTTTGTGAGATGTATGCTTAAATAAAACAAGTTTTGTATGTGCGTAGCTCTCGACTTTGGAGGTAGAACATGTCCTTATTTGATCAATACTAGTTAGGTTCAAGTCTAGCCTGCTTTCCTCCCTGTTGAGCAAGCTAAGTAGAAAGTCCCTCCTTGGTGTTTTCTCAAGTTTAGGTTTGTTGCTAGTTTAATCGTGAATAAGATTTGCTATATGATCAGTTTACATAGTATTATGTTTTTGATATTGTTGGTGGCAATTGGTAAATGATATTAAATCAATTTTATTCTGTGGTGGAAAATTATGTTTGGTAGTGAATACTGCAGATCTACTACTTTTGAGGCTTTCACTTTCATTTGAATGAGGAAAAAATAGATTTCTCTGACATACAGGTGAAACTAAGGAATAGTTATAAGAAGGAAAGTGGAAGACTTAAGTAATTTTTTGTTATACTCCTTGGTGAATAAATGAGTTTTAGTATATGTAATAGGAATGTTAATGTCTACTGACTGGATTGTCTATTCATGGATATTGAATCCCTTTCCTGTGTAGAATGCTGTTTGTTCATCAGTTAAATGATTTTAGTATACAATTTGTAAAACCTGTGTTTTCACTCTTGTTCATGATATTTATAGTAAATAAGAGGTCTTTCCTACATTTTTTTTTAAAAAAAAACTCAATGTCCACAAATAGTCCCAATTAGAGTTGCACTTTGTCCGTCATAGTTTGAGTATATATTGTATTTTATTTCCTTTTGAAGTTCTTCGTTCTGGTAAGATATATCTTGTGGGAAACCTGAAAGTAACTATAGGATTAATGCATAGTTTTACCAATGATGCATAGTTTTAATAATGCATTTAGTGTATTCTTATTTGTAACCTTCAACTTTGGGAATGTTTAGTATCTAATGTTTCTTGATCATTGTTTATTTGATTATCCATTGCATAACAAATTGTCATCTACCTAACACTTTCATTTGAATAACTTAAAGTAACTATAGGATCATCTCGCCCAAATGCCATGGCTTTGTTAGTTCTTATACTACTTATATTATAAGTGATAGGGTTGCTAATCTAAGTAGCTTGAACGAGTTGCTGCATTCTTAAAGTAACTATAGGATCATCTTGCCCAAATGCCAATACTTCCTTTTCCTCTTCTATTTCTTATTCATTATATAAGTTCCTTTTTTTTTTATAAAAGTGTATGTTCTTTTTTCTTTTGATAAATAGAATGATAAAATTTATGACTATATATTAATTTTATATAGGTATAAAGATACAACATGTCAGGAGATCGCAGTTGGATGTATAATCGGTTGAGAAATGGATATATCACTAACGAATTTAAGGAAGGGGTGGAAGGATTCCTTCAATTTGCATTTTAGCAACCTAATCATGTAGATGGAAATAAAATTAGATGTCCATGTTCAAAGTGTCGTAACTTAAAATTTGTGATAGAGATGAAGTTCTTTTGTACCTTTACTATAAAGGTTTTGATGAGCTCTATACTATATGGACTTCACACGGTGAGACTTATAGTCATGTCGGAGAATCTTTAGAATATGATATTAATCTATACAGAAGGTTGGTAGTAGAAGGGTTCGGTCCAGAATTTCAAGAATTCCAACCAAATATGGAGATCACCAATGAAGAAGGTTATGATGTGCATGAACCCCCAAATCCACATACTGAAAAATTCTATTATTTGCTCAGAGCAGCGGATGAGCCATTATAGAAGGGATGTCGAAAGCACACCAAATTATCTGCAGTATCGCAACTATTAAATTGTAAGTCTGAATTCAATATGAGTGAAAACTGTTATGATCGTCTCCTATCGATTATCAAGGGCTTGTTACCAGAAGATGAGAATCTAGTAGACAATTTCTATGAAACAAAGAAAATGATGAGGAAGCTTGGCCTTGGCTATCAAAAGATTGATGTGTGTCCTAATATGTGTATGTTATATTATTTAAAAGATGAGGCAAAGACAGAATGCAGTATTTGTGATCATGCTCGATGGAAATCTAGAAGAAATGATTGTGGTATAAAGGCAAAGAATATTCCTTTTAAAGTACTACGATATCTTCCATTAATCGATAGGCTTCAAAGGTTATTTATGTCATCAAAAACATCACAATATATGACTTAGCATGCTTCAAATAGATGTGCAGATGGATTTATGGCGCACCTGTGTGATAGTGAGGCATGGAAGCATTTTGATAGAATTCATTCTGACTTTGCATCCGATCCAATAAATATGCGTTTGGGACTGTGTACCGATGGATTCAATCCTTTTGGACATTCATCAACACCTTATTCATGTTGGCCTGTTTTGATCACGGTATATAATTTACCTCCATGGATGTGTCTTAAGCGACAATATATTTTTTAAAACATGGTGATACCAGGTCCGAAGAGTCCAAGCAAGAATATTGATGTATTTCTAAGGCCTCTAATTGAGGAGTTGAAGCAGTTATGGAGAGTGTGGGTGAATACTTATGATGTGAATAGAAGGCAAAATTTTTAAATGAAAGCAGCACTTCTATGGACAATTAGTGACTTTCCTGCATATGGCATGTTATCCGGATGGAGCACACATGTGAGACTATCATGTCCTTGTTGTATGGAGCGCACTAAGGCATTCATCCTAAAAAATGGTGGCAAGACATTATTTTTTGACTGTGATCGTCAGTTTTTACCTCTTGATCATCAATACAGGAGACAACGGAATGCTTTTTCTCGTGGTCGAGTTGAGAGAGATGTACCCCCTCCTCGATTATCTAGTGAAGAAATATTAAACAGAGTGTGCATGCTTCCAGATATCACATTTGGCACACAACATGTTAAACAAAAATTACCTGGATTTGATGTTGAACATAATTGGGTAAAAAGAAGTATATTTTGGGATTTGCCTTATTGGCACACAAATCTTATCAAACATAACCTTGATTTTATGCATGTAGAAAAAAATGTGTTTGAGAATATTTTTAGTACATTAATGGATATTAAGAATAAAACCAAAGATAATGCAAAGACAAGGAAAGATTTGGAAGATATTGCAGTAGGCCTCATTAGCACTTGAAGTCATATAATGACAGGCTTTGCAAACCTAAAGCCTCTTATGCATTGACTACTGAACAGAAAAGGAATATCTGTAACTGGTTAAAGGAATTGAAGCTTCCCGATGGCTATGCCTCAAATATATCTCGATGTGTGAATGTTGATGATTGTAAGTTCTATGGATTAAAGAGTCATGATTGCCACATACTTATGGAGAGATTGCTTCCTATTACTTTTCGGGATATGGTGCCACCTTCAGTATGGAATGCAATAACCAAATTATGCCATTTCTTTCGAGATATCTGCTCCACTGTCATTCAGGTTAAGCATATGGAAATCTTAGAGAAAAATATTTTTGAAACCTTATGTAAGTTAGAGAAAATCTTTCCTCCCGCTTTCTTCGATTCCATGGAACACTTGCCGGTTCACTTGGCTTATGAAGCAAAGGTTGGAGGACCAAATCAATTTAGATGGATATATTTATTTGAGAGGTACCATTCTTTATTTTTAGTTTATAATTTATTAAATTTCTATCTTATATAAGTAAAATTTATGTTGTTTAGGTACATGTTATACTTGAAAAGAATGGTATGAAATAAGTCCTCTATCGAGGGTTCAATATGTGAGGCCTATGTTATCGAAGAAATTAGCTCTTTTTTCTCATATTATTTTGAGCCTGAGGTACAAACAAGGTTAACTCGAGTTCCACGAAATGATGATGGAGGAGATGTGAGGCTTTCAGGATGTCTTTCTATATTTTCACATCCTGGACGACCGATGGAAACAACTACATCTTTTAGGTTAATGACTGATGAAGAGTATGATGCTGCACATATTTATGTATTGCTTAACTGTGAAGAGCTTGGACCGTTTATAGAGTAAGTGTTCCATTTTTAATTTATAATATATATAAGGTATTAAATTATTTGGACTAACTATGTGCAACTAACATAAATACAGTCGATATGAGTTGCATGTCAGAGCATGTTCACCTCAAATAACCGATGCAGAAGTTGAGAGACTATGTGAGCGAGAGTTTGCAAGATAGTTAAAAAATTTGGTCAGTTGATAATGTACTTTATGTAATATGTTTTTTTTATTATTGATCATTAAGTTAGATGATTGTGATAATTTTTTCTTGAAAATAGGTGAAGAGTGAGAGGCATGGAATTGATCGATGTATCGTAGATATAGCACAAGGCCCAAATACAGGAGTTACAACTTTCAAAGGATATTTTGTCAATGGTTTCAAACTTCACATACTTGAATATGGCATTAATAAACAAACAATGAATAGTGGTGTGTGTGTAAAAGGAAGTGTTACAATGACTTTGAACATGATTATTGTGGCATGTTAATTGAGATTTTGGAGTTAACTTATTATGGTGCTGCAAACAAGGTTGTATTATTTAAATATGATTGGTATGATACTGAGAGAGGCATTAGAGTGCATCGTGATCATGGCCTTGTGGACGTGCGCTACAAATCACGATTGAATACCAATGAGCCTTTTGTATTGGCACAACAGGCACAACAAGTATATTACACCACTTATCCATGCAAGAGTAGGGAGACAGATGGTTGGTGGGCTGTGTGTAAAGCTAACACTAGGAATTCCTTTAATATCCCTTTCGTGGATACAAGTAATATCAATGTATCTCCGGATATTGATATTTATCAAGAGGATGAGATCACAGACCTATCTATAGTTCAAGCTGATGAAGATCTTAACATACCTGATTTGCTAGTTGATTTTTCTCAGTATGAAATGCGTAATGATGATGAGATACGTAAGTTGCAACAAAGATTAGAAGAAGCAGTGGTAGAAGATGAAGAGGAAGAAGAAGAGGATGCAGAGGATGCAGAAGATGAGGAAGAAGAAGAATTTGAAGATAATGATGAGTCTAATGAGGACGAAAATGAGTTTGAATTGTCTGATAGTGATAATGATTGATTTGTATAATGTTGCTATTCACATTTAATTTTAGTTGCCATGTAATGAGGATTATTTATAATTTATATATTTTGGATAATTTTGATCATAATTTATCAAATATTTGTCTTGATTATTTGCACTATGTATACATTGTGGGTTTGTATTATATTATTGTAAATAATATATATGATCTTAAATTACATCCATGATATTTAATATATGCATCTAATCTTTGTATATCAACAGGGATAATGACACATGGTGGAGCATCTAGACTTTGTGGAAGGAGTGGTAGAGGAAGAGATGTATCCCGACAATAGCTTCAAGATGAACATGATAGGGATACTGGAAGATATCCACAACGATCTACCCGTAGGCTTTTTAACACACCTCCGCGTGTTGAGCAACATGGATCAGTGCCCATGGAGGAGCCCTCTGCCAATCCTTCACCTCATGTGCCTGATAGTGTAGGTTCGATTAGCTCTACACATACAAGAGGCCCGAACCAGCCTGCTCTTGAGCCGACAGTTGAAACAGATAAAGTTTCCATCACAGTAGAAATGAATAAGTAAGTTTTATAATTATATATTTTTGTTTGATATCTATTTTTATTTTTATTTCATATGATTAATTTGCTTGATGTTTAATGCATAGATTCATCGAGCCTGAGGTATCATGTCAGATGAGTGTTTGGTTGAAGCAATGTTTTAAAGAAGCTTGGCCTTTGTGGGGTTCAGTGGAGCAAACAACCAAAGATGAGTTGTTACGTAGATTTGAGGTGATGTATTAAATTTTTACTTAGTTCATAATGAAGTTATTATGATAACATAGCATAAGTCTTTGTTATGTTTTACAGGCAAGGTATAGATGGTCTCCAGCTGATGATTATAATATTAGAAAATGTTGGGTGAGTACCAACAGATCTCTACTGACATGCATGATGAGTGAGGCACGAAAGAAATGTGTTGATGAGTTAAAGGAGAGGTATCCACTAGCCACACTTGCAGACACGATCGGCAAAGTTCATCCAAGTTGGATGAGACAAGAAATATGGGATGAGTTATGTCAGAGGCATTGGCTTAAAGATATGTGGCAGCAGAAGTCTAAAGCTGGTCAGAAAAATCGAATGAAGCAAAAAGAAGGCTCAATCACTAAGCATTCAAGGGGTTCCATTCCTTTTGTGATGCATAAGAGGAGAATGGTAATTTATTTAGTATTTCTTAATTCCTATTGATGTTTATATTTGTAATATATTTATGATACAATAACTTGTTGTAGATGCAAGAGAATGGTGTAGAACCTACTATTGCATCGCTTTTTGAGTGCACCCATATGAAGAAAGGGACAGGAGAGTTTGTGGATGCAAAATCCAAGAAAGTGTATGTTTTCAATTTTATATCTAAATATATTTTATGTTAATATATATATATTAATAGATTAATTTATTATTCTTTTGTTTATTTTATTTTTATGCATATCATCCATGACATAGATATATTTGCTTATTTATAATTCTTATATTTGTTTTATTCTGATATATGGTTGTAGGAGGCATATAAGACTGGTCTTAATGAAAAGTATGGCTCGGAGATTGAATCACAACCTTCATTTGATGCTACTATATGGGTGGAAGCCACGGGAGGTGTTTCTAAAAACAAGGTGTACGGATTTGGGCCACATGCACATTCATCCAATGTACTCGTGAGGACTTCTACATCATGCTCTACTTCTCAACTAGGCAGTTCTTCAGGAAGTGCACCTACCACCAACTCTGTTATCCAAGGAGCTATGGAGAATATGCAGGAGCATAATATGGTAATTTTGACGAACCCTAAACATAAGGAAATATTGCGATCTCTCATTTCTATTCTTGGTTTTACATCCTCTGAGTCATCTTCACCTCCTCCACAAGAAGGAACTGAGTATGCTAACCCTTCAATTGGTTCTCCATGTGATTGATGTTTGTTATGAACTTATTATGTATATGTTTGATGTTGGGTATTAACTGGAGTTTTTTTATTTCATGTTTTGATATAGTTTTATTTGTTTATGGATTGAAACCTTGATGGATGTTAAACTTATTTAATAGACATGTTAAAATTTGCTTAAATACATTATGATGTTGTTTCGTATTATAAAAATTGAGTTATGGTTGATGTGTTGAGAATTATAAAGTATATAGAGCTGCTATTATTTTATAAAATTGTCTTCTAGGTGAAAGCTTTGCCAAATGATTTGTAAACAAAATAGAATGTAAGATGAAAATTTTACCAAGGGATTACCAAGGAATTTTTTAACAAACTTCAAATAATCACCAAGGGATCTGCGAGGGATAATTCCTTACAAATCATTCAGTTAGCCAATTTTTAGTAAGGAAAATTCTCTCGATGAATCCCTTGGTAATTACCAAGGGATTTCTGAGTGCATTTTGGTTAGTGAATCCCTTGGAAAATGGTTAGTTTTTGGCAAATGGACTACAATTTCACCAAGAAAAATTCCCTTGCTGAAAGTTTTAGATCCCTCAGTAATTACTAAGGGATTTCTGAGGGAGACTTTCACCAACATCATATATTCCAAGGGACGAATTTTCCTTGGAAATCCCTCGGTGAAAATCTTCTCCAAGGGATTTTTGACTTTCACCAAGGAATTTTGTCCCTCACTGAATGGTTAATTTCTGGTAGTGGTACAGAGGTTTTTGAAATGACAAGCATGGATAACATTTCTAGGTAGTGGCAAGGGGCTTGTGAGGAGTGGGAGGTTGGATGTCTTGGGGTATGGCAAGAAAATGCCTAAAGGGCGGGAGGCCATAATAGAATAATTTTTAGAAGGAGGTGCATGCTCGAAGGATGCTCATAGAGGTAAGTAAAGAGTTAAGATAAAGCTATCAATCAACCGATTCTAGACTTAAGACCCGTGAGTATTTATCTAATGGGTTTGAGTTTGGTACTAACATAAGATCCATTTATCCAAACCTGAACCCTGACCTGTTTAATTATAATATAAATGAATAGGATAAAGATATTTAATATCCAGAACCTATGGACCCGAGACCCGAATAATGAAATATAATAATTATATACATTAAAAATATTATGAACCATTAGATTAATAGATCTAATAGCTCAAAATTTTCATAAGGAGCTTAAAAAAAAGGAAACCCTCGCTGCCCTGAGTACCCCCTCTCCCTGCCTCGGCGGCTCCCCTCCACCCAATAATAGACCGACATCACTGGACTAGCCATCTCCTCTCCATCCTCCCCCCCTTCTCTTCCCTCACCCTCGAACTCTGCCTATCGGCTTTCCTCATATCCGAGCCCAGCCATAGTGCCGTTGCCTCTTGTTACTGCCCCTTGCTAGCCACTGCTACCCCTTGCCGGCTATTGTTGCCTTGATATCATCCCCCACCATTGCCCTCCTTACATCAGAGCCTCGTTGGCCATCGCTCCCTTTTGTTGGCCATTGGGGCGGAGCGGGGTGGCACAATCGAGCCTGATGTTCGTGATGCGAAGCCGGAGCATAGGGCGGCTGGTGAGGGCAGAGGCCCAGGGGGATGAAGGGGAGCCGTCATCCTTAAAGGTCACGTGCATTGGCCATGATGCCATCGATGAGAAGAAGGAAATGGATCGATAATGAGGAGGAAGAGACTAGGGTTTTCACGTCATCGACGATTACGCTGCTGCCAAAGAACATGCTACTGTTAATTAGATGCGAACTGGTGCCGCACAATTGGTCCTCATCCCTCACCATGAATCAATTCCCAAGCTTTTCACTTCCATGATCGAAATCAAGATCTTCTCTGGTGGAAAAGGAAGCAAGGAAGAAGGTAGAAGAGGGAGAAGAGGAAGAAGAGGAGGGAGAAGAGGAAGAAGAGCAATAGGAGCTCGAGGGATGGAGGGGAGGAAGGAGAGGAGGGGTTGCGACCATTGATGCTAATACTTTATAGTCCCAGATTTCCGTCAAGGTATGTTTTCTCCTATTCTCCTTGTATCCGGATATGTTTCGGGTTCTGGATCCAGATTTAATCCTTCAAGACTAGACTTGTTGGGTATTCGGATCTGGGTCCAAGTCCGCATCCAATAATTAAGATCGGGTCCGGGCCTGAGTATCTAGGTTCTGACCTAAATCGAACCCGTTGACAGCTCTAAGTTAAGAGCATGGAGGCACTTATGTATCGGGAGGTTGCCATTGTAGCTCATCCTACAGCAAATTTAGTCATGGGATAGGTTTGTGCTATTGGGTACTATAAGAGGATCTATTGCCTGTAATCTAGTTGGACCTTCAAACATATAAGCTGGTCACTCTAAAGCTTATGATAGGGCAATTAGAATCAAATGAGCAAATCTACACTATATTAGAATCAAAAAGCAAATTGGGTCCATGGGTATATTATGTTTTCTAGAAAAATCACCATCCATTTTTATGTAAAATTTATAAAACTGTATGATCAAAACAGTTTACTCTGTGACTAGGAAATAAGGTAAAAAACCAAATGAAGTTACATATTAATTTTTTTCTCGATCTTACCAAAGCCTTAGTCTCTTAATGCGTTATTATTCTCATAGCTACCATTTCCTCTTGCACTCTTAATTTGCTCAACTGCTCCATCTAAGAGTAATATTCTAGAATATTTTATAAATTATATTTTTCTATACATAATTTTAATTATATATATATATATGCATGTTGGCTAATCCCTTTTGTTATAAAATCTCATCGTTTCTCCTGCCTTCAACGCTAAGCCTTCTTCAAAACCAGCCCCTTTTTTTGGACCAATATCCATGGTCTCAGTTGCGGTAGTCAGATCTGAAGTGGCACTAGGACTACGTTAAAACCAGCCACCCATTCTGACCGTTTTCTTCACGTTCCTCATGGCCTTTAAAACCCCCTATCATTGACGTCTCTTTGTGGCCTCCTTGAATCTGTGGAATGGCCTTCCAGCATGACTTGACTTTATCTTCGAATGACCAGGCTGAGCTCAAAATATTTGAACGTTTACAATGGAGACCTTGACCTGCAGTTTAATAACGAGGCTCATCACCTTAAACACACCTTAAAGGCTTAAACAAAATGCTATGCTTCATCTATAAATTCTATACTCCCGCCAACTTTCAGCTCATCAGCCCTCAGCTTTCTGATCATTCCAAACTACGTTTCTCTCCTCTTCCAAGCCTTGACCTGTTTTCTGGCATTGTTCTCTTACTCAACACATAGACAAAGGTAAGAAGATGGCATCCCAGACCATTGAGAAGTACCGTGAGGGTGCTGAGATCTACCAAGGCGATGCCCACTGCAAGAAGAAATCCATCCAACTCCTCGAGGATTTCTGCCTTCCGAAGGGTCTGTTCCCTCTCGAGGACATGGAGGAGTTTGGGTATAACCGTGAGGCTGGGTTCATATGGCTGGTCCAGAAAAAGAAGAAGGAACACACATTCAAGAAGATCAAGCAGACGGTGTCGTATGCCACCGAGGTGACGGCCTTCGTGGAGCAACGCAAGATGAAGAAGATCACCGGTGTGAAGACAAAAGAGCTGTTGCTCTGGCTCTCTGTTGTCGAGGTGTACATCGATGAACCCTCATCTGAGAAGATCACTTTCAAGACTGGCACGGGACTGTCTGATAGCTTCCCCATGTCTGCCTTTGAGCTGCAGTAGGAGGGAAGCCATGGGAGGGTGATGAGCTGATTCTTTTTCCACTTAGGGGTGGAGAATGGGAACTAGTTCTCGCTGCCTGCGTTGTTAGAATTTGATAATTTAGCTTTCGATTTATGTTTTAGCTTCTTCTTGGTTATGCAATGATGTTGTATGAATTAAATGTTCTAGTTAATGAATTCATGTGATATATTTTTCAATGAATTTAAATAGTATGATTCAGCCATATGCTTGTCAAGTTTGGAATATTATGATTTTATTGATAAAGTGTTGGTGGGCTTGCTAATGGAAGATAACTTCTAATTAATATTAGCTCATGTTTAAAAGTCTAAAAGTCAATCAAAGAGTTATTGTTAGAGTCAAAAGAGTCTAGTATTTAATAGTTGTGATAACGAAAGTGTTAATTAACTCTTATATTAAAGAGTTAATTAGGAAGTCTAAAAGTTAAAAATCATGGAAATCTAAGAATCAACTAGGAAAATTAAACGTTATTTAGAAGATCAAGGGTTGCTTATATTTATGAGGGTAGATTGAAAGTCACTTTCAAGTGTCTGTAAATAGAGCTTAATGTATTGAGTTCATTGTAAGTGGAGTATTTTATGAATTTATAATATAATAATTATCTTCCTCTGCTCTCCAAGTATTATTTTGAGCATTATAATTATCATATATATTAAAGTTTTTCAAAATACTATCAAATTGGTATTAGTGTGTGTAAATATGAGCCCATCACCGTTCTATCAAATTGGTATTAAAATCAAGTCAATCTTGAAGCAATTGTCAAAGCCAGGTTGATCTTAAAGCAACTTTCAGAGCCTAAAAGTTTCAGTATCAGAGAGCAGCTTCAAAGTCAGAGAAAGCTTCGAGTGTAGAAGTTGCTTGGAAAAGAGTTGCTTGTAAAGCCATGAAATATATCCTTCATCAAGGTGTCAAGTCTCTATCCATAAAGAAGTGTGGAAGCCTAAAACAAGAGACTTTGCAAAAGGAAAAAAAGATAAAAGCAGTCTTTAGAGGTTAAAAAAAAGAGATATCATTAACAACACCAATTATGCAAAATGGAGATAAAAAGGCTATAGTTGTGGTTGTGCCATTCAAATTAATACTCAAAAAAATACTTAAAAAATTAAAATTTTCACTATCAAGGTACACCTATAAAAAATCTAGACTAATCACTTGCCGATCTTTGTAGCAATAGTTTACTTTAAAGATATGAGTAAAAAAATGATGAGTGAAGATCATGCAATTGCTATAAAAAAAAAAATTGAAAATGATGCAGCATTGAAAGCAATTAATTGTTTAATAGGTATTTATAACATTATTGTTAAAGATGTTCATTTTGAGAAAATAAAAAAAAGTTAAGATCTCTATGCAAGATTTGTGTAGAAGCTATGAAGATCTGAAAATAGATATGAAAATATAATCAGAGAATTAAATGAGTTGAAGCTAAAGTATAAAAAAAAGTGATCATAGAAGATACAAAAAGAGTGATCGAAGAAGATGTAGGGACTCATTCTCATATATGAAGAAGAAGAGCTTATACTACACAGGATTTTCTTCCTAGTTGTGGTCCAAGTAAGTGATTGAAGATATTAAGGAAATTATAAATTAAGGAGAATAATGTTAGAACATAATTTGTAATTAATATAGTACATGTTAAAGAGTCTAAGAGTACCGAAGGTAAAGAGTCAAAGAGTTATTGTTGGAGTCAAAGAGTCTAGTATTTAATAGTTGTGATAACTAAAGTATTAATTAACTTTTATATCAAAAAGTTAATTCAAAAGTTTAAGAGATAAAAGTCATGGAATTCTAAGAGTCAACTAGGAAAACTATGAGTCATTTTGAAGGTCAAGGGTTGCTTATATTCATGAGAATAAATTGAAAGTTATCCTCGTGTATCTATAAATAAAGCTTAATGTATTGAGTTCATTATGAATAGAGTGTTTTACGAATTTATAATATAATAGTTATATTCCTCCACCCTCCAAGTATTACTTTAAGCATTATAATCATCATATGTATTAGAGCTTTTCAAAATGCTATTAAATTGATATCAGTATGTGTGGATATGAGCCTATCACCTTTCATTAGATCTTGCTAGAAATAAATATACTTAATTATACGTGGAATCAAGAGATGCTATTTACTAGTCAAAGAAATTTTTTGTGTTCCCAAGAGACCTTATTTCTAGAGATGGTATAGGAATTAGTAAACTAAATTAATATTACCAGGTTATTAACAATGTCTTTTAGTATTTTTCTCCATGTATAAAATCAAAGTATCATTCATAAATATGACTCTTGGTATTTTTAATAGAGGATAATTAAAGGTTATAATATTTTCTATAAAAAAGATGTACTCTAGCCATTTGTATATATAACTTGAAGGTATATCAAACAAAGTTAAACAAGTTCTCTTCATTTAAAAAGTTCTATTCTCATCATTCCTTAGTGAGAAATATTACAATACTCCTCTCCTTCTGTATCTATAATAACAAAGTTAATACTTTCGTTATTACAACTATTAAATACTAGACTCTTTGACTCCAACAATAAATCTTTGACTCTTCACCTTCATGACTCTTAGACTCTTTAAACATGCACTAATATTAATTACAAATTATCTTCCAATATTGTCCTCCTTAATTTATAATTTTCTTAATATCTTTAATCACTGACTTGAACTACAACCAGGAAGCAAATCTTGTGTAGTGCAAGCTCTTCTTTTTGATATATAAGAATGAGTCCTTGCATCTTCTTCAATTATTTTTTCTGTATCTTCTATGTTCACTCTTTTTCCAGCCTCAGCTTCAACTCATTTAACTCTCTAATTACATATTCATATCTGTTCTTCAGATCTTCATAGCTTTCATATAGATCTTGCATAAAGATTTTGATTTCTTCTAAATTTCTAAAAATAA
The DNA here is from genome assembly GCA_021397845.1 of Areca catechu. Lineage (NCBI taxonomy): Eukaryota > Viridiplantae > Streptophyta > Magnoliopsida > Arecales > Arecaceae > Areca > Areca catechu. The sequence goes on from CM038041.1 coordinate 169,599,833, forward strand.
ATATCTTTAACAATAATATTATAAATACCTTGTAAATAATTAATTACTTATAATGCTACATTATTTTTAGTTTTTTTTTTATAGTGGTTGTATGACCTTCAATCATCAGTCTTCTACTTGCATCTTCAAAGTCAACTATTACCACAAAGATTAGTGTTTTTAGATTTTTTACAAGTATACCTTGCTAGTAAAAAATCTAATTTTTCAAGTATTTCTTCAAGCATTAATTTGAATGGCATAACCACCACTATAATCTTTTTATCCTCCATTTTGTATAATTGTTGTTGTTAAAGAGATCTCTTTTCTTCAACCTCTGAAGACTACTTTTGTCTTATTTTTTTTTTGTAAAGTCTTTTTTCTTAGACTTACACACTTCTCTACGAGTTTCTTTCGACTCGAAGACTTAACACTTTAATAGAGGATATACTTCACGACTTCACAAGCAACTCCTTTACAAGCAACTTCTATACCCTGAACTTTCTTTGGCTCTAATGTTGCTCTCTAACTCTAAAACTTTCAAGCTTTAAAAGTTACTTTAAGATTAAGTTGACTTTGACAATTGCTTCAAGATCAACTTGAATTTGATAATTGCTTCAAGATTGACTTGACTTTGATACCAATCTGATGAAAGTTGGGCTCACATTCACACCAACTTGATAGCATTTTGAAAAAGCTTCAATACATATGATTTTAATGCTCAAAGTAAACTTGAAGAGTGGAGGAAGATAACTCATATTATAAATTCATGAAAACTCCACTTATAGTGAACTCAATACATTAAGCCTTATTTATAGATATATGAGGGTGACTTTTGATGTGGCAAGGTTGCTTACATGGAGTCCCCGTCAGATCCAGCCTGACACCGTGTGCTGCCACGTCAAACCCTCCGCCAGGTGGCTCCCCCAAGGTTGATATGCCCTAGCCGAAGTCGAGCTTCTGCTCTCTTCGAGCTCCTTCGCCGGGTGGCTCCCTCGAGATCGAGCCCACCTCGACCGAAGTTGAGCTCCCACTCTCTTCGAGCTCCTTCGCTGGTGGCTCCCTCGAGGTCGAGCCCACCTCGACTGAAGTCAAGCTCCCGCTCTCTTTGAGTTCCTTCGCTGGGTGGCTCCCTCGAGGTCGAACCCACCTCGGTCGAATTTGAGAAAAAACTTTTCAAAAGTGAGAAAAAAATAAATGGCTGTCTTATGACCAAGTAAAGCTGCTGGCTGAATCATTATATATGGTCTATATATAGCTACATCCAAATACTATGACTTGCCTTTTCTTTTCTTTTTCTTTTTTTTTTTTTTTTGGTAAAGAAAATGGATAGGAGGGTTAAATCCGCTATAGCTATTCCCGTAGGTCCCCATCCCACCAGATAATGTTCGATGCAAGATGCTTAGATTTTCGTAGTCTTTTCTCATCTAAAGGTAGGTACATCAATCTGACACCACTAAGATACCGATTAGTAGAACGGGGACACAAAGAAAGAAATCCTGACATTTCATTCAAACAAATCATCGTAGGCCTAAAAAAATAATCCCTGAATTTAATCAAGTCATCCTTGGGATCCCATCTCGAATCCATGATCAGTTGGTAGTGAAGCAAAATCTCTACCAACTGAGCTATTGTCTTAGTAGTGGCTTGCCAGTTTTATAATGGAGCATTTTAACAATATGATTGGGTCAATTTAAAATCTGCCACCCACCCAAGATATATATATATATACACTACAAGAAAAACCAGGTTTAGCAACCGATATTTCGGTTGCTAAAAATTAAAAATTGGTTGCTAAATTAATTTGCAACTGATTTTGCAACCGAAATTAGTCGGTTGCAAAAGTATAGGTTGCTAAAATTTGTGACCAATTTTTTTTGGTTGCAAAACTTAGCAACCAATTTAGCAACCGAATTTGATATAATTTTTTTGAAAAAAAAAATAAAAATAAAAAAAAAATTCTGAAAAAAAAAATCGATTGCTAAAAAAAATATAAAAATAGAAAATTGGTTGCTAAATTGATTGCTAAAAAAAATCCAAAAAGAAAATCGGTTACTAAATTGGTTGCTAAAAAAAAAAATTCTGAAAAAAAATCGGTTGCTAAAAAAAATCCAGAAAAAATAAAAAAAAAATTGGTTGGTAAATCGGTTGCTAAAAAAAAAAATCTAGAAAAAAAAATCGGTTGCTAAAAAAAATCTAGAAAAAATATAAAAAAAATCGGTTGCTAAAAAAAATCCAAAAAAAATAAAAAAATTTGTTGCTAAATCAGTTGCTAAAAAAAAAACCCAGAAAAAATAAAAAAACCGTTTGCTATATTGGTTGCTCAAAAAAAAATCCAGAAAAAATAAAAAAATTGGTTTCTAAATCGATTGCTAAAAAAAATCCTGAAAAAATAAAAAAACCGGTTGCTAAATCGGTTGCTAAAAAAAATAACAAAAAAACAGAAGAGTGATCGAAGAAGATATAGGGACTCATTCTCATATATCAAAAAGAAGAGCTTGTGCTGTACAAGATTTTCTACCTAGTTGTGGTCCAAGTCAGTGATTGAAGATGTTAAGAAAATTACAAATTAAGAGGAGATAATGTTGGAAGATAATTTATAATTAATATTAGTACATATTTAAAGAGTCTAAGAGTCATGAAGGTAAAGAATCAAGGAGTTATTGTTAAAGTCAAAGAGTCTAATATTTAATAATTGTGATAACCAATGTGTTAAGTAATTCTTATATCAAAGAGTTAATTAAAATATCTAAGAGTTAAAAGTCATGGAAGTCTAAGAGTCAACTAGAAAAACTAAGAGTCATTTAGAAGATCAAGGATTGCTTGTATTCATAAGGAAAGATTGAAAGACATCCTTATATATCTATAAATAAGGCTTTATATATTGAGTGCATTGTGAGTAGAGTGTTTTATGAATTTATAATATAAGAGTTATCTTCCTTCACTCTCTAAGTATTACTTTGAGTATTATAATCATCACATATATAAGAGTTTTTTTCAAAATGCTGTTAAATTTATATCGGTGTGTATGAATGTGAGCCCATCACCTTCCATCACTTGCATCCCTCCTTACACTTAAAATAGAAAATAGAAAAGTTTGAGTACCACGAGTATCACATATAGATCTACTCTACTAGACTCTAAGATACTTCAATCTTAACTATGAAGTGGTGCAAGCATGGCAATAATTCACTTTGCTAATATGTATATTAATCTTCAATTTTCACCTAAACTGTACAAACTTTGCTCTATTTTCCCTTCTTGGGGGTGCAGCAACTTCTTCTTCTTCATTTTCTTTTTCCTTTATTGCATTGGTAGCATATAAAATCAGCAGCCAGACCTCAGTAGCATAGGGGTTGCATCCCTCATGCAAAGAAGGATTACATTCTTTTGCCTGAATCCACCATTGGATCATGCAACATTTACTACTTCAAGATATATGTAGATAGATGAATAAAAGAGTTCAAAGTGCTTTGAGATCTGTATAAAACATAATCTAATAGTTGATGTTATGAAAGAAGATCAATTATTTGTGTGAAAGATGCTACCCGAAACCACCTCAATATAATATCAAAATACACACACAAATATATATATGTATATATATATATATGTATGTGTATATTTATACGTATGTGAATATAGATATATACATCTCTAGTCTTGATACTAGTAATATAGAGAGCATATATAAGTTGGAGAAGATATTCCTCCTAGCTTCTTCAGTTCTATGAAGCATCTCGTGATTCATGCAGTATATAAAGTTAGGATGGAGGGACCAGTATAGTACAGGTTGATATATCCATTTGAAGGATATATGTACAGTCCCAAGAAGAAAGTGAAAATTAAGGACATAATTGAAGATTCTATTATGGAGGCTTACATGATAGAAGAAATATCAAATTTTAGCTGACACTACTAAAAATTCTAGTGTACATATAAAGCTCACTCAAATTGGTCGAAATGATGATAATGGTAGTGAGAAATTAGAGTGAGAGATCTTCATATTTATTTATCCTGCTCATGAATTTGGATACTAGGTTTGTCAGGTTTTAACTGATACTAAATCTCAACAGGCAAAAATATATATTTTTCTAAACTACGAGAAGGTCAACCCATGTTTGAGTAAGTATCCATCACAATCCCAACTCCTAAATCACTTATTATAATATACTTATCTTATGCACGTTTAGTCAATATGATGGGATGCTAAGATGGGACAACTCAAGGATAAGTGAGGCTAAAATTTCTATGCAGTGCTCATAGAACTTTACAAATTGGTTTCACTAATTGGTAAGCATTCATTATCATTTCATATATTTTAATTTATCCCAATTTATTCTTTTTATAATATATAGGTCATGCATGGGGGATAACCCATACCAAAGAAGCAAAGACTATTAGGTTACGAGCCAACAAAATACCTTACATGTTATAATGGCTATAATGTAAATGATTTTAAATTTCATATCTAGTGATATGGATATCATAAGAGCACAATGAATAGTAGTGTATATATAAAGGACAGCTAGTGAGAAGAAGTGAAGAGTGATTATTATAAAATTCTTGAAGAAGTAATCAAGTTGACCTACATTAGAGGTATTAGTGTCATTCTATTTAAGTGCCAATAGTTTGATAATGACAATAATATGAAGGTTGATCCATAGTATGGGCTTATTGACATCAAACATGGATCAAAAGCATATGTTAACGTGCCATTTGTGCTATCATTCTATTTAAGTGCCAATAGTTAGATGATGACAATAATATGAAGGTTGATCCATAGTATGGGCTTATTGAAATCAAACATGGATCAAAAGCATATGTCAACGTGCCATTTGTGCTAGCTCAACAAGCTGTTCAAGTGTATTATACTCCTTTTTCATCAAGGAAGAGAGGAAGGAAAGATTGATGGACTATATGCAAAATTAAATTCAAGCTATTCATTACATGCTCAAAAAAGAATAAGGGTCATATTTACCATAATGCTCTCTGGAGGATGAAATGTTAGGAGTTTATTAGTCTTTTATAGATGTAGAACTGGATTCTCTAAAAATTCTCTTATATGTTGGCCAACATGAGGAGGTAGATAATATTGAGTTTGTTTTAAAGGGCAATTCTATTCAAGAAGGAAAAGAAGAGAAATTAAGAAGATGAAGAAGTGGAAGAAAAAAGAATTGGGAGAAGAATCCAAAATGTACCAAATATCTGAAGAGGTTGATAAATAGTGCAAAGGAATAATCCTTGAATCATTTTAAATATTTATCTTGCATCATTTTAAATCTTGCATTGCCATTCATAATTGTGTAATTAACTTGGTGAATCCATTTATTTTTATTTTCAAAGATTATACATTGTATCTTCTAGAGACCGAAAATGTGCCAACCTAGAAGAGAGCTCTAGAGGACATAACTCACGAGGAGAGAGCTCTAGAAGACATAGCTAACAAGGAGAGAGTGATCATGTGGCTGCTTGAATTGTTGATTAGCAACAGTCACACCATGCAATAAATTCTAACATTTAGATTTTTTTAATATTATTTTATCCTTTATTATATAATATAACATCCTTTATATTAGATGTTTTGCTCTCAGGTTTGGGCAACGTGAGGTTACCATTGATCCCATAGTCACACAGAGCAGCGACCAGCTCTCAAACTCAGCACCATGGTAGAGGACCTACCTGGCTCGTGGAACCTCTGATATGATTAGAGAATAGAGAGCTCATCCATATTCAGAGTCACTCATAAGTACTATATCTTCAATTAATATATTTAAAATTTAGCCACTGTAAAGTCAATAGTTATTGTTCAAAATTAATTTTACAGCACATTCAAAGATCCTGGAATGTCTCATATGATTATCACGATCATTCGATGATTATTCCTAGTAAGTCATATATGTTTAATTTTTAAATCCATGATATGTTTGTATTCTATATTCACTAATACACACTTATACTTGCAAGAGTCCTATCGATTCGAGACTTCTCAAGATAAGGAGGTTGGCCTTCAGACCTTCGAGCAGGTAGCCATGTAAGCTCTAGGATGGATTATATAGCCTTAGGCAGTCCATCATAGAGCATTTTATTTCCAAGTTACCACCGGATTGGAAGTCTTTCAAAGATCATTAGATGCAGGCGAACGTATGGGAGGCTTTCTATAATTAGTGGAGCAGTAAGGAGTACTTCGGTAGGTGGTAGAGGGTACAACAGAGTCGGACCGTCAAGCAAGATCAAATCAAGTACATCGATGGCTTTATTGGCATACATGTGGTGGTAGATAGATTGATGAAAATTCTATACTTATATTAATCGCATATTGAGTTGATCATATATCTATTTTAATTAATTTAATTTTATTATTTATTTATTATAGACATTTGTTGCGGCTTGAATTGCCTTCGCCTGTAGCCTCGATAGGTCCGGAGGCCAC